>OX381715.1:41123971-41723971 GCA_947462335.1 Harmothoe impar
AGTACAGCCTGCCATACCCTTTAATACTAACATTCCGGATATAGACTTCTAGGTATAGGTGCTTTGGTCAGAAATCAATGTTACTTCAATGCTATCATCTATGGTCAGAAAATGCAGGGAAGCATCCCAGGTTCCTGGGTAGTGTGGCGGCACACCTTATATGCACAGCCATTGCTTGATCTGGTACAAGAGAAATACCATGCTTAACTAAGTAAGGTTCTGCTAGCCCTTAAAGAGTCACATAATACTTTAATGTGCCTACCCTACACATATTTTCTCCCAAAAGGTTGTCATCACACATGAGTGCAGCCCTGGTGAGTTGATTTTCCAGGGCTGCCTCCCATCTTATCTTAGATACTGGAAATGTGGACATAACATAAAGATCCTAAAAAAGCGTTAACTTTCAGATTAGATTGGACAGGAAGCATGTGTTGAATGCGATAAACCACATATTGTTGTACAGAAGACAGGGTCAGTGTGCAAGTCCTATCACCAGTGGCAGATTATAGGGGGGTCCAAAGAATTTCCAAGAATTTAGTGTCTGATATGAAATTGCGTCAACAGGTAGCTTATGATGCCTGTTGTTGTAAAATAAGGAGCAGCCATGAGAGGAGCAGAATGACAAAATATCTCCTGAATCCAATAATGTGAAGCTTGAATTTGGCTCCTCAGCACGTGGCTTATCAAATAACAACTCAGTCCTTTCAATGATACTTACAGGGTTCACTGCCCTTAACCCTTGAGGGTGGCATGTCGCCAAAAGATTACATACATGATCATGATGCGCTGATGCAGCCTTGGCCAGTAACTTACTTGTGCCACATTGGTGCTATATGCCGACCCTTTAGGAGTATTTTTTCCTCATGGGGTCGGTATGATGCTTGAATCCAGCACTTGCTAGTTATCTGCCAGCGTTGTATTATTGAACTATGCCGACCAAAGGCAAGAGACATTTAGGCATTATGCCGTCCTTAAAGGGTTAAGCTAGCATATCATTAATATGACATTGTCTCTCCTGTGCCTTTAGTAGATGTGCTGCTTTGGCCAGAGGCTAAGGGCTCAGAATGACGTCACTACTGTGAGAGTACTTATTTCGCTGGGTATATACTTTTGTGTTTTGCATGGAAATGTAAAATCACGAAATTTTTATATGCTTAAATACAGAATATTACCCGGCCGTATGCATAGTAGATTCATGTAATAGATGGCTCAAACCTCTGACCTATGTTGTTTTGGCTATTTCTGGCGCTTTTCAGGCTTATAGCCCTACAGTATAACCAGTTTTGCACCAATTTTTTCAAAAATTTGGTATATGTGAGAAAACATCCCAACAATTCAGGATTTTTCTTTTTTTTGTGTATTGGCCCAATATTTTATGTTTTTAGGCCCTCCAAATGCCCAAAAACCCTTAAAAACGTCAAAAACCCTTTAAATGACATGATTTACATGTCTCCCATGTCTACTAAGACAGTAACAGCCCATCCCTAATATCATTTTCTATTAGGCCTATGGTATAGTCAATTGATTCACAAGGATTTCACTAGATATGTACCATATTTTTTTCTCTACAGCCATTTAAGTGTATATTGTGAGCAAAATCTTCAAATGTCCTTTCATTTTGATACCACTATACGGTAAATAAACAAGATCCAAACAGTATCCCTTGTAACCCAGATCCTGAGGTAACTATTGTGTCTTTTGCCAGAAAAAAGAAATTTTGAAAAAAATCTAATATTCCAGCCTCCAGGACCAAATGTGGATCAACAAGGGAAAAGGAACCTCCGCAGGGGATTTTTAGTACCAACTTTGGCCACCAGGGGGCTCCATATAGCCAAAAAGGACCAAGATATAGCAAAAACCTGTCTATACTACTTTTTTATATAGAATATGATAGGCCACGTTAGAAGATTCCATTTTTGGTGAAAACATTCCATATTTGGAATGGAAAAGAACGTTTTTAGGCCTAAATTAGTGTTTTTGCACACATTGGTTGCCATGGAAACGTGATTTTCATTCTAAATCGAAAATTTAAAAAATTGAATGAAAGAAGGCCCCAAAACAATTTCTATGCTGAAAACAGAATGTAAATACCATTTTCAGATCAAAAGTTGTGACCAATTGTTTGAAATAGTTTGGATATTTGGTAATTAGCATAATTATGCTAATTAGATAGGAATATCTCTAAAACAAAGGAAGATGGAGCTTATTGGCATTTAAGATTGGACAGTGACCACCCATATTCAGAGAGCCAGTACTCAAAAACTAGAAGTGGTACCTGCTTATAAAAGATATCACTGGAAAGCTGATGACATCAATTTTATTATTGAGTTTTTACCTTGGAGGACCCTTTTCCCTCGACTGTCCACAAATGTGTTTTGTGATACTTATTTTGGTCCCGGAGTCACCCTCTTATTTTAGTCCCGGAGTCACTCGCCTTGCTGATAATAATAAAACCCACACAGAATTGTTAATATCCTATATATTTTAGTTATCTTTAGTGCCACTGCTTCCTATCCACCCCCTGATCTGATGGTTCCACTAATTTAACCTACATTTATACAATATTTTATTTTGGTCTCGGAGTCACCCGGGTGACTCCGAGACCGAAATAAGGTGAAATAGCCGCTTTTTAGGCCAGTACTGAAAAAGGACAATCCAGTTCGTGAGGCAATAAAAAATTAACCGCTAGGGTTAGAGATGTATCAAAAAGTGTTCCAAGGAGCCGAGATATATACCTTTCAATAATATTAACAATTTCAATAATCTATTAAGAACTTTCTGATTTGTCCTTCCTCTATCCTAAAACAACATAAGTCAGGAGTTTGAGCCAGATATAGATATAGCGTCTGGCTGGATTAACCTGCCCTTTTAATAGCATATATCTATATACTAGAATGCGGGTTTATAAAGGGTGGTTGCGTTCTCTGCCACTACTCTATCAGAATTAAATCAGTTAAGATCTTGCTGCCCTATTCTTGCTTACATGACCTCAACAAGAAATGTAAGGGACTTTTTGATTGGTCAATGCTGGGATTCAGGTCACATCATGGCACTTTTCCAAACTTCAGAAATATAACTTTTACATTTTCAAAATTGAAAACTTTAAGTTATGGATATGAATTTCCAAGGTCCAAAAGCGGATCTTCTGAATTATGTTTGGTGTATTCAAAAATTGATTTGAGGAATTAGGCCAATCATTTGTTACTACATTAGTTCAGTATGAGTTCTGAAGAGTTTCAGCTTCATCAGGTATATTACAGAGAAATCAATATTTATAAAAATTCTTGGTGAATTTATTAATTACTTTTTTTGATTTTCTGAGCAATATTTGTCAGAATACTCACATAATGACCTAGTGAGATTTTGATGTAAGTCAGTGGCTTAGTGATAGGGGGTGCCACCAGTCAAAGCTGGTGGGCCTTAGTAAGAGGTGGGTCTCCTCCTATAGGACTTTAAGATTAGCTTTAAGTTTTGACTCGGGGGATCCATCTTCCCTTACTGTTGTTTGCACTACAGGTGGTCACATGATTAAAATATAAATGTTAAACAACTACGTCTACCATGAAAGTAGCGTTCAGCGTTGGGGGGGAAATGACGTGGCTTTTGGGCATGAGTCTAACCATAGCGGTTCTTCATTATGTTCATCCTGTAAGGGACGATGGTCTTCAATGGTTTTCCTCAACGTGTTTGCACGTTTTGACTGTGGATGTTCAGAAATGAACTCCAGGATGTATACCTACATGTCTTGGTCCTTTTTGTGTCCTGGTCTGTTGAAATGGTAGTCCACTTCACTTTTCTCATATTGTTTGTGTTCTTCATCTGCGATGTGTTCACTGATTCTGTCGTGGAGTGTACGTTGCGTCTCTCCAATGCATCCCTTGTTGCAGCACTTGCATTCAATGCAGTACACAATTTTGGAGCTGCCACAAAAAATGTTTCTCTTTGTCTCTTTTGAGCAATCTTTGTTTATTCTTATGGAGCCTGATTTGTCCATCTTTGGACACACCTCACATACCGGGTGCTTTATAGTAGGTTTGTGGACACACTTGTTCACTTTTCGTGGTGTGGGTTCCACATCTGTGCCATCCTCTGTTGGGTGGTAGTCTACTTTGGCCTGGAATGGGTAGTCCCGTAGGTTTAACGGCCTATATATCTATATACAGTAAATTTTTGAATCGACTGTTGCGGTCTCTGAAGCGTACCAGATCAAGCAACCAGAGCACTGCCCCAAGCGTGGGAATAATGAACCTCCATGGCCCCTGTATCAGAGTGTCCTATATAAGGGGGCGTGGCAACTTATACTAGCAATATACACATATAACTGCTAAGGCTCTTATATAGACAATATCACCCTGAAGTATGCGTAGTAGATTCATGTAATCGATATAGAAAAAGATATATGATATGACAACGACATAACAAGTGAGTAGTGGCTGCGCATAGCGTCTGAGGCGCCTGAGGTAGACTAGAACCTGATCACTTTTCCAATCACCCCTATCTTTTATAACATTGAGATCAACACCTAATCTGGAGAGGACCTGAACCCATGGCTGGAAACTCTATCAGCTTCTATACCAGCAGGTGTGGCCGTAAGTTTCAACATGTCAGAGAAAAGTGAATATGACAGAGGCTTAGCCTCTTCCACCTCAGCAACCAGGAATCCAGTGTCCATAGCTTTACCCTTCACCTCAACAAAATGCTTCTATACCCAATATACAGCACAAAGGATCTCATTATTCACCCTACAAATAGGTTTTCTCTCCTTGAATTGAATAGTTTTTGTCTTTGTGACAGTCACCATCATGCCCCAGTCATAGAACATAAAGGCTGCCCTACACAGTACACTGTCCCCTGAGGTGTAATGACATTTCCTCAGAAGAGACCTAAATGCTAGTAGAGCAGCGGCTCAAAAGCAAGTATGACCTAATGATACAGGTAATACATCAAACATAATCAATAAGTGCTCAGGTAAAATTGCTAGAGCCTGAGTGGAACAGTCTCTAAGTAACCTCCTGGCTCCTCTCAACGCCCTAACTATGATAGGGTCGTCATACAGGATACCTGTACTCTCGTTCCCAAATCCTTCTGAAGGAAGGCTCTAGGGACAGCCAAATGACCTTGACCTTGCGAACAGGAACAGGAAATGGAACCAGAATGTATGATGGTAGTTTTAGGTAGTTATACCATCAGCTTTTCTGGTTCCATTTCCTGTTCCTGTTCGCTGGTTCCAACCTACCAGCAGGGGTTGCCCAGAACCAGCAGTATCCCAAATTTTGGCAGTTACCAGAGCCTTCCTTCGGAAGGATTTGGGAACGAGAGTAGGATACCTGTAGCATGGTAAGAACCAAGGTAATAATTCACCCCACTCGGATAGTTATTGATAGACACATAACGTTCAGTGATGCACAGGTGGGCAACATAGAAAGCCACACCTTCGCTATCAGGTTTTAAAGGGTCAATACCATACACAGCGCAGAACTCAAGATAATTTATTTTCTGCGTAGCTCTAGTCTTATCTTTGTAATTAGATAAATAGCTATCTGATAAAAGCTATAATCTCTCAGATAGGCTTGCACATAGACCTGCAAAGATGATAACAAAGATGATAATAACAACAGAATGAGTCAGGGGAAGTTACACCCAGAAGTCTCCCCCTAGCGCTACTCTCACCCCACCTACTCAACAAATCACATATAATATTATTGCGAGGGACACGGTTTCTCCGAAAACAACGTTTTTGGAGACACCGGGAGTTGAACCCGGGGCCTTCCGCCTGACAAGTGATTGCTCTACCACTGAGCTACATCCCCTTGTCCTATCAGATAGACCGTGTCTCACCTTACTGGATCGGTATGGTACAGAGGGGAGCGGATTACCCGAGTGATACCCCCTTTTGGGTTTACCACCAGGGTACGGGGAATCCATGCCCCTGCACTGCCCCCACCAGCTTCCATCACGTCCTCTAGATTCGGATTTTATGGGGGTTACCAACCCTGGGCTTTGTCTCCCTCCGAGAAGGGGCTTCTTCAAGCAGTTACAGAGAGTCCCAGCCCCCAGAGTATAGAGGCACCTAGCACCAGGCCTTCTTACCCACTGGAGACCGAAGGTCCCAAATGGGGCTTTATTAAGCAGTGTTGAGATACCCTGACTTCCTAGTGATGGAAGCTTTCCACACCATACCGATTCAGCTAATCATTGTTGTAACCAAGTCTCTAACTGCGTAACCAACTCCCCGTACCAGGACTTGGTTGCTCCCAGTGAGACCAAGGTCCTATTCCTGGGACCGTCTGGGGCTGACCCTGTTTCCAAGGTCATCCCAGGTAGAAAAATATCATGATAAATATCATGATTTATCATGATGAACCATGATTAATCATGATCTATCATGATTAATTCATGAGTAATCATGTTTTCTCCTACCATGCCCAAGACATCTACACATCTCTCAGCATGTGCCCAAGACGCATACACATTTCTCAGCATGTGCCCTAGAAGCATACACATCTCTCAGCATGTGCCCTAGACGTCTACACATCTCTCAGCATGTGCCTATGACGTATTGATATATACATTCAGGGGAACACATTCAGGGGAACATCCCCAGCTATCCTTGAAGTATATTTATTGGATCTAATTGGTTAGCACCAAAAACTAGCTTGGGCACATTGCCCTTCTGCCGCCAGCACCCCTAACTGTTACAATCTTCCTTTGACAGTCTTTGTTATATGTAAGCCATGACTCAATTAGTACCATGTTATATCATAGACATAATTAGTGTATTATAAAAAACTATAGTTGTATGCCAAGTGAGCTAACTGTAATAAAACATATTCCTTCAGATGAAGAACTGTGCAGACATTATTATTGGGCCTACAATTCACTGCTTGGCATTCAAACTCTCATTACTTATCTGCAAATGTATGTTGACATTTTTCTCAGAACTATTTTAGACACGATATATGATGATAATTATCATGGTAAACATCTTAATTTATATCATATTAAAGCATAAAAAATGTCATGATAAAGCATAATAAATCACAATAGATATCATGTTAAATTAATCATAGTTCTTTCACGGATATCATTATTTTTAAAACATGTGTAATAAATAGCATGATAAAAATCATAATTTATATCATAATAAAGCATGATAGATATCATGATATAGCATAATAATTACCAAAGATATCATGTTAAATTAATCATAGTTTTTTCGCGGAAATCATGATTTTTAAAACATGATATATCATGATAAATAGAATGATTAAATAATGATTTATATCATAACAAAGTATAATATATCATGATTAAATCATGATATATATCATGATAAAGTATAATTAATCATGATAAAGTATAATAAATCATAATATATTGTGGCAAATTTACTGTGGTAAAGCAACTTATGTCATGATTTATCATGATATCAATCATGATATATCATGTTATCTATCATAATATATTATGTTTTAAAAATCATGTTTTATTTAGTATGATAAATCATGACAATTATCATGATTTGTTTCTAACTGGGCAACCAGTTATAGGCCAAATGCTAATTTTCACATCATTAGGATCTTTTTTCTTTTCGATGGCACCAATAGCATGGATACATCTAGGTTTATCCACTGCTAATAGTTCTTGACCGCTATCAATCTCAGATTTGATGCGTTTTGACATAAATTCACTATTCTCCTTCTTCAAAATTGAATTATAATTATCATTCTCATATGTACAGGGGCATTCAGGATTCACAATTCTAAAGTCAAACACAGTCCCTTCCTTTAAATAAATACTGCCAATTGCAATCTACCTCACCCCACATAAAACACTCAGTAAACACCCTGCAGGGTTTCAATGTTACCAGTGAACTGTCCAATACATATTTACAAGCACAAACACCATCAAAACATCTCTTATATACATTAAACGACACTTCCCTGGGTCCCTTTGACTCTTTTATATTAACAGAAATACATTTATTTCTAAGTGGCAGCGGCCACCCTTTACAATGTATATCAATAATACCCTCAATAGGGGCAATAGCTGAGGCGCTGATCAGCTGATTTGGTTCAGTCACTAGGTCAATAGGGTAAAGTACTGCAGGTTCAATGTCGTTCACACATTCCAAATCACCCTCCAAAGCTATACCTGGGGCAGCGGCCACACTATTACATTGTGATTTAGTAACACACTTGCACTGTGTGTTGGTAATCCCTTCAGTCTTTGCTGCAGGGGTACTACTACACATGTACATAGCAGGTATAAGGTGAACAGGGGGCCGAGACACAACTAACGCGGCGTTAATCACTTCACTTGCGTTATTTAAAAAAAATATACCGCTAATATTAAAGTACATTCCACCCCCCCCGAGACACAACTTTCTGTTAGATGTCGTAACGCAAGGCGTTGTGAATACCGCAAAAGAAATAACGCAATCCCAACACTTTTGCCTGAAGTGCGCTAAGGCGGGAAATAACGCCAGCTGTACCGCGGAAACCAGTGTAACATGACCTGGATACGCACTTCCGGTACGGTAACTGAGTGCTCGCCAGAGAAGGCGGCAAAGTACCACATCGCCACTAAACATGCCTAAAGTCCAACCAAAGGTAAGTCTCCCACCTGTGTGTGTTATAACATGATGTAACTAATAACCAAGAAGCTTCCTGTGCATTATTTGGGACTTGTCATGCAGTATACACCGAGTTAACACGGTTTGAGCAAGGGACGTAGGGGGCGATAATGGGTGGATTTTGGTGAACGGTGTGCCGGAGTGGGTCAGTACGGTCCCGACACCGCATTTAGGTATGGCCTAGCTCTGTCTTCTGCTTCCCGTAACCCAAACAAGCTGTCTTTTCGCTGTTGCAATCAGTACCATGTGAACCAAGTTATTATAATGTGAGTGACTTTGCGCTATAGAGTACTACATGACACCGCTGTATGCATTTTGTCCCTCCCTCCTCTCCCCGTGCAGTATAAATAATACCCACATTAATACACGTACTGCAAAACCCAAATTTACTCTGAGCATGGTATATCACACAAGGGAGGGTTCGCAGCATTAAACATATTGCTTTGTTTTGGGGGACAGGATGAATGTTTGTGCTATGTTGTTCACCTTGTCCCACTGCATTCTGACCCGTATTTAATTTATTTTTTTGCAGAAACCCCTGAAAAGGGATGAGATAGAAGATACCAGCTCTGACGACACCGAGCAATCGGTGGATCTTGAGGACACAAGCAGCGAAAATTCTAATGCTTCTGACAATGAGGAGTCGGAGGCGGACGAGTCCGATTACGATCACGACGCGTCAGACGATGAGGAAGAGGGAGAAAGTGAACAGGAGGAGGAGGAGGAAAGTAGTGGAGTAGAAGAAGGAGAAGAGGAGGAGGGTGCAGAAGAGGAGGAGGAAGGGGAGGAGTGCGCTGAAAATGATGAGGACGGTGACGATGAGGATGACGAGGAGGAGGAGGATGGTGGGGAGGAGCAAGAGGAGGAAGAAGGAGGAGAGTGTGAGAATGAGGCAGAGGAGGGAACAGGGAGCGAGGATGACGAAGGACAAGGCATCAACCGTAGCGCCAAGTATACGGCCAAAGGGACAGTGAGAATAAGGAACATAAAATGGAATGCTAGTGAACAATTCGCCCTCTTTTTTAATGTAAACCGCCTACAGAGCATCCTGAAGTCCAGGTCCAAAAACCAGAAGGAGGACCGTGAGAAGGCTTGGCAGGAGGTTCAAGGTATGGAAAAAATCTTTATCACGCACTGTATTAAGGCGTATCTCCAAAAAGTAGCAGTATCATATAGATACCGTTCTAAAAAAATTAACGCAATGTACTGTAGGCACACTCAGCATATGCACCTCACTTGTTCTACTGTGGCATGGCATGACACAGGCCAGACAGTTAACGTTTATTATTTAGCGCAATTCAGTGACATGCAATTCTCTTTCCCTGTTTCTACTCCATTTCTTATGTCAAGTTAAACAAAGTAATTCTGTGTTATATTTTGTTTTATACGGTATTTGAAGTAAGGAAACATTTACCTTGTTTTTCAGACCTAGTGAATGCCGTCGCGAATAACGGCAGGGACGTGAAACAAATGAAGAAGCAAATCAACGATTTCTACGGCAGCTGTAAAAAAAAGGTGAGCTATACAAAATACTGCAACCACTTTCCCTTTTTTACTTATCACATGTATCATGTAGTCCCAATCCCCCCCCCCTTTTCTTCCCCCTTCCTCCCTATCCATTTACATCCTTTTTCCCATGACATTGAAATAATATCCTGCTGTTTTATCCTAACCGTATGTGGGAAATATAGTACTACGGTATTAACGCAACCTGTCCTTTTTTGGAACACCGCATATCATTACTGACGTTATTGCTGTTATATATTGCAGAACAAGCACCTACTAGAACTACTAAAGAGCGGCAAAAAGGTGAAAAAAGGCTGTACGCCTCTCCAGATTTTACTCTTAAAATGGAAAGAGGAAAAGGAAATAGTGGGCCCAAACGGGGTGATACTATATCCCGAAATAAACCAGGGAGGCAGCACTGACACCCATAACAAACGGAGCACCGTACCGCCTTCTGCTGCCAAGAAATGTAAAACTAGTACCCCACGTCCTAGCACCCCACGTCCCAAAACTGTAAAACAGGACAGTGAAGGGGAGAAAAAACCGAGTAAAGCACCTGCTATGAAGACAAAACCTGACCCCAAACACACAAACGCGGACCCCAAAGTAAAAAAAGTCACCGTGAAAGCAGGGAAAGTGGAGCAGAAGAGCAGCAAGGTGAAAAAGGGGGTCAAGATAGAACGCAACCGGCCTATCATCAGCAACTCGGAAGACGAGGTAACCGTGCGATATTCCACGCCAACAACTTCAAAGGAGAGCAACATAGTAGACCTGACCGCCACTCCCATCGAGAGCTCGCCCAACTTACCTGACATTACCCCACCACCCCGCCTGCGCCGCTCTCCTAGAGACACCTGCCAAATTAACGCCAGAACTGGAGATGTAGGATCCGCTAAGAAGAAACTATTACACGATGCCACCACAGCAGGGAGCAGTGCTGCACCACCCAGCCCCGCCAAGCAGGCTGTGCCAGACCCCGCTTTAATGCTGGCCACAATGCAGAGTCTCTTAACCTCTGTAGAAATGGAGCGCAGGGAGGACAAAGAAATTTTTAAGTCCATAACGTCCGACATTGCAGAGGCTCTATCTGGTATTAAGACCGTATGCAGTGCCATGAAAGAAGAGAAAGACCGCCTTAGTAAGATCACTGCAAACGTGGTGAAGAACCAAAGTGACATCGCAAAAATTCTAATGCAGCACCAAAAATCCGATAGCGACGGCATTCTTAAGAAAGCAGTAGCGGACATAGCGAAGACAGGACGTCTCTTAGGAAAGAACCAAAACTCGATGCTGAATAAACATGGGATACTCAGTTCAACAGTGCATGATATGTTAAACGGTAAGTCTCAGCAGGAAAACAGGCCATCCAAATACTTGTACAATACTGCACATTATTTCTGTTACAATACTGCTGCTAAAATATAAAATTAAAACTTAACGCCACTGTCCTCCGCGCTAAATTAAAATGTGAGAACTGCCTTTACGCCTTACCTTCATCACCCACATTAAACAGTTTCAGTGTACATAGCGCAATACAAGGAAACCTGCAAATTAATGAAACATTCTCTCTTTCCGCAGTGATACATCAGACGCTGCGGGTAGTGGATGGTGTTGTACAGCAGAGGGTCGCAGCACACGCTCAACTCCCCCCCCCCGGTAAAGAGAACATTCAGGTTCCGGTGGGGACACGGGTTATAAACTGTGAGTATTTGCATTATCCCACCTAATTTGCGCTATTTTCTGTGCGTTACAGCACAGCGCCAGGGCGAACATAATGGAATTGACACGTAGTTCATGTTTATGTCGAGGCACAGTACCTCACTCTGCTGCCTAATATGAACCATGTTCATATGGCCCCAAATTAAATTCTAAATACAGTTGTATGTACGCTATATAGGTGCCAGCCATTATACTGTGCTTTTTCCACCGTACCCTGTGAAAAGCATAGTATATGTATGATGTAAAAGTCAGTCAAGTTAAAATATATGCAGATGTAGCAGGATTTGTTTTAGCACTAATGACAAAGAGAGACACCGTTTTATTTTCCCTTTCATACTGCTGTGCCAAAATGTCTTCCTGTCACTAAAACCCACGTCATTTTCCGGTGTGTTACAGTGCAGGACATGGTCTGGCGGTCGGACGTGGGGCTCGTGCCCTCCACTAGCACACAGAATGAGGGCGAGGCAAGTTCTGATGCAGACAACGAGCCGCCAGTGCTGCAGGCTGCATGGGACGGTGCACACCCACCCCATGATGAGACGGCGACACAGCAACAAGAGGACAGTGGTGAGGCAGATGGTGCTGCAGACACACCCCAGGATAAGCCGGGCCCAGTACAAAGTGAGGAGAGTGCTGCTGCTCCACAGAAGGAGGGCGAGGTGAAGGTAGAACAAAACAGCTCTGACACAGAAGACATATTGCAGTTTAATCCGAAAGAAGAGCAAACTGTAGAAACACGGGGGACAGAGCAACCTCTCCCACAGGACTCAATAGAGGAGATAAAGGTGACAGAACCAGAGGTTGGAGCAACGGAAGAGGTTCACACTGAAACAGAGGCAACACTGAAGCCCATACTTGTGGGCCATTCACAGGTGGCTGCATCATCCAGCACCAACTCCCCTAACGACATCCCTGCCTCGCAAAATGTCAGGAAACAGAAAAGGCACAATGTAACATTTGTTGAAGCAGAGGAGGAGCCAGACAGTGCGCAGAAGGAAACCGTGCCTCAATTCGGAGCGGAGCAAGGTGCTGAGGCACTTCAATATTTGGGTCTGTTTAGCCCCCCGGCTACTAAAAAGGCCAAAAACACCCGCTTACGTTTGCCAAGGAGAAAAAAAAAGAACTAGTGACATAAAGTGGACCCCAGTTTGTGCCCCTTCATTTCTGTCTTATGGAAGGAGGAGGAACAGATAACATTGTGTGGTACATGCCAGTTTTGGGAGAAAGGACAGAAACAAAATAACTTACTGTGTATAATACCCAGGGCATACACCGTATGTCTGAAAAGTGGTGCAGATTTTAGCGTAACCAAGTTTGGAGTTTTTTTCACTCTATTTAGACGTTAAGTGTTCAGCTTGTTGAGTGGTGTTGTACTTAACGCAGTATTTTCCTGTGATATACAGCGGGACGGTTCACAGCACTTGTTCAAATCATTATGTGTATTTTATTGCCGTTTAGTATATGTTTTACCCAACTTTGTACAAAAGACAGAGTTAAAGTTGGCAGGACAATTACCGAACATTACAGTATAGCACATTGTATCTGTATCCTTATTATATTTTATCCAAGGGATGTTTTGTTAGGCATCAACCTTACTATGTTACACTGAAGTAACGTTGACCACAAAATCTGTGTGCAACTACCGTTTATCCTACCTCACATGACTATACATGTGTAAGTAATATTTCCATTCAAGGAGGACAGCTCCCATATTATTTTAATCTCCCATCTACTTATGACCATTAATTCAGGTCCCTTTTTACTTTCTGCAGTATATTGCGTTAATGTGAGGATATGACTTTCCGCCCACTGAAAGGGAGCACGGGGTTTAACAGACATGATAGAACAGTCTGCAGAATTTTCTTCAATTGTATTCATGACAGTATATACATTTAATTTTATGTGATGCATGAAATAGAACATTAAGTTTTCACACAGGCCATGTTGCCATTCCATATAGGATACATGGTACTGTATAGCATACCCTGACCAAAGTAAACTTCACATGATGCTGTGAAAACACCACGTGAGATAACATTTTGTCAACGCCAATAAAGGGGTTGAAATATAAAATAAAAGTTTCATTCCACTACGCCGTTAACATACCCACCGTGTTCCATATGGATTTTGTTCAGAAAAATATTGTGATTTATTTCGGGCTATACAGATTAAATTATAAACAGGGAAAGGACAGGAAAAAAGCCTTGATGCATGCACAATCACGGTGAATGGGACAGTACTATTTTTTATATAAGCTGGGTTACACGTCAGGGGGCGCCACATTACTCCAATTCTGTCCGTCTCTACATTTTGCCGCTAGGTAGCGACACTGTCGTACCGTATTCAGTTGCGTTATCCACTACAGCTTCACGGACAAAAAATGGTGAAGAATAAGGATGAAATGACACACAAGGTAGACAAGGTAAGTTCCCCCTTGTCCCCAGCCATTCAGAGAACGTCCAGGTAGTAAAATAAGTTGCATTTATTCCATGTTTCCCATGGGAAAACGCTTTCAAAAATTAACGTCCTTAGCGCAAATCGACAACTTGCGTTAAATTATCGCCAATATTGTATAGGTTTACTAATAGGGTTTTTCTTCTTTTCATTGTCACAGAAACGTGGAAAGCAGAAGAAACATGGGAGCAGGAAAAAACAGATGATCATCACCCCACGTGTTGTTGCGGCAGGGCTTGCCCCGGCCCCCAATGACTCAGCTGAAACTGTGGAGGGGGTGGACCACCTGTATAATTATGTGCCAGCTGCTGCAGAAAACACAAACAACACCTCCTGTAACACAGAGGTTGGGGGGGAGATCCTCAGTGATGAGGACAGCCTCTCAGATATTGGGCAGGAAGAGGACGAGTTGCTGGAAGGGGGGGAAGTGTTTGACGAGAAAGGGCCCATGAGGTCAGACATGGAGATAGTAAGGACGCGGTGGACAACAGAGGAGGTTGACAACCTTATGCTTGCAGTAAACGTCAACCGCGACGCGATAAAGTATTACTTTGATGGGCCCGGTGGGGGGAAGGATGTCAAGCGTAGGGCATGGAAGGATGTAGCAGGTGAGTAGTCTTGCTGTGGCTATACCTTTACCCCTCCCTTTGCATCTAGTAATAACATTGTCATAAAATATCAACACAGGGACACAGTGCAGTAAAGTGATACAAATAAATTAGTGTTTTATTTTATACAACAATTTGTATGACAATACAATTATTCTCCTTTCCTATATACAGCTTATGTCAACTCCGTGACCCACACACATCGTACCATCCACCAGTGTAGAACAAAGACGGCAGACTACTCACAACGAGTGAAAAAGAAGGTACGTGCTTCTTTGCATGAAATAAATAAATAGAACATGCCATGTCGGCTGTCCCTACAGTATGTACATAGTACAGAAAAAGTAACATGTGATACAGATGCGTTAATGCCTAATGCCATGTGTTTTGGCTGTCATATAGCAAAACTGAACAGTAATGTTCAATGAATGCCACATGCGTTATTTGGTAACAAATTAGAACGTACAACGCTGTGTTCCAGCTAGCTACATATAGCAGAAAATCAAAATATCATGTACTTTCGTTATATTTCTGCCCGTTGTGCGATGAAAGTAAATATATTAAAGAAGTATGAGTGACAATGAAATAACGTAACATTTCACAGTATTTTACTTATATGCTATGATGCTTTTCAGTACACCGATTTGAAGTTCGCTATCGCAACCACCGGGAAAGGTGTAATAAAGAAATCTATGCAGCTGAAGCAGCCAGAGGGGAAGGCTCTCGATTACCTGCGGGAGGAGGCAGTAAGAGGTATGTACAACAACGCATATCATTCCACATGTAAAATACTTTATCTTCTTACCACCACTAAACATATGGCAGTATTTCAACGCAGTTTGCGTTGTATTAAAAAAATAACATACTTTATTTAAATCGTGTCATACAAATATGATTTACATTTCTTTACATTGTGACACACTATATCCGGAACATTCCTTTCTGTGACAGGCATACCCGGTATAGAGGAGGCTGACATAGGACACCGGCAGCGTACCCCTAGCAGGAAGAACGCCAAGCTGATATGGGAACCAGACAGGGCAGACAAGCCAGATTACAGCGCTGTGCCAATGGAGAAATTTGGGGTTCCCAAGAACTACAAGGATAAGAATGACCGCAGAGTGGAGAGGGAGAAAAAACTGAAAAGGAAGCAGATGCATGAGAAAAAAATGAAAAAGGAAAGGAAAAAGGAACGTTTGGAACTCAGGGTCAAAAGAGAAAAAATGAAGAAGGAATTACAAAGGGAAGAGGAAAAACAAGTTGAAAAAATGCAAGAACTACATCACACTGCAAAGAAAAAGAAAACCAGTAAACCAAAGAAGGGAGCCATTTTGAAAAATGCCAAACTGGATGAAAAAAAAGAAAGGAAAAGAAAGGAGGAGAGTGGGGAAAAGGGGAAAAAGAAAAAAAGGAAAGAATAACACTATACATCATACACAGTGGAAATAGAAATTAAAAGTTCTTCTCAACGTATGCATCTCGCACTGCCTTGATTTGGTGAGCCACATCTGCCGGCCTTGTCTGGGGGGGCTGCTCCAAACGCTCCATACGGGGTGTCCAGGGATCGTCCGGGTGCTCCTTGATAGCGATGCCGTGGTCTATAGCGAGGTTATGCAGACAGCAGCACGTGACAATGATCTTCGCTGCCCGCACGGGGTCGTGCATGAGGTATCCGCTGGAGGAGTCAAGAATTCTGCAAGAAAGTATGACACACAGTGGAACTCAGACTATATGTACTACACTGCACTGAACTATTGACATACACCACCTGTTCTATGTGCAGGGGGAACAGTTGTACCTTGTACTGCCATGTTTGGTTCTGTATCATATGCACTGCTATGCAAGTAAAGACTCTGCACAACAGGAAGAAAGTTATTTACATCAAGTGGCCCGGGTTAAATATGATTTGTTATATTGCGTTATTTAGCGCACCTGACTGTATTACAGCTTAACTTACCGTAGTCGTTGTTTGACACCGCCAATGCTCTGTTCTATGCGTGCCCGAAGCTTTTTGAACCAGCGATTGAATTTTCTCTGTTTAGCGGTGCGCGGCACTTTGTATGGAACAAAAACGTTCTTCTGCAACGCGTATCTGAAAAATGCCGTTGTTTTATTGTATGAATGGCCTGGGCCAAATGTCATATTTTTCACAGAATGGTACCGTTTCCATGTGTTATATTGGATTTATTTTATATTAATTTAATATACGGTAAGATGTGGTATGTTATGACAAGTAATACTGGTGTAGCGGGTTAAAAGTACATTTTTTATTTTACATGACGTACTCACCCAGAGTCTGCAAGAAGAACGAATTTCCCCAGCGGCCCATCCTCTCCGTCCTCCCCTAACCTAGCTTGGTGGCCAACGTAGCTGGTCTTGAAAGCATAGGCGTCGTTGACGGAACCAGGCCAGCGTGGGTCAATGTGAATTATCCGTCTGTCGTAGTCGCAGATGAACTGTAATATTATAGTAAAGGTTCAGTTGTATTCAAATATAGTACAGTGTCTACATTTTATTTTAAGTAGTACTATATAGGACTATAGTACAGTGTCTACATTTTATTTTAACACAATGCATGTTTCATGACACCATCACATGGTAAAAAAATATGAATAAAAAGGAAGGGGTTATTTCAAAAGGGATAACACATACCGTGGCATTTATGGAGTGGTAGGATTTTCTGTTAACGTAGGTGCTTTCGTTAACTTTGGGCTTGCGAATCGCGACGTGGCTTCCATCAACAATGCCGATAATTTGAGGGGTCTTGGCCTTCTTGTGGTTGTAGAACCTCTCCGCGTTCTGTATCTTCTCCTGCAGCGTCTCTGGCCAGCGAATGTATTGAGCCTGGTGTTGGTAGAAATAGTCGCTCACGTCCCTCACAGCCCGACCGACGAGGGAGGTGGAAACGTGTTGCGTGTCTCCACAGACGGAGTATAGTGCCCCCGTGGCGAAGTACCGCAATGCTAAGCAAAACTGAAAAATAAAATTGTTCAACTATTACATTGATGCTATAGTATCACTATGTTGGTTAAATAAAGAGATATAACATTTATATTTATATTATGCCATTTTGTGTTCTGTTGTAAGGGGTTGTATGGGGGGGGGGAGGTACTGTGTATACCATTTATTTTTTAGGGAATATTTATGAGGGAATATGACAAAAAAAGAAGTGGGGGGGAAGGGAAACAGCAGGTGAAATAAAGAATATTTGAAGGTGGGAAAGGAGAGGGGTTCATCTTTTATTGTCTACTTACCCGGTTGATATGGGTGAGCCCACCCCCATTAGGTAGGCCCTTTGCATAAGAATGTTTCCGCCACCTACGGACCACACTGCAAACGACCTTCTTGGATAGTCGGTACCGTGCTACGAATTCGTCCTTTCTGTACAAGGAAATAGGCGAGGACCGAACTTTACAGCGCCTGCGGGTCCTGCCCAGGCTGTCCCTGGCTCTCGCCATATTGCAGACTACACAGAGACGCTGCAGAATCTCTTTTTCCCGCCTTTTCTTCCACAAAAATACACTGGTTCCCATTTTTTTCAACTTGCGTTACGACATCCAAGTGGAAAAAATACTATCTGGATATTTGGCCGATTTTACCGCCAATGAAAAATCACAACGCCATTGAAATAACGCATGTCTTCGTTCTGTCTCACTTTGCGCGGGTTTTTTTTCTTAACGCAAATTTTGGACGATTTCGGAGTTTAAAAAATAACGCAAAAAGTGTTGTGTCTCGCTTACTTGCTTTAATGACTGATTTAACGTAAGGTTCGTTAGTTGTGTCTCGGCCCCCAGGTGAGACGAGCCCCTATGATTTATGCATATGGACATTAGGGCAATCCACACTCTTGTGGGTAGGATCATGGCATTTAGCACATATATGGGCAAGAGTTCAAGACCTGGAGTCGCACCCACCCAGATTGAACCTGTTACAGGGTATGTATTCCCCTGCCTCATTGGTCCTTACCCTTTGGGAAAATCTCCCTGGGGGTGGAGCGCTGCTCTGAATATAAGCCGCACCGCGGCCTCTACCCCCTCCTTGGCCACCTCTGCCCCTACCTCTACCCGCACCCTCTTTAGGTTCCGGGTTCTCTTTTACTTTGTTTCTTTTCAGACCTTCTGTACCAAAGTATTTTTTCTCCACAAACTCTAGGCCGAAACAGAATTCATCAACATCCTTTCCCCAAATGAACTCCTCTCTGATATCAGCATCATACTCAGCATAGGAATGCTCCTCATACAGATCACTAGAGGCATTAAAAGAAATGAAGCCAACTTTAGTGGCTGAGGAATTTTTTCACCTCCCCCTTTTCTGAGAAGGTACCATCCTCCATCCCCACACATGCCCAATTCAGGAAAATGTGCATCAATTTGGCATAGGAAAGTGACCTAGGTTCACTACCCATAGTAAATCTTTTAGATTTTAGATCAAATTTTTTTCCACTCCTCGACACTCGATCTGCAGAATTGTCTCTACCTTCTCTCTGTAGATCAGAAAGCCGTGGAGTACTCGTCCTAGGTTCAGGGGTGGCTTCTCTTGACCGATTAGGGAGTCCTGTCTTTGTTTTTGTATTTGTCTTCTGTCTTTTCCCTCTCCCTGGAAGTGTGGCTGACAATTCCTCCACGAATCTTCTCCTCCAGAGCCTCGATCCTCGACTTTTCCTTCAGATTTGCATCTAGTGCCTCAAGGTATTTTCCTGGCCTTGGAGTTCAGCTAGACTCTTGTTGGCCGCCTCAAGGGCCTCCTTGGCCAACTTGGGACTCCCTTTCAGCCTAGTAGACTTCCGTACAGGGAGAGCTTTATGGCCGGCCTCTGGTTCGGCTATACAGTTGCTCTTCTCATCCTAGTAACAATCCCGTTGGGGTTGAATTTATGGGTTGAGCCAGTTTCTAAATATGTTAACTATAAGAAGGGACATATTAGTAAGGTTGGTTATGGACAGAGGTGGGAAATTTGTGAAAGAGCTTAGCCACCAATCAGGTATAATTAGGGACATGGTGGACATCTAGGAAAGCTTTGGTGGCAGTCTGGGAATGGAGGCAGCTAGCTGTGGTGGCCATCTTTGTGCTCAATATAAGTGAATTAGAAAAAATATATTAGATGGTCCATTATAGATACTAAAAAACATCCAAATTAAGTGGAATTGACACCTATCATATGATTGCAAGACACATCATGACTCATGGGTCAAGGATTCCTATCAAGATCATTTGAAGGTCAGAACTTGAAAATTAAGTCCTTTATCAATCATTTTCATTATTCTGTGCCCAAAAAAACAGGAAGGATATTCCATACTGCTATAGAAAGCTATAGAAAGTTTCCTTATATGCTTGACATCATATTCCATGTGATACAATAAGATTTGAATGTGATATGTTGCCATTAGAACTTGACAAACACCGCCTACCAATATTCCCTAAATCTTTAGACTTTTTCAAAAGGCATGTTTTGCATTACAGCTACCTACACATCATTTGAAATTAGTGGGGGTCTTAATGTCAATTCTATCATCCTAGTGCCTTGGTACATATAGGACAAAACACTGATGACATTTGTTTAAAAAATGTTTTGCTTTAATAAGCAAGCCTTTTGGGAACATAACATGTGTTTTTTATCTTCTTCAATTATGAGGGAATCACTAGGAGAGGTTATGATACATATTGGCATCTGAATAATAAATATCTAACCACCTCACTATCAGCACACTTGATATATTAATTATCTGAACCACATCATTTTACAGCCAGGAGATTGCCTAACTTCAGACAATTGGAGGCTTCATAGACAATAGCAGAATTGATCTCTGTTGGACAGAGGCAGGGCTCTGTGGTCCTGATGCCACAAAAAAGCATCCTGAATGAGAACTATGTCTAGAGAGCCATGACTGCTCATTTGGTTTCAATCCAAGCACTGTTCACATTATACCAGGAGACCTTACTAGAGGAAAATGTCGACCTTCACAGAGAAATGAAGGAGGAGGCCATGACATTGAAAGATGCATGCAAGGACAACAAACATCATACTAGTACATCTAGTACATCTAGAACATTGCAAAATGATTGATCATGATCAATTTGCTCAACTTGCACCTGACAGAGAAGATGGCTGCATTTGAAAAGAAAAAAAACAAGAAATACGGTCATCCAAATTCATATGGCAGTACATGAACATGGTTCTGAAGATGCTATTTTTCATGATATCTGTTTGTACGGGGGACTCCATTTAACTAGTATTCAGGAATTCACCCCTCACTTCTTTGCAAATGACAGACTGCGCTATGCCCGTATGATACCTTTGTATCTGGCAGAGATAAAAGAACTACCTCTCACAGATGTGACAATGCATGAGGAGTTTGTGGAAAATGAGGAGTTTGTGGAAAATGTAAGTTTTTTGGCTGTTGGAGCAGTTCATGCTCTAGAACACCTGATGCGAACCGTGAAAGTAACTGGCGGTTTGGTAGGTGTGACCCCTCAATGAAAGTGCATGGGCAAAGTTCTTCTTAGCATCTGACTGGCTGCAGAAAATTGTAGGAGTGCATACAAATCCTACAAAGCACCACAAATTATTACCAACTAACATAGCAAATGAAAAGAAAGCAGTCGCAGCTCTTACCTCAACCTTGAGGAACTGTACAAATCCTTTCAGTGAAAACAGCAACAACTTGTTCAACATAGCCACAAAAGTAGTTGCTCCCCCTGAAGATCAGCAAGACATTTGCAATTAAGATGACATCGGGTGGAAATTATTTGAGGACTTGGTAATGGAACAAATCAAGTCTGGCAACACTAGTTTGTAGTCTCCCAAGAAGAAGAGAAAATTCAAAACATGGAAGAGTATGGAGAAAGGAATAAAGCTTCAGACGGAACATGCACTTGTAGAGTTGAAAGAGGATCGATCTTTGTTTGCTAGATTACTCGTTGTGTTCCAGTCAAGACCAGAAATTAACCTAGAAGAAGTAATCAGCAAATATGAATTCTCTGTTTTGCCCTGTGCCCTATTTGCAGCAAATGGCACCATGCTGCATTGCTCAGGGAAGAGTAACTTGATAGGTATCCTGGTAAGCACAGAAGCTGCACCAACACTCTATGTGAATCCAATTCTACCAGAAAAGGCAGTAGCTGTTGTTGATGCCATGGCAGAGATCCAGGCAATGGGTAATCCTTAAGGGACCAAAACATGTGCACATCTCGCAGAACACTTCACAGAGAGGATGGTGAAAAAGTTTAGTAATTTCTGGTCTTCGATAGACATAATGTGCCATTATCCCTAAAGATTGGCCCACATTTTCAGAAGCAGGGAAATGACCATATTATCTGTTACCATGTAACATATTCTATACAGATTGAAAAGGTGCCGCTCGAAAGACTACTGGGACCCTCAGCTAGTACCCAGGAAGAGACAGACACCAAAGTGCTCCTCCATGCTGTCAATGCCTCAAACTCTGGTGCCACAAGGGAGAGCACCTCATTTGTGTCTTCCGTAGGCCAATATCGAAAAAAAAACATACTGCTAGCGCTTATAGTGCAAACACTAGGCCCTGAGATGACTGCAGCTCTGGCAGCATTCCATGCTTTTACTGGAGTACATATAACTGGCTGCTTTGCAGGAAAGGGAAAAAAGAAATGCTGGCAAGCCTTCATGGAAGCCAAAGTGCAATAGAACAATTTGTGTGCAGGATTTACTCACCAAAAGGATCAGCCGTATCCATGAAAGAACTGCTATGGAAGTTCTTTAAAAAGAACCAGAAGGAATCAGAAAAACTTCCTCCGACACAAGCAGCCCTTCATCATGCTATTCTAGGTGCACATTACCAAACTGTTATTTGAAACAATGATTTTGTATGAAGTCCTAGCCGTCCATCACCTAATATGTAGAGGAATGAATATGTTTGTCAAAGGCTTGTACATGATTATTTTCCTGCATTCCAGAAACTTTTTATTTATTCTTGATATCTCAGGAATGAGGAAAAACACATGATATGTTCCCAAGAGGGTTGCTTATTAAAGCAAAACATTTTTGAAACAAATGTCATCAGTGTTTTGTCCTTTATGTACAAAAGCATGAAGTAGTCTGCAATCCCTGCAAGGACCACTGTCTGCAATCCCTGTCGATTGCACCTAATTTGGATGTTTTTTAGTATCTATAATTGACCATCTAATAAATTTTCTCTAATTCACTTATATTGAGCACAAAGATGGCCGGGGCTAGCTGCCTCTATTCCCAGACTGCCACCAAAGCTTTTTTTTATGTCCACCATGCACAGAGAGAATGATCCGAGTCATAAGGGGAGTCCAGGCTATAAAAAGAGAGCCAGGCCCCCTTTGGCTCACTTTTCACACTGTCTGACTCCCCCTTCTAATGGCCCTGACTCCTTTTCAATTAGATCAAACAGAGTCCAGGTCAGCTGAGGTGAGTAAATGGTTGCCTGGACTCCCTAAGGGAGTCACAGAAGTAAGACAGAAATAGGGAGCACACTAGGTGGCACTACTGTACAAAGACCGTAATGCCATCTAGCACATATGTTTAGAAGCTATCTGACTCTCTTTATAATCAGAGTCAAGGTCAGTTGGTTATGATTAAGCCTGCTAGGTAGTAGCATTATACTTAAAATGGTATTATTCTGTATGCTCAGATCTCTAGATCCACATAATTTGTGATATTTTTAATTATGCTAAAACATGTATATCATTGTAGCATCAACATTTAATGTCAGAATTAGATGTCATGAAATAATTGTAGTTAACTTAAAACTGTAGCATAAGCATGATGTATTAGATATAGACACCCAATTTGTAGAAACATGAGAAGGTTAAATCCAGAAAAGCTCAGATGTTCTTTTATATAATAACTAATGTGCACTGAGGGATCTTTCTGAGATCCCCCCTCCTTGTGAGACATTGCACCAAAATGATGTAGAAACAGCAGCTAAGGAGACAGCTAATGGAATGGTTATAATTATAGAGGGGTAAGGGATAGAAACTACCAATGTACAAAGGGAGTCGTGGTTCAATGACTCCCTGTGCCTAGACTCCCTTTCTAAGTGGAGTTGCAGCATGGACTTGGACTCTGTTTGTGGCGGGGAGTCATAAAAGGGAGGCATTTTGGAGGCAAAACCAGGGCTCTCTTAGGGGAGTCACATGACTCCCTTTTAAGGGAGCCAGGTACCGACTCCTTTCATCAAGAGAGTCAAAAAGAGAGTCAGAAAAGGGAGTCATTCTGGAGGCAAGCCTGGACTCCCTTTTGACTCTGTTTCCTCTCTCTGTGTGTCCTTAACGATACCTGATTGGTGGCTAAGCTCTTTCACAAATTTCCCACCCCCCTACCTGTTTGTGCAAAAAGAAACCCTACTATATGATTGAATCGGCAGTCATTCTAGATTTCACACATTTGCTGGCCCTTAGAACATTTTCAGAAATTAAAAAGAAAACACATCCCTTTGATTTGGCCCCCAACTTACCATGCTTTTACATGATACTTATATATCGAGAAGTCTTGTATGCATTAGTCTTATTCTCTGCTCAAACACTAATAATCGTCATGCTGCAGGGCATAGTCAGTATCAGTGCACATTAAGCTTTCACCAGGTGTCCAGGCCCAAACAGTGTGTATAGACATGTTCCTATGGGCAGGAAAAAGGCAGTGCAATCAGATCAGTGGACTTTCTCATGTCCTGACGCAAACCAGGGATCTTTGAATTCAACTGATATTGTGTTACATGCGTCTTCAGCTTCAGTTAATTAGATTTAATTTGTCTGAGATGGTAAACTACTGAGTTCTCTAAGGTGAACAGAACATGATATACCCAGTCCATCCGGTCTAAACTTAGATAACCATTATGATAAGTGGTACAATATGAACGATTTATTTCAGAGTTCTCAGTTCAATATCCTTTCAACCCTTCCCTTGTGGTATTAGCTGGTTCTCTTAGTACTCATTAGAACTTGTTGAGAAGCCAGTGAGCAGCCTTTTACCCTTTAAGGGTGGATGTCTCTAAAATATATGTGTCGTCATGATGCACCAAAGCAGGCCCGGCAAGTAACTCAACCGGCCTGCATTGGTGCATCATGCTGACCCT
Organism: Harmothoe impar; assembly: GCA_947462335.1. Taxonomy (NCBI): domain Eukaryota; kingdom Metazoa; phylum Annelida; class Polychaeta; order Phyllodocida; family Polynoidae; genus Harmothoe; species Harmothoe impar. The sequence goes on from OX381715.1 coordinate 41,148,969, forward strand.
ACAGAAGTTTCTCAACCCCGTAGCGTCAGCATGGTGTGTGAATGAAGCACTGGCGAGTTACCATACATTGCTGTGAATTGCCATAATGGCGCCTCTTACAGCCTGTGTTCTCAGTAGTCACCTTTCACTGTTTTAACATTTAGAAATTATATTAAACCTCAAGATTATAATTAATATCAAATTCTCTCTTTATTTTCTAATAACTCCTCATCCGAATAAGTGTGATAATCTGTAACGTTGTCTTTGTACCCAAAGCCCATTGGGACCAAATGAGCTCTACCTAGTTAATTTGCCCATAATGGTAGTATGCATCTAAAACACTTGCATAAACTGCTCCCTGACTTTTTCTTCAAACCATACTAGCGATCTGACTTGCATACAAATTCCGGTTTCTATGGATAATTTACGGTATGCATCATCCCTGATGTATTCGTGCAGAACTTGTGATTCTACTCGTATTAATGCAACATGACAACAACAAAGGCCATAGCATATAAAGGCAATAGGGAAGATTCACCACTTGCGGACGCTCGTTGTCACTGCCAATGCCACCCTTTTCCCATTGAGTATAGGCAAGGCTCCATTTCACCTACAATTGATTATGTCATACCTATGGATAGCGGAGGGTTCATACTTCATAGCATATGTATAATACAAAGGTTTTAAAGTTTTTCTCACCTAAATATTGTCACTTAAAAAACGAAAATTAGAAAGGCTAATTTCACCTTAAGGCGGACACTTTGTTTTTGTAAGGAAATAATAAAAGGCAGAGCAGCTAATTAATCAGAAATGATCCAACAGTCTCAGGGTACGATTCTCAAAAAAGATATATACGATGTTACCATGGAAAATGTGTGCTTAACTACCTTGAACCTAACTTATGCCAGAAAACTGCATGTTCTCACTTTACAAAACAATGGATCAGTATATTTCCATATTTACATGGATGAACGCCAGATAAGATTAGTAATATTTACTATATATTTTATTAAAGGCATGAATCTGATTACTCTAATTGGAAATTGGTGTCCGACTTTAGGTGAAATTGGAGCACCTCTTATGAAGGGTCTCATAGTTTTTTCTGATAGATATTCCTATGCATTTTCTTTTATAGAATCCAAAAAATATATATGGCTTACTGCGTAGGTCTTATATAAAACATAATCATTACTCCTCATAATATGAGTCTGGGACGTATTACTTCTCATAATATAACATGGTGGCAATGATGTCCCACATGTGGGACCCTAGTAATCTAGAAATATATTACAGGGCCACTTGAAGGTGCCATTTCGTTTTTCAAACCCATATGCATTGTTATGATACTATAGGTCTCAAAGTGTCCGACTTAAGGCGTGTGTCCGTCTTTGGGTGAATCTACCCTATGCAGCATTTACAGGGACAATCCCACGTGCAGCAACTAACCTTTGTCTCCAAGTAGAGTCCTAGTCCTGCCCTAAGGTAGGACAGTGTGGGCCACTGTGGCTGCTACACTGACTACCTGTGGTACCTGTGTACAGACCCCTGTCCTCCCCAGTTCCCCAACAGGGTTGGGGGTATGCAGGCCATGTGCTTTAAGGACCGCAGCAATCTTGAGACAAAGCAGAGGCGGGACTTTCCTAAGACTCATTCTCATGAACGTGATGCAACTCAGGTGGAGGGGGGCCCCAGAGCAAATTCCGGTATATGGTCAAATCCTTTTGTATTTGTGTACTAGATGTGTTGTTTGACAAAACTGGATGGGTGGTTGCAGTTAAATATGTTTGCGGTAGCCATGGCAACCGTTGCAATAGGACATGTTGAAATCCCGGACACATACATACCCCTTTAAGAAATCCAGGGCTATAGAACTGAAAAATGTAGTAATGCATGTACATAGGAATTTTGTCTTAATTGTATTTTAAGCGCATATGAATGCAGTATCAACAAGAATACCTGCGTCACCCATTATGTGTTTCCTTTCAGGATACCCCGTCCCTCTAAATTGGGCATTTTCTCCATTTTCTCACTTTTTTGCAGGTCTAAATAATCATCAACTTTGCAGTTCCCTACTGCCAAACCTGTGATACATGTATTCACACTTTTTGCTTAATTCTTTTAGCTTATTACATCATCTATTGAGCTGTATAGAACAATAAGCCATATCTCTGCATTATATCTCTCTGTTTCCATTTTGCCAAACGGTGTTAAAGGGGTATGTATGTTGCCAATATCTAATACCCTAGGTGCACTAATATATTTAAATAAAGATAATATACTGATATAATATACTGAATGAAACTTTATTGTTTGTTGTTTTTCAGTTAGCTGTGCTCACCGTGCAATGTCCTAATGCATTTAAGCATGTATGGGGTACAACAAATCCAAGTAGTGTTACTGGAAAAATGGAATCTTTATATTTCCCTCCACCTTTCCAACCTCCATTGTCAACTTTAACCTAGATAACAGTCAATTGCAGGTTCAAATAATACGCTTATATCTTATCTAGGAGTACCCTGTTGTAGCAACCTTATATACTAGCACAAGCAGAGAAATTCAAGAAAAACTCCTTAAAGGGGTATGTATGTGCCTTAGGTCGGTATGTATGTGGCTACAAGTGCTACAGTATGCAAAAAGGCCATAGTGATCAATTTTTGGGCCATTCATGTCATGCTTTTGCATCATACAAACAAGTTACAGTAACTTACAATATCACTCCATGCACTAAATACATCACCATGGGAACTAGACAGTATTTCCTTAAAGCGGTATGTATGTGCTTAAAGGGGTATGTATGTGTAAATCATACTGGAACAGGAAGTGACGATCATTGTCACAGGTAAATAAAGGGCGGAAAGCTTGCACTTCTGTTGGATTGTATGCAACTAAATGGTCTTTTTGACAGGAAAAAAAGTGAACAGTTAAATATAATTTGCCTGGATGGTACAAGCAGATCACCTTAAACCAGTATGTATGTGAATTTTACACTTCAAATATTCAGGACAATGGTGTGAGGAGAAAGGAAGCAGATGGGAGTAAAATATCTTTTTGATAGCACATGTTATGTATTGAAATATGTCATGTAACCCAGGAAGCAGGCAGAAAAACTATACTTTCCATGTAGGCAGGCCAAAACTATCCCACAAGACGTAAATACCTTAAAGGGGTATGTATGTGCCTTAAGTCGGTATGTATGTGGCCGCAAGTGCTACAGTATGCAAAAAGGCCATAGTGATCAAGTTTTGGGCCAATCATGTCATGATTTTGCATCATACAAACAAGTTACATTAACTTACAACATCATTCCATGCACTAAATACATCACCATGGTAGCTAGACAGCATTTCCTTAAAGCGGTATGTATGTCCCTTAAGTCGGTATGTATGTGGCCACAAGTGCTACAGTATGCCAAAAGGCCATAGTGATCAAGTTTTGGGCCAATCATGTCATGATTTTGCATCATACAAACAAGTTACATTAACTTACAACATCATTCCATGCACTAAATACATCACCATGGTAGCTAGACAGCATTTCCTTAAAGCGGTATGTATGTGCCTTAAGTCGGTATGTATGTGGCCACAAGTGCTACAGTATGCAAAAAGGCCATAGTGATCAGGTTTTGGGCCATTCATGTCATGCTTTTGCATCATACAAACAAGTTACAGTAACTTACAATCTCACTCCATGCACTAATTACATCACCATGGGAACTAGACAGTATTTCCTTAAAGTGGTATGTATGTGCTTAAAGGGGTATGTATGTGTAAATCATACTGGAACATGAAGTGACGATCATTGTCACAGGTAAATAAAGGGCGGAAAGCTTGCACTTCTGTTGGATTGTATGCAACTAAATGGCCTTTTTGACAGGAAAAAAAGTGAACAGTTAAATATAATTTGCCTGGATGGTACAAGCAGATCACCTTAAACCAGTATGTATGTGAATTTTACACTTCAAATATTCAGGACGATGGTGTGAGGAGAAAGGAAGCAGATGGGAGTAAAATATCTTTTTGATAGCACATGTTATGTATTGAAATATGCCATGTGTCCCAAGAAGCAGGCAGAAATACTATACTTTCCATGTGGGCAGGGCAAAACTATCCCACAAGACGTAAATACCTTAAAGGGGTATGTATGTGGAAATTGATTTTTTTCAGGTAATGCTCTCCCCCACCAGCTGTATGAGAAAAATACATTAAGTTTTCACCCAGGGTGATGCAATAGAACAATATACAATAATAAGACAGAACAAAGAGTGCATTTTAGCTAAATTTCTTATTTCTTTAATTTTTTTCCTAAAAATAGATATAAAAAACGTCAACTTTATGGTGGTTTTTGGCCCAAAAAAACTGAAATAAGGGTTAGATAACATGTAAGGTATACATTTTCTGGTAGAACTAAACCCACTCTAACTTATAGTGACAGTTATATACCTGTGAACATGATTGGGGTGAAAATATCCTGGAAAAACTTCAAATTAACAGTTGCATCACGTTGGTGAGAATGAGTCCTAAATGTGGGTATATCTTGAGTTTAATGCAAAATTGTGTGTTATGCATCCTAGTAATATTATTTACTATACAAATCCATGAGATTATGGCATTTTAATGCATCCAAATGCATCCATTTTCACCAGAATGTGATGCTCAAAGCAGAGGGGGAACTTGGAGTTGACTACCCTGTTTCTGTAAACAGAAACACCTGACCTCCTCCCAGAGGTTTAGCTCAGTGGTGGCCCGTGGACAATCCTAATGTACAGGCTGGCTGATTGATATATGTGGTTGTATAGAACCCCCTGTCCAGAGTGGTCTTATGTAATCCAAATTACACAACACTCATCACGACTGCATCCACAAATAGAAGCCAATCTCGAACCCTAGTAGAACACCAGTTGACTCTATTTGGTGGCATTCTGGTCAGAATAACTGGACAGATTGCTATATAGGTAGTGTTATGTCATATAAGGGTAACCAGTCGGTACTATTTATGGGTGATTGGGGATCAAACAAACCCACTGCCCTGTGCTGGGAGCAGGCAACAGGATCAGTCCAGGTAAAACTGGTCAGCCAGTGAGGATCAGCCAGTGCTATATTATGTGCCTCTACATGGGTACCCACATATTTGACCAGGTCGCCGTGTTGATTTTTAGCAAAAGAGCCATGTCGCCGTGTCGATTTGTATTCATCTAGAATATACCAGGGTCTGTGTCTGTCGATTTTTAAGAGGGCTGTGTCACCCGTGTCGATTTTTAAAAGGCCTGTGTCGCTGTGTCGATTTTAGGTATGTACAGGCACATAATTATATGGGTGATTGGTGCCAATTGAGGATCAGTATAGGGATGAAAATGCAGCTGTACTCAGTATGCATACATCCTGTACAGAGTCCCTGCTCATGGATGCACCCTCAATTAGATAGCTCATGTCTCTGGTACATGGTAAACTTAATGGAGGTGGTAGAGGTAACTGACCCCAGTCTACAAGTAACCTTATCCTTGATAACTTCCTCCCTATCTTCTGTCAGCCCATCTGGGTCTTTACTTTGACAGTGCTATTGCTGCAGCAGCCTTACACAACTCTATGAGGGGAGCCTTTGTAAGTTTAGACACAGTCACACCATGTGCCTTAAGATTTGCTTCTAACTCTTTCACAGAGTGAGAGAGCTCCACATTCTGTCCAGTTCTACCATGGTTTATAAGTGATCCCCATTGGCTGATTTTACCTGGACTGACCCTACTGACTGCACCGAGCACAGGGCACTGCGTTAGTTTGATCCCCATTCAGCTATAAATAGCACAACTGGACAACTCTATTAGCACAACCAGCGGATTTGACCACACTTGGGAGAGTGGAGGAGAAACGCTATATGCTGCTTACCCCTACCTTTCACAACCACTCAAGTATTAGATAGACGATGGTTATGGAAGGATATTCGATTTAACCACAGCTTACTGGTAGGGCCAGACGAGGGCGAAGCCCAAGTCGACCTGCTAGCAAGCTGTGGTGAAGCTATGGTGTATGAAGCTAAACACATATGACCACAAATGTCATCCTTTAGCAACGTTCGTCTGTGAAGGCTTAAAATGGATCGCAAAATACAGACCCTTTTTTATTGCACTCAGTGCTGTTTTTGTAATCTGTTGTGCCTGTTTGAATAAACCAAGGCACGCATTTCGTGACAACCAAACTCTAGCAAATCCACTGAGTGAACGTTTGGATTTGAGATGCCTTAAAGGAACACTTGGAGTGGTTTTAAAGGTATACAACACATTCTATGCATACGGCACCTGATGGCAAAAAAGAAGCTATCTGCAACAATGATATTTGCAGATTTCTTGATCTACCTTTATATACCATTTAAGTGCTATACATTGACAGTCTACATAATCTTGATCATTATATTATTTCCATTTTGCCATATCCATATTCGTCACGGAGTCACCAGCCACCCTGATGAAAATTTAAACGTTCATAGATTATTAACCCTTTAGCTGCCGGCCTTTAAACATGTAGTTTGGACTTTAACCATCGGCCTTATGCCATAAGAATATGCAGCTTTGCAATCATGTGCTCCCTGGGATAGTGGCTAAGGAGTGAAATGAAGTGTATTGAAGACATAATTTACACCTTTCTGAAAGGGGGACGTAGTACACATGTTAAATATTTTTGGATCGATTCAAAAAGTCTCATTCTTTGTTTCATAGCAGGAGCTGGAATTTAGTGGTATTGCAGCAATAGGACAGCACTATTTACATGGCACCTCCAAAGGCCCAAAAAAAACTAAAAACACCCAAAACGCTAAAGATGACAATCATGCTTTACATATCTCCCGTGTCTATTGAGGCAGTAACAGCCTATTCCTTATATCATTTAGGTCCCGATTTAGGTCTCAGGTTGATTTTGACTCCCGATCTCATATAATATATGTCTAAACAGTACGATCTCTAGGCCTATGTTTATACCTGGTCAAACTGTACATACCTATAGTGAGATGTAGCAAGCCCTCAGATTCTCCTGATCGTACTGGGTCTATCATATTATTTTTCTCTGAAGGGAAACCTCATATGATCGGATTGTGAGAATTGCCCAAAAAAAAATCGCCTAGTGGAGCCCCAGCTAAACTGACTGTCACATGAGCAAGGGTCCTGTCTGCAGCAACCTTGGACTTCACAATCAAGCAGTTGTTAAACCATACCCAATGGGTTTAGACCAGCATTATATTGGACGAGCACACAAATCATTCTCCTAATGAGGGATATTTATCTATGGTCAGGAGGCAGAGAGTGCAATCGGGTCGATGAATTTAGACAAAGTGACAAAAGTCCTCATTGCACATGGCCCAACACAAATCAATCACGATTGAATTCAGCTGGTATTTTGAAACATGTGTTTTCAGTTTCAGTTACCGTAACTGAAATTAGGCGGTTTGTTAAGGATAGATGTGGTGAACTACTGATTTTTTTTGCCCTTCCGTCCTAGTCAGAGAAACCAGACACCCAATGAGTCGTATTCTCGCAGCAATCCAGTCCCACACAATGCATACAGATATGTAGGCCTATAGATATGTACATGTGCAGGAAGAAGTCAGTACAATAGGGTCATTGAACTTAGAGGTAGTGATGAAATGCCTCAGGGCCCAACACAAATAATAGCATGTGTATTGGGTTTCAGCTCATTTGATGGAGTTGTATTTAAGTAACTAGAACATGATATATCCGGTCCATGTCGTCTAAACATAGAACATCATTATGTCAGTGGTACAATATGAACTATTCTTTAAAAAAATCCTGTTCAGAATGCTTGGTTTCAATACCTCTTGACTGTTCATTCGGCTGTTATTTTAGTCCTTATTGGAATCTGTCTGAATACAGCCTTACAACTGAAAAGCACTACACGGTTTCCTCTGACAGAGGGTGTTCTCCGTAGTCACCTTTCATTGAACCTATTTAACATTCAGAAAAGATATTAAACCTCATAGTTATGATTATTGTTAGATTCTTCTTCTACTGCTTTCCTATAGCTCTTCATCAGAATTAGTGCTATAATGCGGTCTTTGTCCGGCAAGTCGGCCTTGGCCAAGTTGGATGATTTGACCGAAGAAGTTGCATAATCAAGCTCATGCAATCCCTGTGGATTTGACCTTTGTCCCTTTAAGGTGGGTCAATATGATGCCATTTCTGTTCACTGCGCAGCTTTCTGCGCAGGTACATTCTCTAGTTTGACCATAGATCACCAGGGGATCTTTGTCTCATATTGGAACAAGTTATATCAAATTGTTCTAAAATGGACAAAGGTATTGCCTGACCGGGGCGAGAACCATCAACCTTTGGATATGACGGTATGCATTCTGCCACTGTGCTATGGAGTTTGTGGTGAAGGATCTCATTCAGAAGTCATACATAACTAGCCCTCAGTATATATTTCTATTTCCTTTGAACACTTTTTTCAATGGACAAAAACTTACGAAATATGCCCGGGACCACATGTTCAAAAGGGATTCTCTAGTGAAAGAACATTAAAACCTATATCCTGAGAGAGTTATATAGATATTTAGCTACTTTTCAATACTATTTTATGTACATATGTGGCAAACACTATATACTCCTACTATATGAAACACTGACTTAAGGCTTTTGTATCTCAGAAAACAGCTCGGGACCCTCCTATTTTCTCAGCTTTGTTGGAAAGTGTATGCCATTATGGTCTTAGGGCAAAAACCTGATGAAAATCTAGCTACTTGACCCACCTTAATGGCCACAAAGTACTTCACTACTATTACAATTACTTGTAGTCATGATGCAGGAATGCAGTTCTGGTGGGTACCATACATAAGGCATTAAGAGCCTGGCAATGCTAGACTCTCCCAATATAGAGTGCAATCCCGAAAAGATGGAGTGGGTCTTCACAATATGCCCCCATGCTTCGAGATCCAACTCTGCTGGCACACATGTCATAGATGAGAGAATACTGTTGCTGGAGAGAATAGCCACCAGCAACCAATTCGTTATTAGTTTTTATTTTTATTAGCGTGAGGATGACATATTTCGGAGGATACAATACTTCACTATGGTCATGATAGATGGGGGAAACAACACTTTGCATTGAATGAAAACGTTACTGGCATGTCTAGGGAAGTAAAAAATGTGCTTTCTTTTTGGATGTCAACATCAGGCAATAATTTTATTAACTCGAGTCTGGTAACAGCTGCAGGTGAAAGAAACAGTCAGCTTTTCCAAGAGCTGGTTTAAACAAAGTTCATTTACATTACTAACATAGAAATACAAGCTGATATTACGTTGCAGCATCATCATCAGCACTTGATGTACAAAGCTTGTAACTGAATAAAAAAGATATTCATCACAGAACAGTTTATTTGCTGAAAGGTACTTCATATTTGTATGTACAATAGCATAAACCATATTCTGTCTATTCATTGAGAGCATGGCATTTGAACAGTAGACACATTTGATGAGTTATCAAAAGTAATGCAAAGTATTAAGGTGATCAAGGGCAGTGCTGGCAGTTTAACCCTATGAATGCATAACTGTATTAGTTCATATCTGTTGTAATAAACCAACCTTGTAGCAGTCAAATAGCCGCAAAGTATTATATAGCCAACTCTCACTTCCTCGAACATTGACTTTTCCCCTGCATTTCCCAAGTTCGAAGAAGTGAAGGCCGACTGTAATAGGCTGTATTTACCAAACAGGGTCATGATTCAACCTGGCCAATACTAAGGCCAGCTTGTGTCGGTATTCTACTCCTGTACCTGTAGAAATGTTGTCTGTATATTTGTGTGTCGTAAAGAATTCTAAACTACTTTAGGTTTCTGCAAAGATAATTCACCAAGGGGCTGTTGCAAAACCAAATTGATGCCTTGGAGTAAAAGTAGCGAATCTATGCTAATGCTTAACAACTTTTAATAATTTACGTTATTATTCAACAATTTACAATAATACTAGTGAATATTTAATAACTTACGCTGTGGTCTTCATATTTACGCTTATTTACTCTATTTTTCAACACCACCTCTGAAGTAGTATGGCTGTTTTAACGTAAAAATACATAAATAACGAAGGTAAATCCTTAACGCCCTGCATAAAAAATAGCGCAAAAAAGAGGCGTTACAAGCAATTGTTTTTCATCTTGTTTACTTAAGCTGAAAGAGATCCACTTGAATGGGAAAAAAGGTGAATTCTGCCATGGGGGGGGATGGGGGTATATTCAGTTTTAAAAGGTGGTTTAAAAAATGACCTCCTACTACAGAAAATTTCCCAAAAAGGCATACCTCTCTCGTTGATATTGCTCCTTTAAACCCAAATACATAGAACAGTAAAATGTCCTTACCTCCGATAAGAGGAGCGGTAGGGCAGCAGTTGTTATCTACCCTTAAGGAGTGACCCCCTGTGGATCATCTCTAATACCTGTTGTAGTGAGGAGCAGAATAGAGTGAACCACTGTAGAAGGAAGGGCAGAGGGCCATGGTTACAGATGTATCTGTTGTGTGTCAGTCATGGACATCGGCCCCAATGGGCGGTCTTTCCTGATGAGTAGGCTTTAACACACATGAAAACCCGATGGGCACATGACATTGAACTAACACTGATAACTGGTTGTCAATGTTGATTCAATTTTGAACTCTTTCTTATGCCCACGGGGGGGGGGTTCTGGTCATATATGGTCCTGATGGAGGTGTTCTATTATATGCAATAGTAAGAAGCAGAAAAGAGTGAGCTCCTCTAGAATGACAATAGGCTATGATATGAAAACGTGTATGTAATACATACAGGACAGATCTAATTTAAAAAGAGGGAGGGGGGTCCACCAAAGCACCAATTCAAGTACACAGAATGAAATTATTTTGGTTCCCCACCTCCCTCGTGAGAAGCCTCTAAATGCCCCAAATCCACCAGCCCACCCTGTCTCATGTCTACACAGACATCTAAATGCCTGGCCCTTAGTCTGAAGTCGCAATGCCAAGTGAGGGACATTAGTCAGGCATGCCCAAGTGGTATTCAAAAATAACATTCATAACAACATCAGGACTAATGCCAAACGGAGCCAAAAAAGGACTAATTTGGCTAGGTACTATTATAGTGACTGAGAGATTGGTCGTAAAGGGGGCCTAAGAATATCAGTGTACTTGCTGTTGGACATCTATTTAGCTAGATACAATTATTGGTATCTGGATAAAAAACAGGTTCGGCAGCATTTCTTGAAATATCTTCAAATTTATGCCATTCATTAGCACCATGTTTGTGGGGTGCGGAATCTTTACATAAAACGTGTGTTAGTTAACCAAATAAAATAGCATAAATAGATTATCCTGCGATACCTTTCTTACGCCATTAAATTATTACAATTTTCTTGATCGGCCCCCTGGCTGGTGGACGTCTATATATCTCTAAAGTTAATGGTATCTGGGTCCAGGTTACAGCTAGGGTTGTTACATGTGTCAGACTTATATCATCCAGATTGACACCGATAGGCAACCTGCCCAGTCTCCCACAATCTCCCCTAGCAGATACTTCCTCACTCATCTCTGCCCCACGCTACAGACTTTAGGAAAACCTTCTGTAATGAGAGTGGCAAATGCAGGGCTCTGCTGTGGAAAAGGGTAGAAAATGGTACTACTATGCTACTCCCTATCCACACCTAACACTGCCTGCATGCCTCCCTGAAAATAGTTATTTGAGAATCCAACAAATTCTACCAGAAAAGAAATGGCCAAGATGTCCGTAATTTCTGAATTTCTTGTTCAGATTTCCATTCAAATAATTGACTCAAATTGTTAACATGGAATTGCAAATATCAATACCCTTTGCGTAGGGGCCATTTTTGGCCCATTGACTTGAGCACCGCTGATTTGGCTTAGAGATTGACGAATGAGGTATGAGGCAGTATCTGCTGACTGTAGATTGAGTCTCCCTGGGCTCGCATTCCTTTGCTATGTATATATAGGCACTACTTTCATCGAATCGAATATACCCACTTTAAGGGCCAACATGAGCTACTTCAATCTTGGTTTCACCACATAGTAATTAAGCCATCCACCACCCTGCACGCAATTACCACCACCACCATGCCATCCACAGGCCGGCTCTGTGCAGAAAATGAGTGATATCTCCACCTTCATAACTCCACGTCGTACTTTAATGTGAAATGGGCTTTGTTGTTTTGATGCATGAAATCAGCCTTGGTTTACTTCCTACGTCTTTACATACTAATATGTGACCAGGCACATGAAAAGGGGTATTCAGGGGGGATTTGATGATTAAAGTTTGTGTCATGATCTTTAAAATGAGATATCATAAACTAAGATACTCCGGGTAGTTTTGTGGGAATCATATCTAGAACATGAGTTGTCACTCATAACTGAAAATGATAAATATGCTGTAAATGCACTGTATCCCATATTAACCACCAGAAATGATGAAAATGTCAGATTTACCCAAAAATATGCTAAATAAGTGTGAATATCTAGTATAGATTTGGTTCTAGGAGGAATTTTCTAGATCTGTTTTCAGTTTTGAGTAGCTGATGAAATTCTCAAAAAACTAGGACCAAAATGTTCCATTTAGAAAACATGGAATGGTTTCCATGGCAACCATGAAGTGCAATATGTGCCAATTTCACATAGAAAACGTTCCATTTACATTCCAAATATAGAATGTTACCACTAAATATAGAATAATTCCAAGAAGTCTACTGTATTCTCCATAAAAAAGTGCCCTAGATCATTTTTGGCCATATCTTTCCCTATTTTGCCATTCTGATGGCCCCTGGTGGCCAAAACCAGAACTGAAAATCCCCCGCGAAGGTACCTTTTCACGTGTTGAGCCACATATATGCACCATGACAACCCTAGCTCTAGCATTGATACATTCCCAAAGGTCAACATGCAGTATCTGCGAGTTACTTGCTGGTGCTGCGTCAATGATCTGTGTATTATGGACACATTAATGATTATGAATTGTTTCCTTCAGGCAAGATGGCATACTTAAAGAAAAAAATCCTCCTAGGATATCAATATTTGGTTTGTTATATTTTCTCATTTGTAATGGGTGTCGGGGTCTGTTTCCCAGTTTCAAATAATTAATCAGGTTTGCTGATTTCCATGGCTTTTCAACCTGATACACCTAGATGGCATAAAAACCTATGCTATGTCAGAAGAGGGGGGGGGGCTGAATATGTTGGGCCCTCCAGAATATCCCGAAACGTACCTCTCTCACATAAGAAACAGTCGGGTCAATGGGACATGAACCCCCAATCAATTTAAAATGGGCTAAAGCAATTCTTTTATTTACAATTTCAATATAAGCCTTAATATGCAGCATCAAAAATTGAAGCTGATGCTTAAGCCGGCGTAAGCCCTCACTATTCTTGTGCAATTTGTGTTGTGTGTATCCCTATATCAACTGGACTGCAGCATGTAGGCCTTATTGGTAATAGAATATTCAACGTAATAAGCACCCTCCCCCTAATAATCCACCCCCTTTTTCAGATTTTCCCCAGATGTTTTTAATGTGGTCCACCGAGTTTGTTACTGTTTTTCACACCGGTGTGAGACATAGAACACTTCACACCTTCACAGGTGCTAAGGCCAAGCCAAGTGTGAAGGGATATGGGTGTGTGGGTGGGCCAGTAGTCTGTATATGACATGGCGGAGTTTTCCACTCAAAATTACATCTTAAGTGCTTATTATGTCGAATACGGTAGTCTACCTGGCCCTTGGCAATATAAAGAACTGACAGCTGTAGAATACGATATTTCATGACATGTCATGGAAGAGCAAATGAGGCCAATATTCTCCCGCACTAGGTAAGTGGCAACGTGCAGTGTCAGGTTGATATTACTGGACCCTGGGCTTATTCCTTATTAAAGCACTACGCAGCGTCTACTCATCCAGCACTCCCAGCGCAGCATCGTGCTTTGATGCACTATTGCATGATTAATACACTCCTGAATGATCGGCATGATGCACCATTGCAATGGCAGCTGATGATGCATTGATGCAGCACTAGAGAGGTATTTCCAAGGGTAATATTCATGCACCATATGTCAGGACACAAAAGGACAATTCCTTCCAGAAAGGGTTCAGTGTGTATGGCAATGGTGCTAAGGTAGGAATCTAGATATACTGGTATGTGCCTGGGGAAACTGCCATGTCATATTTGTAACTTTTAAATATAGATGATGATCCAGTAACCTTTGTGTACTGGGACCTGGTTATTCTAATGCTCTGAGAATGGCATGACTGTTATCAAAAGATGACATTTGCTTTCATGATGCACCAATGCAGTCCCAGTGAGTAATTAGCCAGTGCTGTATTGGTGCATCATGCCGACCCTGCAGGATCGGTGTGATACTTGAATGACTGCAGAGTTACTCACCAGGGCTGCTGCATCATGTATTGTCATTGTACAGCTAGGTATAGGGACACAGAAGAATTCGTAAAGCTACACTAGATTCTGCGAAATTACAGTCAACTATGTACATACACTTACTATCTATAAACCAATGCATCAAGAAGATGTGACTTCCTTTTATGATAAAGTTGTGTTTACATTGCTTTTAGTAGAATTGTCTCTAATGGCTATGTTTGCAAACATCTTACATCAGGGGATCCATAGGACGATCTTTCAATTATTTTTAAGATAACTCACTATATATATATATAATAAGTTAGTCAGATAAACACAACCAACAACAACAAATGGTTTGAATAATGACAGAAGTGAGATTTAAATAACCATATAGACGCTTCGGCCTTACTTGGCCTTCTTCAATTAGTCCACATAATATTATGAGAATGCAGTGTTTTCAGGTTATTTTCCTGTATTTTTTGCTTACACTTTAGAAATAGTCAAAAACTTTATAAACTCATTTTCTGAAAACCTGCCCTTTCTTACTGCATTGGTCTATAGTTTGTGAAGGAGGAGGCATTTAGCAGCATGCTCTTATAAAAACATGAATATTTATCTTATTCATGGGGCTCGTAGTTAGATGATATATTTACCAGTCAGAGCTCTGTGTCAGTTCTCACAGCTTGTTTGTATCCATCTGTGTCCATGAATACCCGTCCAGGGAGACTCAATCTACAGTCAGCAGATACTGCCTCATACCTCATTCGTCAATCTCTAAGCCAAATATCGAGCTGCTAGAATTATTCATAACATTCAAACAAGGGAGATTAGGCCGAAACATAATATTATCAGAAACCATGGGCTTCTAGCTTTATTTCATGGTAAATACTGCAGCCCCATTAATGGACTTAACCAATGAAGGCTGTATTTCATGCCCCCTGTTGAATTACCGAATCCCGTATTTCGCGGCCTTCTAAATGATTTAAATTGATGATTTAAACACTGTAAAATCTTTTTTGAGATTAATGAAGTGGCATTTTGACGAATATTGTTGATAATGACATGAAATAAAAACAAAGGAAGGACTATATAGTGCCCCAGTGAGGGTTCTTTCATGAGGCGAAGTCAAGTTGGGAACTATACTTGTGATCCTTTGTCTATTTATTAGACAGCTGATAGTATGATATATGGACAAGGGTCCATGAGTTAAGGTCTTTCGACGTAGGTATTTCACAAGTTGGTCATGGGGTCACATTCCAAGATAGACCTAAACAAATTCAATCAGAATTATGATTAAGGGGAGCCAAAAATAGCTTTTTGTGCGCCATTCAAGTGTAAACAAATCGCCATTTTTATGACGTCACAGAGCTTGAAATTCATGCATGGGTTATTCCATGGGAGTATGAAATACAGCAGGCACTGCCGTATTTCCTTTAAAAAAAAAACATTTGGCTCAACCGGCATGCTGATTGCCAGCGCTGCTTTGGTGCATCATGACTACAAAAAGCCATAAAGAATTGAGGCATCCGCTGCATGAACATTGGCAATCGATCAAACCAGTTTATTGGTTAAAGTCTCTCCAGTGTCCTTAAGTTCAGTAAGTGCCATGCAAATGTCCGAGAACAGTAATAATCCGGTACCACCTGGAGAGGCTTTCGGTAGTGAGGTCAATGAATGGCATCCTTCTGCTTGAGCAAATAATTGCTGTCGTTATGTAAGAAATGAATTGACACCTACAAGATCAGGTCTGCTCCTAGCCCATACACCATTGGTCTTATACAATAATATACAAATCGGTAGATGTGAGCCATGGAGGGAAAGGGATAAAACATAATCTATAATCTATCTTCTTTCAATTTTCTTTGGTTCTAAAAGCTGGCCATATAAGACAGTATGATGTAAATGTCCAGATAATCTTACAATTATAGTATGATCATTGCATGAATATTGGGATTTAAGCAAAGATAAGACTTCAAGTCACACATTTTGCATTTTCAATTCTAATAAATGCTACGTAAAGCCATGTAAAAGGAATTATTACCGTTCTCGGACATTTACATGGCACTTATTGAATTTACAGACACTTGAGATATATGGACAAGGGTCCTTAAAGGGTCCTTAAACGCACCCCATAGTGTCGGCATGATGCTTGTATGCAGCTCTCACGGACTAAATCAAATCTTTGAAGCATTGCATTATGGGTAAATTCCCAATAATCTACATATAAAAGGTCCATTCTGCAATGGCTGCCACCCACCTTAACACGCTTTGTGCAAATATTCACCTCCCTGTTGTTAAAAAATGGACACTTCTCTATAAAATGATGGCTCATGATATTATATACAATGCACTACCCAGGTACTCAATGTGTGTGCTCCCCTTTATATGCTTATACCTACAGGCCACGTGAACTCTGGTGTCCGTGGTCAACACTAACCAACCTCTTTAAGACAAGTGCACTGCTTCAATACACTATGGTTTTTGTTGATAGTCATTGACAATACTAATGTTGTTGTCCACCTTGTTTTCTCGATCCTTTTTTCTGTACCCTATCTTTCTGGCTCTCTATTACCCAGTTCTACTGATATAAATCAATATCATATGGCAATGGGTTATTATAAAATAAAATAAAATTAATGATTTCTAAAGCTAATGTAATTGGTTTTGAAGCTTGGGCGACTACAGAAAACGCAGAGCGGATGTGAAGGAAGTGCTTCTATCATTCAGTATTTTCAAAATGTCAAATGCCCCAGCCTTGCATCTTAACAGTAAACCTATCAATAAATCTTTTAAATCTTGAAATGAATATTCACTCAAAATTGAAAGGTGGTTATGTTAAGAAGACATGTGTAACTTTCTGTTGTAATCAGAAGTAAGTAGGGGGAGGGTTATCGGTAACAGACCATTACAAAGATTAGACTGAACAATGGATGCAAAAGTCGTTGTCACATAAGGAGAGGGGGCTCTGGGCTGTCACCTGTATATTGATTAGCTTATTGTACTGAACTAAGTGCCCTGTTGTGAAGAGCTGATAGCGAGGTTAAGATATGCTTACTTGTAATGTGTACGGCAACGTCTAGCCCATCCTTTAGCATTGGCCTAGCCATACACGTTGCTGTACACATTGTGATCTTAACATCCTTAGTATGTAGGATATAGAGGGTGCTAGCCTCAATGGAATATAGCTCAGTACCTACTGCTCATGTGTCCTTGGCAATTAGCTGTTTCAGACCTGCGACTGTGCCATGTATACATAGTTAATATACCTTCTATACTGTCCTTGCCTTCTGCAATCACATGCTGACAGTAATCCAGAACATGCTGTTCAGAACATTCAGCACAAGACCAGCATAGAAACCTTCCAGACCGCAATAGTTCGCAAACAACACATTTTCACCTCTAGAGATATTAATTTTGAACATGTTCTGCTCATGGAAGTCTACGATCGAAAGAATGTGAAGGGCTACACTGGTGCTCTGCGCCCCAATGGTTCTCTGCGTTTTTATGCTCCTCTCTTTGTAATACTGCTCACACTCACCAGCTAATATACTCTGAGCTGCTGCTGGAGGTGCTGGGGCTGACTCTGGGAGTCAGGCAGCAGGCTTCTGGGCCTGCTTCTTGAGGTTGGTGTAGCTGGTGGCCTTGTGATCCTCAAACCTGCAGGAGTAGCAGACATGGGCCTTCCTGCAGTCGGCATCCTCGCACAACTTGTAGTTATAATACCAGCAGAGATGGGTATCACCTCCTCCTGCACCTCCCCCGGACTTGGTAGCTCTCCTTTAGGGTCACTTAGACTTGCCAGAGGAACCTGTAGACTTGCTGGCCCCTCCCATTGTCTTGAGGGAATTCAGTCCGAGATGTTTGTTCATCAGCCGATGCTGTGCTCCATTACACGCATTCCCCTTGGTGGATGCCAGCTTCCTAAAATCAGCATCATAGAGCAGGATCACCGTGAATATGACCCTAGCTGTCGAAATGGCGTTAAACCCTGATCACTCACTCACTCACTCATAGAGCAGGAGGTTAGTTATCCAGGGGATGGATAGTATCCGCCGAACGATCCGACAGTTACCGCAAGTGTGCCAAGAGCTTTCAGGGTATCCTCGGTGCCCTTCTCCACATGTCATTCCAGGAGGCTGCAAAGACAAAGGGTTAAGCTGGGCGAAGCTCCTAGGCTTATCCTGGCCATCTGGGAGATACCTGATGATATCCATATTGACCACTTGCTTAGCCCTCTTTCACTGTCTGAGGCGGCCCCTACTACCACTTGACTTTGACGACACAGAGCTGTCCGACACAGGGAGGTTGGGGAAAGGGTGATGCAACACCAGTTGTTGGAATTGGATCAGGAATTGCAGGATAGAGATCAGGAGATTGGGGAAAGACAATCTAGGCTCAAATCGTTGGTGGAAGAGAACAACTGGATGAGTCAAAATAAATGCAAAATGAGGTTCGAATGACAAATGACGACCTTGATTTAATGTTGAGAGCTAGAGATCAACAGGTTGAAGAAAACGAGTTCATCAGTGAGGAGATCATGGAGGAATGTGAGGAATTCATTTCTAAGAAGAGGGAACTCTCCGACGAGGTTAACTTGTTAAAAGCCAAAAAAGATAGCTTTAGAAGCTTTCCTCAATGAAGGGAGAAAACAACTGCCCTCTTCTACGGAGGATTCCGAGGAGGAGGAGGAGCAGGGAGAACCATATACCCTGACGTACATGAGTCCCATGGGCCGAGGGAGGGGAGTGACTCTTCGTAGTCACACTTCCACTCCGGGTCCAGGGGTATGAATAAATGCACCCCGGTTCAAGGACCATGGTAGGGGAATGGCTTCCGTGGTGGATCCAAGGCCAGTAGGTGTGAACAAAACCCACACTTTGTTGACCACTGTGATGGAAAGTCGTTAAGGACTGGCCTATGGAGGGATGCAGAACAGTTGGCTTGAATGCAGCAACATCAACATAGAAAGTTATTGGAGCAGCAAGGAAGCCCTGGAAACTAAACAGAGCAAGTACTTAAAGGAGCATACGAAGGCATTGGCCGAACAGAAACATTGTTCAGAATCCAATGCCCAGTTGGCTCAGGATTTAGATAAGGCAGAGAAGGACCGGTTGGAACGGAAGCGAGCTATGATTGCGGCAGCTGCTCAGGAAGATGAGCAACTTGCCAAGCAGGCCACGGAACAGACAGCTAGACGGAAGAAAGAGCAGATCCCGGAAGAGGCGGCAATTAAAGCTGCTAAGGAAGCACTGATCCGAGGGTTACGGATGGGTGATGGAGGGGCGGCCGTGGAGCAGTGGCTACCTTCTTGTTTGCCAGGGTAGGATGAGTGAATCCCATGGTGGCATTCAAGAAAAGGGTACAAGGGAAAAACGAACCACCAAAAGTGTTTGGGAAGGCCTTTATGAGATTTCACTATGTTGTTGTAATTCCTTTATTTATCCTGCAATTACATAGGACCAGGTCCTGTTTGTGTACTGCAGCTAATGTGCATATAGTTCAGAGATGTTCATCATGAAATATATACATTCAATGTCCTTATGGGATAAGTTACGTATCTTCATTTAATAATTATGGTATACTAAGAAACATAATGTTATGAAAAAATCCATCCTTAGTCTGCAAGACTGCTTTATGCTGACTCAAGGTGTTTATGAGTCATGTGTATTTACCTTGTTACGTTAATGAACAAAGCCTAAAGATGTTTTTTGGGTGTGGATGCATACCTAGACACTTACATGTTGGTATACACCTTGACCCTCGGCTGGCGTTTTTTTGCCCTGGCTAATATTATTGCCTGAAAACAATTATTGGAGATGTTATTCCAATTATGGACGATGTTATGTCCATGTTTTGAGCGCTTGTGAAGACAAAATATAATAGAATTATACAAATAAGATGGATGTATACGTGAGAAGTATGTGCTTTGAAATTTAAGTTGGAGTCCAAGGTAATCCCTAAATACCAATAAGTATGAGCCTTGGTCAGAGCAGCACCATCTAGTTTAAGAGAAACCTTTGGCATAGTTTTTATGTTGGCTTCAGTACCTGATTGCATGACCTTGGTTTTTTGGCATTGAGGGACAGCTTATTGGCTTTACACCAAGTGCTAAGCACTCTCAGCTCATTGTTAACTTTTTCTTCAACATTTAAAGACAAGTTGTTGTTAGAAAAGTATAATACAGTGTCATCTGCGTAGTGTTGGTAGTGCATATATTTTAATGGAAAGATGGACAGAGCCCTGTGGGACCCCGCAGGGGATCGGGAGAGTGTCTGACATCCCACCATTTGCCTTTGTTGCCTGAGTTCTATTTTTCTGATAATTTTATACCAAATTTCTTGTGAAGGCTCTAAAGCCTATTTTTCCTTATTCATTGGTTAATAATAAATAATTTATTGTATCAAAAGCTTTCCTGAAGTCGAGAAAAATGGCTGCTGTTCCTTTGTCTTCATTTGAGTCTCTATATGTGACTCAATCTAGCATAGTGGAACTTAAGTCGTTCATCAAACATTTTTAGTTAGCTATGTCATGTGATAGAACAGTTCATTATCTCTCTGTAGAGCCCATGTGCGAGTCCCAATGTCACCCATAAGTATTTAAAAAACATTTCCAAAAGATAAAAACGCCCGGAGTGCTGATTTGAGCTACGCGTGATCAAAGTGCAACGAGCCGGTCGCGACCTGCTCACAAGCAGTCAGCAAGCATATCACTCATTGGTTACCTTAGCAACGGGTATCTTGAATTAAGATATCAATCTGAGATTTTTACCAGGCATTATTGATGGTTATATCTACTACATATTAAAATATAGGTCTCTTGGGGAATTCTTTTTTATTCATGCAACATCGTTCAAAAGCATGTTCAGTTTCCTGAAAAAATGACCGAGTTAGTTGTTTAATGGAATAATTATAGATGCACAATACCTGTTAAGTCCTTTCACAATATGTGAGCATTGTTCACAAATAATTTAATATGTAAAATCCAAGTGTGATGGGTTGGGTCCTCCATGTTCATATCACTTTAACATTTTTTCTCCAGGTCAAAATATATATCCATGGTCGCTGCTGATTGTGTATTATCATCACACTATAAACCAGTAGCAGATTATGATAATATTAACAACACAACCTCACAATAAGATATGTGATATCCAAGTTCAAGGCACATCTCATTATGGTACGTTAAGAGGGAGTTCTATTCAGAATCACTTGCACTCCACACCTCATCATCAGAGTCTTCTGCAGATGAAGGGCTCCTTAGCCTTTTCCGAGAAGCAGCACCTTCAGGTCAGCCCCTCCCTCTAGGCTGCTGTTTTCCTGGCTGTTGCCCCCTTCCCCTACCTCTGCCCCTACCTCTGCCCCTTCCCCTCCCTGTGGGTTCCTCCTGGTCTGCCTGTTCACCAACACCCCTGCCTCTGCCTCTTCCTTTGGCTCTGGCTCTGGCTCTGGCCCTGCGTCTACTTCTGCCTGTGAGTTCCTCTTGTTCAGGCTGTTGGCTGTTGCCCCTACCCCTACCACAAACTCTGCCTCTCCCTCTAACTGGCTGTTCTCCTAGCTCTTGTCCTGGCTGATGGGTGTCAGTGCTGTTGTGTTCTCCTATACCTGACCCAGGCTTTGGTACTGTTGGCTTTGGCTTTGGACAGGTGATATCTCTTGTGGCATTGGTACAAAAGTCTCTGATATTCTCGAACAAGTACCATTGCCTATAGGCAGGCAGTCCTGGGGAGGCGATGATGGCAGGGTTGCCCTGGGTTACATCTGCTACTTCCTTTGTCAAGATATTGCAGAGCACAGGTTCTTCATCATCGACCACTTTCTTCATGACAACCCTACCCGGGTATTCATGGCTGAACTCAAAGTGATGGTACTCCTTAAAACAGTTCACTGCCTTGCTGAAAGGGGCTAGAAAGCAGCCAGGCCTACTCTACTTTTTGGTGCCATGAAAGTGTGGCATCTTTGGTGTCTCTATGGAAGCAGGACCAAGCCAGGTGAACTACCTAATAGATGAGTCTCATTGCAGTAGTAAGGGATCCAATGCTGTGATCTCATATCTCCACCATTATCTCGAGAACTACTCCCTGGGCCCCAAGAACTTGGATCTTTATTGTGACAATTGCAGTGGTCAAAATAAAAACAAATTCATATTAGCGTACTTGATGTGGCGATGTTTGACTAGGCTCAACATGTCCATCACTCTCAACTTCCTGATCACAGGTCACACAAAATTCGGTCCAGACTGGTGTTTTGGCCTTTTGAAACAGAAATTCAGGAAGTGTGACATTCCAGTCTGGAGGACCTTATAGAAGTTGTCCGTCGAAGCACCCTCGAAGGAGTCAACATACCACACTTAGTGGGGGATGAGAAAGGAAACTGTTCAGCCCCTACTTATGAGTGGAAGACCTTTTGGCTGTTGTCCACGGGTGCCACCTGCCCGTAGGACTTATAATGGCACCCAACTTGTCTCTGCACCATTCTTCATGTCCACGTAGGATGTAGTACATGTACTAGTAAAAGGGTATACCCCGTAGGGTATAGGTGGGCACCGTGGAATGCCAAAAATGAGAAGTCAGTACAAAGCCCTCCAGGGCCCTGATAACCGGCCCGGCGCTCCATGGTGGCCATGAACACTACTTCACCTAGGAAGTGCCAATATGTTCTGATAATCACCACAACTTCCCCCTGGCCTAGGAGAAGGGAGCTACCAGCATCGTCGTTGACATGTTCACCCACCGAGCACCGAACCGAGTATGAACCCCGGCGGGGCGGAGCGCTGCCTTATATAGGCGGCGGGCCCCCTCGCGGCCGAACCCTGGCTTGCGGGGCGGGGTTCCGTTCGCTTCCCACCGCCACTATATATATATATTTATTTTTTTTTGGAAAGTTCTTGTATGCTTTAGCACTGAAGGGCCGTATTCAATGCCCCCCATTGAATACAATGTGGCCGTATTCAATGGGCTTGGAAAAGATTGTTTCTCTTCATAATATGGCCTCAAATAAAAAATAAACACAAATGCCAACTACATTGATACCATCTCTGATGTATTTCACTCGTTGGGGCTGGGGCATATCAGCCCCCACTCGTGAAATGCCATAGAGATGGTATCAATTGGCGTTGGCATTTGTCTATATATATACATTATTTCCTGTTTGTATTTTGTGTATTTCCCGTTAAAAGCATAAACTGTTTACACAGATAGAGATTGTTGAGAATAGTCAACATTCATAGTGATTATATTCGATAGTGATGGGTTTCACTCAAGCAAATAAGAAGAAATACAAATAAGAAATAAGAAGAAATACAAACACAAATACTCGCCAGGGTTGCAACAATGCATCAAGACAACAAAATGTATGGTGCATTGAACTACTATGGCGCCCTTACAGGCGTTAAATGGTAAAATGTCACCATTGAGTTTTACAGTTAAACCAGACTTGTCCTTATTATTCTGTTTCAATAAATGCATATTTAGTATTTTTGCTCAATATTATAAATGGAAGGGAGATTAGGTTCATTAAAATAATGTCCCCAGGCACCATGAAGTCTTTCTGCTAATTAGAGTCTGTATAATGTAACCCTAATACTCATCTTAACATAATATCTCTAAATATTCTTGCCTTCCAGAAATGATTGTAATCCACATTATCAGTATCATCATCTAGCTGTAGTTTCGCAGCTGTTAACCCTCTAAGGATGGATGTCACTAAAAGCTGACATTATCATCAGATTCATGCTTCCAGCAACCTTTAACGCTTTAACGCTGCAGAATGCATTGTTGCAGTGTGGTGTTGTTCCTCAAGACTTGCCAGTTGCTGTCCAACTCCCGCGATCAACCTACATGGAGAAAAGAATATTGTCAATGTACTAAATGCAGTTGTTACAATAATACAAGGGTCAATCTGTATAATAACTATGGATATAAGTGATTTTGAGGTAAGGTTGCTGCCCATAGCAGTAGCCTACTGGTAAGACCTCTTCGTACAGAGTATAACTTTCGGTGACTATTACATTTCGAATTGGAGATGACATTTCAAATTCCATGCAATTTAATCCTAACACAACACTTTTACTGATTCTAAAATGACTACCAATTAGAGTGACACAATATCATTATTGGTAAGCACACTTTAATGAAATTTGTCTTAAAAGTTAAGTTCAGGAATGGTCCACTATGAAGCTTCATTATTTAAATAAAATAATCATGGTAGTGTGTATATCATGGTCTCCTACAATTTTATCCTTTTTTTGATAGGACAGTAGACACATTTCTATAACTACAGCGTCCTTTTTCTGGGTTCAATATGTCATTATTCTTCACATTATTGGTCATGGGTGATCACTTTCTACTGATCACCCAAACTTGGAGATCAGCGATGCGTTTTTTTTCAAAACTAGGGGTCACACATCAAATAGGAAAGTCAAATATATTTATTTAGCCTAATAGACTAAGTGAACCTCTGGTTGTCCAAGCACTTAATACATCTGATAAATATAGGAATAAATAGACAGAGCTGCACGCTAAAGTGACCGAGTCAGTGGTTACTGCACAAGTGGTCCTTGGGCCGTATTGCACGATGGCCGCTCTGTGTTTATTTCAGGGTATTTCAATCTAAAACAGACATGCAGTCCATGTTTGATTACTTCCGCGGTGTTTGCTTACTTCCACGGTTTTTGTTTACGTCCGTAGTGCCGCCATTTTGAATTCCGCACAGGTCACGTGACCCTCGGTAGCGTGGCAACCGCATGGCAACCCCATGGCAACCCCTAGCAGCGTGCAATACGGCCAGAGCGTGCAATACGGCCGAGGGTTATTGCATGCTTCACTGGCATACGGCACTCCCATAGGATTAACCTTGACAGTCCGTATTCACCATGAAATAATGGAATGTATATATGACATATTCATCAGCTCCCGCCAAAGCTGGCCTCCTGGTACATGGCTACCTCTATGGGCGTCCTCATCACAGAGGAAGCCTTATCCTATGTCATGGCAGCGTCATCATGTATGACTGTCATGCAATATATATTTTTTTTTTTTGAAATACAAGATTTACTATGCTTAACTATAGGAAGGGCCGTTTTCAATGGCCCCCATTGAATACAATATGGCCGTATTCAATGGGCTAAGAAAAACCTGGATTTCTTCATTAAATGGCTTCAAATCAAAAAATGAATAGACAAATGCCAAATGCCGAGTGAAATATATCAGAGCGGTATCAATGTAGTTGGCATTTGTGTTTATTTTTTTAATTTGAAGCCATTTAATGAAGGAAAAACAACCTTTTTTTAGCCCATTGAATACAGACACATTGTATTCAATGGCACCATTGAATACGGCCTTCCAGTGCTTAAGCATAGGAGATCTTGTATTTCCAAAAAATAAATGCAAATGTCAACTACATTGATACCTCTCTGGAGTATTTCACTCGTGGGGGCTGCGGCTTCATGGGATATGGCCCTAGCCCCCACTCGTGAAATACAGCAGAGACTGTATCAATGGGCGTTGGCATTTGTCTATATACTTGCAATCAAAAACATGTAATTTGACTATTGTATTGACATTTATGATGATAATAACCCTAATTTGTCCTAAAAAGAGGACCAATCACATTTGCTGATGGCAGAGTGTGCTTGGAGAGCAGACTGTTGAAAAAGTTGACAGTTGACAGCAGCGATTTTTTTGCTGTTGACAGTTGACAGCAACTATTTTCAATGTTAAAAAGATGAAAATTATTTTTTCACTTCTGAAAAAAATAGATAAACTTTTTTCATACTACTTTTTTTGGAGTGCGCCTTGTCGGCCACCATAGTTAACAGACCCCTGGAATGAGGGATGTTTCAATCCAGGATGGCCGTTGCTTAAACCTGTCCATAACCTGGAGAGTTTATGGGTACACTACTTAACTATGCATTATTTTTATTGTCTTCCTACGTACCACGAGGATCTACCAAAAAAGAATTTTAAACATGTAATGATATTAAACAGTATCAGAAGTGTATTACATATATATGTGTAAATGAATATTTGGTCAGTAAACCTATTAAAAAAAAGGAGGAAAAAATAGAAGAAAAGACTAATGTTGATGCAATGAGGTTGTTTGCATATCTAGATAATGGGAAGGATGTGAGGGGGTTCATCAATATTGATTTGAATACTAGTAGTCAATGATAATATTATATGCTACCATGACATAACAGTGATCTGAGGACAATCCGGTATTCTATGAAATGTGTTTGTATTTTTCATAAATATTGTTATATTATGTCATGAAAAGAGTTGCAATGTCTCATTTCTAACCATGTTTTTCTATCTGCAGGTGAGTCCGACAACGGTTTCTGAAAAGGGAGATGCAAAAATGGCTGAATGGTGAGTGTATAATGTATGAATCTCTGTTGACAAGCACAGGTGATACAATCCTCAAATAAACTCCGCTTATTAGTACCAAAGTACTCCCTAGTGAGTAAAAGGCAAAGTATAAGTTGAGGATTTGGAATATAAAGGACAGGTATCTGGCCAACTCGGAAAATAACCCAGTCAACAGAGCTAAACTCATGGACCTTTGTCTATATGTCACCCTATAAGCTGTATAATAAAGTTAGAAGCTTATGGTTTCTGATATCTTCCCGCCTAATCTCCCTTGTTTGAATGTTATGAATAATTCTAGCAGCTCGATAAGGTGCTCATAGACACAGACGGATACAAACAAGCTGTAAGCACCGACATAGAGCTCTGACTGGCATACACCAGCTATCTACAAGCACCATGAAAAAGAAGAATATTCATCTTTGTTTTATAGGAGGATGCTCCTAAATGCCTCCTCCTCGTCCTCCACAAATCAGACAGTTTGGGTATGTGCATAGTTGACAGTGATTTTGATTGTAGCTCTACAGATACTTCCGTGTTCCTATACTGTGTAACAACAAAACACTATTCAAGCAGCCCTGGCAAGTAATTCACCAGTCATTAAGCATCATGATACCAACCCTGCAGGGTTGAGAAACTCCCAAAGGGATGTACAAATGCAGCCCTGGCTAGTTACTCACTGGGGCTACATGGGTGCAGCATGAAAGCAAATGTCATATTCTAGCAACATGCCATCCTTAGAGGGTTAAAATTAGCAGGTCCCAGTACACATAGGGATCATCATCTACATTTAAGAGTTACAAATATGACATGCAAATAGTGTATCAAACCATGATGCTGCACTGGAAGGGCTAGATGAGCAGATACTGTGAAGTGCTTTAATAAGGAATGCCCAGGGCCTGGTATTATGAGACTGACACTGTGCATTGTCACGAATCTAGTTCTGAAGAACATTGGCCTCATTTGTTCTTCCATGACATTCTTTGAAACATTACCAGGAAACTGCCTGCAGTGACAGAAGTGAGGATGACTGACGGTATCACGTCTGTCCTGCAGGCAGTTCCCTTCTTATTCATGTTTATATCAAAGATGTTTCATGAATCACTTAACCCTTTCGTGCCCAGAACTATTTTGACAAAAGTGAGTTTTCACTATATCATTTGTGGATTGTGTAATAGTTCAATATTTTGTGCTGAGATATGTTTTATATTATATATTCTGAAAGCCAATGGAACTTGCTTTTGTATAATGTATGGAAGAATGTTTGCAAACGTCATAATTTGGGTTACCATGGTAACCAGAAAAATTATTTTCCTAATATTAAACAATATTGTAAAAACGGTTAATATTTCCAAAAAGGGCCCTTTTAGTTTGGAATAGAGTCATTTGACATGGTAAACATGCTTTTGCTATTCCGAATGAGGGCATACATATTGGAAGTGAAAGAATACCACCAATTTAGTCGGAATCTCCAGAAAAAAACATTAAAAAAAGTTTTTTATCACTTTTTTTCCATTTTCTCAATATTTCTTTTATTTATCAATATTTCCTTTGCCCCCTTTGGCCAATGCGCGCATTTTTTATGATTTTTAGGCCATTTCTAACCCATTATATTTTATATCCATGCATACCATTGATATTCTATTCATGTCACCATAGAGTATTTGGTATCGTTACAAACCTTATGCAATTCCGCCTCATTTGCACCTAGAATCATCCTAATTTGACCACTATAGCCCCTAGAGTGCTCTGTTGAAGATGTATAGGTGTAAAAGCGCGCACTTTTGGAGTTCTGGGCACGTAAGGGTTAAAATATCAGAACGGGTAAATTTTTGTGTGAATGACTATCTTATAACCATAGGTAAATCATCAGTGTGATTCCCCACCTTTTGGCAGAGATGATATAAATGCCTATAGAGAGGAAGTGAATCGCGAGGCCAGGGAGACTCAATGGGCCAAAAATGGCCCCATGCAATGGGTATTGAAATATGCCATCCCACGTTCACAATTTGATTCAAATATTCATTAGATAAGACTTCTCTAAAGTCTGTAGCGTGGGACAGATATGAGTGAGGGAATCTCTGTCAAGGGAGATTGAGGAAGACTGGGCAGCAAACCTTTCGATGCCAATCTGGATGATTTAAGTCTGACACATGTAACAACCCTAGCTGTAACCTAGACTTAGATACCTGTAATTCTATAGATAAATATATGTTCGCCAGCTAGTAGAAATGAGCCAACGGTTATTTCTTTACAGCAGTGGGTGGGTGGGGCGGTGGGTAATGGGGCAATTTGAGGCTTCTCATGAGGGTGGGGGGGGGGGACTAAAATATTTCCAGCCCGCTAGGACAAATTTCCACCAGCGCCCAACATGGCCTAATAAAGAAAACACTGCTATGCGTACTTGCATTGAAACTTTGGTGTTTCGTGGAACCTTCCTCCCCCTGTTCAAATTCCTGGCTCTATCTCGTACGTGTACAAATTCTCATTTCTAAACGTGTCTATTGTCTGCCCCTTGTGAGGCCCCTATCCCTCAAAAGGTCCCTATCCCTCAAAATTGGCCCGTTTGAGATATAGGGACCAGCTGAAGTCCCTTTTTGCTATTAAAACGGCCCCTATCTCTCAAAACGGTTTGAGACATAGGGCCTATGTGAAGTCCCTAAGCCACAAATAGTTTTAGCATGTCCCCATCCTTCAAAAGCCAATATCCCTCAAAAGTGTGCCCTTGGTTAGATATGTGCAATAGATAGATCATTTATAGGATATAGGATAATATTTCAGCGACCACCCCACCCATAGTAACATGCCCTTCCGCTTCAAGAAGGGTCAATACTTTTAATAATAGATTACCACTCCCAGAATAGGAAATGAGTGGTCATTCATTAATTGCAAGGTATTTTGATGGGTTTGGGAGGGGATGTAAAAAATGTCGACCCCTTGCTTAGACCCCTGCTAAATTTGGATGTCCTTCTTTCTAGTTTTTCTTGGCCGAACCTTGAATGATTGTGTTCTTGTGAGGCATGCTTTCTTACTGCTGAAGACTTAGTAAGAAATAATCCTTAAAATTGATTACAAATTCTTTTGCTGGATAGGGGTTTTGATACTTAGGGATCTTTTGTAGGTTTGGGGCCTGACATGTCCCTCTGTCTCAAATGGTCTCTATGTCTGACATTTTTGTGAGATAGGGGCTGTTTGAATGTGGTCCCTATGTCTCAAATATTCGTGGGATAGGGGATTTTTGACATATATAGGGACTTCAGGTGTGCCCTCAGTTTCAAAAGGCCCCTATCCCACAAATATTTGAGGGATAGGGGCTCTTTCTGCTTCTAACTATTGCATGCAATAGAGTTGAACCCCTCAAACAAGACCATCAGAACCATTGAATTAACATTGTCAACCAGTTATCTGTGTTGATTTAATATCATATGCCCATCTGGTTTGCATGTGTAGCAGTGGTCTAAGTAGGTGCCCACTGATAGGGCAGGGTCTCCTTTTAGTGCAAATGTCGATGACTAACACACAACAGGTATATCTGTAACTTTGGCCCTCTGCCCTTCCTTCTATAGTGGTTCAGTCTGTTCTTTTCCTCATCATTTTATATATTGTAAACCTGTGATGTCTGAGAGTGTTGGTGCCAAAAGAGTGTGAGCTTCTTCTTAATGGTATACGTCATTTCAATGGGTTGTTTAAATGGTGTGAGGGGATGGTATCTGATGAGGTAAGACCTGTGATTCAAGACTACGACCTTTGAGTAAGAGGTTTCGCCAAATTCCCCTGCCTTGACTATTGATGCCCACTGATGAGGTAAGACGGCCTATAGGGGCAGATGTAGATGATGTAAGACATAACAGCTACAGCTGTAACCTGGGCCCAGAGAGCATTAATTGTATAGAATCAGGGGGGTCAGTCAGGCAGCTTATAGTATAGTATTCCCTTATTTACACTAAGTAGGATAGAGAGGCTGCTGGCCCGGATTATGTAGTACTGGTCTCTCCTCTAGACTATTTGGAGTATTGTCTATCTGAAATATGCTAATGACAGTTCGAGTCCATCCACATTGCCCTGGTGCATTCGATTAGCCCTATCATGACGCTAAGTACCCGTACTGATGCAGTGAAGTTCACTAAAAATCAGTAAAAGGGATCCATTAGAGATACTCTGGCCGTCATTTTAATGTATTACAAGTGGGGGTAGGCCTCTTGTAATCTTTTAATTTAAGAATACAAATTTTCGGACAATTTTAGGTCATTTTCCGAAAGGGTATATATATACACATTTGGTATCATTTGAGAGGCAATTTTTTTTCTCTATAAGACCCACTAGCTAGTTATTCGATAGAGTAAATGGTGTAAGAACGAAAGCAGCATAAAGCACCTAAACCCCCTGCAGCCCTGGAGCACACACTAGTCTCAGTCCCACATCTCTGTACTCTCAGGATGTATACCACTGTCAGTGGGGCACTCAGGGCTAGATTTTGAGGTATATCAAGTGGGGTAGGACCAGTTGAATCATCTTAGAAAATACGAATTTTTGGGCATATTTTTGAAATATTAAATATATATATTTGGGGCTAACTGAATTCTGCTCTATGAGATGCACTAGCTACTTACTCCATATGATTAACGGGGTAAGAGCAAGAGTAAAATCAAGTGGCCAACCCCTGGACCAGGTCCAGGTCTGGGGGCATATGCCCTCACATATTGCCTATAACAGGTTGCATAACATGCTGAATCGATGCATACATCCCTCAGAACACTAATACTTGAGATTACATACAAACTAGAATGCTAAGAGATTTGTATATCGATTCCCAGCCTACTTGTGCAGAACATAGAAAACCACAACGTCAGGATTTGTAAATCATTATGTAATAGGCATAATGGTTACATAATTGTGTTAGTGTGTCATAGTAATAGTACAAATGAGTTAAAAGTTGGATTCAAAGGCCATGCAGAAATTTTGATGCTTAAAAGTAGTTCAGCAATCAAATACCTTAGTGATTTTTCGGCAATTTTAGAGAATTTCACAATTTTCAGTGAGTCACTCCCTAGGTAGCAAGGGTATATTGGGCCAATGTTGGCAATGATCGACTCCATCGCAATCTTTATACCAACCATGGCCCATTGTAGGTAATGCATACATTGGTTCAACATACAAATTACAATGATGGCCCACCTCTGGCAATTCTGATAATAACCATCGCTGGGTTGACCGCTGGCACAGAGATGATCCATGCTTGATATTGCTGACATTGACCCAGTGTTGGCCCAGTGTGGGGACATTTCAGGGCCATCGTATTATTTCTGATGTCGGACCAACATCAATTCTAACTACACTTGTCCAATATTGGCTGTGATATACACCAAGGTGATTAAATGTTGCCTGAAGAATTTCTTACAGGATGGCTCCTACTTTGCCATCGTATTTGGTTATAAATGTGATCCCTAGTGTGCTCTACATGTTTAAAGGTCAGAGGAAGTTCATGGATGAATTTGATATCTAAAAGTGCCATTTACTGCATGACACCCGTGGGAATTTGTCAAAAGTAACTTGAAGACACCTCATGTGTGAGTAATGGAGATAGATAAGTCCTAAATGATAGTAATACAGTTTGTATTATTTCTAACCATTTTGGGATAGAGATCAAGATGGATTAAAAAGAAAGAAATGGCTTTTTCTAAACTGATGATACTTGACAGCCATGTCTTAAGTATGCTTGCGCATTCAATTATACACATAAAAATAGTATTGTTCAATAGTAGTGATTGTTGGCCCAACATTGGGCCAACATGAAATCAATATCCCTTTATCTGAGCATGGGCCATTACTGGGCCAGCGGTCAAACCAGCAGTGGTCCAATATCAAAATGCCATTATTGGCCCAAGTTGTAGTGGCATATTGGCCCAATCATGGCCCAATGTACTTATGTTACCTGGTTCATTATCATCTAATACGGTTGAAGGTTAAACATCACTTTGAACTGATCTGTACCATATTAACATATTCCCAAATGAGAAATCAACTTGATATAATGAAACTATTATTGTATGCCATTGATTTAAAGTACCGTCATTTCTACTGTTTGAGGATATTGTGAAGGTTCGCGGTTTTTTTCACTTTTACATGAAAGTTTTGGAGTCAACCATGATTATATAGATCTGGAGAAAAAATAGGCTCAGTCTCCATAACTTATACAAAGTATTCCTACAGAACCAACAGGATATTTGACATATTGGTGTAATGGGACACTAACAATCTTGTGATATTTACCCATTTATGTCCAGCATTTGTGAGAACAACTGTAGTATATTGCAGGGTCTGTAAAAATAAAGGTTCCAAGTCTACACTCATCAACTCTTCATTGAATAAAAGAGATCTATACCGTCATCAGGTATCAAGGCGTTCCCAGGGTATATCATTTTTTTCAGGGATCTCAGAATGCTTACAGCATGTCTGCATAATCTAGTTGAGACAAATGTCTGAAATTGGCCAAAACCACATTTTTACACTTTTAAATGGCTCCAAACAGCTCGATCGATTTGTATCAAATTTAAAATGTTTTCATGTTTTAACCAGGAATATCCATCGGACTAGTTTCCTAATATGCAACAATAATATCTGAAAACCTAGTAGTACCCAGTGTACGCCATGATGGTATTGGTGTATATAAACTTAAGATCTTTTGTAAAGTTACAAGGAGAATAGGCGTATTTACAGCAAGCCAATAAATAATAACACCCAATAGCACAAAGCTAGGTGTCAGGTGTGTGATTCAGGACCAGGGGAGAGGACACGCTGGATGACTGATCCAAATGGGGAGGTTTCCTCACATTTGATCGTATCTAGTAGCTACTAGTTAACTAGGTTTTGTTCAGACACAGTCACCAGGAAATTATCATTCTTGTCACCGGTGTGTTGAATTCATTGCTCTGAGGATAACATGTTTGCTCAAGCAAAAAAGGTGAACTTTATTTGGCCTTTTTATTTATGAAGATGCCACCAACAGCATTTTCATTTAAGAACCAGTTCAGTTTTTCCCTTCTGTTGCACCTGGTAGGAGTGATTGCATTGACACAGGTACACATTTCGTGACAACCAAATTATGATATCAAATTGGGCCACTGATGGCTGCTTCTCCCGGCTACATTGATGTTATTGGTGTAGCATGTCTGAGCTGTCACAGGGATGGGTCCAAATGTATGAATATTGGAATTAAGCAAACCTTCCTTTTTGCTTAAAGTTACTCTTTAGGCAGATTTAAGTTCAGTAGTTGCCATATTGACATTTTTGCTGCTCTAAGTGGCATTTACTAAGATAAAATATGCTCGAAGTGTGACATGTAGCAGTCCACTCCGTACTAAAATGCCAAAATTCATACAGTGTCCATCCTGGGTGGGATGAGGATGGTGGGTCATACTGTCAAGTCGCCATCTTTTCTCTGGGAGGAATTACCTTATACTTTGATCATGTTGTGCAGCCCAGTTGAACAGACACATCTACCTAATAAAGAAAACACGTTATGCAATGGTATTTAGCGTTTCTCTATGGCTCCTTATTATTGGAAAACATCATATGTGACCAGGCTAGCGAAAAGACCCATCCGGGGAGGAATTAGAAAAATCAGTTTTATTGATAAATAACCAAATAAAATGGTATTTTTTAGTCTAAATTTGGTTGTAGAAGGAAATTTTAAAATCTGTTTTCAGTTTTGAGTAACTGATGTGATACTTAAGAAACCCGGACAATTATCTCCTATTTTGTGTGATGGAATGGTTTCCATGGCAACCAAAAAATGTATTATATGCTAATCTCCCATAGAAAACGTTCTTTTTGCATTCCAAATATGGAATTGTTGCAGCAAAGATAGAACAATTATAATAAGTCCATTGTATTCTACACAAAGAATTAGCCGAGAGCATTTTTACTTCACTTATGCACTCTCTAGCCATTGTGGTGCCCCCTGGTGGCCAAACCCAGTACTAAAAATCCCCCGCGGATGGGTCTTTTTGCTTGTTGGGTCACATATCACGTTGAAAACCTTATTTTGACGTAAAACAACATATATTTGTTAGCTGGGTAACTGATCATCCAGAGAAATGAAATGAATACAAACAAACCAACATATCTTGACTGTATAAACCGTGTGAATCAGCATGGGTTCACTCATTCCCATATCAGTATCAGGATTCAAGCATCATCAAAATCAAGAGCAATGAAATGGAAAAACTATTCTGAGGCAGCTCTTAAGAGTTTCATGTTATCATATCATTGATGCATTAAGTCATGTTAGTGAATTAACAGACATTTAATGCTAACGGAAATTAAAACATATTAGTTAAGAAAATGTATCCAAGAACTAATCCGCGAACCTAATCTGTGTCTCTGCCACTTCTCAAAAGCAGCACATTTGAAGTGAAGATGACATTTTGGCCATGCAATTCAATTCTTATGCAAGATTTAAATTGGCACCAATAAAGATTACAAAGCATACCACTCCCCCACACATGTACACCTCCTTACTATCAAGCCTTGAAGTTCCACATAGTCTTTTAATGCATCGTACTCTATATCAGTAAGTTGCTCACCACTGCTGGGCCTTTTAAGTATAAGCCTATCCCACTGCTAGACTACTGCTGGATTTTCTCTCACTAAATAATGTAACAGGTTAGTGAAAAGTGAGATTGAACCCAGGCCGTTCTGCCGCTCAGAGTAGAGAAGAGAGAGTTTAAGATTGTGACACGTGTATGGGTACTGCTACGGCAAGAGCTATACGTAGACGTTGCAGTACAAGTACAAGTTATCTAGTTAAGATTACATACCCCATATGAGCACCCTCCGACCAGGTCAACATGCAGGTGATAAGAGCCTAACAATCAAGGTATTTACAAGGTGATATATCTACCCCAGGGCCAATTAACAGCTACATGGGGTAGCTATGGGTATGTCACACATATAGCCCTATTCATATTACCTACACATCTTATCAGTTTCTATCTATCATAATTATCCCTAGAGGTACGTGTAGATAGGGGTCTACACATCCAAAACACCAGGCCTACACGTTTTAAACCTCTAGATGGGAATACCCCCCACGTGACCTGTGACGTTACACGTACACGTTCCCGTACACCTCGTGATCTTAAACTCACTAATGCCAACAATTACAACATGGAACTGGTGTGATACTTGCACCACCAAGGCGGGCAGTCTACTCTCTAGGCAGCTCAAGCTGCTGCAATGGTGGCTCCCTGCTACACGACTAGATCCTTGTCAAGCTGGTACGGTTCTGTTGAAACTTTAAAACAGGACAAATTCGCCAAAGCAAAAAAGTAAGGGGAGAGATTGTTAGTCCTTTCACGTTCCTGGAGATACTAACAGCATTTTCATTTAATACCAGTGCTGTTTTTGCCACCTGTTGCGTCTGTTTGAATAGTCCAATTTACACAGACTTTGTAACAAACAAATTATAAAAATCTAAGCTGTCAGATGACATAGATGCCCCTTAGATGAGAGCAACCCTGTGGAGTCACCAAATGATATATCCAAACATCATGCCAACCCTATGGGGTTGATACATTCCAGCAAGGTTAGCATGATGCATAAGTGCAGGCTTTGCGCGAAGACTTGCCAAAACTGAATTCATGTACAACAATGTGGTGAAGACTCTAGCCAGGAATTGAACAAATTTCATAAGTTGTTTTTTCAAGGAAGGATTGAATTTTTTTCAGAATATGAAGAATATTTCATACAAAATCATCTGAAAATGGGTATTCTTTCAATTCTTGACAGTTTAGATTATTTGGTTTACATGAGGAGCTTTGGCTTTGTAAGAGACATGCCTGAAACAATAAAACCATTACTTGAAACATGCAGAGCAAGTGGGAAAAAAACTAAGTGCTTGTTTCTCTCTCCAGTGGCCAATGTCTGTTGCCAAGCATGTCTGAGTGCCGATACCAGGTGCAAATAATGATACTAATGAAAGAATTTGGGGTTTGAATTCTTTGCTGGCTAGGACTGATGAAATAGGCATCAGAGTTACCAGCCAGAGCTGTCGTTATGCATTATGGCGACAAAAGACATAATGTGTCATGTGGCCTTAATTTAATTTAGAATAAAAGCAGTATTCCATTAACTGAAATGCAATGAAAAGGGATTGTACATGTTTGAAACGTTTAGCCGATTAAATAGTAAAGAAGCTTTTTATTCAAATACAACACAAGCCAATTAGATGCGATGAGCAATTTCAATTATCTTTATTCTGTGTCTATTGGTGATGATAAACTAGTTTACATTTTTTGGATAACCTAACATTAGCCGATGGACATGGTTTCAAATATTCTTGCAATTTTACTAAGGTTCTTTCTCATCCTAGCAGTAGTTACCCGCAATTAATCATAAAGACCGTATAAGGTTAAGCAATTGCTATATCTTATACCATAGGGAGAGGCCAGCATTATGATGTACAAGCATACCAACCAGTCTCCTAATGAGGGATATTTATCTTAAGTCAGGAACATGGCAGTATGAGCAGGTTGATGAATTTAGACATAGTGACAAAATTTCTCATTGCCCTTGGCCTAATGCAATTCAATCACAATAATCGAATTCAGCTCATATTCTGTAACATGTATTCCCAGTTTCTGTTAATTTGATTTAATTTATTAATGACTGAGATATTGACCCACTAAGGTTTGTAATGAGTCTCATTCTGTGCTAGATACATGTCATGTGCAGGAATAAAGCAGTTCAATAAGGCCAATGAACTTAGATGTACACTGATAATCTAGCCCAGAGGATGGCTTCAGGAAATGACTGCAAATGTCAGCCACATTCCGTGCCCTGCTGGCGTCTTAAACTGCCCCAATGGGACTGCAGTACACCTGTGTCTCTGCTGTATAGATACATTATAGTCATTAAAGGTCCATATTGGTACCCCTTCAGTAACAGTCCGAACAGCTACTCAATCTTTTATACAAGGTGGTCGGGGGTTTAACTGTCTGGGTCTAGAACCCTGTTGAAAATTTGTTATACCAACACTAATTAGGAATACGGTAGTTGTCTGACTGTATGATCAAAAAGCAGTAGGGGCCTACTTCTTTATGTAGAGATCAGCAAACTTCTATGCTTCGGGAAATATCCTCAGTCAGTGCTCTATGATGAATAAACTGTATAAAATCAATATAATGGGTAAAACTGTGAAAACGTCTTATCATATTCAAAATAAACAGCATTATTAGGGAGGA
This sequence comes from Harmothoe impar, assembly GCA_947462335.1. Lineage (NCBI taxonomy): Eukaryota > Metazoa > Annelida > Polychaeta > Phyllodocida > Polynoidae > Harmothoe > Harmothoe impar. The sequence goes on from OX381715.1 coordinate 41,186,920, forward strand.
CTACCAGTTTACATTCAATATTAATCACCACAATGTATAGTTCCAGCCTGTGATGTGCCGCTACTCTGTGCATCTCTATGCCTGTGAACATTTAGTTTATATATAGCTTAGTGAACACAACCAAGAATTAAAGTTATGGACTTTAAGCCCTATAACCACAACGTTGTATGATGTCTAATGGACACCACATTTACAGCAATAATATCAATTTCAGGCTCACAAATTATCCAGCAGATTGAAAATGAGGTCAGGTTATCCAATCAACACCAAAGTACAGAGCAGTGTTGCGCTAAGCAACTGCGCACCAAGGATCTAAATCTCAATTAAAAATGCAATCCTCATAAGAAGACTTTACGACATGCCTTAATGCCCCCAGATCAAACTCCACTAGCTCACAACTCATGAATGTGAAAATAATGTTACTAGAGAAAATAATGGTCAGAGACCAATTTTATCTATTTTATTTCTTTAATACAGTGAGGATGATGACTTTTTGAGGATACAATACTTCACAATGGTCACAATAGATGGAGAAAACAGCGCTCTGCATTGAATGAAAATGTTACTGGCGTCTCTAGCGATGAAAAAATTTGCTTTCTTTTGTACGTGTCTATTGCGCCTGACTGCATGCAGCATCAGGCAATAGTTCGACTGGTAGCAGCTGCTAATAAGAAACCGTCAGTTTTTTTCAAGAGCGAGTTTAAACAAAGTTAAGTCACATTATGAACCCAGACAAAAGCTGAAATCATGTTGCAATACAGTCATCAGCACTTAACGCACAGAACTTGGGATTGAATAGAAAGCTTATTTTATTTAAGAGTACGGTTTACATTAAGTCAAATATTTTATATTCCAACACACTTTTATAAACCAGATTGTCAACAGATTCAAAGAGATTTAATGTATCTAAACTGCAAGTTTGATTTTTTAGATTAAATCTCAAGATATGTTTGTTGGGAGCGTGGCATTAGGACAACAAACACCTTAAGTAAGTTATCAAAAGTACTGCCAAATATTGAGGTGATTATGGGGAATGATGGCATCTCACATTTTAACACTTTATGTGTTAAGTATTTTTGCTTTCAATTATTAACGGAATGGCGACGGGATATTATCTTATTCAGTTTATTCAAATAATACATCAAGACACTACAATAGTAGGAGAGCAAACTGGTCAAAAGCCTCTAAAATAGGATCCAGTGACCCCTGAAAGTCTAATGGCTATAAATCATGTATTTGGGTAATTTTGGTATGAGGAATCCATTTCCGGTATCCGTTTGGCTCAAAAAGTGTAGCATCATATCCGTTTCCATGGAAACAGAAGGAGTATCCATTTTCCTTACAAACACCCATTTTCTGGTCAATATATTAACAATTCTGGTCTGTAAACAGGGAAATACCCATGTATTATAAGCAATAGCACCTATATTACGATATATAATGATGGGGACATTGAATAAATGCATTATTAATCATGCAGACCCTTCAGGAATGCATTAAGCCAATATGGAATGATGCTTGAGCGCAATTATGTATGATGACGATAAAGGGCGTACTACATAACAGATTAACAAGCAAAAAATGTTCACCCCGTTTTGCAAAAAAAAAGAAAAAAGAGTGCTTCTATAGCTCAAAGGGGTCAAGCACGACCAATTCACGGACATCGAAGAAATTACTACGCACTACGTGACACTTAGGGGTATCTTGCCATAAGTACAGTGTACAGGTTGTCTCAAAGGTACGTTGGTGGTGATCATGCCAGGGCTAGTTCCTGAGGGGAATCCCCTGTGGATGGTGAAAGATTGGTCTTGCGGCTGATGCCTCTGCATCCCTGGACACTAAGCTACATTGACGGTAAAGTGCCTGAGCCGTCTCTCACGATGATACATCTTAAAACCTAGAGTTAGGAAACTAAAGTTTGCCAAAAACTTAAAAACCCATGGCTAAATAACTTGGGAGGATTCCATATGCAATTGGAGTGATGTAAGGAACTACAAGAAGTGACGAGTTGGAGAAGTAGGGTTATTGATATTGTAGAATTTTGAGCTTGTGCCATTAAGGCAACACTATTTGTGTAGGGCCCCTCGCAAGGGAGACCCTTTGGAATATATGAAGGTCCTATATATTTGTGGGTCAATGGATGGTGTACAAATAACAAGGAGATGACAAAAAGACATGACAGAACAAACAACAAACAAACATGAAACCCACTGGGTGAAGGGGCCCGATGACGGCCAAGCCCTATTGGATGAAAAAAAAGATAAAAGGAAAAGTGGCCTTAGCAATAAATGGACAATGCCTAAAGATGAGATGCATGCAGGACATTGGGCATATCACAAGAGACATAAGCCCAAGCTGCCTTTTTGTTTATATGTATACAGGATTTGGTAAGTTCTGTTTTTGCCTGACAGATTGCCCTCGAAAGGCCCCGTATTCCATTGAAACCCTTTATAAGGGTTGAAACGAAATACGAGGCCTTGAGATATTTTGCCCAAATTTAATGGATTTTTAAGATAAAAATCATAATAGATGTAATTAAATATGATATTTTTAGTGAAAATTCACTTTGGATATTTTTTCATGCTAGACAATATGATGCCAACAAATATGATGTATTTTGGTGTAATATTGACAAAAATCTTGATTGCTATAGCAACAAATATACTAAATTAAAATTGGAAGCCTCCCTGGAAAAAAGTGAGCCCCCCCCCCAAACTACTCAGTCCATTGCCGACTCTGACAGCAAACTACTGCCAACTTGGAGAGCAAACTACTACCGACTCTGACAGCAAACTTCTGTCAACTCGGAGAGCAAACTACCGGTACTGCCGACTCTGACAGCAAACTTCTGTCAACTTGGAGAGCAAACTACTACCGACTCTGACAGCAAACTTCTGTCATCTCGGAGAGCACACTACCGGTACTGCCTACTCTGACAGCAAACTTCTGTCAACTCGGAGAGCAAACTACTGCCGAATCTGGCAACTACTGCCGACTCTGACCACAAACTACTGCCGACTCTGACAGCAAACTTCTGTCAACTCGGAGAGCAAACTACCGGTACTGCCGACTCTGACAGCAAACTTCTGTCAACTTGGAGAGCAAACTACTACCGACTCTGACAGCAAACTTCTGTCATCTCGGAGAGCACACTACCGGTACTGCCTACTCTGACAGCAAACTTCTGTCAACTCGGAGAGCAAACTACTGCCGAATCTGGCAACTACTGCCGACTCTGACCACAAACTACTGCCGACTCTGACAGCAAACTTCTGTCGACTCTGACAGCAAACTCCTGCTAACTCTGACCACAAACTACTGCCGAATCTGACAGCAAACTACTGCCGACTCTGACCACAAACTAGTGCCGACTCTGACCACAAACTACTACCGACTCTGACCACAAACTACTGTCGACTCTGACCACAAACTACTGCCGAGTCTGACAGCAAACTACTGCCGACTCTGACCACAAACTTCTGCCGACTCTGACCACAAACTACTGCCGAGTCTGACCACAAACTACTGCCGACTCTGACCACAAGCTACTGCCGACTCTGACCACAAACTACTGCCGACTCTGACCACAAACTACTGCCGACTCTGACAGCAAACTTCTGTCAACTTGGAGAGCAAACTACTGCCGACTTGTAGAGATGCAGGCAGGACATTGGGCATATCACAAGAGACACAAGCCCAAGCTGCCTTTTTGTTTATATGTATACAGGATTTGGTAAGTTCTGTTTTTGCCCGACAGATTGCCCTCGAAAGGCCCCGTATTCCATTGAAACCCTTTATAAGGGTTGAAACGAAATACGAGGCCTTGAGATATTTTGCCCCGATTTAATGGATTTATGAAAATATATCTGGAATCCTCATACTCTCAGCTTTGATTTACAATAATACACGAATACATGGTGTTGCTAGGTAAAATCTAAGTGTCCACCCTATTTATATGCTGCAAATTCCCCAGGAATTTCGACCACTGCATAAAGTGCTTGGCCGTCAGGCCTAAGGCTAGGCTCTGCCTAGGCTCACTTTAAAGAAATACCGTTTTAGGTAACTGTGGTTGCCATGGTCAACAAATAAAACATATACATCATAGAGAAAACACACAAAAATTCTAAAAGTAAAAACATATCTATATTATAGAATTTATTTTGCCATTTTAGTACTATCATATCTCCCTTATTAGAATAGATATAGGAAATTAGGGTTCTGTCCTTTTGATGAACGACCATAGCTCAAACCGCCATTCCTTCCCTTCTAGATGGAATATTGATATGATTAATACAGTTTTGGAAAGCGAATGCCATATCATACAAGGCGAAAAATTGCCCAAAAATCTGTTGGTGTAATAAGAGTTAACGATGGATGTTGCTAAAAGATGACCCTTCAGGAGTGTCTCAACCCCATAGGGTAGGCATGATGCTTGAATGCAGCCCTGGCGAATTACTTGCCAGGGCTGCATTTATGCATCATGACGACCAAGGGCATGATGCATTAGGGTATCATGCTGTTGTTAAAGAAATGCAAAACCCCAAATATTTGTATCGCATCTGCAAAAAGATAACAAATAATGAATGGTTGTTGCAAAGACAATGAAGCACTTTTATCTTTGTTTTTTGTGGTTTGATGTGAAGTGCTGTTTTCCAACTTGTCCTGCGTGTTACAAATTTCAGTATCCTCACAAGCATCAAATGCACGCAAGGATTAGGATGTGCACTGACCATGTACCTCATTAAGACTTTAAGGAGTGGTTAGTGCTTTTATAGCCTATGCCCTTTATCAATCGTAATGATGACCAAATGCTGCCCTTGTGAATTACTCACCAGTACTGTATCTTGTGGCATCATGCCGATCCCGCAGAATTGATACCCTCCAGACGGGTCGGAATGATGCGCCAATGCAGCAACCACCAGTTACTTGTTGGGGCTGTGATGATACATCATGACAACAAATGCTACCTTTAAAGGGTTATAGTAGTGTAAAAATGAACTATTATAAGTGTGTCTTAACTTTCATATTGCATGTTAGCACTGACTCATTATGGGTGAACCTACTGCTGGGGAGTAAGACAATAAATAAATGATGGCACTTAGTGGTAGGTAGGAATCCATTTTGACAGGTGCCTTGTAGGAACCTTCATATTGTATTTTAACTCTTTAAGGTCGGCATGATGACTCATATATTATGCTGATTTGGGAAAAATAATTGAAGTGTCCTTCCTTTGGTCCCAGCTTATGAAATATGATATCGAGCCCGGAACATGAGATGTCATTTAGATATGAAGTAACTGGGAAACATTTTGTCTCTTAAAAAACAACAGAGTTTACCAATGGGTGACAGGGCTTTATCTAAGCATCCTCAGTCTTAGCACTACACTGAGGCAAACTATGACAGTTGAGTCAAGGGTCATTTTAGTGAAAGTCAGTACTTTCAGTAAAAGGCTGTACTATCGCAAAATTGCTTAAGACTCTGGCCATGCTGGACCCTCATGCCTGACAGCATGGCCAGACTCTGGCATCAGGGTCCAGCATGGCCAGACTCTCAAACTCTTAGGGTGAGTCCAGCAATGCATGACCTTGAATAACATGCCTGAACCTTGTAGGAGAGTTCTTTAGGCGACATAACTAGCATCCAGCTGACCTTCATATTTTCTGTGTGTATTCATACATACAGCAGTGAGCCATGGCAAGATTTAATCATGGCAATAGCTGATGCATTCAGATGATGCCACCCTACATGCAGTATCTAAATAAGGGAGTGGTCAACATGGGGTTGGAAGGTTTTAGCTTTGAGCAGACCAAAAGATTTTGACCCATATACTTGTGGAGACTGAACCTGCCTAAAGGGGAGGGGGGCAGAAAATATTTAGGACTGCAAATATTGTGCCATTCTTACACCAAAATCCCCCCCCCCTAACTAACCTGTTGTTAAAATATGACCACTCCCCAACACCAGTGCTTATCATAACAATTACTGCTGCATTCATATTAAGCTCTTCTATATGACATAAAGACCTACACATTGCCACTGCGCGGAGCAACTACTGCCATGGATGAAATGTCAGCTCATGGAGGACCAACCAAACGCCGACAAAGTGCTGCGAACTGAGAATGGCCTAGCTGCCAGGAAAGCTGGAGACTGCTGCGCCGGCGGGAAAAAATGGAAGGATGGTAAATATGAGACAATGGTAAAAGTGCAAACCATCAAATTTACTGACAACAGGGATGAAAGGTGCGCCCTTATGGAATCCACAGGTCCACTCATTCTAGCTGAAACTGACCCGTACTGGGGTGGAAATGCCTCATATAACAGCATCAAATACCAAGACTACAGTTGGGATGACAGTAACCACCTCAGCGTTATCCTGCAAGACCTCCGCGATAAGCTGAGGAGCGAAGAACAGGCCATAGCGACCTGGAGGCAGTCGGTGTAATCACCGACTACCCAGGCCATACCCAAAGAAGTGATATGTGCTTATAAACGACCCAGAGCCAATGTGAAGGAGGCATACCTTCAACTGAAAACTCTTCTGAACCATCCAATTGTGGGGAGCCGGGAAGTGTGGGTGCTGGGCGACCTGAATGTGAACTCCCGTGCGCGCCAAAGTGCCAAATATAGACACATGACGCGCTTCCTACAAGACACTAATTTGAAATATCTCCTTACGCCACCGACACATTATGACCCAATACACGGAGCTACAACCATCGACCACATTTACACCAACTGCAGGTTTACTAGTACCCATGGCTTGGCAAGTGACACCATCAGTGACCACACCCCGGTGTTCGTCACTAAAAAACAAGCTGCCGTGAAAATAGAGAAAAAAGTAATCACAGGTCGTAATTACAAGAGCTATGACCCCGATGCCTTCCGAACACATGTGAGTGCCTACAACTGGGACCCAATCCTCAACCTAGTAGACGCCAACAATGTCTATGAAGGTGTGGTGGGCGTGATCAATGAGTACCTGGACAGGATCTGGCCCATCACCACCAGGACTATCAGGGCTGAAACCACTCCAATCTTCACTCGAGAAATCCGTTGACTGTCCCAACGCAAAAAGAAGGCCTTGCGTCGCTCCAGACGTGTCAGACGCGGGGTCTACAACCATCATTTGGCCACCGCCAGGAATCTCATAAAGAAGATCTCAATCAAGCTAGCTAATAATGAGAGGAAAACGGTGGTCGACAGTTTGAGACGTTTCAAGGACGACCCCAGACGCTTATGGCAGGTTGTCAACGACCTGTGGAAGGGTCCCAGCGCTACTGCTACAATCAGGCTGGTTGACGACGACGGCCTAGATGTCCCCGCAAGACTAACTGCAGACTACATCAACGAGTACTATAGCACTGTGGGGAGCAAGCTGGCTGCTGCCTTCGCGCACAACAATGAATATGTCCCACAAGCTCGAAATGCTAACCTCGCCATACGGCTAACGCTGCAACCTGTAGACGCTGGAGTAGCAACACAAATGGCAGAGAATTGACATCAATAAGAGTTCTGGGATCAACAACACACGGACAAGTACTCTGAAGGACTATCTCGTGGTCAAGCCAATACTGGCTAGTAAGATGATCAATGCGAGTATCAAAACTAAGCACGTCCCAACGACATGGAAAACAGGAACCGTCATCCCACTGCCGGAATCAGGCAGCGCGGTCAAAGTCACCAATTGGCGACCGATCTGCCTTCTGAACTGCATCTCCAAAATAGTAGAAAAGGCAGTGCACAAGCAACTACTGGATTATCTGGTAGAAAACGACATCATTGTAAAAGAACAGTCAGGCTTCATTCCAGGGAAGTGTAGGGGAGACCGGGGCAAAACGGACCCCCGGGGCAAAACGGACCCGACCCCTATCTCGGTTCTCAGCTATCTATTCCAAATTTTAGTCAAATTGGCTCATATAATTAATAGAAATAATGTGTTTCAAAAAAAGAAATTCGATTCTACCTATGGTATTCCGGATTCCATAAGGAAAAAACTGAAAATAGAGATCTTAGTCTAATTTTGCAAAAATCAGTTTATAAGCTTCTGAGAATTAAAAAAGAGGTATATGATAATGTTTTATGGCTAAAACAATAACATTTTATAGCTAAAATATTGTGTAACATATTTGCAAATTCATTGGGAAAAAAATATTACCCTACAGTTATTTATTTTGGCAAGATCATGTTTTCACATATGTGGATCAACAAGGGAAAAGGGACCTCCGTGCGGGATTTATAGTACCAGCTTTAGCCACCAGGGGGCCCCATATAGCCAAAAAGGACCAAAATGTAGTCAAAACTTATCTATACTACTTTTTTATGTAGAATATGATAGGCCACATTAGAAGATTCCATCTTTGGTGAAAACATTCCATATTTGAAATGGAAAAGAACGTTTTGGGCCTAAATTGGTGTTTTTGCACATGTTGGTTGCCATGATTTTCATTCTAAATTGAATTTTTTTAAAGATTGATTGATAGAAGGCCCCACAACAATTTCTATGCTGAAAACAAAATGTAAGTACCATTTTTAGATCAAAAGCTGTGACCAAATGTTTGAAAAAGTTTGGATATTTGGTAATTAGCATAATTATGCTAATTAGATAGGAATATCTCTAAAACAAAGTAAGATACAGCTTATCGGCATTTCAGATTGGACAGTGACCACACATATTCAGAGAGCCAGTACTCAAAAACTAGATGTGGTACCTGATAATAAAAGATATCAATGGAAAGCTGATGACATCAATTTTATTATAGAGTTTTTACCTTGGAGGACCCTTTTCCCTCGACTGTCCACATATTTTTCATGAAGCTGGGGCAAAATGGACCCCCCCCTCACAATCATAATTCCTATGGTGAAACCCCATAGAAATGATCAAAACATGAAAGTTAACCATGCTTGGCCTAAAAAATGATAATCATGATGAGACATGATTATTAGAATATAAAATTTATTCTTATAAGCCAATTTTTATTTTTGGGGGGTATTTTGGTGGTTTTGAGGAGTTTTTCGTGAATTCAGGGGAATTTTTATTGAAATGCATGATATTCAACGGTCATAAAAATCAATTAAAACCAAAATAAGATAGATAATGGTCATGCATGACAAAAAATAAAATACCTAAAGAGCTGAGTAATAATAGCTAAAAGATGGGAGCAAGAAAATTATGAAAAAATATAATAATTCAAAATTAAGAAATTTCCAGGGTCCCTTTTGCCCCCCCCCAAAAACCCTTTTGCCCCGGGACTTTTGGCCCCTGACCTACGTAAGTCAGAATATGTTATGCTATGCCACTATGCTATTAATGGAACTAGCACAATATTAATTATTTTCATGGATGACATACTTCTATGCTTTGTTATGAAAAAACAAATGTTTCAATTCAGGCTTTTACCTCTGAGTTATTTGCCATCTTCCCTTAAGGGGTCCGTTTTGCCCTGGTCTCCCCTACAGGCGACTCAATATTCGGGCTAGTCAACCACCTGTACTCTGCAGCTAACAAGGGGGAGCGGTCGGCAGTGGTCTTCCTCGACCTGAGGAAGGCTTTTGACACGGTCGACCACTCCATCCTGCTGCAGAAATTACGCCACTATGGAATTGAAGACGCCTCTTGTGACTGGTTCAAGAACTTACTGGATTCGAGACTACAACAGACCAGAGCCAACGACGCCACGTCCTCACTCCGAGCGGTCAGCATGGGCGTCCCGCAGGGGTCCGTGCTCGGGCCCCTGCTGTTCATCGTGTATATCAACGACATGGTCAAGACCATCCAGAACAGTGCAGCCTTCCTATATGCCGACGACTTAGCTGTAGTCGTCTCAGGGAAAGAACCACGACGTATCCAAAGGGATCTGGACGCGATCAGCGTGTAGTGCTCACAGAATAGGCTGACAGTGAACAGTGACAAGACCCAGGTCCTATGGGTATACTCACACCGGTCAATACCTGTCCTGCAGGACTGTGACTTGCTACTGCAGAATAGGGTCCTGGGTATAGTGACCAATTTCAATTACCTGGGCCTAACCATTGACCGCTACATGAACATGGCAAGCCAGCTGAAAAAACAAATTAGGCTGGTCAGAGTGAGGCTACCACAACTGAGACGCGTAAGATGTAAAACGGACCTACCAATGGCAGTCCAGGTGTACAAGCACATTGTCAGACCAATATCTGACTACGGTGCCTTCATGGCAGACAGCGGACCCGTGTGGGCATCCCGCAAGTTGCAAACCATCCAGAACGACTGCCTCAGGGCCTGTGAATAGATCAGGTTTGCCCAGGATGTACATGTACATGACCTGCACCGTCGCCACAAAGTGTCATACCTGGAGACAACCCGACGAAAGCAGCTGCTGATCTACATGTACACCGTCTCAAAGTCACTCGAGATGGTTGTCGTGCTGGCCAGACTGCTGCGGGGCAACACCAAAAAGAGACTCAAAATCCCACGGCTGAAGAAAGCTATCTACGGCAAGAGCCCTCTCCACAGAGGTGAACTACTCTGGAACGCCCTTGATGACGACGTCCAGAATATGCTCATCAAAAAGGACTCTAGTAAAGCAATTTGATGTAAAGACACTAGCGCTAAAGCGTAAATGAGTGGTTTAAAAGCTAACTTTCAAAAGACCTTGATCTGTTTAACTGTGTTCTCAGCTTATCACATCAGCATTTAGTATAAGTCTATAACACCGATCGCTCGATTGTGTACCCTCCGTTGGCTATGATGAAAAGCGCCCCATGCTGTGATTTTATAGTCAAATAAAATAATTAAACTACAACTTCAAGTTGAACTCTTTTGTCAGCATGATGCATGAATGCATGTTACTAGTAAAAGCTGCATTCAAGCATCATACCACGGGGTTGATAAATATTAACCTTGTGGCATCATGCTGTCATTGAATAGTTAGAACAACTTGTGATAAAATAGGACAGGAGCCTCAGCTTGGAAAATATAAGTCCCTGGAATTGCAGACGTAGAGAGAATCTTAGGTCTAGCCTACAGTCACAAGTCATGGAAGTTACTTTCCTACAACATTGATTTTAGGGAGTGTTCAATCAATAATCACAAGTTTCTGATGCTTTTGGGGGATTGCCTATTATCATTACTTTGTAGCCTGTAGCTAGATGACTTGATAACCTGGCACCTCAGTTCTGGCACACTTAAACATTAAGTACCTTATAGCCTTACAACACAACTTTTGAACCGGGTAGTGCTTTAATGCGTTATGCCATTTGTCATGGATGCTACCCTGGTGATTAACTGGCCAGAGTTGTATTCCTTCATCATGCTGACTGAGTATCTGTCCCGCCTCCCCTCTGACAGCTGCTATAAGGGCACCGGAATTTGGGCCTTTAACCCTGTAAGGATGCACGATGCTAAAAGATGACATTTGTCTTCATGATGCACCAATGTGGCTCCAGCGATTAATTTGCCGCATTGGTGCAATTTGCTACATTGGTACATCATGCCAACCGTGTGGCAATGTGTAAACCCTACAGGGTCGGCATGGTGCTTGAATGCAGCAGTTGATTCCAAGGGCTGCACCCATGCATAATGACAATGAACGCGATGATGCATCAATGCATTATCAGTGATTATGCCGTTCTAAATAGGGTTAAATAGTCTATACGAGATCCTGCCCAACACCTGCTATAGCCGGCAAAAAAGCCTCTTCTGGCTGGCACGAATGGCTGGCTGTAATCTACGGATCCTTGCCTACATTTTTCATGGCTTGTAAATCGGACCATTGTTAATGATTCCACAGTGTAAAAAACTTGCACACCAATATCCGAGCCTGCAAAAATGAAGCCTGACCTGCAAAAAGATATTTCTGCAGGCCCGTATGTCCTGGATGTTGAAAAGGTTTTTGTATAGACTGGTTAAAGGCTTAATTGCCTCAGACATGCTACATGTACATCACAGGCCGTACAGGGGGTCCGTCTGGCACTGCTGGAAGCCACTACAGACAACCAGTGGGGGGATGGCCCTCTTACTGCTACAGAACACCACTAGCATCCTGATGACCCTCAACCAACGTAGAAAGCAAATTGATATTGCTTTGTTTCTTTTGACATTCCTTATTGGGTCAAATCATTCAGTTTATGTACAACGTAGAAAGCAAATTGATATTGCTTCGTTTCTTTTGACATTCTTTATTGGGTCAAATCATTCAGTTTATTTACATACAGAGTGTTCTAAATCAAAAGACAGAGGTTTGCAATATATTATATAAATGTACACATTGATTTACTTACCCTAATTGACTCAATATGAAAGAGCAATATGCCTGTCCTATTGGAGATTTTACTTGGTGTATAGGGTGTGTTAGATGAGAAATTAATGATTTCGATGAACATTTATAACTAACAATATTCAATACCATAATCAAATTAAAGTAAAACTGATTAACTTTAAAAGTCAATCAACAACTAATGTACATCATCTTTCCGATTTCATGTGAGGTCAACTGGACTGGACATGAGGTATAATGTGGTGTATGTATATACATACACATTAAGTGTACACTATACTGTTATTACCATTACTTCCTATGATGGTAGGGGGGGGGGTTGTTAAATCTACTTTAATCCCTATACCCTATAATCACAACAATACAACTTTAAATGTTCTCTTTGGGTCTCAAATGAAGGTTTCTGACAATTTTCATGAAGACATGGTGAGGTTTGAGTAGGAATCTGAAAGCTTGAATTTTGGCTGTTTTCTCACTATTTGGCCAATCTTCAGACAGGGGGGTCACGGGGGGTCGGAAAAAAATATTTTTGTGATTTCCTGGGGTTTGATGCATAGTTTGAGCCTATCCCTGAAACCGTACGACAAAATTAGCGATTTAACACCCCCCCTAATTATGGGAAACAGCAAATACTGTTCAAAGACAAGGCGCTGACCTAGCACTCCATGAATGTTTGCATTCATATAAATTAAATATGCTTTAATATAAAGAAACACTTTGAGCATATTCAATTCGTTTCAATGCCACTGCAAGGAAATTAATTGCCGTTATGACATGTCAAAATATGTGCATGGCCTTACTGAACACAATGCCGCCTAAAGTGTCTCTTTAATCTTAGATTTGCTTAAAGGCCCAGCGCCCCTATATATAGAGCTGAGTACCTGTCCCGACTGCACTCTGACTGTTACTGGACGTGCAGTAAGAACTGCGGGTTTAAAAGCAGTGTAGTAATTTCGGGGGGAAAATGTGGATCAGAATCTGTTTACATTGGCATTAGGACAACATGTCATCTTTAAAGGGTTGATAAACCTTTTGGATAACAATGACTTCAATAACCTTGAAGCCTATAATACAATCTCAAGTACCGAGCAATCAGATATTAAGGCTATTACACAACACCCAGCTACATCTAAATGAACATAAGGGCATTAGGTAAGCTGTGTAATTTCAAAGCCACTTAACCCTTTCACCCTTTAAAGGCTCAAAGCTCGGTTCCTTTCCCGCAATAGTTGGAGTGGACCCAGGACAGGTACTTGAGCATCCTTTTATGTAAGTTTCAGGATGGCATAATGCTTTAATGCAGCATGCCTTTGGTCATCACAATGCAGCCCTGACAAGCAACTAATTCAAACATCATATCGACCCTACAGGGTTGAGAGACTCTGTAATAAGGGTTGGCATCAACGCAGTACCAATGTAGCCCTGGCAAGCTACTCACTGCGGTAGCTTTGGTGCATCATGTAAATAAAAGTTATCTTTTATTGCAAAGGACCACATTGTGCCTTTTGATCTACAGTTTGTCCTTATGATGCATGAATGGAGTCAGCATGGTGCATGAATGCAGCTCTGGCAAGTAACTCGCTAGATCTGCATTCATGCATCATGATATTATCTTTAAAGAGCTTGGCATTTAAAACTCCTAAATCAGATCGTTTCAGGGTGAACTGGCTTTTTTGTTTAGTCAAACCTATTGTAGAAATGTTAACCTTTCATGAGCTAAGATTAGGTGTAGGTTTGAACACAGTGGGCATTTAAAGTGTTGATAGGTCATCGGGGTAGACATTGAAATCCCAAGAAGAGCATAAATAAATGGAGAAAAATTTGCTTGGATACCGACCGCAGAGGGTTGCTCCTGCTTTGTCTCCGCATGCACGCTTGTCAGAATGTGAACGATTTGGGACTTCTGTGGCTCATGTGGTAAAAGGTGTCAGGTCGCAATGCAAACCTTCAAGCTGGAGAAAAATATTGCTAAGTAGGTCTGGTGATCCCAATGAATGTGATGTGAATAGTTTGTTCCTGTTAGATGTAGTCCTACATTGTGGATCCGCATGTGAACATTGGCAGTTAGGGCCGTAAAATTATATAAATCAGCATCGGTGGATGCCTATAGTGAAATTAATCAAATCATAATGAAAGAAGTTGAATTAGGTAAACTTTCAATTGTAGATAGGAAACCTGTCAGTTTCTGCCACTCTACCTCTACTGAAGTGCACTGCTGCGTAGGTCATTGGAACATATTTAGCTGCAGCTAAGCTGCTGTATGCTCTACGGATATTGCTCTCATTTAAAGAATATATCCTTAATTAACTAGCTGTTTTTAGAATTGGGTTATTTGGGACCGTCACCAAGACTGTCACTAGAACGTTTAAATGTGGTCGTGATGGGGCTATGCCTCATCTACGGCGCATTGTCTCCGCCTATGGGGTACAGCCTACACTATAATACCATACCTCCACCTACCATCTCAATACTCAACTAATTACGACATTCATCAACATCCGGCCGCTAATCATACACCCCGGCCTATTCTACATCCAAACATCTTCAGGTCAACACCTACAATTCTACTCTCCAAAATCCGCAAGCATCGCCCACCTAACAAGGAGTCTTTTACACACATTCATCTCAGCTTCATGCTAGCATTTAGGAGGATACGCACAGGTACGTTTGTCGCCGACAACATATATATGTGAAGTGTTACCTGGTTGTAGAATAATAGACTTTTTCAACATGCCACACACACGTGCTACACTCAGGCGGGCTGCCAAAGACAAAGCCGCCGCCACGCTCAAGGCGTTGTTTGCTCAGGTGGACGACGAGGTAGCAATACGTATCACATCCCCCTCTATGTTACCCCTAGACTCAGACATTATAAACCATGTTCCCAGAGCACAGTCTACCCCCAACCCCCGGCGCGCGGCACGCGCCGCGGCTCGGGCCGCCAGAGACCTAGATACACGTATAGCTCAGGTAGAGGCCGAGGCAGACAACAGGTGTAGGGACATGGAAACAGACATACAGGGCATTAGGGGGGAAGTCTGTGGCATAACAGACAGGCTTGACTTAATGATACAAGCCGCATACGCAGGGGCACAGGAGGAGGCTATCGGCAGTCACACAAGGGGTATACAGGAGAGACTGTTACAAAACACCTGACCGCCGAGCTGCATACGCTAGTCAGCAGGCCGGCTCAGGCTACTCCCCCACCCACCACTCCCCGACACCACAGCCCTCACACAGTGAACATGTACGCCGTGAGCTGTACACCTCCACAGGGCATAGGCATAATACCCCAGCCCCCTATATCGTCACGCAGGGTCATGGTGGCGACCCCGGATCCAGGTACACAACCCCCGCCCGGCACGCGCCAGTGCAAGGTGGGTGGCAGGACTTACGCCTCCCCCCGCCACTCTCTGACCGCCCCCTCACCGCCATGTCACAGCACCACTACACACATGCTGCTGGTGGGCAGGAGGAGGGGCACGTCAGGCGCACACAGCACAGCCCGGGGGGTCCTACAACACCGACCCGCCACCCCTCAGCAGGCGCTGGGCGGCACAAGCGGCAGCTACTACATGACGCCCCACAGGGCGCGGGGCGGCAGTCACAACACCTCCCCCATGCATCACAGCGGCAGCACACAGGGCAGCGCCAGCACACAGGGCAGCGCCAGCACACAGGGCAGCGCCAGCACACAGGGCAGCGCCAGCACACAGGGCAGCGCCAGCACACAGGGCAGCGCCAGCACGAGCAGCAGCACCTCCAGGGCCCCCTGGGGTATGTGGGCGTGTCCACCGACATGCAGACACACGCCTCTGCCCCCGCCCCACACCGAGACCACGCATGTTACATCCCCCCAGCCCTGCTGGCAGCACAAAGACAGCAGGAGGAGCGCGACGCGTACAACCAGCAGGGCGCGTTGTATCAACAATGCCCACACACGCGCCACGTCACACGCGCGGCACACGCGCCAAACTTCTACAACGCGCCCCAGGAGGACACAGGCGCATATCTCCACCCACAGTACACCACTAGTGTACCCCTCCCTCACATCCCACGACACCAGCATGGCACACAGCTCCCTCCTCCACGCGTCCTGCGTCAAGAGCAGAACAGGGACGGCTATGTGGACGCAGAGCTCAAGAGGGAGGAGTTCCGGCTAGCCCCTACGGATGGTAAGACAAGCATCGTTACTAGCATCTTCACTACCAATCTAATTGCAAAACCATACATGTATGTCGACAGGCCCAGGGCGAGCACCTTGAAACACAAACTTGAAAACCGCACATCCTTGTCTGAGCTTGAGTATATAAATGCCACTGTGGCGCTGCTGCAGGACAGCAGGGCGTGTGTCCCTGCTGACCGACAGCACGTCATGGATCACCTGCATGACGTCACCACAGACATGATGCATAGGGATTGGCGGGACGTCCTTAGATGGTCACAGTTCATATGGGACAGTATTGAGGCTGAAAAATGTACATGGGGGGATAAGGCCTACATAGAGCGTCAGCGTATGCTGATCTCCATCACCGGCGGTGGGGCCCCTGGTAATAACAATAAGCTTGGCTCCCCCAGGGCCCCTACCACAAACACCCACACATCCCGCCGCGGCGCGGAGGGCGTATGCCAACAGTTTAACAATGGATAACAATGGCTCATGCCACCACTCCTCACACCACGACGAGCGGGGCGTAAACATGCAGCACATCTGTTCACACTGTCTATCCACTACAGGTAAAAAGTGCTACCACCCCAACAGTGACTGTAGGAGGAGGAAGGGTCTCCCCCACCCCTTCCAGCCCTCACGGGGCGACCCCAGCGGAGGATCAGGGCAGGGTAGCACATGGAAAGGTAACGCCCCACAGGGCAACAATGGGGGTCCAAAAAACTAATAAAGGGCGCCTCATATACAGCCTGTGCAGGCAGGGCGCCTTTAAATATGTATATAGACTGCATTGCATGTACAGACAACCACGACAGTGTGGGCGTACTCACAGCAGCAGGCAGCGCTTACACGCGCCACCTCGCCAACGCCCCTGCCGACAACGGCGCGGCACGCTCCCTAGACACGCGTCCTGCCCCGAACGTAAACAACGACACGCCCCCATCACAACACGACCACGTGGCCACGCGCATACACAGCGCGGACCACCTCGGAGTAAGCACCCCACCCACAAATGACAATACCGCGCGCCCGCCTCAGGCGGCGGCGGCGGCTCGCGCCCGGCCAGCAGCCACGGGCGGGCGAGCACAAAGCACGGACCATGCCGGAGTAAGCAGCCAGGGCCGCGCCGCGGACAACGCGCCCCTGCACAAGGCTGCCGCGCCGCCCGACATACGCGCGTACACAGAGCGCGGACCACGTGAGAGAAAGCACCCACACGGCGTCGGACAGCGCCGCGACCACACACGGGGCGGCGGGGCTGGCAACACGCGTCGCACCACGCGTAGACATCGGCACACGCCCGCACGCGCCCGCCTCAGGCGACGCGTGTTCACCGCCCCGCACACGCGCGGCAGCATCACCGCCCCGCACATGCACCGCTTCCCATACGCACCTCGACAGCGCCCCAGCAAACACCTGCGGGGGTAAATGGGTCGACATCATTAATGATGGCGGACCATGGGTAAATGAACAATCTGAACAGCAATACCGCTTGTTATATGACACTAATAGGCACAAAAAAGGTTACTCTTATTCAGATCCGGAACAGGGCGCCACACACAGGGAGACACGCCCCCCGACGTCCCAGGTACAGGCAGAACACTCAGCAAGCACGACACAGTCCGCAACAGAAGCTGAGAGCGCGGAATATGGCGTGGACTTCGCAGCAATACAGCAAATGTGTAAGTGTGACATTCTGCGCAACGACATAGACTGCACGCCTTACGCGTTTGCCGGGCACAGGCGCGGCACATGGCCTGAGATGATCCGGTCAGACAAGACTGCAGACATTATAGATATCTATAATAGTGTTATAGAAACAGGTCTCCCGAATTCAATAGGGGCGCAAATACAGCTTCCCACCAACCTCAAATTAGATAACTAGGACAAGTTCATGGTGGCCGGGGACGATGACGACAATCAGTTAATGGCATTCCTCAGATTTGGTTTCCATCTGGGGTACATGGGGCCCACATCGGACACACGGGACATACCAAACCACCCTAGTGCTTTAGACTATCCCGAAAAAATACAGGAGTTCATTGACAAAGAGACAGGCCTGGGCGGCCTCATCGGTCCCATGACATCCCCACCGTTCCAGAAATGGTGTCACGTCTCCCCCCTTATGTCACTGGAGAAGCGGGGGTCCGAAGAGCGCCAGGTTATCTCCGACATGACATTTCCGCATGAGGCATCTATCAATAGCTACATACTTAAGAACACGGTCCTCGGGGACCCACGGGTCCACGCACTCCCAACGGTCGACCGCCTGGTGGACGCCCTTCTCGAGGTGGGTCCCGGGGCATTCCTCTCATCATTAGACCTAAAAAGGGCCTATAAGAACTTCAAGAGTGCTCCGCTAGGGTGGCCTCTTCTCAACATTTCATGGGGAAGGCAGTTCTATTGTGATGTCACAATGCCCTTTGGCGCCAGAAATAGTTCTATGCACATGCAGCGAGTCGCAGAAAAAATCACCAGTATACTTGCCAGCAAAGACCTCAGGGCCTATATGTACCTTGACGATATCGTTATTATATCTACATCTAGGGCAAAGGCAAAGAGGGACTTCAAGCTGGCACGAGGTCTACTCCGAGAACTCGGGCTCCCCGAGGCAAAGAAGAAGGCACAAAGACCAGCACGGTCAGTCCGATGGCTCGGGATCGTCATCAATGCCGCCCACATGACCCTGACCATCCCGGACGACAAGATGGCCGAGATACAGGATCAGGTATGTCGAACATTAAAGAAATGAAGCATGACCAAAAAGCAACTCCAAAGTCTCCTGGGTAAGCTTGTGCACATAGGAAAGTGCATACGTCCCGCCCGTCTGTTCATAGGGCGCCTGCTAGAGGCCCTCAGGAGCATGAGGAGCAAGTACATTAACATTAACTCTCAAATGAGGGCCGATCTGGCCTGATTCCGTGAATTTTCACACGCATGGAACGGAGTAGCCGTCATACCAAAATCTGACCCAGACAAAGACATTGTAGTTGACGCGTGCCTCTCGGGCATTGGAGGCTCTGATGGGACAAGGGCGTACGGGTTACAAGTAGCTGAGATTGAGGATGGGGCACAAAACATAGCGGAACTCGAGGGCGTGAACGTGGTAGTTGCGGCACACACGTTCCTCAGCCGAGGCGACACCGGCTCAAACGTCCGTGTATGGTGCGACAACGAGGCATGTGTTCAGGTGTTCTCCACGGGCTGGGGTCAAAAATAGTGTCCTCCTCCAGGCGGCTCGGGCTCTCTGGATGGTCCAGGCTGTACTGCAAATTGACATAACATACGAGCATATGGAGGGCAAGAAAAACGTCCTCGCCGATGCCCTTAGTAGGGCACACCTAGGTGACTCAGCTAGACAAACTGCAATAGAACTAGTGAATAAAGACAATCTCTCACTCATAGACCCGTGCTTACATGTCTTTGAACACCTCTCTCCCGTCATGTATTGCAGATCCGGTGTTCCTCTCACTCCAACAGGATGTGGCCACTCGAGACACGTCAACGCACCCGCCACAGTGGGGAACCACCTCACGCACGTCAGGATGTTCCTCATGCTGACCGGCGCCGACACAGAGCCAGCATACCACTTCAGGGTGACACGGATGATGGATGCCCTGCACAGGAACAAAATGTACGAGCCAAGGGTAAAGGACCCTATAGACACGAGCATGCTGAAACAGGCCCTCCTGAGGATACCGGATACGGTGCCCGGCACGATACTAAGGACAGCAATCCTGGTGATGTTCTACGGAGCGTTCCGACAAAGCGAGGTGATACCAGCCACCACGAACCAAGTGATAGGTACATCCCACCTCACAAGAGGCGACGTGACCTTAATTGGAAACACAATGACAATGACATTACGGAAGGGCAAAAACTTGCAGAAAACAGGGCAGAAACGGGTCGTCAGAATCACCGGGGTGGCAGATGCAATGTTGTGCCCAGTGACGGCGGTACGACGCCACCTCACAGATGTCCCGACTGCATGCCCCTCGGACCCACTACTGATGTATCCCATGTCTAGGGCCCCGGTGTCCGTATACGACATACGCCGGGCCTTGGACCCGATACTGACCGCAATTGGCGCCGACATCGGCAAACTGACATTGCACAGCCTGAGGAAGGCCGCAGCAACAATAGCATTCGCAAACGGGTGCTCGGAACTGGAAGTGAAGCCCTTCGGCGGATGGCGCTCCGCGGCACACCAGACATATATCCGCACGAGCAGAGGGGCAGTGAACAAAGCACTGTCACGAGCAATGCATACATAATCAATGACTCAGGCCGCAGCCACGGCAGTTAATCTTTCCCATCCTCCATCCCTTCTATACACACTACTCTTTGGCATCTTTGGCTCTTATTCTGTGTGTATTTTATATTTCATCGTATAATGTATATTATATATTGTGTATCATAAAGGTACAAATAATATTTTATTGTCTACATTTTATAATAAAATATCATGTCTCCAAATCATATTCAATGTGTTGCTCGCTCCCTGGGGGGTATTGATAATGTGGTCGTGATGGGGCTATGCCTCATCTACGGCGCATTGTCTCCCCCTATGGGGTGCAGCCTACACTATAATACCATACCTCCACCTACCATCTCAATACTCAACTAATTACGACATTCATCAACATCCGGCCGCTAATCATACACCCCGGCCTATTCTACATCCAAACATCGTCAGGTCAACACCTACAATTCTACCTCCCACCCACCCTACAATATCAATATTCATAATATTAAAATCATCCATCATAAACGGATGTACCTCTTATTCTGTGTGTATTTTATATTTCATTGTATAATGTATATTATATATTGTGTATCATTAAGGTACAAATAATATTTTATTGTCTACATTTTATAATAAAATATCATGTCTCCAAATCATATTCAATGTGTTGCTCGCTCCCTGGGGGGTATTGATAATGAACAGATTACATTTCCTATGGTAATACTAATCAACTGGACCATACAGGGTTAAATATTATCTTCCAGGGAAACCCCTGTCGCCAATTTTCGCCACCATTTTCTTGCACCAAACAAAAAGGATTTCCCTTAGAAGCCCTTATTGTATCTAGTTGTCAGGGGTTAAGGTGGTCTTAGGACCTACTTGCATCGATAAACTGCCAGCAAAAAATGATAGATTGCTGTCCTGTAGGATTTAAAAAAGTAATTATTGTCACACGAATATAAATTTAGTATCTGTCAAATTGTTGCAGTCAGGGGTTTCCGTATGTAAGATATATCAATGATTCAAAAAGAAATTCCATGATAATGGCCCCTTTTCCCATGAAGGTAGCACTGCTACTCACCTATAGAATCCGTTCCAATTTACCTTCTCACACTACAGTTATATTTACTTTCCTAATTAATGTATCACTATCCATCACGCCAATAGCTATAGATGGAGTAGATCGAGAAGGACACGGTCTTCCTCTTTCTTCTGATATGCCAGTTGGTATTGTCAGATGTTTCATTGTTGAGAGTTCTACGACATGATTGTAGATTTTGATTGACTTCATCGGCCGTCATCGGCCGTCATTGCCCCGTCATCGGCCGTCATTACCACGATCACGGCGCTTCTAGAGCTGCTAGAGGGTCGAGTACCAACTCAGAATGAAGCAACCTTTATCCGGGGGCTAAGCCAGTAGCCCATGGCGTGATTCAAACTAGATTTACACTACCATGAGTAAAAACAGCTAATAATTCATATGACCATAAAAAATGAGTTTATCTCGTTAAAATAGTTTTTTATGAAAAGGCCTACTATTCAATATGCTAGAGTGATTTTTTCATATTTTTTAGACTGGCGGTTATTGCGTTAAAAATGCTGGAAGTTTTGAAAAACGATGTCTAATAATTACTAAACTTGCTATTCGAATACTTTGGTTTTTGATGTGTGGGTGTTTCATTGTGATGATGTGAATTGGTGAAAGTTTGGAAACAATTGGATAATATTTTCTATCTATTTTGTATTTTTTAAGAATTAGTGATAGGGTATTTTGTACAGTTGTGTGTGTGGCCGCACCGTCATTGGCCATCATCACATGTTATTTGCCGTCATTACCTGTCATTAGGCTGTCATTGGCCGTCAATGACGATTCAATGATGCAGCAATTACGCAGCAATGACTATCAGGCTGTCATCAGGCCAATGATCACTAATCACATTTATTCTCACAACTTTTTGAGCACTTTTAGTTTTCTTCAATATATCATGACAGCAAATGACGGCCCAATGAAGACCAATGAAGACCAATGATGGCATGAATACTGCCATTGATAGCCTAATGACGATGCGATCATGATGTGATGACAGACTGATGACGTTTGTTTTCACAAGTTTTTGAGCACATTTAGTTTTCTTCAATATAATTATGATGACGGCCAATGGCAATGTGATGACGATGTGATAACGTTTTTTTCACAATTTTTTGAGCACTTTCAATTTTCTTAAATATTATGATGATGGCCAATTTTTGAGTTTATAACATATTTTATTGCACTTGGTGATTTTCAAAATACGATACATTTAAATGAGCTCAAGGCTCCATTGGCGCAATAGTATATATGTCAATAATTCAGATGTAAACCATACATTCAACCAAATCACATACAGGTGATTTGGGAGACAATATATACACTCTCAGCCAGAGACAGTATCTATGCTTCGTTTGTGGGTATGAAACTTCAACAATAAAGATTATAAACATATATGAGCAATGAAAATGAAAAACACATAATCTGTTTGTGTTTGTATATACTGACAGTTATTCAGGATAAATTGGACTCATTGGCAAAGAACAATGCAACAATGGTAGTTCTTTCCTGGGCTTTGAATTAATTTCTGTCCTCACACAGTCTGCATGAGCTGGTTAGTTGGTCCCAGAGTTCTATACCCCTATAGATGGGGCTTTTTCTGAAATGTGGTGTTTTTGATACCAAGTATTTTAACAGACCAGTGCCGGTTGACCATAATAGCCTGGTGGTCATGGGCTTACTGAAGGAGAGTCCAAGGTCATAGGCATCGTGGCTATTGCCCTACAGGTATTTGTGTAACAGTAACAAAAGTTGTAGATTGTATCTTATCCAAAGCTGGTCTACATTGCAGCCTGTGTGTAAGGTAGAGACTCTATACCACATTTGTGCATAAGGCATACTTCCAGGCCTAGGTTTTGCGTCAGCTGTAGGCGCCTAAGCTGTGCAGACGAGACCCCATTGCATAGGAAACCACAATAGAATGTGTGGGACGAGGTGGGTGTGTGGACTCCATCACTACTCCATCAGAACTGAATCAGGTGAGTCTTTTCCGCCCTGACATGGGCTAATTAGGTCACTGACCTCAAACTGTTTTGCATTGTGCACTGTGATTGGCTAATGTCCAGATGCAGGTCACATCCTGGCATTTTATTTTTACACTTTTAATAAATAACCAGACTGATTAATTATAAAAATTATTCAATCTGATTGTGGATTTAAAATAAATCCTTTTCCAATTTCTTGGATTAAAAAGTGTGGCCAATTTATAAAAATTGGCAGCCAATTGTCAGTCACTGCTTTAGTTGAGTATGAGTTCTGAGGAGTTTCAGCTGTTCACAGCTTCATCAGGTGTAACACGGAGTTAAACCATTTTATTCTAAATTTAAAATTTAGTAATGATTTATTTTATTTATTTGATAGACTTTTATCAAATACTCACTTTTGACCTGGTGAGATTTTAGTAATTGGGTCATGACTTGTTGCCATTTTGGTCAGGATGGGGGAGCCACCAGCCATTTGGTGGGCCTCCAATACAGGTGGGTCTCCTCTTGGAGGACTTTGACTTCTGATTCAGTGTGATATTGGTAGCTTTTGGTGTAGACTCGGGGATCAATCTTTCATTGATATTATCCCTTACCGTGTGGGTAGACTACAGAGCAAGTGCACTGGCTTTTTTCCCGACACCGAATTCTACATTCATGAGTCCAGGTTGAGGCGAAATCAAAAATAATATTTTTTGAAAAAATATTATCCATGGTTAAGCCAGTGCACTTGCTCTGTAGTCTACCCACACGGTAAGGGATAATATCAATGTAGGAAACCACAATAGGCCAACACTGGCATAATTGTTTGCTTGTAAGCAAGGGTAGCAGTGGGAGTGGACACCTTTCGGCACATCATGCGTTGCATGAGACACTGATTCGATGCAGCACTTACACTTTTGCCAATTGGTTCTCCAGAGTTAATACACTATCAAGGATCATTCCTAGGTACTCATATGAGTCACGTTTTTAGACTTGCATTGCCCATCTTAATGATAAACAGGGAAAAGTCTAGAGCTGGTGGTGGGTTAAAGATTACTGTATTAGTTTTATCCTTGATAATGCATAACCCACTGGAGCTGAACCATTTGTGTACATTATCAGCGTCACTCTGTAGATTGGCCCTGGAATGTTTGGTGAGCTGACGTAGAATACCATCTCATCAGCATACATGATTATCTTACAGTGTGATAGTACATTTGGCAGTGAATTAACAAAACATATAAACAATAGGGGACCAAGTATAGACCCTTGTGGCACTCCATATCGCACAGGTAGGATACTAGAGATAGTCCCGTTACACACTACATGCTGCGTTCGGTTTTTAAGGTAGGCAAATAACCAATCGGTATATATCGGAGGTAAATTATTGAGCTGTTTCATACGGGATATGAGCTCTAAATGGTGTATGTTATCAAAAGCCTTCCGCAAGTCAAGTACACACAAGCAGATGCTCCCCCTATCTTTGGCTATGTATATATCATTAATGAATTTGAAAACAGCATCATTTGTTCCCCTGGACGTGCGGAAGCCGTATCGGGCACCGCTCAGCTAACTGGTACATTCCAGTGATTGGTAAATATTATCATAGGGCGCGAATTCCCTATCTGCTTTAGGTCCCCAGATTTTGTTAAGGGGACTACTTTGCCACTAGCCCATTCCTTAGGGAATGATGGCTCATACCGGCCTGATTACGGTCAATGATGTCCTGATGACGATGTGACAGAGGGAATTAAGGGGTTAAATATTACTAGCGTAATAATACTTGGTAAATATGGGTAATATCGGGTAAAATTACTCATTGAAGCTGGGTCATATCACACTCAGCCTTCGGCATCGTGTGATATGACCCAGCTTCAACTTGTGAAGTATGATGTGCATTTATGTCAATAGCGTGGAGTTTTGTCTATTTACCCTTTGGGCATCCTTGTTCATCATCAGGCCATAGTCAGGCCGTCATCAGGCCGTCATTGGCCATCATTGGCCGTCATCAGGCCGTCATCAGGCCGTCATCGGGCTGTCAAAGTTGTGAACAGTACGTCATCAGTACATCATCACGTTGTCATCGGCCGTCATCACATCGTAATGATCACAAGACGAGTCGAGTATATAGTTTGGAAATTTTAATCCTGAATGAAGATTTGATACGGTAGTACAGACAGGATAACAAATTTATACGAGGCCTAACAAGTTGGCCTAAGTAAACATGTCTGGAATACATGTAAAACATGAGTAGGTGTAACCTATACGGTAACCATGGCAACCATGGGAGTAGTATACATGTTTAGTTATGACCTATACGGTAACCATGGAAACCATGGGAATAGTATATATTTTAAGTAACCTTGACAACAACAAATAACATATAGGATATGAACAATATGAGATCATGTGGATCATACCAGTCTATGGGTATACATAATGATGAAAAGTAAAGTAGATAACAATGAATAGTAAATGTTTAATACCGGTAGGATGAAAAGGTATGAGAATAAATGTTGTAATAATACCGGTAACATGAGGTATGAGAATTATGATATTGATATGAAATGTTAAGATGAGGTGTGGGTTGGGTGGGGACAAAAACAAAGGTTACACTTGAGATTATGGTGGGCGGAAGTGAAGACGGGGCGCTGGTACCAGCGAGTCCTAGAGACAGTTGTAGTACCCGAGCGTCCCACTGGGGGCGCTGCAGTAATTTGGCGCCACGCCTTGGAGCATTACGCGACAACTGAGTTTCAGTTATCGATAATGATCACAAGACGAGTCGAGTATATAGTTTGGAAATTTTAATCCTGAATGAAGATTTGATACGGTAGTACAGACAGGATAACAAATTTATACGAGGCCTAACAAGTTGGCCTAAGTAAACATGTCTGGAATACATGTAAAACATGAGTAGGTGTAACCTATACGGTAACCATGGCAACCATGGGAGTAGTATACATGTTTAGTTATGACCTATACGGTAACCATGGAAACCATGGGAATAGTATATATTTTAAGTAACCTTGACAACAACAAATAACATATAGGATATGAACAATATGAGATCATGTGGATCATACCAGTCTATGGGCCAAAGAGAGTGGCCAGCTGGGAGGCCACTCGTGAAGACTGGGGAGAGGGTACATATGGTCTCATCCCATTTACGGTAGACCAAGTCCCATGTTTAGACACATCAAGTCTGTCAGCACCTGCATACACTGCAGCCTGGCTACCACCTCTGCGTAGTGAGTGACCGGAGAACTTAGCCCCATATGGGCAGCCAAGGTCCTGGAGGGCCTCTCGTATGGCGGCGTTAAAGACGGATGGTGTGAGAGGGGTGCCATTAAACAGCATGAATGCTGGCGAGTGTTGGGGAGCAGGTAGCTGTGTGACATATGCCTCCCATGCTGCAGTAGGGCATGCTGGGGAGCCAGGTACACGTGGTAATGAGAGAGGCACTGGAGGCGAAGATGCACTGATCGTCTTTGAGGAGTGGAGAACCACAGTAAGTCCATGTGGGTAGGTGAAGATGTCCCCCCTGGAGAGGGTATGAGGTCCAGACCACTGGGTCACGGTAGGAGACAGTAAGTTTGATGCTCTGAGGAAGGAGAAATATCCAACACACAGAGCAGCCTTGACAGGGGAGGAGTAAGGTACATAGTCCAGATACTGGCACAGGAGTATTAGGTCCTGGGGTGTAAGAGGAGGCGCTGGAGAGGACAGGTGGGGGCGTCTGATCAGTCCTCCTTTATAAACATCATGAGCCTCTGTAGAGTGGAGGCTAGTAACGTCGCCACCACGGGCTAAGATCCACCTCTTGGCGCCTGAAATGTAGTTTCTGCGCGACCCCGGGGCTGCCAAAGAATTGGCCAAGAACTGCTGGAAGAGGGCAGCCTCGGGGACGGAAGGAAAGAGAATATTGGTACCATAATATACAGCGAAGGTAAGGTAATAAACCGCTTGTCTCTGTCTGTTGGATTTTGACGCCTCTGTAGATGAGGCGTTGAAGGAGGCTATAGTCTGTAGGCCTAGTAGGGTATCTACAAGAGAATTATAAAGCATCAAACATGGGTAGAGGGCGTACAGGGTGGACCTTTTGAAGGCCCCTCTTTCTGACCTCAGCCGCTGCATACACACGCTTGCTGTGGATGTGCTGGCGGCTCAGGGCATCCGCCAGTGGGATATCCTCGCCTCGCTTGTGTTTAATGATTAATTTTTGATCTCTGAGGGCTGCCTCCAGCCAGAGCTGGCGTGTACACATAGCTAGGATCTTATCTGTGGCGCGTCCGGTCTGGAGGGCATGGCTAGACGCCATGTTGTCCGTGAATATGAGAACAGGGAGGCCTGGTATGTCCTTGGGGACAAGTGAACGGTAGGCCGTCACAAGGTTAACTGCCTCCAAGTGCACGATGAGAGGGTAGTCTGATTTTTCTAGAGCCGTGTACTGGTGAGTGTAGTACTTGGTGAGAGAGTTTCCACCTCCTCCAGTAAGGGTTGAGTCACATTCCAGAATGTAGTCGTGGTACGGTGGGTCCAGGAGGTGTACTCCGTTTGACTGTCGTGCATACTGGAGGAACCACAGAACATCCATTTTGAACCCATTGTTGACAAACACAACTCCTGTAGGTGGAGCATGCTTCAGGGTCTGGAGGATACGACAGATGAATTTTCTCGCTGGTGGGATGCATTTAGATACGTGCACAATCTTTCCCACCAGTGATTGAATGTCCTTAACAGTTGAGAACTTGGTCTTTGACCACTGGAGGCATTCCTTTTCAATCTCTGAGAGCTTTGGGTCAGGAACTGTAATAGACATAGCCACGGTGTCGAACCTGAAGCCCAGCCACTCCATGACCTGGGTCGGGGGCTGGCACTTCTCTGGTGATAGTTGCAGACCAAGGTCAGCGCACAGGTCAAGGAAAGCCTGGTAGTCTGATTGGGCCTCCTCCAGGGTAGTGGCCGCACCACAAAAGTCGTCCAGATATGACAACGACCAATGATTTGCTTTACCAAGGAGGTAGACCACAGCTGATGTTGTACGCTGGCAGGCAGAAGAGGAAAGTCTAGCACCGAAAGACGGGCAGAGGTCGATGTAATATGACCCTTCGAACTTCATGCCAAGGAGAGGAAGGTCACCTGGGTCGGTGCGCCACTGGTGGTAGGCGCGGGAGAGATCGCCCTTCCAGAGGAAACACCCAGTCCCGAGCAGCCTGATCTTTGTACTGAGGTCCTCCACGGAGGGGAGTGTGTAGGGGCGTAGGTGACCTTCTAAACAATGTTTGGTGATACCACCATTCACTCCGGTTTTGTCAGGGAAAGAGAGATCAAGAATGATCCTCCTGTCCCTAGTGTCTTTCTTAGGGGCCGTCATGAGTGGGGCCGTATTGGTCCAGGGTGTGAAGGGAGGAGCAGTGAACGGGCCCAGGAGGCCGCCCAGCTGGAGTTCTTTCACAATATGGTCACGTACATGAGAGGGGTACTTTGTCGCTGTGTCATGATTTTTACTGCACGCTGGGGGCGGGGCAGAAGCTGTATAGCCCACCGGCCAGCCAAAGCGCAAGAATTCGACCAGTTCAGTGTCATGATAGTCAGCGAGTAGTTGGTCCCACCTGTCTAGATTGAGGGCTGAAGGTACAGTAAGCCTAGCACCTAGGTGGTTTGGCAAGCCATAGTTTGACACTGCAGTATACAGGTAGGCATACTCAGGGAAATTTCTCCAGTGCTGTGAGTCCAGTTGAGGCCAGAATGACGCCCTAATGGGTGCATACTGCTGTGGCGTGGGGCCTACTGGAGGAGTGTCTGAGAGAACTGGGTCATAGTTCAGGAAATCCTGATGTCCCTCAACCAGGTCAGCCACAGGTGTAGAATGGCTATGAGCCTGGGGAGGGTTGGGGGGAAAGGCAGATGAACCAGCTGTGTCTGCTACATCAGGGGGACATAAACAGGTCTGAGGCTGGGGTGTAGTGCCGTCAGCTGTAGTGTGGGAACCCAGCACAGGGTGGGTTGTAGCAACAGAAAACAGAGAGTCAGTGGGCTCAAGCTTACTGTAGGTGTGAGGATCACGTGGTCTCACAGCTGAAGTGGTAACACCGGGCGTAGGGGTGTAGTAGTCTTGACTTGTGAAGTCACAGATCTGTAGTCCACTAGACTGCTGAGTTGTAGTTGTAGCAGGAGTGGCAACCAACCCAGTACCGGTGGCCCGTGTTAGGTGAGGGGCACCGGGGGTAGTCACTGATCGCTCGTGGTCAGAAGGAGTCAGGGGGCAAGCCGGGTCAGGAAATGTGTGAGGCATGTACATGTTGCCGGAGTAGGCCGGCTCAGGCACGAAAGGAGGCAGGGCCCCTATAGTTAGTTTTAATGTTACATGTCATGTATGAGTGACTATGGACGAGCTGGAGGGTGGAGCGGCACCAACTGCAGTGGTGGCCTTGCTGGAGAGTGCCAACCAGGTGGCCATCCTCCCTGGTACAGCCAGTGGGGGAATTGTAGGCCTCGCAGACCACTTCTTGTCGGCCGACAGTAGAAGGTGCACGGCGTTTGGGCCTACCACTATATTGTACAGGTCTCACCACTTGCTGGCTGGGGTGAGGGGCTGAGGTAGCACTGACACTGACGTTGGAGGCAGGAGGGAGTCCACCCCCTGTAGCCCGAGCGGCAGCCAAGGCTGTGGCCTGTTCCGCCGCCACCATAACAGAGGCTATGGTTGGGAATGTACGGCCGGGCCTGAAGTGGGATAGCTCTGACCTAGAAGCCGCAATAGCTGGATCATCCCATGATGGGTCAAGTGGGTCAGACCATCTGAGGGACCCATCAGCTACACCGGACAGAGTCTCCTCCGACCACTCTCTTACTTGCTCCCACGAGAAGTCCTTAGCGTCAGCGAGGACATGGCTGAAATGGTCGAGCAGTTTGGGGCGGTCAGAAAGAGGGGTGTTCTTGTCAAAGGCAAGGCGCTTTAAACCACAAAGATATTCAGCAACATTAAGTTGGGCTAAGGTGGTTTTAGTGCGGGTGGGCCCTCTGGTAATGAAATCGTGTGGGTGAGTATGCTTACCCTTCACACCGGAAATGTGCTGAGCAGTGTCAAGCAGGGCTTGAACTCTCAAGTTGACAGCAGGGTCCGGGTTGACTGGCATGGCGGTGGGCCGAAGGTCAGCCGGGACATGTAGCTGGGGGATGGACTGGAGGACAGCCTGGACACTTGGCTGGGCAGTAGGCTGTAGCTGTTGACCCATAGCATAGGCTAGGGGTTGCTGGCTCCATGTTGACACCGGTTGTAACGTTGGGGTAGCATAGGTAGAGGTCACAACGTTGATGGGAGGTGTCGTTGACAGTGGAGTTGACAGCGTCACAAACGCCGGGGGCTGTGTCACCGGGGGAGCTGTCACAGATGAGGCAACACTTACGGGCGAAGTCAGTGCTGGAGTGACGGCAGCAGGTCGAGCGTACGGGGTAGAGCCACGGGTACTGGAGCGTGTCGACACCTTTCCCCCACCAGCAGACCGTGTAGCAGCTGGCAGAGGGGTAGTAGGTGGTACCGGAGTGGGGGCCGGGAGGAGAGCATCCAAACGACCAAGTATTAAATCCGCTGTCGACTTGACCTCTGTGACGGACGACTCGATGTTTGACATCCTACCCGTTAAATCCTCCACTTTGGAGGAGAGTTCCGCAGTAGTCCACTTACTTTTGGGGGCCGGGGTCTTCTTAGTTGCTGTTGCTTTACCCATGATGGGATAAACCCGGTGGGGACTACTAAAAATGTAAACTTAACGACGAGAGACAAAAACAAAGGTTACACTTGAGATTATGGTGGGCGGAAGTGAAGACGGGCGCTGGTACCAGCGAGTCCTAGAGACAGTTGTAGTACCCGAGCGTCCCACTGGGGGCGCTGCAGTAATTTGGCGCCACGCCTTGGAGCATTACGCGACAACTGAGTTTCAGTTATCGATCATTTGCCGTCATCACATCGTCATCGGCTGTCATCACATCATCATCGGCCACGTTTTTTTTTTCAAAACTTTTTTTTTATTGAAGTGGGGAAATCCCCCAAAACATCAAGAAAAGTAATAAAAAAGAGGGGCCCCGACAGCCATGGGGGGGCCCTCTGTCCTAGGGGGCCCTTGTCAGGAGGCCCGAGAACACGTGGCCCAGAGACCAGGTGGCCCAGTGATCTATTACCACTTCGAATGTCTTTGTCAGTGAATTTGTCAAATGTTAATGATCTTGCCATTTGGACCTGTATTGTCACGGGGTTCAGATCTCTACTCAGAAAATGTAATTTGGTGCTGAACAATCTCAAACTGGAGGGACATTAGATTAGGAGAAAATCCTTCACTTTCACTGCTTGGGGTGTGCTTATCACTATCAGAAGCTCAAAAACAGTCCAGTATGGGCAAAGGACGCACCTGGTGCCCATAACTTTCTCTCCGGGAGCCTAAATTTATGGTCTGCAGTGGGTTGGTAGTATTAGAGTAAAGGCCGAACACTAGGGGAGACCGGGGCACGTTGACCACCCGGGAATGTTGAGCCGCCTGCTCTCTTTGCTATTCCTTTGGGAATTTTCTGGCAGTATGCCTCCCACATTACCCCCTTATATAAATAGTTCAGATCAGCAACATCATGATGATTTTAGGATGCTGATGAGAAAGTTAGACAATATTAAAGGTTTATGGCCTTAAAAGTAGATATTTGCAATTGTTACACTTTTGTTAGTGTTAGTAGTGTATCAAGGGAAGATACTATGGATGATGATATGAACAAATTCGATACAATTTGGTTATAAAATTATGATAGAATACATAGTTTACGGTTTGTGAATTTTTTTTCTTGTGTAGCATAATTTACAGTGTCTTTATTCCCAGATTTATCACTTTTCAGAGGCAGAACAGTGCATTACATTATGGAAGAATGTAATCAAAGATTTATTCAGACTTGACAAATAACAGGAATACTCTTAACTTGGTTTAACTTGACCCTAAGGAAAATCTGTAAGGTACAAACTCAGTCACTTCTATCGAAACTATAATTGAGTGACTATCGTGCATTAAATATGTAATTTTTGCATTCAACCCTATGCAAAAGTAACGATAGCAACTAATTCCAACCGAAATTTCAATTATTGATCTATATTGGTGATTATTTGGATCGTTCAACGTTCAAGGTGCCCCAGTGGGTGGATCAACCTACCCCGGGCATGGGGCACATCAAACCACCCTAAGATTTTATTTTTTTAAATTCAAGAAAAAAACAAGAAAAGACCGCATTAGCCTTGCAATAGGTTCTCTTATATTGCAATGATACAAGGTAGCTGCTTGATACAAAATCAAAGTTCAGATTCCTTTAGCAAGGTCAGGAAAAAAATAAAGGTGTCAAAGCGGTTCAACATGCCCTGGTCTCCCCTACATACCGGTAGTAAACACAGCACACAGTAGATGCCTCCAGTATAGGCCTGGTGATACTTGTGGGAACTACCTGCATGTAGCGTTTGTTATCCCGCCTTATTGAAGTATTTAAAGAGACTGTTAAAGGTTATAGGGTTGGACGTGCCAGGATCGGGCTGTCATACCCTACGACAGGCTGTGGCTGTCTTCTTGCATCACTTTGGTGTTCCACTGGAGGACACAAGTCAGGCTGGGAACTGGGCCAGTTTGACGGCGTTGATATACCTGGCTCTATCTGCAAGAGACTATATGAATATTACATACTGTTTATTCTGATTACATTATTGATTACATTAATTTTGTTGTGGTCCAAGTCCAACATGGTATACACTATCTTGCCTTGTCCTGCAACCTAATTGCCAAAACCATGACAGTATCAATAAGGGCCACAAATTGGATGATACCAATCAGTTAGGGATTTAACAAAGAGGGTTTGGGGATGAGTGCCTGGTTGCGATTAATCCTCTGACAAAATCTTTAATTAAGATAGGATAGGGCTGTTGAGAAAAAAAAACTAAAAAAGAAAGTTTTTGTTCCATTCACATCCCATCCCTAGTATAAGCACCAGGGGTACAGGGGCCTTGAAATGTTCCTTAAGCACTGAAATAGGGTATTAAATAAACGCCTGTCTATAGATCATTTAATGTGTATACATACCATTGATCATATATTTATAGAATGGATAGAGTAGGCATGCTTGTTGTGTTCTTGCTTACATATTTTGCTTCCAAAATAAAGGAAGTGTTTCTAACTAAGTTAATCTTATCTCTTATGTCTAAAATCTATAATCTCAAACATGCAAGGATTCATTTATTCACAACCAAAGG
Source organism: Harmothoe impar (assembly GCA_947462335.1). Lineage (NCBI taxonomy): Eukaryota > Metazoa > Annelida > Polychaeta > Phyllodocida > Polynoidae > Harmothoe > Harmothoe impar. The sequence goes on from OX381715.1 coordinate 41,220,912, forward strand.
AGGTGAATTCAAGGGCATGCACCAGGGACATTCACTTGTTCTCAGTAAAAACAGCTGCCAGTTTATGTATTACACTACGGGGTGCACACACCTGAATCCCAACCACTTGGGGTATCTGACTTAGCCCTAGTACACTTTATGACTTTATGGCCTCAGGAGTTGTGGTACCTTACAGCACATTTTAAGGACCGATTAATGCTTTAATGTGCTATGCCTTTTGTCATGACAATACATAAATGCAACCCTGCTGATAAACCTGTCGGCTCTGCATTCATATATCATGAAGTTGACGTTGAACTTTGAAGTGTAAAATTATCTTTATTGACCACAATTCATATTTGTAATATGCAGTCAGTGCAAGAGCTCATATATCGCCGCGTATAATATAGATAGTATCACAATTTGGGAAGGTTCATACTAATACCGTCTACCATAATTGGGGTCATCAGACCTGTAGTGTGTAATGCTGACCCTCCCGAGTGAATGCCAACATAACATGCTGTCACAGCTGCATTCAGACATTGTGGCAAAAAAGGTCGATCATATCACCATGTGGCTCTCAAAGGGTTAAATCTATAATCTAACATAGCCAGCCTGGCAATCAGGCCAAAAAAACGTTTGTTTCAGGTCACTCGACCGAGCTTATCAAAACAGGACCGACCCTACGTGTTTTTAAGAGATACTTTATATTTTAACACTTTCTCTGGGTATGTAGAGGGGCTGTAAAAAAACGACCCTAGAGTGTCTTCCCATGTTATTCGAAACAAACCTTTTTTTCTTTTTATTTAGCACAAACTCCTGAGTTATGCAGTTGTGGCTATCTCTGGTCCTTTTCAGCCTTATACCTCTACAAAATATAAACATGTGCATCAATTTTTTCAATTATTTGGTATGTGTAAGAAAACATCCAGGTGATTCCGAGATGGAAACTCCTGAAATGTGATACATATTAGAAGGGATAGCATGCATATGTGGACTATAAGATTGCTTTGTAACTGTTTAAAATGATAGAAGACATGTTAACCTTATGCAAAGTAGCACTCAGGTATTAGAGTGCTACTTTGGTGGTATTATTTTTGTATCTGGTCGCATAATCTCAGGAAATTTGGAAAAATAAAGGAAATTCATCTTATAAGACATGGTGCATATAGTAAAATGGTGCCAAATCCTATTAAATATACCCAGGACTCACCCTACATATGTTTTGTACATGTAGAGATAGTGTGGGGAGGTTGGGTGGAGTTTGGTTGTGATGAGAGAACTTTATTTCCAACAGCTGGACATGGCTGATTCCGAGATGGAAATTCAGGAATGGGGTTCATATTAGAAGGTGCACATAGTATAAAGGTACCAAATACTGTGGAATATACCAAGCACTCAGCCCATACATGCTTTGTACATGTAAAGACAGTTCGAAGAGCTTGTGTGGAGTTTGCTAGTGATGGGAGAACTTTGTGGATAATTTTATGGGTGGATAATTTTATGGGCAAAATCAGTAATCAGGCCATACTCTAGACCAGTACTGTGCATAGTGGGTGAAACCTGTGGTCTAAATGCCCCATTTCTATTGAAGCACACATGACCAGGACATTGTGGAGTGATTTTGAGGACTAATTGAACCATTTTGAGAAAAATAACGATTAGTTGCGAGTATATGACAGAAATTTTCATAATTTTGATTAATATTCAAAATTGAGGATATTCATTTTTGGTCTGCATTCAGATACATGTTGTACCAGGTTGTAGACAAAATTAGGAGTTGCTATGATGTATTTCAGACCAGAAAAAACAATATCTATGTATTTTCCATCTCGGAATCACCAGAAATAATGACAATCTATTTCAATCTATTTCCCAAGCAACGCCATTTAGATCCAAATCTATGTAAGACTAAGAGGATTAAGGTATGGTGAGTATTTTGGTGACCGCTTTTCATTGATAACACTTAGTGAGGGGATTTAACAAAGAAAGGTTCGGGGATCAATGTCTATTGGGGTTAAGCCTTGAATTGAGGAGTGGCTGTATTTTACCTTGTACTATGAAGGTTCAGACATTCTTAAACTGACAAAGCTTATTATTAACATCATTGGCCAAACAAGTGTGACAAATAAAAACAAACGCTAATGAACTGTTCTACAGCACAGAGTGCCAGAGGTAGGTCTTGGTATTAGTGAGATTATTTTATATATGGTGAGGTTGAGCTACTACAAACCAGAACTCAATATAGGTGTGACATTTACCCCTTAGGGAGGGTCTTTTCTAAGAGTAGAGACAACAGGCAATTCTTACATACCGTACCGTGGCGATAAAGTGCCGATTTCAAAAGAGGTATTGTATAAGCACCAGGGGTACAGGGGACTTGAAATGTTCCTTAAGCACTGAAATAGGATCTTGAATAAACGCCTGTCTTGGGTGTAAAGGCCCCGCCAAATTGAAGAGCGCCCCAGCGCTAATTTGCGACAGTACATATTTCGTTTACACTTACATGCTATACACCATTAGAAATAGTTCAGTCATAAAACTACTTATAGATAAGAGAGCCCAACGAGGTTCGAACTGATAACTTATTACTGAGAGGTGAAAAAACGTTTTAGGATCATTCAATGTTTTTACTTTGGGATCTTCAGTTAATGTGTGTACATTAAAACATTTTCTTTAGGAAAGTCAAGGACGACTAAGGTAGGACAAAACCATTTTATGTTCAACCATGTCCTTACGAGGGCCCTACCAAGTCCATGGCTGTGTCTCACAAACTTGGGCCAATGTTTTTGTCTATGACCGGGTGCCATCTATGACCGGGTGCCATCTATGACCGGGTGCCGTCTATGACCGGCTATCTAAAAAAGATGTTTGGAGGAATGAAAAATATATTTTTAATTTTTTATTTACATTCTTTATAAATAAAAATTGTAAAATTTTTCTATTTTTAAATGTTTATCCCTCCAAACAATTTTTTAAGATAGCCGGTCATAGACGGCCCCCGGTCATAGACGGCCCCCAGTCATAGCCGGCACCTGGTCATAGACAAAAACATTGGCCCAAGTTCGTGAGACACAGCCCCAAGCTCTCTGCTGTTGATGCCTCATCTTACGTGTAAAGCTGCCTAAGGATGATACCTTAAACTGCCTCATGCTATGAGAGACTGATAAAAGTTCAAATCTGACACTTTACTCATCAGATATTGACTGTAGTACAAATGAAACACCTGCTTGTATAAGTGTCTTGTGTTAATAAAAACCTGTCCTCCTGTTATACAAATATATATACACTCTTTTAAACAACTATTGAATATATACATGTCTGATTTCAATGGTACTGCCAGGTCTGCGGAGCCCTTGCCCTACTTACTGGAGTCCTTTCGCCTACCCCCCCTGCAAAGGGGCATTAACTCAGGTGTGCTAACTCCCTAAGTTGCTGCTTTCTGTGCTACTGCTGGTACTACCACTCACGGCAACACTCTCCTCCCCCGTAACTGGTCAACAAATTATGGACCTAGACTTAAGACGTACCACTTTTAGTTCATACTCAATTTCAGTTAAATGATTTGAAGGGTGTGAAAATGATTAGCTGTAATGTTCGTAGTCTCAGTAAGAAAAAATTACTAGACGTCAAATTGAGCCTATATTGTCAATTCATATGCCTGTGTGACTCCTTGGCGGATAGTCCAGACAATGCCTTTATTTATTGGCAAGGCAAAAGTATACATAGACTAGACAGAGTAATAAGGACTGGTGGAGGTTTAATAACTCATGTTGGCGATCAGTTTAGCCATTTTTGTACTGTGAAAAATGATTTGCAGCTAATGGAACCTTACATTGAGATCCAGGTTTTAATGGTGGAGAAACCCACATATAAAAACTTCATTATTCTAAATGTGTATAGGCCTCCGAACACTGATGTGGACAGGTTGGAGACGGACCAGTTTCTTAGAACGCCCTAAGATTGAATGACAGTCCCCAGAACACAGGGTGTACCAAGAACTTGGTACACTCATTTATTGTCACTTTTCTCATATTTCCATGCCAAAATGCATAATTGTGATGCCAATATAGGAAGCAGAGGTCTATAATTCATGTATGCACCCTTTTTCATAACTAAATCGGAATATTATCTAAGAAATGGCTTTATCTACATATTTTACTTTAGTAAATGGTTAGTAAAATCAGTTTGCTAATCTTTTGTTAAATCTGCTAATAAAAATGAATCCATAGGATGAAATCATTGATTGAGGACCACAAAATGACGTTTTTGTTTTCACTTAGTGATGTTTGATAATGTAGCAAATAAGCCATATAATATAAATATAAGTATGAAATAGTAGAGTGGTTTCCCTAGTCCCACCTATGACCCTAGTGACCTCACCAATTACATGCACAGATAAGGGTCACAGTCCAGTGACCACAGGTAAGGTACATAAGTACTGGGCTGTGATTGGTCCATTTACCTGCATGAGCAGGGGTCATGGTCCAGTGAACACACCAGGTGTCCCAAGATTATGGTACAGCCCAAGATGATGCACAGTACCATAATCTTGGTACATGCCCAATGGAAAGGGTGTACTATGTAATTAGGACGTTGTAATAACATGGTCCCGGCCCCAACCTGGTGGATACTTTCTTCAATGGTCTGGCCGCCATTATAAGGAAGGTGGACAGAGATAGACATGAACTGTGGGACGTTGGTGATTTCAACCTAAATACCCAAGACCGTAATTGCTACCCAGCTAAATGGTTTTTTGATTTATGTCGGGAAAATGGGGTTAAAAGGCTAATTGAGGATATTACTCGTCCTAACGAAAATGATAATGGAGGGACATGTAAAGATAACATATTAACTGATTGTGATATTGTCAGCAATAGTGGCGTGTTAAACTGTATGATCGCTGATCACTATGCCATATTTGTATGCCGTAAACAAGAGAGGGTAGTTAACGCCCCCATATCTTTCATAGGGCGCTCATACAAGAGATACGATAGAATGGATATGCTTGAGTATCTGTCAACTTTAGACTGGCATATTTTTTATGGTACTAACAATCCTGAAGAACAATGGCTGTTCATCTTTAATGCCCTCATTGCTTGTAAACCTAGACATCTACTGCCCTATCAGGGCAGTGACCATCAAAAAGGTGTCTGAACCCTGGGTGAGCCCGGAAACCAAAGAATTAATTAACGCTAGACATGACTTGATTAGAGAAATTAATGCCACAAACAATAGACTGCTTGTTAAAGACATAAACAGGATTGAAAACAGAATACAGCGTCAACTTTAAAATGGGCAAAGTACTTATGTCATGACGGTATTAGAACGCGCCAGTGGTGACCCGTCTAAATTCTGGAGGGAAATCAATGCCCTCGTAAACCCAGTCACTAAAAATTTAACGATTCAGCTGATAGATGAGCACACAGGTGAAATCATCCCCATAGATCGAACTGTAGACTATATGAATAATTATTTTGTGACCATTGGACAGAATTTGTTCTCAAAAATCCCCGGTGCTCAACAGCAGACTTTTGATACACCTGATCTGTTGGACGACCGTGAAGAATTAGATATTGCCTCTCTATTTTGATGATGATGATAATATCATCATCATCAAAATAGAGAGGCAACATCTATTCTGGCTCTAGTCAAGAAAATAGATATTGACAAGTCATGTGGCATTAGTGGCATAAACAGCAAAGTCCTGAAGGACGCCTTACTTTTTCTACATGAGAAATTAAGTGTTATCTTTAGAAACTCTATTAATGAGGGCATTTTCCCCGTGTCATGGTCCTGTGGGACTCTAATCCCCATACCAAAGAAGGGCAACCTGAGTTGTTTGAAGAATTGGAGGCCCATTGCCCTGCTTCCCACACCAGGGAAACTGCTAGAGAAATTAGTTCATAAAATCCTGTCTGCACATCTCAAGTGCGAAAACATCCTGAGCCCCAACCAGTTCGGCTTTCGCCCTGGACGTAGCACAAGTGATGCTGTTTTTAGTGTTCTAGAAAGCCTTTATGAGGACAAGGATGATGGCAAGGTCACCTTGGCCTGTTTCATAGTCTATTGCAAAGCTTGTGTCCACCATCCAGCCCTTATAAAGAAAATCTGCAATCTTAATATTCACCGGAAACTGCAAAAATGGCAAACGGAATAGCTGGCACACAGGTCACACTGTGCAAAAGCCAACTCATCCAAGTCCAGCGAGTCTGGGGTGCATTTTGGCATACCCCAGGGCTCCATTTTAGGTCCTTTACTGTTTATGTTATTCATAAATGACCTCTCGAATTGCATATTTAATTGTAGCTATGTCATGTATGCGGATGACATAGTCCTATTCCCTTCTCATGTTGAAATAAACGAGGCAGATAGGCTCCTACAGGAGGACCTAGACAGGATAGGCATGTGGTGCAGGTCAAATGTCATGACCATCAACACTGGAAAAAGCATGTGTATGTACTTCGGGTCTGGAAATAAACTGTCCGGTCTGGGTGACCCTGAGTTGCGCCTAAAGGGAAAACCAAAAAGAGCTTTGGTAATAACCTGTATAAGCTACAGCAGCTACATAAGACCTCATCTGCAGAAACCTGCCTCACTGTATATAAAGTCATGATGCTACCTTTTAACCGACTAACTACTGCTCCTACTATCTAGGATGAGCTCATGTCGCTAAATTAGCTAAGGTCCAGCGTCTCCAGAATCGTGCCTCACGTATTTGCCAGGGTGTAGGAGTTAGTGTAGAGGACCTACACAAAACATGTTAAGTCGAATTTTTAGACAAGAAATGTAAATCTAGCTTAATTTGTATTATGTGGAATAAGGTACACAGTGGTGAGGCGCTAGAACAGAGGAGAGTTAAATCCCGAGGGGATCTAAAAATCAGGTTTGCCCAGAGATGGGCCAAAACCAGCTTCTACGAGAAGTCTCCTTACTACCGTGGAGTTATGGGACAAACTAGACAAAGACACTCAGAAGCTAAACACATTACAGAATTTCAAAACTGCCATAGCAAAGCTTCCCAACCTTTTCCTCTAGTGGCACCTCACCAATGTGTCCCTGAAAGTAGTACTGATTTTCTTAAGAGAAAACCTGACGCCGTTTAAATACACCCACTTAAAACATACAGCGCTGTTACTGGATATATTCACTACAATGTTAACTAGCTGCCAACCATCATCAGTAGACCTTATGAAGCACCATAGTTTGAAAAAACATATTGTCCTTAATGCCTGGACTGGAGTGGTGTGACCAGGGAGGGTTCCCTGTGAGGACGGTGTGTTAAGCCCTTATCCTACAAAATTGCTCTTATCCTACAAAAAAAATATAGGTTTGTAGTGTAAGGGCTGTCAGCCAGGCCCTTACCCTACAAAACTTGCCCTTATCCTACAAAACACCTGTCAGGCCCTTATCCTACAAAATTGCCCTTATCCTACGAAAATATATAGTTTTGTAGGATAAGGCCTGTCAGTCAGGCCCTTATCCTACAAAATTGCCCTTATCCTACAAAGCCTATACTATTTTTGTAGGATATGGGCAGTCAGTTAAGCCCTTATCCTACCAAATTGCCCTTATCCTTCAAAACCTATATAAGGGAGGATTTGTAAGATAAGGGCTATCAGTCAGGCTCTTTAAATAAATGAACTACACCCAGACAACCCTAATTTTCATATATTTCACAAGAAAATCTAATGAAACTGAGATTTTAGGAGCAATCCTGGTGGCCATTTTGGATTACACAAGGAAATCAAATAAACTTAATCCTACAGCATACCTGTATGCCCTATGCCTCTGGGCCAGACCCGATGACAAAATAACTTAAAAATCAGGAACATTTTTGTAGGATAAGGGCAATTTTGTAGGATAAGGGCCTGACTGATTGCCCTTATCCTACAAAATACATAGGATTTGTAGAGTAAGGGCAAACTTTTTGAAGGATAAGGGCTGATTTTGTAGGATAAGAGCTTAACTGACTGCCCTTGTACTATACATTTTTGTAGGATAAGGGCAATTGTGTAGGATAAGGGCCTTACACGGTGCCTCTTGGGTTGGAGGATGAGGATAAAGGAGGGACACAGTAATCAGCCTAGTAACTAATGGCCACATACGTGACATCTGCATGTTTTACACAGGCCCTACAGGGGCTCTGTCTGCCTCTACAGGAAGCCACTATAGGCAGCTAGTGGGGGATTACTTGGTACTTCTGTAGGATATTACTAGGAATATCCAGAAACCAGCTTTGGGTACTTTGACATAGTGACCAAACTTGTGTTTTCTTGATATTGGGGGATGGGGTAGGGTGGTGGCCTTGTCTAATACTTAGCTATTAGACTTGGGATAGATGTCTCTTGGGACATTACCAAATGCTTGAAAAGTGACAAAACAATTGTTCCCCACAAGCTACGCATTCACAATGTAACATCACCTTGCTGTGTTTGTAACGCCACTTCACATCGAGCATACTTTTCCATGGCCTAGATTCTGCTCTATCTGTAAGTTAGCCTCGAAGCTCCTGCGTTATTTTTGTCCTATACCAGTATATATATATTATGGGTGTTGCACATGCACAGCTACCATCCATACTTACAGGGGAGGAATGTTTTTGTAGTGCTCATGATAGCTCATGTATAAACTTGTTTCCTATCTGCTGGTAATGTATGGGGTATAACTGTAGCAGGGGAAATCAGTACTGAATATTGTATTCCTTGTTTTTTGTCCTTTGTTGAGGGATTGAAGGACTTGTCTTTATCACATCCTTCCCATATAGGCTTCGTGGGATACTGCCCCAGCCCCCTATTGTGAAATACAACAGAGACAGTATCAATGGGCGTTGGCATTTGTTTATATATTCATGTCACCCAAAACATAAATTTCATATTTGTACAACCTCAGTATTTTAGACAGAATGTCCTTGATCTTTTTCCAAAACAAGTCAAAGTCTCCTTTTGGAGGTCTGTACACGTTTAATATCAAAATATTCTTCTTTTGTTTCTCTAATTATCATGACAGGGAGCGATTCTAATTCTTGGGTACTAATTACCTGAATATCCTGACAACAAGTTCCAGTATACTCGTTCTTGTCATATGTAATAAGTCCTCCTGACTTCTTTAGTTTGCCGTTTTCCTTCCAAGGCCTGTCAGATCTTATAGTTTGATACCCTTCAAGCCTATAATTACCAGTAATATTCTTTTCCTCTAGCCACGTTTCAGAACATGTGATGACATCTAAGGCACAATTATCAAACATTATTTTAACGTTTTCTATACAATTTCTAATACTGTGTAGGTTTATAAGTGACATATGAAAACCCCAATCCTTTGCAAAACTCCCAACTTCTTTATGGACCTTGGTCATTGATATAAGTCTCCCTAAATGTGATCCTTATCCCTCCCCATTCCTCCCTATATGATGGATTCCTACATGAAATGAGAATGTTGTAAAAAAAATAAAAGGCAGTCAAAACTGCAGCTTTATATATCATGGGTCAATATAGAGGCTATAGCACCTGACAGGCCTAGGATATAGAAAAAAAGAATGCTAAAAGAATACTAATAATATTAGTTTTCCAATGTCTCCCTTATATTTTACATAACAATTTCACTTGCATCTTTCAAAGCCCAGCCAGAGCTCCAGTATGTGTCACCGGTAGTAGCTTCATACAGATGACCGTCAGTACCCTTCAGCTGTTTCCATAGTGATACATCCCCATACTTAATTCTCTGAATCATTTTCATGGTGGGCCTCTCCCTTGCTTCCCACTCCTTGTTATCGATGATTCTAGAGGCCTTTCTCTTGGCTTCATATGGGCAGATTGTGGTTGCTATGTCAGCTGCTAGTAACTACTCTCTGTGACTGGTAAAGAGACTCCGCTGTTGAGTATAGATTTCCTCGGTACATAATGTCCACTTTGTGGAAATAAGACAAGAATGAGGCCAGGCCCTGGAAAGCAATCCCTTCTTTCACTTTCCTTGTTTTACAATCGCTCAGCCCATGACCCTTTGGAAGTGACTCAAGCTGGTTGTAGTTGTACCTATTGTTGCCAACTAATTGGTGCATTCCTCTCTGCTGAGCCTCTCCTCCATTAGCCCTGATATAACCCGCCAACTGTCTCATATCTCTCTGCTTGCGCTGGTCACCTGGGGTCAAGTCGTCGTTGATGTAGGTCTTTCTCCACCTTCCAATATCCCTCAGGTTCTTCAACCCCTTTGACAATCTCAATCTTTTGGGACATGTTACTTAACTTGAACATGATAGGCCTAGGCCTCGCGTCACCGTGGTTGATCCTGCCGATTCTGTATATCTGGTGGGTAGCAGTATGGTTGTAGCTCACTTGGAGATCTCCCAACAGCTCATCGATCTGCCTCACTGTATCATTGTCATCCTGCTCTGGCATTCCAGTTATGATCAGGTTACGTGACCGTTTCTCTCGTTCAAAATCCGCTACCTTTTCCTCAAGGACCTCGATGGATTTGTCCTTCTGGGCATGCAATGCGTAAGCCTTGTTCACTTCCAAATCCAACAATTTGAATTTTTTCCTATGCTTAGTAACCCTTTCCTCGAGTATCAGGTTCTTGCTTTCCAGTTCAATCCTTTTCTGGTCAAAGCATTCCACTTGGTCCTGAAGACCCACTACGACCTCAGCGAGCTGGAAGGTGGGTCCAGCATGATGTCCGAATATCGCTCACTTGACGCACTGCTTGAAAATTCCAAGTTGGCTGTAATTCACCCAAAGAAGAGATTACCAGAATTAAAAGACCACACTATCTTCACTGGAGTCTAATACGTCAGCTGTTGTAGGTAGGTGACCTGTAATGTCCTAGAGTCTCGTGATTTTCGTCAGTGTTGTGCCTGTCAGGTGCAGCACGTCGTACTACGTTGACTCCATTTTACTTTTTTGATGATTGTTGGCCGCCCCGGGATGACTGTTGGCCGCCCCCCTTCAGCCCCCGGGCATGTGTGGTACCAGAATACCTGAGGTGAAAGTTGGAGATATTAGTGTCAATCCCCACAAAACATTTGACACAGCCCTTATTAAATCTTTTTTCCGCGTTGGATTGAATCTCTGCGTCATATGACACCAAGGCCTTGACGTCGTAGATGCCTTGACTGGACATGGTTGCTATGTAGCGGACATGGGCCTGAATTCCCTTGGTGGAGTCCCCCCTATCCTCCATGTCGTCGATAAGACAAGTCAGTAACACAATGAGCTTCTCCGCTGTGTCCACAGCATGTGCCTTTTTACGCTCAGAATCAGGCAAGTAGCATAGGATGTCAAACCTACTCTTCTTCCTTTCTGTGCGGGGAATCAGGCCGCCAGAAAATCGTCCCGATTCTCCCAGAGTGCCGGCTCGTCAGTATGGCCACCACTGCGGTGTCGGCCAACATTCTGACGACCAGCAGTAGTGACGCCATCCTTGCCTCCATCTTGAATTCTGCCGCCGTCACTCGTCTGCAGCGTAGGATCCCTGGACTTTTTCAGTTCCAAGGGTAAATCCTTCATCATGGCCTGCATACATTTCATGGACTCACTCATGGACTGGGCCATTGCAGATGATGACGCCATGGTCTCCTTCATGGCCTCCGCTAGGAGCAAGGCCTCACTCTTACCACCGGCCGCTAGCAGACCCTCGCCGCTACCTCCAGGTAAGGTCTCCTGTGGAGGCTTTTTCTTAGAAGGTGTTCTCTTATCCGGGTTGGGAGTATTACACCGTGGACAAGCATTCATATTCCCATGGTACTCTTTCCCACAGAAAGTTTGGCAAATCACCTGCCAGGGTTCCATTGGTACATCATCTGTATTCCCCAGCACCAGTACCGCATGTATAAAGGCTCAGGCAACCAACAAATAGTTTGCTTATTGTTCCTTTCAAGCAGTCCTCTGGTCTAGACAAGGTGCAATTTGTAGAAGGGGAGAATGGGTTTCTTTAAAGTTACCATTTTTCTGCTAGAGTTAATCACTGATATACCATTTTAAAACAATAGTGGGGATTCCCTCCCCTAGAGGCGTAGACATCCTTTCACCCTCCCCCTCCAGATTGAAAAACTGCTTGTGTGTATGTATTTTAAAACATAATTATATATAGTAACGAACTGACTTTTTGCTAAAACCAGGTGAAAATCTCCCCCCCCCCGCCCCATCACCACCAAGAGGGGTAGAAATCCCCCCCCCCCCTCCCCACTTGCGGCTGGTCAAGTGGTTGATATTGTTTACGTTTATCCCCCGCTAAACAGAGCAAAGTCCCATCCCCTTTCGGTTGTTAGTCTCAAGTTGGTACATGAGATGAGTGGAATGAAAAAAAAGATTTCCCTAAACAGATGAGTCATAATGTTCACAAATAACATATTCCTCTCTGTTCCAATTTTGCTATAATCAGATTTTATTGCCTAGTATATATATAATATATGGCCATTTTGGAATAAAAGCGTGCATGTTTTATTCTCCCCACTGAAAATATACTAGAAAAGCCCATGGTTCTGGGACATTGGATCCCTTTGTGACCTATTAATATAAGATTAATCGAGTACTTACCATTTATATAAGTATGAAGATTAATCGTTGTTCTTCGAGAGACAGATAAACATATCTGTTGAGTACACAGGAGAGGGGCTACGTCACTTCCGGTAGTCAGATTAGCGCCCACATGCAGTGAATCTTTTGCTGAAAATAAAACATCTGGAAATAGTACACAGTAGTGCTCTTTTTACTTTGTCTAAATAGCACCCACATGAGTAGGTGAGAGATTATACCGTTAGTAGTAATCTTCTTCATCCTAGGGATTGATGGGTGGGCCTGTGTACTCAACAGATATGTTTATCTGTCTCTCGAAGAACAACGATTAATCTTCATACTTATATAAATGGTAAGTACTCGATTAATCTTATATTCTTCTTCGCGACAGTAAACATTCTGTCGACACAGGAGAATTCAAAGTTCAGCTAGATTCACTGCTTATTTCCCATAATGTTACTCTCCCATAAAGGACTGTAACTTCTCATATAGGATAACAGAAAATAGATACTTTATTTCACCTTAAGGTGATGTTCTATTGCCTTGTGATATGGTTTTGACTAGGTTGCATGACATTTTGCTATATAGCAAAGAAGGCATAACTGCCATACAGTTCACCACAGCTGTGGCAGTGTAATTGTCCATCATAGAAAAAGTTTTATCACATACAGATACTGCTGCCTCTAGTAAGGCTTATGACTATGATCAGCCAATAGAGTTCATACAAACTATCGTTACGGCAAAAAGGCCAAAATTCTCCCCTTTTGAGGTGTGTCTTTTCCCCCAAAAAGGATCTGAAAATTTTGTTCCCAGCTACTCGATAGAGTCCTCCAGGAGGATCCTGGCTAGCGTCTTGGGATGCTTGGGGTTCTCGATAGGCTTGTTGTAGTGCTTAGCCATGGTCTTGGCACCTTTCCAAGACCCATGTCTAAGCAAAACAGCAGTCGATACACCGAGTCTCCCTCCCGCAGAGGTGCTGGCACCCCTGGTGGAGTGAGCTCGGTATACCCTGGTGTCCACCCCAGCTGCGGAAAGCACCGCAAGGACCCATCTCTTTGATGAGTCCTGCCCAATCTCGCCAAATGGCTTGCGGAAGGACAAGAAGAGCGAGTGTTTCCTTCGCCCTTCCTTGTCCAACCTGACTGGCTCCGTGACCCGCATGTAACGTTTCAGGGCACAGACGACGCACAGAGTCTCCTCCTCGTGGAACGGTTCCAGGACCAGTTCTTTGAGGGGTTCCCCCGTACGCGCTGTTTTCATCAGACCCTTCAGAACGAAACGCGCAGACCCCGAATCCAGCCAAGTCAGATTGCGGAGATCAAGCGCTGGGATGACCTGGCCTCTTTGGCCCGACACCAGCAGAATCAGCATCGTTAGCTTGAACCCCAAGAACTGGGTGGACAAGCCTTCATTGGCACCCCAACTCTGGAACATGCTGAACACCAGCCTAATATCCCAGAACTTGTTATATCTGGGAGAAGGAGGATTCCTTCTATAGGCGGTGCGGACGGCCCTGCACACCCAATAATGGGTGCCCATGGTCTTCCCGTTGTCAAGGTTTTTCACTAAAACCGACAACGCACATCTGGCAGCGTTAACAGTGCCAATAGCCCTGCCCTTTTCCGAAAGCAAGCGGTGGAAACGACAAACCTCCAAAGTCGTGGTTGACAGCTGCAACGTGTATGTCATGATTGACAGCTGCAACGTGTACAACGTGGTTGACAGCTGCAACGTGTCGGCATGTTTGACAGCTGCAAGGTCTATGACGTGTTTAACAGCTGCAACATCTACATCGTTATAGACAGATGTAACATCCTGGTTGACGGCTGCAACTTCTAAGACGTGATTGACAGCTGCAACGTCTAAGACGTGATTGACAGCTGCAACGTGTACGACGTGATTGACAGCTGACGTGTTTACAATATAAATGTCATCTGCAACGTCTACTACTTGATTGACATCACATGTTTGCCGGCGGATTGACAGCTGCAACGTCTAGGACGTTATTGACAGATGCAATGTCTACGACATGGTTGACATCTGCAACGTCTATGACATGGTTGACATCTGCAACATCTTCTACGTGATTGACAGCTGCAACGTGTACAACATGATTGGCAGCTGCAACGTGTACGATGTGATTGATACCTGCAACATGTATGACGTGATTGACCTCTGCAACGTGTACGACATGTTTGACAGCTGCAAGGTCTACGTGTTTGACAGCTGCAACGTCTACGACGTGATTGACAGCTGTAATATCTACGCCATAGAATGTCGTCTGCAATATCTACAACATGATTGACAGCTTCCATGTCTGCCACGTAATTTACAGCTGTAGCGTTTACAACATGAGAGAGAGCTGCATCATCAACAAATGTGATTCACAGCTGCTACATTTACCACGTGATTGTCATCTGCAACATGTGCGACTTACAGCTGCAACGTCTACAACATGATTGGCAGTTGCAATAGCTACTATCTGAGTGACACCTATATCATTTACAACATAATTGACAGCTGCAACTTGCTTGACAGCTGCAAATGTCTTTATCGTGAGTGATAGCGGTAAAGTCTACAACATGATTGGCAGCTGCAACGTCTATGACGTGATTGACAGCTGCAATGTCTACAAAGTAATTGACACCTGCAACATCTGCGACTTGCTTGACAGGTGCAAACGTCTACTTCATGAATGACAGCGGCAACGTCTACAACATGATTGACAGCTGCAACTGAATGATACCCCAAAACAAAGAGGTACAAAACCCTAACCAGGTAAAGTGCACTCAAGTATCCACAACTCTTAAGTGATCCAAATTTGTGGGTCTTTTCGGAAACTAGTCCAAACCAAATACAAATCCGGACAGCGGCTGCGTCTGTGACGTGGATGAGGGCTTAGACAATTGGATACTTAAGAGTATATTGTCAACTGTAACATCTACGACGTGATGGGCAGCTGCAACGTCTACGACCTGATTGCCAGCTGCAACGTCTACGACCTGATTGTCAGCTGCAACGTCTACAACCTGATGGCCAGCTGCAACGTCTACGGCCTGATTGTCAGCTGCAACGTCTAAGACGTGATTGACAGCTGCTCCTTCTACGACGTGATTGTCAGCGGCAACATCTACGACGTGATTGACAGCTGCAACGTCTACGACGATTTGACATGCAATCGTCTATGACGTGATTGACAGCTGCTATGTCTACGACATGATTGACAGCTGTAACGTCTATGACGTGATTGACAGCTGCAAATTCTACAACATAATTTTCAGCTGCAACGTCTACGACGTGATTGACAGCTGCAAAGTCTACTACGTGAATGACAGCTGCAACGTCTACGACGTGATTGACAGCTGCAACGTCTACGACTTGAAAGACAGCTGCAACGTCTACGACGTGATTGACAGCTGCAACGTCTACGACTTGAAAGACAGCTGCAACGTCTACGACGTGATTGACAGCTGCAACGTCTACGACTTGAAAGACAGCTGCAACGTCTATGACCTTATTGACAGCTGCAACGTCTACCGCGTGATTGGCAGCTGCAACGTCTACTACGTGATTGACAGCTGCAACGTCTACAACGTGATTGACAGCTGCAACGTCTACCACGTGCGCACCAGCGGCTACAACTCTCTTGAGCGCCAGCGGCTATGTATTTTATGTGAGTTCCAGTGGCTACGCCTCAGACGTGAGCGCCAGCAGCTACATCTGCGAAGTCCTAGAAGAACATAGTCTTAATGTGCGCCAGCTGATATCGAGGCCAGCATCTATGCCTCCAACATGAGCGCCAGCAGCTATGTCTGCGACATCCCTAACATGGACTGGATGTGCGCCAGCTAGTATCAAGCGTCAGTGGCTAGATCTAGGGCATGATTGGCATCAACAATAACGCCATCAATGTGAGCATCATTAACGTGAGACCATTAATGTGAGCAACAGCTGTCACATCTGGGATGCGAGCAACATCGCCTGCTTGTGGGACGCGAGCGCCAGCGGCCACGTCTGGAACGAGAGCGCCAGCGGCCACGTCTGGGATGCGAGCTGCTATGTCTACTACATGATTGACAGCTGCAACGTCTAAGACGTGATTGACAGCTGCAAAGTCTACAACTTGATTGACAGCTGCAACGCCTACAACGTGATTGACTGCTGCAAAGCCTACAATGTGATTGACAGCTGCAACGTAAAAGAATGAGGGAGAGACTGATGTGCCATGGCACTTCAACCAATGCGATCATAAAAAGGACAAAGACATGAGGTTCTACGTCGTGGACTTCATAAACAGACACCCAAAAAGCGACGAAGGGAAGCGCCTACTGGCGGTAGTGGAATTCCACTGGATAGAGAAACTTCGTAGTCATTCACCCTTGGGGATGAATACGAAGGACGGCAGCCATGGGTGAAGCGTCAACACGTCCTCGTTAAAAAAGCAACACCAAATTTACTCGGCGTTTCACCCAACAAGGACTAATTCCTATAAAACTGCCCCGGTCCCTCATACATGTCCCAAACCTACTTTATCTATAAACAATGTACCGTTCATAGAGTTATGCACAAATAAATAAAAGACTAGGCCTAATAAACTGCCATTGGGGTTTATTGTCTTTTATAAAAATATATACATAGTAGCACTATAGAAATATTTTTCCCGTCAAATCCACCTGATGATGACGCCATAAGGGTCGAAACTACAAAGTGGGGCCTAGCACTGGAGGTGCTAGGCCCAATAAATCATACTAAGGGATACACCCTTAAAAATTATGATTGAACACCCATCTCCACCTAATTGCTACTAGGCCATAGGCCTACTCACCCAAAAAATACTTATGTAAAGAGAAACAGTCGGTACCCTAATTATAGTTATGGGGCATAGCAGCTCCTAGACTATGAATAGTACAATACACACCACAAAACTAGGCCCCACTAAAGTATAGTGCCAGTGTCTAGCAAACTGCACTTGTGTGAGCACAGTATCAGTATG
Organism: Harmothoe impar; assembly: GCA_947462335.1. Taxonomy (NCBI): domain Eukaryota; kingdom Metazoa; phylum Annelida; class Polychaeta; order Phyllodocida; family Polynoidae; genus Harmothoe; species Harmothoe impar. The sequence goes on from OX381715.1 coordinate 41,238,393, forward strand.
AATTGGTCAGAGCCTGACCACAGTGTGACCAGCTGACCACATGAGTAACCAATGGGAGCAAGGGTGGGAAATTTGATGCATAATTAAGTCCAGCTGGGATATGTCAGCAGGGCCTAGGGCACTTTGTAGTTGTGGTCCGTAGGGAATACAACCTCCTCGTGAACAAATCTGATCTTACCTGATCCCAGCTGCCGTCATGTCGTCAGGAAGCACGTATGCCAGAACCTCCATCCATGGAGAGGGTACGGGCACACAGAGTCAGAGGGTCCGCCTGTCGGGGACCGTCTCGACCGGCGACACCGGCACCGGCACGGACGTCGAAAATTCGTCGGTGTTTTTCTCATCCACCCCCCATCAGCAGGACCCTGAGCCTCTCCAGAACACCGGGAGAGAGCCAAACCCCAAGAAACGTCATTTGGAGGAGGATTCGCCATCGTCAGGTCAACATGACGAGCAGGAAGACGACCAAAACACCGCGGAGGGAGCAGCCCGTAAGCGCGTCAGGTCGTCACTCAAATCCGTCTCGGCGAACAAAACAACTCCCCCGAGCAGCGTTTCGATTCTCGAGAGTGTAAGTATACAACCCACTCCTCGTACTGTACAAATGTCGCTTCATAATTTCTTTAAAAAGGCGAGTTACACGCCAAAGAAGAGTTTGAATTTTCTCGCTAGAAATAATGAATGCTCCCCATGCCAAGCACCTGACACCGCGAAGCAAGGTCAAGGTCGTCCCTCGGGCGTCTTTGAACAAAGACACAAAGTACAGACTCGCCACATGCGACAAAAGAGTGTAAATTCAAGCTTTAAAGCTACCCAAATCCCATATACTGATCGCACACTACATAATCTCTTGTTTTTAGCACAGGAAAGCGACTCTGACGCAGAGAGGACATTCGATGGAGTGATCCTCAAAGACGCGCACACCGCAATGACCGGTAAACAGAATCGCAAAAGACTAGTCCCACTCGATGATGTGCATATTCAGAGAGTAGGTCTAGCTAAAAACCCTTTTCTTAGGGAAAGCACAGTAAATACCAGGAAGAGGGTGAAGCACTACCCTCTTCACTGTGAGACTGCTGCAAAAACCAAAACAGTAAAAACCAGGCACAAAGTTAGGCTTAACTTAGTGCACTGTGAGACTGTCAATACACATCCAGTAAATACCAGGCACAAAGACAAGCATGTCTCTATGCACTGTGAGACTGGTGACACTAACGCGCACAATAGTCAGGGAGCCAACAGGGCCGTAGAGGTGGAACCTCTCGGCTGTGTTCTCCCAGACTCACCCATTAGTCAGGGAGCCAACAGGGCCGTAGAGGTGGAACCTCTCGGCAATGTTCTCCCCGACTCGCCTATTAGTCAGGGAGCCAACAAGGTCGTAGAGGTGGAACCTCGCGACAATGTTCCCCCTGACAAACATGTGTTTAAAACAAACTCTAATCTGCGTTTCTATTCACAGGACATAGACGCGCTCCTGCCCCCGGTCTGTAAGCCCCTGTGGAGGTCCGCAAGGAACCACGGGGCCCAGGCCACCAAATGCCACTTGCGGTCGGACTATTATCGCAATAGGTACGAGGCAGGTGATGTGGAACCGTGGACCCTCGGGTTGCAGGACAGCGAACCGTGGATGCACCGGGCCGGTACCGCAGCAAAGGTAGTAGCCATCCGAAAGCAGGCCGCTTTGGAAATAACGAAGCTGGCCTCGGAAACCCTCATCGAAATGGCAACCGAATTCGAGGCCCTAGCAGACAGCAACCTAGAGGTCACGGAAAACACGGTCGTGAAACTAGAGGGTGAAGATGTGGCGGCCGGTAAGATGATTACGGTCAAAACCTACATAACGGAAAAAATAGACGAGGAGCATCTGGCAGAACACGGAACCCTGACTCGGAGACAGACGACTGTCCTAGACAGGGTACCATGCAATGCCCAAATCCTTGACCCCACCAAGTTCTCGAGAGAGACCAAGAAGAAGGCCGAAGCCGAAAAGAAGGCCTCCAAAGAAGCCGCACCTGTCGAAAACAAGGAGAATGTGGATTTTCAGGAGGCCCCCCCCAGAGGGGGGCACCGAGGAGGCCACCACCCAAGAGGGGGTCGCGGAAGGGGAAGGGCCCACCAAGGGTACCAAGGCTACCGAAGCAACCGGGGCCAGAGGGACCCCAGGCTAACCAGGGGCCGACGAGCAAGATTCAACCAGGAATAAATAGAGACTGTGACCAGAAGGGAGAAAATCCCACCAGCACTCATCCTCCTGTTGTGAAAAATAAAAATCCTGAACAGTGTACTGAAGTTATGTCTGATTTATATAACAATGTAGTAAACCTGTCAAATAAGACCCTAAGTCAAGATGAAAAATCTCTTCTCAAAAAAGGTCTAAACTTTTGCCCAGTAATACCAAATGTATCTGAAGGAGATATCAAAATAGAACTTGATAAATTCCACAACAAACTGAGAACCAAATCATTCTTTCACAAAAACAGTAATGAAAATGGTAGCGGACAACTGAAATCGGGGGTTGACAAAAATCAACCCTTGATTACAGAATGCTGGGAAAATAAAATAGTCCAGAATAAATTGGCCGTAGGGAGCAAAGGTACCCCGTACCACGACAAAAATCTCATGATGGATTTACGAGAGAAATCCTCATGGGTCCCCCCACACGGCCCCAAAAATCTGGAAGATTTTATTGCCATTAATGAGATGGAAGTATCCAACTTATTACTGGAACAAAAACCAGCACACAAGAATCTCACGAGAGGCCAAGAAGAGGCCCTAGGTGTGTTATCCAAAGATATACATATTACAATAAAACCAGCCGACAAGGGTGGGGCCATTGTAATACAAAACACCAGAGATTATGTGAAAGAAGGCATGAGGCAACTCAAAGACACAAACACATACGAAAGACTGAAAGAAGATCCAGTCGCGCTATATGCTGAAAAAGTAGATGAAAAAATCATGGACATGACAGCGGAGGGAGAAATCTCTTATCTAATGGCAGGGTCCATGAGAAACATCAAACCCAGAACCCCACACATCTACTTCCTCCCAAAAATCCACAAGGGGGTACTACCACCCCCAGGGAGACCAGTATGCTCGGCCAACGGCTGCCCTACTGAAAAGATCTCAGCTTTTGTGGACGCGTTCTTAAAACCGCTAGTCCCAAATATAGAGTCGTATGTGAAAGATACAACGGACTTCATAAACAAAATAGAGGACCTGGACCCCCTACCAGAAGGGGCCACAATAGGGACTCTAGACGTCACCTCACTATACACAAACATACCCAATGGGGAAGGGCTGGCAGTTATAGCTGAGAGACTAGAGGAAGTCAGAGACTCGAGACTCATGCCGAAAAACAGGAGTCTAATCGAGCTACTGGAAATGGTTCTAACCATGAACCACATCCAATTCAATGGCAGATTCTTTTTGCAAAAAAGAGGTACAGCCATGGGCACCAGACTGGCACCATCATACGCCAACATTTTCATGGAGAACGTAGAAACAGCAGCACTACAAACAAACCATGAAAAACCAATTGTCTGGCTCAGGTACATAGACGACATCTTCTTCGTGTGGACACACGGAGAAGACAGTCTACAACGATGGCTAGGACATCTTAACAGATTTCACGACACCATCAAATTCACAGCAGAATTGTCAAAAACAGAGATCACGTTTTTAGACACAAGAATAAGACTAGACACGGAGACAAGGGAACTGTACACTGAACTGTACTGCAAACCGACGGACGTCAACACGTATCTAGACTATGAATCAGCACACCCAATGTCAACCAAACAAAGTCTACCATACTCACAACTTCTCAGAATCTTCCGCATATGCCAAAAAAGCGAAGATTTCGAGAAACACAGCCAAAAGAAACTAGAAGAGTTTGTAGAAAAGGGTTACCCTCGAGAAATCTTAGAAGGGGCCCTAGCCAGGGTAAGGGAACAAAGCAGGGATCAAACCCTCAAACCGAAACCCAAAAAACAAAAAAACAAAGACACCACGTACCTTATCAGTACCCATAGACCAGGCAACAACATAATCAACAAGACTGTATCCAAAAATTGGGACAGACTTGGAAGATCCAAAACCACAAAATTCCTCAGAAGAGCGGGCTTAGTGAAGGGCCAAAAAAGACCAAAGAACCTGAAGGACCATTTGGTTAGGGCCGCCACCAATTACCCAACATCTGAGGACGAAGAAGACGGCATCTCCAGAAACATAGAGAAACCGAAAAAACAGAGATCAAAATGCCGGAAACTGTTTTGTGACAAATGTGCCCGCCTAGACAAAGGCGGGGAGATCAAGTCAAAGACAACGGGCAAAAGTTTTGTATCGAAAACAAACATCACGTGTGAGAGCTCGAACCTGATATATTGCCTAGAATGCAGAACATGCAAAATGCAGTACGTCGGGAAGACAGAGAGAGCCCTCAAATTCCGAATATACGAGCACGTACACTCGGTAAAAAAGAATGAGGGAGAGACTGATGTGCCATGGCACTTCAACCAATGCGATCATAAAAAGGACAAAGACATGAGGTTCTACGTCGTGGACTTCATAAACAGACACCCAAAAAGCGACGAAGGGAAGCGCCTACTGGCGGTAGTGGAATTCCACTGGATAGAGAAACTTCGTAGTCATTCACCCTTGGGGATGAATACGAAGGACTGCAGCCATGGGTGAAGCGTCAACACGTCCTCGTTAAAAAAGCAACACCAAATTTACTCGGCGTTTCACCCAACAAGGACTAATTCCTATAAAACTGCCCCGGTCCCTCATACATGTCCCAAACCTACTTTATCTATAAACAATGTACCGTTCATAGAGTTATGCACAAATAAATAAAAGACTAGGCCTAATAAACTGCCATTGGGGTTTATTGTCTTTTATAAAAATATATACATAGTAGCACTATAGAAATATTTTTCCCGTCAAATCCACCTGATGATGACGCCATAAGGGTCGAAACTACAAAGTGGGGCCTAGCACTGGAGGTGCTAGGCCCAATAAATCATACTAAGGGATACACCCTTAAAAATTATGATTGAACACCCATCTCCACCTAATTGCTACTAGGCCATAGGCCTACTCACCCAAAAAATACTTATGTAAAGAGAAACAGTCGGTACCCTAATTATAGTTATGGGGCATAGCAGCTCCTAGACTATGAATAGTACAATACACACCACAAAACTAGGCCCCACTAAAGTATAGTGCCAGTGTCTAGCAAACTGCACTTGTGTGAGCACAGTATCAGTATGAATTGGTCAGAGCCTGACCACAGTGTGACCAGCTGACCACATGAGTAACCAATGGGAGCAAGGGTGGGAAATTTGATGCATAATTAAGTCCAGCTGGGATATGTCAGCAGGGCCTAGGGCACTTTGTAGTTGTGGTCCGTAGGGAATACAACCTCCTCGTGAACAAATCTAACAACACAAACTTCTTAAATGCCTAACTCAAGGAATTTTTCGGCATAAGGTATGGGTAAACTTGTGTATTCAACACAAGCACTCAGTGTGGATCTGTATCAACACAACTGAGTTATTTAATGCCTCAAAGAAATTTTGGGCATAAGGTATATGTCTTGGTAAAGACTGGTCCAAACATGTACAAAGTACAACAAGACACACCTGACACTGACTTGACAGTTCACCTCACTCAAGTCTGTATGAGTGGAGAACAACCTCAAATGTCATTCTTCTATAACTGAGTTATAAAAGAATAACTGAGGTGTCAACTACAAAGTAGCAAGCAAAGCTTTAAGTGTCTTGACTTCAACCAATATCTAGAGTCTGTCAAGCTGTATGACAGGTAGTAGTAGATATTATTCTGTCTTTGACCTATGCATAAGACAGTGGTAAGTCCTTCCTGGTTCTTTATTTTAAAAGTGTATTCACTAATAAAACAGAGATCTACAGTGTTTAATAGGATAAATTTCTATCTCTGCAGATATGAATTTATCCCATCACAATTTTATTCCTTATGAAGGCTCGTTTCGCTATTGAAACATTCCTCAACAAATGAAGCAGCAGTACTGCACTGTGAGCCAACATAACAAATAAAAAGCCAACATAAATCAGTGACTCAGTCAGAAATCCAAGATGGATGACTGGTCTTGCTGAATCATGCCAGCCCCTAGCAGCAACTAAGCTCTACACAATCTAAACTCCAATTTTCCACTATAACTGGATGACCAAATCCATATTATTGTGAAAACTGAACTATAATTGCACATTTGAGAAAATTGCACTTTATCTGGATGACCATTCATCCCAATTTCCGAAAATCCCCAATTTTCGCCCACCGGCGGATTTTCAATCAAATTTGCGGTCACATTCCTGGCAATCTGAAGAAAAATAGACATCAACAACAGGTTGTTTTCTCAAAGGTGCAAATATATGTAAAAAGGCAAGTTACAAATAAGTTCTTACCTGCCAAATTCCTCCAAATAAGTATGTGATTGCTGCTTCTAGTGGGCACACTTCTTTCCTCTCGGATTCCGCGCTTAAATCTGTCTACCGGAAGTGACGTAGCCCCTCTCCTGTGTCGACAGAATGTTTACTGTCGCGAAGAAGAACACCAATTGATGACATTTAATTGAATCATACTTTTACAGCGTTTGGAATACATTTAATTAAGATTTCGATTTTTTTTAAATCGGATATACCCACACAAATTATGATCAGTACCATATTGCAGGCAAACACCAACCTGTCATGATAAGTCAGTACACTAACGTGACATCTGCAAGAGGTCTACAGCTGCCATACAATTGTGATATACCTAATATCACATTCATGATCACATGTCCTTTGTGGAAAGAGTTGTCAGATATAATTTACTCACTTAGAATGGAGTGTTGCCCCTAAATAAAAGACAAAACATGGCATTTTCAGATGACGGGAGGAAATACACAGCTAATTAGTTCTGGTGACTCATGGTGTAACAGCAAACCTTTGCCTAAAGTATAACTTAATTTGTTGGAATTGAGAAAAGTCTAATGGCATTTAGACCATTTATCATTCTTACTACACGTTTACATTTTAAGTAACATAATTTTTTGATGATATTAGAAGTAAAAAGCTAGGCTGTGAATCGATTTATCATTGTAAACATAAAGTTTTTACTTGGATGAACTATGAGACCTTAATGCCTGTAGTGGTGTGGTGTGACCAGGGAGGACCCCTGTTAGGGCGGTGCCTCTTCACACAGCGGGGTCAGCCCCCTGCTGTACTGAGCATTCCCTTCTACACAGTGGGAAGTATAGGCAGGCAACGGGTCACTCTATAGTGGCAGCCATCTTGGTACCTGCTTTACAATGTATGTGCTAAAGAATAGGACGCTGTTATTTGGTAAATTCTTGAATCTTAGTCTTTTGCACATTCTCAATTAGGTAAATGGCATAGTGACAAAACTGAAACCTTTTATCTGAAGTCTGATTTTGGTTGTATTCATATGCACCACTACCCTCCCTCTGAGTGTTCCTCACAGTAACTGACATCATAACATGATGCTTATGTGAAGGTGATGAGCTTGGTGACATTGTGAGCATAACTGCACTATGCTGGTCTGCATGCAGCAATAGAGATGGAGAATCATCATTCCTGCACAATAATGCCCTGGAGCGCTCCTGGGATTGGAGGGCTTTTATCCTCAGCGCTTATACAAGACAGGTTCCCATTCAAAGTGCATTAAGTCCAGCTGGATTTGCCAGCAGCTTTGTTTGGCACTTTTGTAGTTGTGGTCACGACGCAAACACCCTCCTCGTTATCTACACTCATTCAAAGTACTGATTTAGTGCATAAGAAAGATTTGATGACCAGTATGCCCCCGGGGCTTATACATGACATGCTGTCTATCAAACCCAGTTGCATTATCATGACAGGTTGCATACTGTGAAAGTTTCTATATTTACAGATATCTACATTTTCAGGAAAAGTTAAACTCAACAATCTTTGGGGTTATTTATTCTATACTGTTATTTATTGCATACAAAACATTCACTGATTTTTAATCTCCCCAACTTCCCCAAAATATACAGACCCCACGAAATAAAGTACAAACACAGTAGGTAGTTCCCTTCTTTGCCACCACTCCAATAGTGCTGCGGTGGACATGTTACCTCCCTCAAGGGTTGGATAAGAAGGATGAGGGACGCAGAAGTTAATCAGCCAAGTCACTAATGGCCAGCCACATAACATCTGCCCCTACAGGAGACCCATCCGGCACGGCTGGAGGTCACTACAGACAGCTAGTGGGGATTACTAAGTACTTTTGTAGAATATTATTAGGACTCACCTGGAGTCGGCTACCATTGGGCACTTTGATTTAGTAAGAAAGCTAGTGTTTTATTGATATTGGGGGATGCGGTGGGACAGTGGTCTGGTCTTATACTTGGCCAATAGATCTGAGATAGATACTGTGTGTAAACATAGCTATCTTGAGGCAAGATGTAAATATTAAAGATACAATTTTCACAAGTGCACATGATCACAATCGTCAGGCTCATTTAAAAAAAAAGAAAACACAAGGTTCACTACAGAAACATAACGGTGCCAGAACAGGTTGGATCCTGTGTATGTTGGACCATCGAAGGACAACTATCAGAGTGATCAAGGTGATCAGCGATACATGGTGGCCAGTTTAAAGGACGGTAGAGGGTAATGAGGGGTGCGGAGGTGGAGGTAGAGGCTAAGTCTGATCTTGCTAGTGTCAATGCTGAGAGGGTAAGAGTCTGAAGCTGAGTATGGAATTACAAAAGATTCATTTTCTACACTGAAGTTAACTAAAAACATGATGTAAAATGCATTTTTTCCTACTCTATAACTGCTCTAAGATTATAAGTGTTGAAATTAGCCTCAGCAGGTCTGACACCAAGGTAAAGCTGATTGAACAACTACATCCATTTCTATGAAGGAAACAAGCTTGGAAATGTGATTCGGGCCACCATCTTGGATTTCAAGTGTCAAATGGTGCAGATATGAAATATGACCCACTGAGGAGTAAGTATATTCAGTTTCATGACCATACCATGTTTTGCACTAGGCTATTTTACCTGATACCTGCTGATATCTGCAGGTTTTCAGACAAAAGTGGTAGCCATTTAGTTTTTGATAGTCTTTTACTGGTCATATTCACGTTAATACGTAAAAATGACCTCATCATGGCATCTTGAGGGAGTAAATCCTTTTACGTAATAGTTTGACAGGAAACTGACATATAATTTACATCTAAATGACAGTATGAAAGAGACATTAGTCATTTGAGAAATTTTACACAAAAAACATTCATGTCAAATTCATTCCTGAAGGTGAATGCTAAAATAATGTGATAGATTTGACACCGACATTACGTATACTTTACATATGTTGTACACCTTTATCTGGTCAGATTATGATGTCCATAACACATCTGTACTTAAGCTCTCAAGTAGTTCACACTTTTGACACTAGATGTCTCCCTTAACCAATATCAATAGAATTCAATCTACATTGGCACTAGTTTGACCATAAATGAGTTTCTATGGGACACAATAAATTTACATAGAAGAAGAAACTTGAATAACCTTTTCTCTGTAATGTATGATCCGTTATTTTTTGTTTCTATAGAACAATTATTAATCGAACAACCAGGATATTAGTATGAGCACACCTTTTCTGTGGTTGCTAAATCCATTCAATACCCATAGACTGACCATAAGCTGACATCACATCTTGGCCTCTGTGCTAGGATCAGTGTGCTAAGTCTCTGCTGGAATATTGGTGATGTCTACAGGCAAAATGTGCTGATTAAATCAATTGCCTTAGATGTTACCTACTTCTGATGGAGAAGTCCTACTCTAGGTGTAGGGTAGACGTTAGATACATGTCTTTTCATGATGTCTAAAATGTGTCTACATCTGGTATCTTATTAATGATATAATTTTTACCCTGCAATTAAAATGATTTTGGAATATACCCACCTCACACAATGTTATAATTATTCCACTTACTAACATCTTTATAATCACATTTTCCTGATGTCCTTCAAATCTTTCAAAGCAGGTCATACAAATATCATTATGTTACATTGAAAAGATGTCAGAAGATGTCAATAGACGTCCTATATTTGCATATAGGACGTCATGCGGCCAAGAATATGACGTGACCAAATGTAGTAAATATCTGTTGAGAAAGGATGTAGAGATGACATGATTTACTACGAGTTTTACTAGCTTGGCTTTTAGTTTGGCTGCACAGCGAAGCGTACAGGTGTAACTGTGTCCCCCATGTGGTTCTGATAAGATAGAGGATCAAACCACTCTGCTTATATGAAGGGTATGCTTAAGTTGACTCTGCACTATCAGTGTCAACTCAAGTTGACCCTTCATATCATATAAGCAGAGTCCATTGCCGTTTGACACTCTAATTTTACCAGAGAGAGTTGATTCCTTTACTTTCTGTATGGACTCCAGAAAAAGTTGAAAAGTATCAAAATATCAATTCACACTTTTCTTCTATTATATGGGTAAGATTTTTCAAAAGTGTACATATTGGTGACAGTAAGGCAAAAATTGGCAAACTCAAGTAATCTTAAAAATAGGTTTCATACATTGAAAGACTAGTATTTTGGGTCCAAGGAAACCTTAATTGGAACGGTTTATTCCTAGGTGTGTAGTTGTTATTATCTAGCATGTGCACCCTTGAATAAAACTGTCGGGCCTTACAACCAAAACGTAACAACATTGTTTCAATGTCTGAAATACACCACAATAACTTCTAATTACATACACACCCAGTGGGCACAGCATCACTTATTAAGTGACTAATAAGTGTTGCACTGCAGTGGGTACTTTAAGCACATATTAAGCAATTCATCTGCAGCGATTATTAAGTACTGAAGGATAAGTGACAAATAAGTGCTGCACATTAGTGTTACACGAGCATGTCATTTCAGCACTGTTGGAGCTGGTTAGCAACCCACTCCAGTGCAGCTTTTATAAGTCACTTAATAAGTGATATCATACCCACTAGGACTGCTTATCAGTGCATTCAAGGGCACTATTGTGCAGCCCTCAAAAGTAGCTGTGCAAAAATCTGCCACTAAAAGTAGTTGCTTTTGCAACACTTATTGCCCCCTGTGCAAAGGCAGCCAGGAAGCACGTCATAAGCTACTAATAAGAGCTACAGCTGTTTGAAGTCAAGAAAACCCCAAAACACCCAATTGGTACATGTTTGGAAAATCTGACCCATATAGAAAATAAGAAACATAATGCAGAACTTTTGGAATTGTCTTTTTATCTATCATAGAACCTGGGCAATCGTCAGATATGTGTCATCAAAATCTACCAAGTTCCCCTAGTAGGTAGGGAAAGCAGAGGCTGGGATCACAGCCCTGTATGTGCCACAGTACTAAACACCCGCAATATAATGCTTATTTTATCTGCATTTATTATATCCTATCATAACAAATGGCATATCATGAAACAGGTAAAGAGTATGTCTTTCACATCCTTTTTTATATCTAAATTCTCATTTACAAATGATGAGAAATTAGTTGATGAAATAAATACAATGGCAATGCCAACTAGTAGATTGGAACGGCTTTTCTAGAACAGGCATAGGGTGCTACCTTCCTAAATAAAGAGGGTTTATCACATAAAATTGCGTTTGTATTTGGGAGATGTCATACAGATGGATACTCCTGATCCAGCAGAATCAGTAGGTGTCTCATTTTACTTTCTATCACAAAAATTACTGGTTAAAACCATCCGTGATTAACCTACATCATTTGTGCAGGCAATTTATATAGTCAAGTGCCCCCTACAACCCCCCAAACCCCCATCACTATGTAGTATATAGGTTTCTTAGTAACTTTCTTTTAGAATGGTGTAAAAATATGCTGGCAAAAATGCTAAAGAGTTTTTCCTGGAGCATGCACATTAACCCTGTATGTCCCCTGTTCTTATTAATTTCCAAATTAAGTTTTTACTAAACAAGAATTGCGGTTGTTGCCACGAAAAAAAAATGCCTCAGGCATTTTTATACGCGGCAACAACCGCAATTCTTGCACTTGAAGGAACATAATGTCTACATGGTTGGTATATTTGAAGGTGACCCATTCAAGACACCAAATAAACAGGGTGGGAGGATAATGTAACTTTAAATATGGTAATTACTATGAATTCCTTGGGTCAATGTAAGGGGGGTAGGTATGATTATAATCAACCTCAGAAGCATGGATATGTGTGTTGCTAGGCAGATAAACAATTAGAATAGCTGTTGCTATGCAACCAGCTGCATTAGCAACAAACCAATAGCACCATTGAATTCCTTGGGTCCACTTTAGGGGGGAAAGGTATGGTAATAATCAACCTCAGGAGCATGGATATGTATGTTGCTAGGCTGATAAACAATTAGAATAGCTGTTGCTAAGCAACCAGCTGTATTAGCAAAAAACCAATTGTACCATTGAATTCCTCTGGTCCATTCTAGGGGGGTATATGTATGATTATCCCAGGCAGCACACACGATCGGCAAAGCATTGGCATATGGTCGGCACCGTTGGCATGTGGTCGGCAAATCTTGCCGATGCCCTGCCGACATAGTGCCAACGTTGGCATTCAGTCGGCACATCATGGTCTGGCCTATGTTGGCCAGCCAACATAGGGCCAACGTTGGCATTTGGTCGGCACACCATGGTCGGGCCTACGTTGGCCAGCCAACATAGGGCTAACATTGGCATTTGGTCGGCACACCATGGTCGGGCCTACTTTGGCCAGCCAACATAGGGCCAATGTTGGCATTTGGTCGGCACACCATGGTCGGGCCTATGTCGGCAAGCCGACATAAGGCCAATGTTGGCATTTGGTCGGCACACCATGGTCTGGCCTATGTCTGCAAGCCGACATTGGGCCAACATTGGCATTTGGTTGGCAGATCATGATCGGGCCTATGTCGGCAAGCCGACACTGGGCCAACATTGGCATTTGGTCGACACACCACGGTTGGGCCTATGTCGGCAAGCCGACGTTGGTCCAACATTGGCATTTGGTCGACACATCATGTGGCATATGTCCACATATATAGTTGGCAATTGGGAGAAACAATTTAAAGGAAAAGACTTCTTGGAAAGAAGGTTCTCTGAAAACTTTGAGAAAAAATCGTTGTAAAAAAATTCTCTGGATAAAAGAATTTGGCCAGAAAAATGTGGGTAAGAAAATTCTGAAAAAAAAAAATTTGAAAAAAAAAATTTCTGAAAAAATCTGAGAAAAAAAAATTTCTGAAAAAAAAATCTTGAGCAAAAAAAAGCCTTGAAAAAAATTTCTTTGAAAAAAAAACTTTGAAAAAAATTGGTCTGGGTAATAGATCAGACACCATAGCACATATAGGCATAGTCACTTCATTGCAAGGTATGGGGGGTTAGCACAGGGATAAGGTAAAAGTCTGTGTGAGGGGTCCGGGGTTCTATCCCCACTGCCACCAGAAAAACGTCAGACAAATGTTAGCCTAAAAACGTTTTTGGCATTCAGTCCCCAATACGTTGGCAAATTTACATCGGGCCAACGTTGGCATTAAGTTGGCAAGACATTGGCATTACGTTGTCAAATGGTTGGGTTGCCAACGTAGGGCCAACTTTGGCGTGATGAAATAAATACAATGGCAATGCCAACACTTCACGCCAACATAGGGCCTACATCGCTCCGATGGGCAACCAACGTTGGCCCAACATGATGCCAACCTGAAATGCCAACATCTTGCCTATGTTGGCCCAACATTGGGCCGATCTCCTTGTGCTACCTGGGTATAATCAACCTCAGGACCATGGATATGTGTGTTGCTAGGCAGATAAACAATTAGAATAGCTGTTGCTAGGCAATCATATGTCTTAGCAACAAACCAATAGAACCATTGAATTCTTTGGGTCCACTTAAGGGGGCGTAGGTATAATTATAATCAACCTCAGGAGCATCGAAATGTGTGTTGCTAGGCAGATAAACAATAAGAATAGCTGTTGCTAGGCAACCAGCTGTCTTAGCAACAAACTGATTGAACCATTGAATTCCTTGTGACAATTTTAGGGGGGTCAGGTATGATCATAATCAACCTCAGGAGCATGGAAATGTGTGTTGCTAGGCAGATAAACAATTAGAATAGCTGTTGCTAAGCAACCGGCTGCATTAGCAACAAACAACTAGAACCATTCAATTCCTTGGGTCCATATTAGGGGTAGTAGGTATGATTATAATCAACCTCAGGAGCATGGAAATGTGTGTTGCCAGGCTGATAAACAATTAGAATAGCTGTTGCTAAGCAACCAGCGGCATTAGCAATAAACCAATAGAACCATTGAATTCCTTGGGTCCATTTTAGGGGGGTAGGTATGATTATAATCAACCTCAGCAGCATGAACATGTGTGTTGCTAGGCAGATAAACAATTAGAATAGCTGTTGCTATGCAACCAGCTGCATCAGCAACAAACCAATAGAACCATTGAATTCCTTGGGTCCATGTTGGGGGGGGGGATAGGTATCATTATAATCAACCTCAGGACCTATCAAAGGTTCATCAATATTAATGTTATCATTATTTGCATAAATTTGTGTTGTGACACCTTAAAACAAAATGGCGGCACCCGTACTGACTTACTGTCAAATGAAAACAATATAATGCCTCAACCTGGTAGTTCGCAGGCTCACCACCAGGGCTCCTCCGGGGCCTTTCGGCATTAAAAAAATTAACTCATAAACTGAGTGAGGGTCTCATAGTATCCAATTCAGATAACAGCTGGTCAGTGAAGGATATATTCTACAATTGAGAGGAATATGCCTTAACATGCACCAGCGGAGCTCCATGTTAAGGATCTCAACAGGGGTATACACAGACCCTGTCCTGTCGGAGCTACCTGCTGGGTAGGCTGGAGCCATGCTTGCTAGGCTGGTGGGCAGTGACAGGTCGACTGGGTGAGGTTTTACTTTTCAAAACATCCTATAAAATAAACTAGAATGAGTAGGGTCATAATGGTTATGGTTCTGAACTCGACTTGATGATGTGCAGATGATGTACAAATGATGTACAGATGATGAACACATGATGTACACATGATATACACATGATGTACACATGATGTACACATGATGTACACATGATGTACAGAACTTGTACAATATAGAAGCCAGGCAGGGGGTCTTGTTTGGAACCTTTAACATACCAGGACGTACACATCATGTACAGAACTTGTGCAATATAGAAGCCAGGGGGTCTAGTTTGGAACCTATGACGTACACGTGACGTACACATGACGTACACATGACATACAGTTGGGAAGGGGCAATGATTATGACGTATTATGATGTACATATGACGTATGATGATGTTAATATGATGTATGATGATGTATGATGACGAATGATGATGTATTATGACGTATGCTGATGTATTATGACGTATGATGATGCATTATGACGTACACTCTGAGGCCAATAATTATAATGCAATATGATGTACAATGATGTTAATATGATGTATAATGACGTATTTGGGCCTAATGTCTCTCTGGGTCTCATGGTAACCAGGGCCTTATTGAAACGGGCCAAACTAAATCGGGCCTTATCTAAAAGGGCCTCATTTTGGGGGGCCTTTTATCCGTAATTCCTACTAAGTGATAGAACTCAGTTGTGCTACACTCTACCACTTAGTAAGGACCTTTACTGCTGAATCCCCCCTCCTCCACTCCTGTCCGTTGGCCCTGAAACCCAGTGTTGGCAGGTCTGAGCAATGACCTGCAAAAAGGAGGGGGGGGGGAGCGAGAAAAAAGTTCAAAATCGCAAAGAAAGGGAAATTCCACTAAAAACAGCCAATCTGGGGAGAAAAAAGCTCAGAATCGCAAAAAAAGTCAAATTTACCTAGAAACAAATTTTGACATGCTACAAATCAAGATGATTCCTTTGTGAACTAGAAATTCTCTTTTTAAATAAAATATATGACGCCAATGTTGGGCGGCAACATTGGGGTATATATTTCCCAGGTGGAGTAAGTGTATTATCTAGTTCACCACCTGCCCACCTGGGCGAGCTAGGGTCCCTGATGCCTTTGTTGGTGGCAACCGACCAGAAGGCCATTGTTTGTAGTTATGAAAGGTTGATATTTAATAATATAATACATAACAATACTATTCTATACATGGTATGGGATTGATTTTCCTCTGAATGTGTATATATATATGTATTAGACAATAATTTATGCTTGATTCATTCAACTGAAGAGCGTCCCCTTACACTGTGCATAGTCATTCCAGTTGTAAAACGTCAAATCTCAAGATCAGGTGTAACATCAAGTTTGATGTTAATTAACACATCTACACGGTTTTGGTTCTAGACCCTACCAACGTTTCTTGACCCCTCACATATCTCAATGGCCTACAACCTCACAATCCATTAGAAAAGAAACGTAGCATACATGCAAGAAGTCATCACACTAACAGGGCCAACAGACCTAGCCGAGGATGGCATACAATAGCATAGGTGCTCCTGAACAAGATGTAGTAACGCATAGGATTGGCATGATGCTTGAATGTAGAACTGACATAATTTTATCAGGGCTGCATTCCAGATGACAAAGGTCATATTGCAATGGAGCACTGAGCAGCCCTCAAAGTGTTAATGAAAGTTATCCTCAACCTAGACAATTCCCAAGAGCGCAATATTCTTAAAGCACTTTGTCGATCCAGGCTTACAGGTACCAGAGGAAATCGGGGATGACTCCCTGATCAGTAAAGTGATTCAAGCATCTCTGCTGCCACACAATAGGAGACTAGAGCGACCCTATCTGAATGAGGCACAGGGGACAACCCCTTCAATCTATATAAGGGAACAACCATAGAAATACCTCTGAACAACCCTGGTCACTATATTACCACCAGTTAACTCTCTAATCGTTGCAAGGTGCTTTATTGCATTATGCTTTTTGTTGTTCACTGAATTCCATGTAAGTTTAGTTTAACAAAATGACAATAGGCTTAAATGTAGGCTTTTAGGATTATATATTATTTTTGATAGTGCAGTGCTAATTCCTCCTGCTGAAACAATTCCGCCAGCGATATTCGCACGAGGAGCTAGTGCGTATAAGGGCGGCTATTCACACGAGTAAATGGCGAGAGAGGCGACATGACGAGAGAGGCGACATGCACCAGGAAATGGGGAGAGAGGTGACATAGGCCCTACACAAAAATATATTGCACATTTTAGAGAGACACAGCATGTAACGGTGTGCTGTAACGGTGAACACGCTTGTCTCTCACGGCGACGACCAGGGTTCGATTCCCATTATGGGTGTATTTTTTGGGATATTAGTAATGGCGAGAGAGGCGACGTGACAACGAGAGAGGCGACCTGCCAACAATCATTCTCCATCACACAATCTTTACCCCCCCCTCTCAAAATATGACGTTATTCAGATAGGACCCCCCCCCCAACAATCATTCCCACAAGCATAGTAGCACTGCCCCAGGGGTTCCTTTAACATGTGTACTCCATTTAAGTTTAACATTGAATGTAATAATGGAGTGATCATTTTTTAACAACAGCAGGGGGGGGGGTCTGCATGGAGTGTGCTAAATTTCTAACACCACCCCCCACCCCTGGAGAAGGGGTTGGTAAAACAGTCACAGAAACAACATTGCATCTCTCGCTGTTTGCTTGTGCAGGTCGCCTCTCTCGCCGTCGCCTATCTCGCCGTTTCCTCGTGCGAATAAGGGCTCCTATACGTTTCCTCGTGCGTATAGCCGCCGTTATACGCACGAGCTCCTCGTGCGGGTATCATCGGCCAAACAATTTAAATTAGTCATATTGTCCCAGTATAATTATAGGTAAAGTTATCTAATAGCAACTAATATCAATCTAACTATAGCAATACTTCCTATGACTCTATATGGGTGGCGATGTTGGTTCTGACCTTGTAATTTCCTGTGACATTTAGGCAGATACCTTACTATCAAACTGCATGATTTACCAGCAACCAGCAGCATTCAGACAGCAGAATCAACCCTTTACAAGATGGCCTGCATGTGCCAGTGGTCACAGGAAAAAGTTCCCTGGCCTTAGTTTGCAACACTCTGACATTGCACAGTCAGTGTGTTCATTGGGACTGTTTTGCTCCAATCATGGCAATAACTATATATACATGAAGTTCACGAAGTGGGCTGATAAACATCATGAACCTTCTTTCATAATGGCATCTTGTACTGAAATTGCCTGGACATTTGTCTTTATTGTTGTGTTGTTGCTTTTTTTTAAAAGTTTATTTATTGGATCTAATCGGCTTTGTAGGCCAAAAACTAGCTCAGGTGCATTGCCCTTCTGCCGCCAGCACCCCTGACTGTTACATGTTTTTTAGCGGTCTTATGTATGTTATGCTGTGACTCCAATGCTATTCCATATGCCTACGGTTCTTGATATGTATTGTAAAGAACTATACAATCACTTGGTAGTAGGTGAACAAAGAGAGGATGAGATGAGATGAGATGAGTACCGGAAGTATGTTATATGATGAGTTATACAGCATTTATAAAACAGTTAGGATAGTCCTTTTCAATGGCTAGTTTGAACTTCCAAAGTGTCTCAATCATGGTATATATAGGTTTTAGGTTATTCCACCTGGATATGGCTCTATACATACAACTTCTGATAACAATAGGTTTTAGTGCTCTGAGCACACGCAGTCTTTTCCCTTGGTGGAACCTTGTGGAACCTTGTGGCAATAGCCCTCGTGTCTAGATATTTTTCACATTGTGCGAGTGTAAAAGCATGGTACAGTAGGTGTTTGTCCCTTCTAATAATAAGCCGATCACATCCACTCTTTTCATGCATTTGAATAGTGTTAATAGTAGGATTTTTCTCTAATTTAACATTATATACCGTACGGAGTCCCTTTTTCTGTGAACCCTGAATTTCCTCAGATTCTCCCTTATTTTCCCTATCCCTAATAAAAATCAGCGTAATCTAGGGTGGGTAGTACCATTAAGGTGTATATGGTTAATGCAGTGTCACAGTCTGTGTGATATCGTATTTTTCCCAACTGCCTTAACTTATGTTGGCTATTAGCAAGTACATTTTTCCTGTGCTCCAGAAACTTGAGACCAGGATCTAGGGTTACATCGAGGTAAGGGAACGATTCAACTTTTTCTAAAATAACATTATTAAGGGTTCAAACAGGATTCAAATTCCTAAAATTATTATAGTACATCCACTTGGTTTTTTCTCATTGACTGTGAGGCTATTTTTCTTACACCAGGTGGGTAATGCATTTAAACATGATTGCATTTTCTTGGGGGAATGCACTGAAATTACCGCATCATCTGCCTACAATGTCAAGGAATGAATTTATATAAATAGAGAACAATACAGGGCCACAAACTGAACCATGTGGTACCCCATATGATACATGTTTAGAGGATGAGATACAATCATTTGCTACCGTTCACTGAGCCCTATCGGTTAGATAGCTGCTAAACAACCTACATGTCCTTTCGCTAAGCCCAAAACCTGCAAGTATTTTTAATAGAATACGGTGGGAAACGGTATCAAAAGCTTTTTTATAGTCTAGGTAGAGAGATAGGGTTGATTTATTATTAATTATGTTTTCTATTGTATTATTAAGATGTGCTGTAATAGCTGTGATAGTCAAATGGCCCTTGAAGATTAAGACAATGTGTTTTATACTGATTTTATACTAATTGTCATTTTGTTGCTGATACTTTTGTTCTAATACGGTTTAAGGCGACATTACAAAAGCTTTATCTGATTAATTGGCTGCACACATTGTGCCTTTGTACAAAGCAGTGGTATCATATGTCTAATAACCTCTTCGATTTTGTTTCTTGGGTCAGAATGAGCTGGAGAAAATGGTGAAAAAATGAGAAGTAATCTACACAGGACCCTTGTTACTGAAAAACACTCAGATTTCATATATACTGTGAAATAGGCCAATTATTGAAATGAAATATGACGCAGGATATTCATGTTGCCCATGGTATATAAACAAGTTAGCTTTACCCTAATGGGAACCCATCGGTGATATATTCCTATTTGTTATTGTTTATATTGCAACCTTTGCATTTAAAGCACTATGAAGGTAGCATTCCCTGTATGTGATTTGCTACCATGATATGCATGACAATAAGTGAATATATAATTGGTGATTAGGTGTGTAGTTTATTTAAAAGGAATGCTCAGAAAACGTGCATCATCTTAAGGGTATGAATGTGACTATTTAAGAGTTCACGTATATATCTATCATCATGAACTCGGGGCCATCACATATATTTTCATAAAGAATGTTCGCCATTGAATGGATGAACATGGAGAGTTGAATTATATATATTGTAGCGGCGACGGAGGGGGGGCTGTGGGTTCACAGACCCCCTCCCCCGCCCTGGCGTGGGTTGTATATAAGTTAGTAATTACTACGCCGGACGGGGGAGGAGAAGGCTGGCGCCGCTGCAAAATAACGGGGGAGCCGGCGGGATCCTCTCTGACACTGAGACGTTCGAAACTGGGGCGTCGGCGAAGTTGGCTGGCGCCCAGGACGGGACGTCTCTGGCATTGGAGAAACGTCATCAAGCTATATAAAGCAGGGGGGACGGAGGGTTCAGTCGGTATAGTTTGACGCTTGAAGCACAGAGGATTTCCGACAAGACTTAGCTGGTGTGGCCAAGGTGTGCCAGGGCAATAAAGTATCTCCTGTTCAACTGTACTTAACGAGTTCTGTCTCCTTCCTAATTAGGGCGGACGCTACAATGGTGACAGCGGTGTTTCACTCTGAAGTACAAGGGTAAGCACAACAAACAAGCCCACGGGAAGAGAGATGGCGGAAGCACAGGGATACGAGGAACTGGAGAAGGGAGTGCGGGGATCCAGCAAACAGATGGTGGACGAGCAGGTATCATTCCGAATGGCGGGGACGGCCCCAAGCGCTATCAACAGAGGGATAGAGCGGCGATACCGGAGATGCCACTCGGCTGAACAGCAGTGGACCATGGTATCCGAAGACTCCGCCTCAGAGGAGGAGGACAGCGGAGGGGAGGGGGATGACCCGGGCCAAAAACCAGTAAGGGGGACAAAGGAGGAGCGGGACCGGCGGAGCAGCTGGGCGCCAAGAAAAAGAACGGAGAGGGAGAAGAGGAATAGGGACAGGCAGGAGAGGAGAAACTGGAGGGAGGAGGATCCCTGGACGCTGAGAGGGAACAACCTGCCCCAGAAGACATGGGAGATGATGCAGGAGCAATGGGCACATCAGTGCGGGGGGAGGGCATTGTTGATCTGGCTTCAGTCTCGGGGCGGGCCGGCGGGAGATGAAGGAAAAAAAGCAGACGACAGGGGGTTGCGATGGAGACAAGCCGGGGCAGCCAGACAGGGGGGCGCCAGACAACCAGCGAGTGGCGATGGCGGACCCTCAATCGCCACCTAGACCCTCCGCCGACGCGGAAGGCGCGCCACAGCCAGGGGAGGGACAGCCCATGGTCCAGCGGATGACAATTGGCTATTCGTCTCGTGTCCTGGATTGGAATGCCTGGCTTGCAGGCCCCCGCTCGTCATATATAGCCTGGATACGCTAACAGGCGGGACAGAGGGGGCTGGGGGCAAGCAGAGTACAAGAGAGCAGGGTTGACATCGGGAGCAAGAGGAGACGTATCCCACCACCACTCATGTAGCCCAGATAGGAGGAGGGAAAGGCCATGGGAGCGAGGCCGGTGGAGACAGGAGACGGCTTTGGAACAGCGGAGACAGTTGCCACGCTGACAACCGGAGAGGGTTGGAACGGGGAAGGGGGAGGCGCCACGGCAAACCACCACGCCGGCAGAGCCGAGGCTATATATGACAAGCAGGGGCCTGCCAGCCAGGCATTCCGATCCAGGACACAAGACAAATAGCATCGAAAGACTTCAGACAATAAGAGTGGAAGACGTACAGGACGACATGGTTGCCACCAAGGAGCCAAGAAGCCGCACATATGCGAGACCTGTAAGATGAACGGGGAGGATTCAAAGACGTATAAGTTTAAGAGGAAGGATGGATTACAGCGTCACATCTCCACCAAGCACTTGACAACACAGGTCCATTTCGCCTGCCCAATGAACTGCGGCGTGACAATGCCTGTATTCCCCAAGCTGGAGTTAAGGAACCATGTCAAGGCAAAGCGCGAGCCTCCCGGATGACTGGGAGCCGCAGCTGCCGGTGGACGTGAATGTGAGAACGCCACAGCAGCGGATGAAGCCACCTGTTGCACCGTCCCCAGCTACCTCTCACCTCTCCATGCCTGGGTACTCCATCGGGGAGGAGGAGGAGAGCGAGGAGGAAGTCAAGGAGCCGCCCATGAAAAAGAAGCGGGGGGCGAAGGAGGGTGAGGCAGGGACGTCAACAGAGACCGCCCAAGAGAAACCCAAGAGGAGGAAGTCACTGCGGCGGGGTGATCTTGAAGCTGAAGACGCCGGCGAAGAAAAAAAAAGCATGCTGAAAAAGGTGAAAATCGTAGTGCCCCGGGAGGAGAGCGAGCTGGCAGTGGCAGCCTTAACGGTGAGCCTGTCTTGCAGCAAGACGGGAGGAAAGAAGAGGAAGAAGGGTTGAGCCGCCGTACGGTGGTCTCTCAGACAGTAAGTCAGGGACCAAGGCTGACGGAGGCAAAAAAGAAGGTGGAAGGGGCGGCGGTGGCCACTAAGGAGGAGGAGAAGACAAAGGCTGGGCATAAGAAGCATAAACAAGAGAGCACAGACTCTACGAAGAGAGTAAAGAACGAAGAAGGTGGGAAAAAAGGAGAAGAGCAAACCGATGGAAAGAAAGGAGGAGGCCGCGAAAAAGGGGCCGGAGGAGAAGGAGGAGGAGGTTGTGACTCTGGCGCCACCCGCTGGGAAGCAGGAGGAGGTCATGAAGCCGGCGGAGGAGTCGACTGTAAAACCAACAGGGAGCAAGCCGCCACCGCCGCCTGGACCGGCAACAGGCACAGGGGGCAGGGGGCTCGGGGGGACCGATGCCAGGCATCTCGGAGGGAATCAGCCCGGAGAAGAGGCTCCAGCAAATGGAGGAGGCGAACCGGCGGCTGAACGAACAACTTGCCATCCTCACCAGGCTGGCAGGGAAGGGGGAGACAGTGGCGCAGATGACAGCCCAGCTGGCCATGTCGGCATTACAAGGGGAGCCCTTTGACCCACTGGCCCTAGGACCGGGGTTTGAGGAAGAGCTCCTGAAAAGACAAGGGGAGGGGCTGGTGTTGCATCAGGGGCTAGATTATGGGTGGACTATGACACGCCGGGGGGAAGAGTAGCGGTGAAGTCGCCCGCTCACGTGTAGGACGGCCTGGAGGACCAGCTGAACACCCCGGCTACCCCGAGGACGCCGGGATGGAATCTGGACGAGGGGGCGGATGAGGTGGAGAAGGACGGGGAGATAACGCTGAACCAGAGGAAGCGGTGGAGGAGGAGGAGGAGAAAGACGAACCGGCTGTACCCGTCAGCAACCTGACGTCCGAGGGCGAGAAGGGGGAGGAAAGTGAAGACAGTGGGACATCCGACTCGGAAGACGACTCCGGCAGCACTTCCAGCGGCTCCTCGTCCTCCTCTTCCTCATCCTCATCTTCCTCCGGGGAGGAGGATGAGCCAATGGTAACCAGGAAAAGACAGTTGAAAGACGCATAAGAGGCCGAAAAGGCAGCGTTAATGCAACGAGAGGCGGCGAAGGAATCAAAAGGGAAGGGGAGGGGGAAGAGCTCGGAGAGACAGAGACAGCTCCTTGAGCAGAAGAGCCCGGCGGACGAGTTCAACGCACGGCAGCGGAGAAGGCTCTGAAGAGGGAGGCAAGGGAGAAGGAGGAGACTGCGAAGGAGGAGACGCCAGTGGAGGATAAGGAGGTAGAGGGAAAGGACATAGCCAATACCTCCCTGGATAACTCTGCCAACTCTGGCGTCTCCGCCGCGTCCAACACCTCCGCGGCCTCCGCCGTAGCCTCCACCGAGTCCAACGCTGTGGGGAGTTCATCTACCCAGGACCCAACCGAACCGGTGGAACCGGTGGGACCAGTTAACACTAGTGTGTCGCTGAGTACGGGCAAGGGATCGCCGGCAGGGAAGCAGGAGACAGAGGAAGGAATAAAGTCATGAACACAAACAATAATAGTGGGGGAGAACGGACTTGTCGTCAACTCTCCCCGGGGGGAGTATCTCCCAAAGGTGGAGGTGGAGGAGGGGGCGGGGCTGGACGCCAGAGTGATAGTGCCTCAAGAGGCCCTTGATAGGCAGACGTCGACTGTTCTAAGGGAGGGGGAGAGGCGACAGGAGGAGGTGGCGGGGCCGAGTACCCCGGCACTGAATAGGAGGAACACAGACTCAGTCCCGACCCAGCCAGAGGGGGAGAGGTTGGCGGCGATGCTCATGCCCTGGGACTCCCCTGGGAGCAAATGTTAGGGGGAGGCGTTTGGCTTGGGGGTTACTATTATATAAATGTCACTATAATAGCCCACTGGTTACTACTAGTTACTTATAAGTGTACTTAAATAGGCCAAACTTGTTGCTAACTCGTCCAGGAACGGTACCAGCATAAACCACAGATAATATCAAGTTGCTATAAAAATAGATGGTTTATTGTGGTTTAGCTCTAAGGCTATCTCGTGAGATAATCAGACAGATGACAAAATAATACAGTCAATAATATTAATAATCTCCCAGCACTTTAGCACACAGCTCTCAATAGTACAAACATATAGTAGTGGATATAGTTCCTGATCCGGCCACTATAGTTATCAGTCAATATAGTCCTAATAATAATAATAATTAATGATAATTATTATTATATATATCTCAGCACTTTAGCACACACCTCTCAATAGCACAGACATATAGTAGTGGATATAGTTCCTGATCCAGCCACTATAGTTACCAGTCAATAGTCCTAATAATAATAATATATATAATAATATATATCTCAGCACTCAGCACACAGCTCCTAAAAAATGACACAGTACCTTCAGTCCAATAGCACAAACATATAGTGGTGGAGTTGACTCCTGATCCACCCACTATAGTTACCACAGTCCAATATAGTCTCAGGTTCCTGGAGACATATATCTGGTGCTGGCCTGGACCATAACCTTCCTGGGTATACTGATGGTCAGGCTGGAGATGTGTCCTTCTTGGAGGCTGGAGTGGATGTCTCCTCTTGGGCATAAGACCTCCCCTCCAAGACCATACCCCCTGGGTGCCTGAGGTCTTGGAGGAGATGTGTCCATGCTGCTGTCTGGTGCAGGGGTCCGAGACGGTTGGTGGAACTAGCAGCGGCGATTCGGGCTGGGCCCCTGAAAGGTGAGGAGCTGGAGGTTGTAAACGGGGGCCAGGTGTCGACGGCCCTGGTTACATTACCATCTGGGGAGGTTGAGGTGGTACAGACCACTAGGACACGCTACGCCATCCAGAGAGGGCGGCGGACGGAGCAGCCGGATGGGGTATCCTAAAGAAACACACGGTAAGCAGGACTTGTGGCTCGGTACCGGGGAAACCAGTACAGGTGGTAAGGAGGAAGGGGGAGGCGGATCTCGGGCCGGTGGGAGTCATCTTTGGTGGGAGACACTATAGCGACAACCAGAAATCGAGAGGGAGCTGTGGAAAGAACAGCGGGAGACGCCGGAGGGACCGGGAGGGTTCGGTAGTACAGCGAACTGGGGAACCCTGGTAAAACGTATGGCAGTCAGAAGAAAAGGGGGGAACCTTCTCCTTACTAAACGAGCGGTAACGATGGGTGCTGTTGATGTTGTTGCAGGGGGTCCGAGGCAACTGGACCGGCGGGGAGGCCGGAGGAGTCGGAGGATCAGAAGGGGTACGCCGGGGGAGGCGTAACGGGAAGACGAATGGCGGAGGAGGGTCGTCTGGACAAAGGGAGGAGAGGAGTAACGGCGGCATGCCAATGCCACGCCGGGGATGGTACGAATCTATCTGGAGGACGATATGGCAGTGTGGACGAGAAGCGGCCTGATGCCGTGTAACGAAGGATTGACTGGCGGAGCAAGGCGAAGAGTAATTACGGCAGCATGCCCGACGCCATGCCGGGGATATTGTGATAATATGTGGAACTGTCTGATTGTGTACATAAGATTTAACTAATATGGGCCGGGGGAACTTAGTTTTTAATTAATTGAGGAGAGTGTAGCGGTGATGGAAGGGGGGGCTGTGGGTTCACAGACCCCCTCCGCCGCCCCGGCGTGGGTTGTATATAAGTTAGTAATTACTACGCCGGACGGGGGAGGAGAAGGCCTCTCCGACGCGGAGAAGTTAGAAACGGGGGCGTCAGCGAAGTTTGCCGGCGCCCAGGACGGAATGTCTCCGGCGTCGGAGAAACGTCATCAAGCTATATAAAGCAGGGGGGACGGAGGGTTCAGTCAGTATGGTTTGACGCTTGAAGCAGAGAGGATCTCCAACAAGACTTAGCTGGTGTGGCCAAGGCGTCCCAGGGCAACAAAGTATCTACGGTTCAACTGTACTTAGCGAGTTCTGTCTCCTTCCTAATTACGGCGGACGCTATAATATATATATATATATATATATATGTATATAGTAGCGTCCCCTGTAATTTGGAAGGAGACAGAACTCGTTACACACACAATGATTAAAATATATTTTTTATATTACAGCTTCAATAGTAATTTATGTGCAGATCTTATTACACTGATGCTCAATCTATTCGTCTAGACCAGCATGTTACTAACCCCACCTGCAGCCTTCTCAGCCAAATCAAATAAGCTAAATCTAATCTATTTGCAACTTGATATCACTCTGTTGGATTAACAAACATGTTCACTTTTTAACACTGCAATTTAACTTTCACATTGGCCTTTTTTCAGTTTTTATATAATTTTCTCGTAGTCTATGCATAAATTTGACAGCAGCTCTCAACAACATATCATTCCCATAATTCTCCAAAGAGACATTTCTGTTCGGAAAGTAGTGTTTATCATGCGCACATGATGCCACACTGTGCAGTTCACATTGGTCCTGTCGGAGTGATAAGGATTTCCCATCAGACTCCAAGTCTTCTACCAAGGCAAAATGAAGAAATATTCTCCTGACCCATCAACAGATCATTACTTTGAATGATTAGTTTCCCACAGAGCCTAATGGGATATCTTGCACCTTCAGGGGCAGCTTCACTTTGCCCTTTTGCCAGCATGATGCCTGCAAGAAGCTACATTGTTGTATCATGCTCACCCTATGAGTTTTATTATCAAAGGTCAGAGTCAAAATCATATTGAATGCAGCAGTGGTATGTTACCTGCCAGCGCTGTGTTGGTGCATCTTGACTACAAATAAACACAGGCAATACAGGTCCTGTCAGCATTACCGGTCCTCTTATAAGCCCTGGCTGGTTGTTGGACATCAATTTAGTTGATTGGCAATCCGAAAAATAAACTTCTAATTACTGTATATATCACCTAAATCATGTTTTGAAGATTTTTCCTTTTGCAAATGTTAATGGAAAAATATGATCAATGGGTATGTTTGTTGCCTCATTAAAACTTATACTGCCGAAATTAATGGGCTAAAGGAAGTATGCCTATTCCCCCCTTTTGTGTCTCCCTTATCTCTTATTTATTAAAATGTTGATATACGCACCAGGAGCCTAGATTATCTTACCTATTCGGTCAATAGCTAAAAGAAAAAACAAACAAAAAAAAACACGCTCTCGTCATATTCCCCAGAGCTTGGTGATGAGAAAAAATTAATGTTATTTCTTTGGCGTGGCTTTAAGTCATTTCTAGGCTCGTATCTCTACCACATTCTGCTGGTCCTATCAAACCCAGCTTTCAGCAGGTGTATCTGGAATTGAGTTTGAGATTTTTTAGTTTCAGTCACATCAAACATCTCCTAGTTGATATATCTATAGTTGTACGCTATTTTTATCTGAAAGTTAAACTTTAATGTAAACTTTCTGATTCTGCTGAATCCGATGATTTTCAAGTTAAGGACTGTCTGCCCTATTCCATATAAGCTGATAAGGGCTAGGTAATCATCTAAAGACAGGGGGTGGTGGGGGCAAAATAGTTTAACCCCTTGTAGGAGGAGGGACTAATAAAGATATCATCACCTGGTTGCTAAAAAAGGATAACTCCCTACGGTTGATTAATTTTAGATCACACACCCCCTTTTATAATCTCACATCTCAAACCAGAGACTACACATCACAGCCTTTCCCTTCGGGTGGCCCCATAATTCTTCTTATGCCCATGTATAGGGATCTGCCCCTAAAGGTTACTGGTCGTAGGGGCCATCCTTTTCGTATTGAGATAAGGTTGAGCCGTGCTCTTTCACTCAAATCTAAAATATTCTTATAAAAAGAAAGTTTCTTTTACCCTATTTCAAGTACCCAGCAGCAAGGACCAGTCGGAAGGCTTGTCTCTTGAGATAAGGGCAGAACGTGCTTGGAGAGAAGGTAATTCCTGTGCAAGAATACTAGGCATTGACGGCTATGTCTTTTGATGAAGTGATTTTCAATGTTGACAGCAAAATTGATATAGATAATATTTTGTGTGTTTAAGTGGTTTTTTTGTGGGTTTTTTTTTGGGGGGGGATGACCCTTGTCACCTTCTGTAGTATCTGTATACCATGATGGCAGATGAACGTAATAGCTCCTACACACAGAAAAGTAAAGGAGTCGCCACTACTCTGACTGTCACAGTTTGTCTCCCAGTTTGTCAACAGCAGTTGACCCATCAAAAAAAGGGAGTCAAAATCGAATTCATGAGTACATGCAGGTCAGGTGGATTGTGTATTTATGTCAGGGTAGCATGGAGGCAGCAGGTGTACATAATCAGTGAGCAGGCCAGGTGAGGCCTGTGAGAGAAGTAAGTAGGTCAGCTCAAGGTTATTGCCCAATACAGGTCAATAACAAGACATGTTTTAATGTCCACCACTTCCCCCTGTGTGAAAGGGCTTAGTTATATCTGTCTCACACTACATTTTACAGACCATTGGCCATACACATAATATTATTTGATGCTGGTAACAGATCTATATGAAGTAGTAAGCAGTGCCACACATTATATCTCACACATGATGAATGTATTGTATAGTTTGTCATCACATTTGATTCAGGTAAGTTAACTGGGAAGCTTATCCATTGACATCCCTTAACCACACTATTTAGACGTAGTGGACCTTTCTATAAAAAATCAAAACTGTGTTGCATGTAATGATTATCTAAAGTAGAGATAGTGGCTCTGCCTTGTGGTTGCCACTGGCACCAAAATAATCTTGGTTGCCCTACTAGGTGGTTTCATATGCAACTACTATCAGAGTCAACACATTTCTTATTTGACTCTTCATGAAGGGTCAAACTACAAATGACTCTCCTGTGGGCAGAGTCAACTGCACTATAATTGACAGGGTTCTAAGTCATCATCTTTGACAAAGTAGGCAAAGATCAGTGGAGAATTATTGAACACAATTGTATCAAAGTCCCAATCTAATCGGACAGCAGCCCAGACCACAATACAACAATGCCACTTCTATATTTATCATAATTTCTTAGTAAACTTAAAAACCCTGATGGCCGAAATCACTTTTACATAAGATAGGGAGGGGTCGCAACAGCACTTTTGCGTTGTCTTATGCTTGAGGCAAACCTTGTAGGATAAACAGACACTTATTATTCTTTCCCTTTTGTTCAACATGGGAGAAGAGTTTCGTACAGACTATGGCCGCCTGGACGAAATTCGTAGCTGCACCACAAGCCAACCTGTTGGCTCTGACAGCCAGCGCCCCACCAACCATGCAAGCCAAAATATTTGAAGCATTAGGTGTTAACCTGGCAAACAGTATCACCGTGGAAACTTCGGTAGATCGCCCAAATATTTTCTATTCAGCTTTCAGGGCGTCACCTGAGTTGGAGAATAACTTCAAATGGGTGGCTGACAAATTACGAGAAAAGGGCCGATTGTGTGCACAATACATCATATACTGCTGAAGTGTTCATGAGGGTTCTATCCTTTTTGAAGGTGAGATGGCGAAAGACATAGACATAGAGACTGTATCAGTGAAAGATCGCCTATATGCTATGTTCCACACGTCTGTAAGCAAAAAAGCAAAAAGAGCTTCATTGGCGCTACATTAGGAAAATCAGACAGCACTATGTGAGTCAACATGTACACTGTGGCATTCGGACTGGGTGTAGATGTCCCAGACATCACGGCTGTGCTACACTGGGGAGCAGCCAGAACTTTCGAAGGCTTTTTCCAGGAAAGTGGCCGTGCAGGCAGGAAAAGCGGTATAATCCCAAACGCCTACTCTATTGCCTATTATCAGGCAACTAACACTCACCTTGGTGCTACCATTACATCGATGCGTGAGTATTTTTCGAATGAACAGACAACTTGCCGGCGGAAAAAGCTGGACAATCATTTCTCGCCAAACCACCCGCCAACATCCACCATCGAAAAGCACAACTGCTGCAATATTTGTCATGAGCAATGCAAGTGTGGCTTGTGCCCAGCCCTACTAGGTGTTCCGTTGGCTATTACAGACAGTCAACTGAGCAGCGCTGCCAGAAGAGCGGAACTGGGACTGTCTGGTACAAGGGAGGTGTCCACAGAAGAAAGAGATAACTTATTGACTTATTGACTTAAGAAGAACCTACCACACGGAACACTCTCTGGTCGATGCTGGTCTCCTGTCTGTTACATTTTGTTGTGCTTCAAAAGTTATTGCTTTCTAAAAGATTCGGACCAAAATAAAGGTGTTTCTTTGGCAACATATCCAACATCACAAAGACCATTATTTAGGCATTTGAGGTCGGCAGGAGAAAGTGGGAATCCCATTTATCTGAACCAAAATCCTGAAATGCACCTTATTCTATATGATCAGGGAAATGTGCTATCATTTCCCATCCCAAAATAAAGGGTAATTCTCTCGCTGCAAATGACCTCCACCCGATTAGGCTCTCATGGCTCCCAAGGAAATTGCCGTTTTCATGTAATATCTGTAAATGTGCTGGGGACCTGCCAGAGAGCTGCTCACTGATTCCTGGTATCAATTTTCTTCTCTTTTCTTTAAAGGAATCCAAAAGCCTAACAAACTTTCTCATTTTGGTCATTCACAGAATTGTGATCCGCTGAGTGCCGTATCATCATTCGCCCACTGGGGCAATTTCCGGTCACTTTTTCCAAGCAGATTCTTAGTTGAAAACATAGCGCAGAGATGTCTAGATCTCTGCTGGGTGAGTATGCCAGTGAACACTTTAACCCCAAGTATCTCCTACATTACTTATATTTACAGGTTCACTGACAAATATTGTATAAAACAGAGATGTATTCATCATTATATTCACGGCAAACATGATTATGTCGACATCCATTCATAGAGCACTTCAAAGCAAACATCTCAAAGAGCAATTTGGCACGAGATTGCGGGACTTGTTGCGTGAAGTGCGGATCACAATTGGGCAAATAAAGTCATGACAATTTTTATATAACAACCAAAGTGATCATAAATCACAATAAGGCTACACTCTAAGAACAGTGTGTTACGTTTAAACACTTATTAACACGCTTTTTTGCAGCCACCTTTAACACACATTTTGATGTAACACACTACACACTCTTTGCCAAATGTGTGTTGATTTCAAAGCTGCACCGCTCAGAGCCATGAAAAGGGTTGTTTTTGTGCCTTGCTATACATTTTGGCATGGTTCTCAGGAACTACAATGAATTCAGACTAAATAAAGCCATTTTCTTAACGCCAAGACCCTGTCCTCTAATTCCATATCAGGATTTGATAAATAACACATTAATCACAGCAGGGTGATTGTATTAATGAAGAGAACCAATCTGCAAGTGTAAACTGTGCTGGTAGGCCTTTTTGTGACAGTCTCAGGGTGGAACACATGTTAGCTATTCCTATTTCGCTTCTAGATGATAATATAATATGTAATTCTGATGGCATGGGGGAGTAGAAAACATATTTCCCTACATCTGGGGATTTGCTACTACTTTATATTGTTATTTTAAGTTTACTTGCTGATAGAACAAAGGCTCAAATCAACATGAAAAAACTAAATAATCAACAAGTAGCATAGCGAATCTTGACACCCTAATTATTGACTTTAATAAAGTTATTATAATTATGCTAGATTGTATTTTCAGTAGTTATCAACAAAAATTAGGATATGTAGGCATATACCTAGACATAAACAGTACTATTTGACTGAATTCCTACCTGCTGCAGTGTTGATCACTGAGGCATGCTACTCAATCTGGCTCTCAATTGGCACTTAGCAGTCGATCCAAAACGACCACATATTTACCATCAACAGTATAGGAACGGTTTCCAGCAACACCACTAACCTTTGGTCACATTTAATGGCCCCACATGGAAACTATGATAGCTATCAAAATGCAGTTTTTGCATTGTACTCAAGACAGATTTATCTTTCTCTAGAGGGGATATAGAATTATGTATGATGTGTATTTCATGTGAGGGGTGAACACCCTACACACTTTATTTAGAGTGTATTTGTAAGGAGATGAGTGCAGAAAATAATGAATTGCTTTTGGCGATCGTAATCATTTGAGTTGTAAAAGGTCAAATATACTGACAAAACTCATTATCAGGTGTAACACTAATTTTGATGTAAAGATTAAGAATAATTACTAACCATATAGGCCTACCCTTAACCAGGTAACATGTCTGTTCTGGTTCTAGCCCTGTCTTACCATCTCTGACTCTGCTTAGCAGTTTACAAACTCAGGAACATGGCAAATATCCCAGATTTCAAACTCCTGACAGGGCCAACAAACCTAGCCAAGGACGACGTTGTATAGCATAGATACCCTTTAAGGAAGTTCTGCTTAGGGTTGACATGATGCTTGAATGCAGCACTGACGGGATATTCCCCATGGCTGAATTCAAGATGATAAAGGACATATTGCAATGAAGCACTAAGCAGCCCTGAAAAGGGTTATACAAGTAATCTTCAGCCTGGACAATTCCCCGGAGCACAATCTGCTTAGGGCACTTCGTCCATCCAAGCTTACTGGGCCCTGAGGAAATCGGGGAAGACTCCCCGATCAGTAAACCGATTCAAGCATCTCTGCTGCCACACAAAAGGAGACTAGAGCCGCCCTATTTGTTTAAGACAAAAGGGGCTAGCCCTTAAAGCTACATGAGAGGAACAACCATAGAAATGCTTCTGACTAACCCCTACAACTATATTACAACCTGTAACCCCTCTGGTGGTTGCAGGGGCTTTACTGGATTATGCCCCTTAGTATAGCGGTCTCTAGGAAGCCATCTGGAAATCTTCTCTATAATGTTCACTTGTACCAGCCTTCCCCTTAACCAAGACTTGGACATTCAACTGGAGGTGATCTCTGGATTCTTACAGTATGAGCAGTATACATCTTTATCAGAAAGCCATCCGCTGCACGCGTTTCTCTATTGATCACCATGTTGAGAGATTTCAGCTTGATTAACCTATAACATAGAATAACTATAATCCTTCTCCTATCCTCTGTCTTACAAAAAGCGCTACTAACTGCATAGATATGATGCATAGATAAATGACCACGATTTGGGCTTAGCGAGGCCAAATTGACCTGCCTTTTTATCAACAATCAACAAGTATAAATATAACCACATATAAAAATACAAAAAAATATTGCTCCAAATGCTGGTGACTGTATCTCGCTGAAGTCTAAACCAATATGGCAGAATCCGACCAACAATTTAAACTCCGAAGGACTGGATGCTATGAACTGGCCTCTGGTCCCATGGGTTGCAAGGATGAAAGACTGTGTTATAAACTGTACAAGGAAGTTCCCAACTTGAATACGGACTGTTATCTGTTTAAGAAATAGTCATCTTGTAATATAAATGTATATATTTTCACCTGACCACGTTGGCAGAACGTGTTACTACCTCTACATGAAATTAGTCTCTGATTATATCCATGAAACGACAATCTAGTTTCCTGGTACATAATCCTTCTCCTATCCTCTGTCTTACAAAAAGCGCTACTAACTGCATAGATATGATGCATAGATAAATGACCAAGATTTGGGCTTAGCGAGGCCAAATTGACCTGCCAACCCACCATTACATTAAACTCATATCAAAAATTTTAACAAATCTTCACAATATTTCTTCTCCTAAACAACCAAATTCGACAAAGGACGATTGAGACATCTCAACACACATAAACTCTTCCAATCACCTCTTCTCGAAATCTCTGGAAGCCTCACCCCTATCATAGATAATGATTGTTGCTGCTCCCCCATGTCTTAGGCTATGAGTACCGTACTTTCCTTTAAGACCCATTTTATTACACAAACTCTTCAACTTGCCAATGAACCAACCATAAGTAGCCGGTACAAATTTATCATTACACATCCATCCTAATAAAGGCAAACCCGATTTAGAACCATAACACAGTAACATAATACGTAACCACTTCAACAAACACAATTGGTTACCACACACCTCAGCTACCGGTATTTGCAACTGTCTTTGCTTATACTGAATTGTTTTAGTCTTTGACACAAAAAATGACTCCCCAATCGTACAAACGCACATCATCAAACATCAAACATCAAACACATATAAAAAAATGATACATTTGAACCTCTCAACAAAGTTCTGAACATAATCAAACACGCTACTCCAAATACCAAATCCTCAAGCAGACATAAAGACAATAAAGTTTTCATCAATAACAAATGCACAGGAAATAAACAAGCTGAAGATTCCACAAAGTTTCCCTTCCAGCGCTTAATTCCGCCCAAAATCCATACCAAACCTAATGACACTCGAGTTTCATCAGGCATTCCCAACATTCGTGCATTAACCAATACTGCAGAAACATACTGTTGTATACCGATGAATAACTTACTTTTAGGATTCGTACGTCCGTCATAGTGCTTATCACAATTAACACACACTGGCATAATAAATTTCTTCAAATTGTTGACGTAGTTCCACTTTACACACAAGATGGTGGCACTTCTCAATACCGGCTTTGCCAATGGCAGATGAAAAACCTCAATAAATCACGAACCACAAGTCCAGCAGGTTTCCTAATACTCTCCTCTGTACGAGACACAGCCTAACTTCTTCCCAGCCAATTTCTATCCAGTAATATGCCTTATTTCAGGCCTTATTCCTTGCTAAAAAATTGCTCCAAATGCTGGCGACTGTATCTCGCTGAAGTCTAAACCAATATGGCGGAATCCGACCAACAAGAGGGATATGAACGCCGCGCATGCGCGCTACCTACGTTACCCGGTAGTTCCCGCCACGCTTAGTCTCTGATTATATCCATGAAACGACAATCTAGTTTCCTGGTACTTTATATACTGCCTACAAAGGTCCGTAGGTAAAACCTTGATTTTTCTATGAATTTCCTTGACAGAATTAGACATTGGATCCTTAAAGCTGGACCATCAGGGAATAAGTTCAGCATTTTCCGTACATAGACTAAAATAGCAGTTCCACCAGAGGGCAGCAGTGTTTGGACAGGGGACCATGAGCATTGTCCAGCTACAACCTATTCACCCTATTGTGTGCCTTTAAGAGCTGAGCTCCAAGCCCTTAAGAGCCCTCTTGTGAATGAAAACTGAACTATGTCCAAAAGTGCTTTTGTCTCACTTCAACCATGACGGTCAAGCTTTAATTTTCAAACTTATTCTTATACCGAAATTTTGCTATATTTGTAGCTTTTTCTGTTCAAGGAAATTCAATCCAGATGAAAATACTGTGCTGTTATCAATGTATGGTACCAACATGGCTTAAAATAATAATACTGCAGTACTTTCATCCATATGTTCCCTGATGTATCAACCAAGTTTTCTGATTTAAAGAATTAACTGTTTTAGAAAATTGTGATTTGAAGCATAGGTTAGTCTCCATCAATATTCCTAAATATTCATACTTGTTCAACTCTCAAGTTCCACACCCTTTACAAACACAGGGGGTACGGCAACATTCTCTTCATATGTAAACAACATGGTTTTGGTCTCTTTTTTTTTGGGGGGGGTGTTCTGGTGTGTTCAATTTGCTAGATATCTATTTCACAATGTGCATATGTAGTGTGTCCAGTGTCACTGTCTTGCTCCAATCTTACCTTCAAAAATGTTATATAAAGATCACAGGCATGTAGACTTTGAGGACCCTGGTCTTCTATGTTAATGTGTCTGCAACTTTGTAGGTGATATCTCCTTTCTCCGTCATTTCCAAGTTTTCATGGTTTACAGTGTTGCTGGTTTTAGCTTAAGGTTCTCTGTCCAGTCCTTTATCATCACCTTGGGAGGTGCGAAGTTACATGAAACCTTCTTTCAAAATGGTGACTGTGTTGTATTGCAATTGCCTCAATCTTTGTATTTATGTGTGTATGACAACTACGGCTCTTTACTGATTGTCCTCTTGTGGCTGACGTTTGGTTCAGCAGGTGATTTGATACTGCCAATCAATGTTCTTTTGCTGTTCAAGGTTACAATACTGTGGCTTTATCTGATTGAATGAATGCATGTATTGTGTCTCTGTGCTGTTCTTGCAATGGCAATTTACCTCTTTAACAAGAGAAAGCCTGTTTGATTTCGTTTCTGAGACCAAAATGCCCTGGAGAAGAAATGAGAACTAATCTGCACCGAACCTTTGCAAAGACTCCTTCCTTCATCTCTTCCCCAAGATACACACTTTAGGTAATCTTAAGGCAGGGTCGAAAAATTAATGGGACCCTTTTGTCAAAGAAAGCCATCACCAGGTACGGCTTCGCTGTTTTCCTATCCCAACATACACAGCCGGTATCCCTAACAAAAAAATAGTTGTTCTGAAAGTCTACAATGCTTATCATAAAAACATATTCAATATGTCCAGAACTCTCAGAATGTCCAGCTGAGAGGTCCATTCACATATATGGATCGGTCCATATGAAATATTATTTCAATTGATATTGGATAATAGTAATTTTTTGCCCATCGGCTGATGATCCTGAAGGTTTGTATAGAGCTTGAATTCTCCACAAATTCCTAAAAATAAAAATTCGAGGTAGAAATGATACAGAGGTGTCTCCTCTATGGCTGGAGGTGGGCGACTGATGGCCCTTACGGCCGGGTGGCCTTATATAGCATAATAACAACAGAAGGAAGTAACTACGGCAACGGCCCGGGGCGCCATCTCACGGCCAGTGGCCGTACTACGGCCAAAGGCGCTCGGCGCGCCACCTCCAGGGGGAGAGGGGAACTACGGCTCGCGAATGACCGGAGGAGAAACTGCCACGCCCACCTCTCCATCATACATGTATCAGTGGGGGTGATACACTCTATAAGTCCTGGTAGCTAACATAATTAAATAACATCATTATATTAATTATTGCAGTTACTATTTAACTGTATAATATAATTATCGGTAGCTGTTACAATCCATTAGATAATTAATTACTAGAATAAATATTATTATAATAATATTATGTGGAAGGATAGTGAACACAGGTTTGGAGGAATATAGGTGCCGGGCATGCACGGTACAATTAGCCCAACAACCCGCCAAACACATTGGAACAATCCAACACGTGTAATAACATAATTACCAGTATAAGCAATACATACATGTATGACAAACACAATAAAGCATTAATAATGCCAACAATGCCTAAATGCATAACAACATTAAGCCAAACCAGCTAAGTACACGGTGGGCTCTCTATCCAACAGAAGCATCTCATCTCTGGATTGGTGTAGGTATCTGTGGACTGCTGAAGAGCGCCAGTTGCCTTTAGTCATAATTTCCCCCCACCGAAACACCAAGAGATTGAAGCATGGAGGCCCCACCGTGTCTTAGGCTATGAGTACTCACATTACCCACAGGCAGACCAATTAGAGCAGCTAAACTTTTTAGTCTGTTATTGAAGCAAGGATATGTTAGGGGGGAGTAAGTGCCCCCAAAAAGGACCCTAATTAGGGGGTCATTACCATTCGATGCCCTTAAAATTTCCACCAACTGGGGGGCTGGGCATAAAAGTGACCCAGGAATTCTCTGTAAAAATACAGTGAAAGGATTTTTACCAAACTGATCAGTTTTAGATGAAGTAATCTTTATGGATACATACTCTGGGTACACAGAGACATCCTTGACTTTAATAGTATGGGGGGAAACAGTAACATGGCATTGGCCCAGAAGGCCCCTGAAGCATAAGGTAGCGCCCAGCTTGAAGGCGTAGTCAATGGGATCAGATAAGTCCAAAATTTCAAACATGGAAAGCAGGTCAGTAGCTCTGAGGGGGTAACGTGAAGTATCACCTACATGCATATGAGCCCTTTCGATACCATTCAAAGTCTGTTTTAATACAAAACTGTGACTGAAATCAGGGTAACCAGACATTTTCTGATGGAACCAAACAGCGGACAGGTAATTGCGGACAGAGACAGGCATTAACCACCTCGATAGGTATGTAGCATAAGCACCAGCCTGAGAGGCACTGCAAGGAAAAGAGATTAGGTTATACTTTTTACAGAATTTATAGTACCTTCTCAGCTGAGTCTGACGCGCTACCCTAGTGGCCCTCGCCTGTCCGCTCTGCGCCAACCGCCTCTGCTGATCCATCAAGCGCTGAAGGCTATTCACTGCAACACATATTTAACATGTTATTCAGACGCAAAGTTTCCATACATTTAGTAGCATAAGCCCTATAGTCTAAGCGTGACAATTGGTCAGCTAAAATATTATCCTCAGACCTTATATATGTAGCAAATAGGTTGATATTATTAGTTAAACATAGCCCGAATCATTCTTTGAGCCATTCCATACACAACTTATTTTTACTCCTACCGGTATTTATCATTGCAAGTACCCGCATGTTGTCTGTTATAATGTGGAGCCTAGAATTTTGGTGCAAGTGGCACCAACGCTTCAAGCCCACCAGGACAGGCCAGAGCTCATACATATTTATATTGTCCTCATGCACTTTAATATTATCCATACTAGGAGAGAACTCTGTGTGTGTTGCCGAGATACCTTTAACATTAGGCCTGTCCGGCTTCCAGAAACCATAAAAATAATCACTGCCCATCCACGCGCCGAAACCTCTCTTAGAGGCGTCAGATACCAACGGGATATCATACAAGGGCTTACGTATTATACTTCTACAGTTAAAAATTTCACAAAACTGGAGCCACCACTCCAGGTCCAGGATAGTCTCTCTATTTAGAGCAACGCTACCGCCCTGCCTGCATTTAGCACATAAGTCGAACAACCTTCTACTAAAAGTACGCCCCCCCCTCACAATCTGTGAACAGAAAGACATTAAGCCCCCTACCTGTTGAAGGGCCTTTTTTGAAGCTCTCTTAGTACTGAGGCAATCAGTTAAAATATCTTTCAATTTAACAAATTTTTCTTTAGGGAGGGTTAACTGCATAGCTACTGAATCAATAGTGATACCTAGAAAAGTTGTGACGCGGCTGGGGGCGGTAACCTTGTCTAATGATACAGCGAAGCCTAAATACTCCATTACTTCAATCAAGACATCCCTTTGCCTTAAACATTCAGATTCAGTGTTGGCAATAACAATAAAGTCGTAAAGGTAGTTGACCAGTCTCTCCACACCATAACCCTTAGCAACCAGGACCAAAAAATTAGACAGCGCGTCGAAGATTGAAGGGGCGCACCTTAACCCAAAGCATAGACGATTACTCTGATACCATTTCGAGCCAGCACCCATATCCCAAGCGAAACCTTGAAATTTAACATGAGGGGCATATACATTTACAGTCCTAAAGGCTGATTTAAGATCCACCACGGCCATCCAGTCCCCCTTGTTTAATACCTGTACTACATTATTCACAGATTTGTATGTAAAAGGCACAAAGGTATCTTTCATATAGTTATTAATAGAAACTTTACCTGGCATGGAACAGTCGGTGATGGGTATAAGTTTGCCGTTGGACTTTGGCACCCCCCCCCATAGCATGAACACACTGAGGCCTGGACGGCACCTTTGATATCAGATCGTTGGCAAGTTCCTCAGTAATTAAACCACACATTTCTTGGTGGAAGGCTGGCTCCAGGATAAAACTGTAGTTACTACAAGTGTAAGAAGTATCACAGTTGTCATCGACTATTAAAAAACCTTGGAGTACCCCTCCCAAATATATTTGGCCCTATGGGGATGGTGTGGAAAAACATTGCAATAACCTGATATATAATAAGCGAAACAACAAGGTCGCAATTAGGAAATATTCCCACCCACATAGTGATCACAAGTACATGAGCCACTTACACAATTAGCATACACTGGGATGGTAGGCATATCTCCCACCCCATCTATGTAGTATAGTGGTTGGTCTGTACCAACAGGATCACAAATTAACCGGTCACTCTTAGTTGGGTTGTTTTGAATAAAATAATTAAAACACGACAGCCTCTCACCCATAAGGGTAGGAGTCGGAGGGTTGGAACTTGCCAGCGTCTCACCCACCGGGGTAGGAGAGAAGGAGACAGCATTTATATTTAAACGACCAGTACAACTGCCCCCCCCCCCTCATCAACAATCTATTTACCTTGTTTAGTGTTAGAACAGGTACTAGAACCATGGGAGGTCGATCCACAAAACATGCATTTGTGGTAGTATTTGCAGGGCGAATCCTTACAGCCCTCAGCTCTATTGAAGGCGAAACAAGACCGTTTTCGTTTAGAACTACCCCCTGCTGCAGGCCTTGAAGAGGATTTCTTGGTCTCTGCCACAATAGTAGAATCGTAGGCAAAGTAGCGGAGGGCATCAGCATTGTCGACCTCTCCAAAAATCTCAGGTCTCCCCTCATCTGCTCTCACCCTTACTGACCTATCATACGCTATCAGGGCTGAATATTTATACACTTTCGTCATGCTTTTTTCACAGAGCATCTCACAGTGACGTAACAAACCTATAACATCGTTGCCCTGCTCTAGGACTGATTTAATGGTCCTTATATTAATTAGAAATAGGGCCTCAAACGAGTCTACCTTAGTGTGATGATCAATGAAGTTCGGATGTTGATAGGGGTGATTACCTCTGCGCCTTGGTGAGCGCGACGGGGATCTGGATGTGCTGTCAGCCGAGCTGCTCGAGTCTCTGCGTGGAGGAGAACGCTGTTGTCGCCTGCCCCTTCCGCTGGTCTACCTGTCGTGGTTCAGCCTGTCCACCGAAGCTTGAACGGTTCCTAGCACCGAGGTGAGTTGATGGAATCCAGCTTCCACCCTCGCCATCCTGTGGTCCATCTGGAGGGCCGCCCTCGAGTCCGCTGCTCTCGTCTCTGCTACCCCAGGGTTTGTCTGGTCAGGGGTCTGGGCCCCCCTTCTCCTAGAAATAATTGGAGAGGACTGGCATCCACCAGCCCCGGAAAAGCCCTCGGCCCCTCATTCCGCATTAGCCGCCCTTGGGGACTTTTTCGGTGACTTCTTCTTCCCCATCTTCTTGTCTCGAGTCTCTTTGTCCCACGGGTAACTTGAAATTCCCCGAATTCTTCACCAAATTCCTCGAATTCTTTTCCTTAGAAATGATACAGAGGTGTGTCCTCTACGGCTGGAGGTGGGCGACTGACGGCCCTTACGGCCGGGTGGCCTTATAATATTATAGCATAATAACAACAGAAGGAAGTAACTACGGCAACGGCCCGGGGCGCCATCTCCCGGCCAGAGGCCGTACTACGGCCAAAGGCGCTCGGCGCGCCACCTCCAGGGGGAACGGGGCACTACGGCTCGCAAACGACCGGAGGAGAAACTGCCACGCCCACCTCTCCATTATACATGTATCAGCGGGGGTGATACACTCTATAAATAATGAGAGTGTCCGTTGAAATACACGTGTGTGAATTATAGCTCCCCTTTATAAACGTGAACGTAGGTCTACATGTCGAATCAGTGCATGTTGAGTAGCACTGTAGATTTTCAAAATTAAAGCTAGACGGGTTAATTTAAACCTAGGCTATAAAGTTAAATTGGGCTGTATAGGTTTCATAGAGGGGGTATGGATGAAAAGACGATAGCCTAATCAGAATAATTTCCCGGCGCCTATTCCAAGATGTGAATTCCACTATTGGGGTCAGGGATTTGGAGCTGAAGGGCTTGCTGGAGGAAGCTGCCCGTCCCGGGTGCCTGTCACTCAGCCTGACACCTGGGATACTCACAGTTAGGCTACTATGACTACTAGTCCATACTGTAAGGACGTACTGTAATGATAATGCATCACTGAAGTTTTAAAACTAGATGACTTTGCGCTCCTCCGTCCCAACCACGTACCTCACCAAGTAGGCATTCAACAGTGATACTGTAGCTACTACTTGCACCTAGTAGTGCACTAGCCTGACTACGTCGGTACATGCATCCTTTCAGACTTTTGTTTTTAATAGGCCTATAACTTCATGCCACCCCCGAGACCAAACGGATCAGTATTTTCACTTTCTGTATGTGTGCAGGTTGGGAACTATGCTGGTGCCCGGCCGTATGTGCCGTACGCAGAGTCTGGCCCAAGCCGGGCTCCCAGGGCCAGTACATGGCTCACTGGAGACTTGGACTGCCATGGTCTGACCACACACCCTGGTCTGTGTAGGGCTCCAGGTTCGGTCCGTATAGTCAGGACGAGATGACCGTTATTTTCCGGAAACAAGTATGGTCCCTGTGGACCTGCTAACCGGCCTTCGGCTGTGTTGGTTTTAAAACTTTATCATTACATGGTTTTGATTAAATAAGGGATCCCATAGACTTAAAGCAGCAGTCCTGTACCAGCCCACTTCTGGTAAATCTTCCCTGTATCAGGGTTATTTGAAAGGACTGTATCAACTTGCTTCCGGCAGGGCTAGATATCAGCACTCCGCCTTTGGCGTTGTGCCAATATCTAGCCATATACCGAATGCGTGCCTCCATATCAACCTGTTAGTGCATCAGGGACATTTTCCGATAACTATAAAAGCTTATACGACAGTCTGCCGGATTAACAAAAGATACTGCCTTGCTATATGACATATGCAAAACAATCAAAAAAAACTCACAAATCAATATCTGGATATAAGTCAGATATGTATATCAGTAGATGTATAAGTGTTATAAGTCTTGGACAATGGCAATTATCTGCGGCTGAGGGCCTGTCCTTGGCTTGTAACACTGATACATCAATGCACTTGTACGATATCTAATACGTATAGATCTATATTTTATTTACACTCACAGTAGGAGAGGCTGCTGAATGGACCGCATCCACATACAACCCTGTACGTAATATACCGTTAGGCAATTTCTTTATTCTCCCGGCCAACTGTGGTGTAATTATGAATGATTACTCACAACCAACTTGTCCCCGACACGGGCCGTCGAAATAACACCCAGAAGTGTTCAGAAGTTTTGCAGCCAACTCATATTATTTATGATTAAAACACCGCAAGAATTTGGGCCTCTATATGAAGCCACCCAGGTATCGGCACCAAATCCTCTGTTTTTGAGCTTCCAATACACACAAAAAAAGAGTTATGTTCGATTGAAAGCTGCCTCTGTGGAATATATTCATGATGGCGTTCTAATCCAGCAGCCATCATGATTCCCACAGTGAAATGCTAAACTAATAGTCTCCTATAATAGAGAGGCCCAGATAGCTGGTGGTCTCTTAAGAGGGCACATCGCAAAAAAATGCCATTAAATTTTGTCTTCATGATGCACCAATGCAGCCCCAGTGAATAACTCTTTGGTGCTCCTTTGGTGCATCATGCTGACCCTTCGGGAGTGTCTTAACCCTGCAAGGTACTCGCCAGGGCTGCATTCATGCATCATGACCACCAAGGACATGTATATATAGGGGCGCTGGGCCTTTAAGGGCCTAACTCC
The DNA here is from genome assembly GCA_947462335.1 of Harmothoe impar. Lineage (NCBI taxonomy): Eukaryota > Metazoa > Annelida > Polychaeta > Phyllodocida > Polynoidae > Harmothoe > Harmothoe impar. The sequence goes on from OX381715.1 coordinate 41,282,250, forward strand.
ACCCACTGCAGATGATATTCGCGACAGCTCTCATTAACGACAATCTTTTGTATGGGCATTTTTCTCATCGTTTCGAGGCTACTTCAATAAGCAGTCAATGATGGTTTCCAGGGTACTTGTAAAGTGTGTTGGGAGGGCTACGCGGGGGCTACACAAGGGCCTCTTGAGAAGTCTATACCCCTTTAAGGACGGGATCAGGTATTTTTATATCATTTCCTTGACGTAATGATGCATGGATGCAGCCCTGGTGAGAAACTTGCATGGGTTGCATTCAAGCATGATTAGTCCAGTAAACGAACGAATTTATGTCAACAAAATTGCAAGAAAAGGTTTCTCAGTGGTTTTCACCTCTTTGATATATGTACTTTCCAGAAAAAAATTGTTTCCGGCGATCCCGCCTGGGGAAGTGCCCCAAATCCAACATGGCCGCCACTAAACCAGGTCAAACAGGAAAACTGCTATAAAAATGGGACAAATCATCCTATTCACACTTATGATGTCTCTTTTAACATCAGCAAGAAAAGATCTATCCAATACAACATGTCTTTTAGTTTTGAAGTTTCAAAGGATGGCGTAAAATTCAAAATGGCAACCAAAAGTCGTTGAATGCATGAAATAACACATCTCTGGTTCTAATCAACATAAAGATACAATTGAAGGTTCAAAATATATGTTTCTAAGGTCAGAGAATCTGAATTTACTATGTGTGAAAAGATAAGTGGCAGCCATTTTGAATTTTTAATGAGGTCACTGCTGAGGACTGTTTAGACTACTACCAGAAAATAGGATATTTCGGGTCTTTTGTGCTAATAAGCATAGGTATAAGATTTGGAAAATTCACTTTAAGTGAGATCAGATATTATATGAGATCTAGCATGTGCAAGAGACATATTGAACATCCACATTGGTTATTTAATTAGAGCTGCCTGCCACCAGGTTTGAGCAAACTTAGATTTCAGTTAGGTGCTCTAAACATTGTATTATCTTGTAACATTGCTGGACTAAGTAGTATGGGGAAGGTTTAGGTGAGAACGAATCAATTCACAGCAATTTACACTTCATTTTACCTTATTTAGGGTTTAACCCCCATCAGGCTAAATGCTAGTTTTTATGGACTATCAGAGTGTAATTATAGCCAGTACTCTACCAGTTGGCCATAATGGCTAAGTTATGATAGAGACCTATAATGCTGCAGCTACCCATTGATATAAGGTAAATATTAGTGATTGAAACAGGCAGTTGTATATCTTGATATTTGAGTCACAGCTATAGTGTTACAAGTCTGAGATTCTGAAAAGGTTTGAACAAGTTGAGGTATTGTATATTGTTGAAGTGTATTCCAGCCATCCATTGACTTATTGTCAAGGTATGTAGGGAGAAGTCAAGAAAGGGGAGATACATACATGAATCTTAACTGATGCAATAAGTTCTATAGGGTAATTCATTATCATGAGTTATAAAACATTTCCCTTTGACCAACTACTCTGGTTTACTGATCTAGGGAGTATGTGATAGGATATCCATAACATAAGAATCACCTCTGGTGTGCAGTAGTCTATGTCCATGTGAAGAGTTTGGATGCAAAACGACATAAGCGCCAAAATACAAAAACGGGATAAAACTGCCCAAAGCCATAGGTTAGGGCAAGATGAAAAAAATTGTGGAAAAATTTTATTCAAAAATGTCCTCAAATAGTAGATAGAGCCTGCCTAAAATGCAGTTTTTTTGCAAAACGACATAAATCCAAAAGTGTTTTTTTGCAAAACGACATAAATCCATCTCACTAGATATTCTTTTTGTGTGTATGACTCTTAAATCCTGCATGTGTAATGTTTAAAATAAACATTATTACATAAGATGTTGCTCTCTACTGCTAAAGGTATTATCTCAAAACGAAATAAGCATTCTTACTTCAAAGAAATATGAAAAATGGACACAAAAGTGACATTTTATCATCATGTGGATTTATGTCGTTTTGCAAAAAAACTGTTTTTGGATTTATGTCGTTTTGCAAAAAAACATAATTGGGCATATATTTAAATCAAAGATATATGATGCAAGGATCTTTAATAATTACATGTTGGTGATTCATTGATGTCCTACTCAACCCAGAAAAGAAAAAAAAGAAAAAAGAAATGTCTGTTACCAATTTAGGGGTATATACAGAAAAACTGCTTTTGGATTTATGTCGTTTTGCAAAAAAACTGAAAAATCACATTTAATTAGCCATTTTCTCATTCAATAATGATCAAGGATTTCAAAAACCGATTTCTACATATTATATTTATTGCCCATTAATCATTAGTAATTGAAAAAAATATTCTCTATTTACCATTTCTTCAAAATTAGAAATGTGCTGTTATCTCAAAACTCCCAAAATGGATTTATGTCGTTTTGCATCCAAACTCTTCATGTGTAGTTTTAGCAGACCCCCTGTTCCTACTGTGGGATCTGGTGGATACTGTATGCAACTATGCCTACTGAAGGTCTTTATCATCTCCATCCTAGCAATGTTGTGCTTGTTATGGCCACTGAATTACCTGGTGTCACAAGTAATCAAGGCAGACTTGAGAGATTCAAGCTGGGGGGGGGGGGCGGGGGGAATGCTACGTGGTAGTCTATGAAACTACTATACTACCAATAACATGCTCTTTGATAAACAGGCACACAGACAAACACTCAAACACACACAAACAACTTTCTCCATTGTATAACTTTAATAATATTCACATCAATGCCATGAAGTGAGGGAATTTGTAGCTGAGTGTCAAGGGAAGCGTAGAAATATAGGGAGATGTATGCATGTGAAGGGGGTGTTGGATAAAACACTTTGTAATGATAAGATTTCTGGTATACACCACATGTGTTGTGACGGTTAGTCCCAGTACTCTGAGCTGCCTGTGTTAACTTGGGAGTAATACACCAACCAAAGGGGCTATTGCAGCATTTGATCTATGTGTAGCCTGGTCTTGCCAATCCTCCTCTCTCTATAATGCACAAGGTCAATATAGACAAATATACCTTGTACAATTAGAACTTCCCGTATTGCATTACTTTAACAATATTACATCTAATGGGTCTCCACAAGTATGTTGAAATACCTATTAGATCTAAATGTCTGTGTTTGCCTTCATCAAAAAGCATACATAGTGGTAGTAGTAGTAGTAGTAGTAGAAGTAGTAGTGGTCCACTCCCTGGGGCTGCCATACCCATGTTGGTGTGCGCGGGAGGAGGGGGGGTCTCTCCAGGCTAATTATTTTGTAAAATAACCATTGTGTACCGAAAAGTACAGACCGATACCGAAAAAATAAAATAAAAGACCAATAAGTGAGGCAATAGACTTATCAAAGACTGATTAATCAAGGTCTTACTGTAAGAACGTGGAAATGATCTTTTACCACAAACGATGCTGTCTTTAGGAGGTAGAGATGCTGTATTTCAATTCTGCCACAATATCTACCCTGTGTTGTCCCATAATCTGCTGGAATGCATGCCCTTGTTGGTGTGAGACAATAACACTATATAGTATCTACAACTAACCAGGACCTTAGTTGGAGGAAAGTTTGACGGTGCCAACAAGCACACATCCCAGTGGGCTAGGACCAACTTAGGTCACTGACTAGGATTGGGAACAAGTGCAATTTGTGATGTATGGTTGGTGACATCTGATTTACTATTGGTTACTTTGACAAAAGTGTCAGATTCTTTCCAGCTTGTTATAAAATATTTCAGGTAATACCTCTTTTTTCAGATCATACGCTGATGGAAGCTATGCCTATATCATCATATACACAAAATTGTTGACTGGAACTAACAATTCAATCTTAAAGTTGATTCAGGGTGTTCACCAAGGTCATACCTCTCTGCCTACATGTGGACTTCATTCTGATTCTTGTTGGTTTGATCACAGTTGATGCTATTGCCCAATATGGCCAATATGTTAAATAGAATGACAATTTTATTCTTTCCATTATTGATCCACTGTGAAAGACCATGGCTGGGCCCAATGGGTCTCCATTTCTGAGCTCTTATGCCCATAGAGACAACATTTGGTTGTCACCCATTCCCCTATAAATATTATACTGTTACAGTATTGGAACATATTTAGGTGGGATTATACTGATTAGGACTAGAGATTTGCTATTGTTCAATATAAATAACAGTGCGCTCATAAATATCACTACCTTTAATTTTGATGAAACCGTGTATCCAGCATCTAATCAAATACCCAAAACTGCATATGTGTTCGTCCCTTGCAAATGCTTAAGTTTATATTACTGGTCTCACAAATGTAAAATCTCCATCCCTATGCTTATCGGAAACAAATCTGGAAAATATCCTCATTTCTGGTAGTAATCTAAACAGCCCTCAGCAGTGACCTCATTCAAATTTCAAAATGGCTGCCACTTATCTTTTCACTTATAGTAAATTTAAATTCTCTGACCTTAGAAACATATATTTTGAACTTTCAATTGTATCTCTATGTTGATTAGAACCAGAGATGTGTTATTTCATGCATTTAAACGACTTTTTGGTGGCCATTTTGAATTTTACGCTATACTTTGAAACTTCAAAACTAAAAGACATGTTCTATTGGATAGATCTTTTCTTGCTGATGTTAATAGAGTCATCATATGTGTGAATATGATGATTCGTTCCATTTTTATAGCAGTTTTCCTGTTTGACCTGGTTTAGTGGTGGCCATGTTGGATTATGGGCACTTCCCCAGGCGGGATCGCCGGAAACAAATTTTTTCTGGAAAGTACATATATCAAAGAGGTGAAAACCACTGAGAAACCTTTTCTTGCAATTTTGTTGAGACTAGGCTTTATATTTCCCTTAGTTTACTGGACTAGATACCGAGCCTACAGGGTTGAGACACACCCGAAGGGTCGGCACGATGGACCAATGCAGCACAATATGCCTACATTGGAGCATCATGACTACAAATGTGATCTTTTAGTAACATGCCGTAAGCACCTCACTAATTGCTTTGAAAGGGCATTTAAAGTGCTAAGCCCTTCAGACTTACAAGTGCTGGGGGAGAATCATCGAGGGCTTCACTGTGTTTAACAGTCCTGGAAATATCAGATGCTGATAAATGTTACACTGATATTTCAAGTTGTTCATGTATGATATGACCTCTGTGGTTTATTGTTGAAAAGAATTACAATCAAACTTTACCATTACTCACAAATTGGCCTAAAGAGATTAAAGTGCTTGAATAAAGAGAAATCTAAGTGTCCGTCTCAGGGCATGTGTCCAACTCAAGGTGAACCTATGCTTATTATGTTTATGGTCTACCTATTCTTTGTCTGCGTATCCAAAGATCATTTATGAAATAAAAACACATCGCAAAACTTAAAGCGTGAATCCACTGAGGCAAAATCCGTCGGATCGGATGCACCTCACAATGTTAGACCTATGGACGAATCTCGTCCGATCCGACGGATTTACCTCAGTGGATTCACCCCTTTAAGTGGGTTTCTGAATTTACCAGAGAGAGATCCAAGAAACAGTTATGTATTTGAAATTCAATAATAATGTTGTTGCCACAACTCACCTGAGAGGTTTTCCCTCAACCCATTAATGCATCATGCCCTTGGTCGTTATGATGCATGAATGCAGCCCTGGCAAGTAACTCCGATGTCGACACTGTGGGATTCAGATCCTCCTGAAGGGTTGGTATGATACGCCAATGCTGCACATGCGAGTTACTCACCGGGGCTGCATTTGTACATCATGCCTAATGTCAACTTTTTGCGACATGCCTCCCTAATGGGTTAAGCATAAAGGCTTCTAGAATGCTCACATTTATTTTATAAAAACATGTGGTATCTCATTGAGGGCCACTGGTTCTCATCAAAAAGGGCACAATCTGAAAGGGTAGTGTTGCTCCTATCAAATTGGTCAGGGTCTGAAAGTAAGATGCAGGTTTTCAGCGCTATGCTGGCCTCAAACATGCCCTCTTACATTAGGATATGTGCTATCAGAGGTCGCATATCATCTGACAGCTTTATATACACCATGTGTCGATTACATGAAATTACCAATGTTATAATGGTCCAAAACTTTTTTGAAATACTCTATATAATTATGTACATTTAAAAGCAACTTACAACCTATTCTACAGCTCAACTTAATGGTCTTATCTGATCACTGTCTCCATCCGAGCGCCGTTATATGCCTCTGGATCAAGCATCACCTAGCAGCTTTGTCACTCTGCTATACATTGACTGTCATACAACATTTTTGATGGTTGGGTACGAGTCCCTTGTTCCCGCTATTGGTCAGGTCATTCGCGCGCGCCAAACATCTGTTATCCGGTTAGGAGCGCCCCCTATGTTATGTATCTAGGCAGAGTGTGTACGTTGGTTACCGCTGTTGTTTATGCCAGAGCGCCGCCCAGAGAGGTTGGACAGCTCACTGCTCCCTTGCTTTGTGTCATATTTAACGTGGTTAGTTAATTAATTATATATATTTTCTAAACCACAGCCATGCAACCCTGCAAAAGCTGCGCATTTGAGTATGACCATCGTAAATCGGCGTGTCCGCAATGTGCTAAACCCACCCATTCTAAAGGTGGATTAGACGAGGAAGAAGACGAAGCCTTCGAACTACGCAAGGTGGAGGAGCCAGGATCACCAGCAATGGATAGGGAACAGACGGTTTCTCTACAATTAAAGCTGGCGGAGGAGAAACAAGCTATCCTCAAACGTAAGCTAGAGATGCAGTCAATGGAGGATCGCCTGGCAGCGATTAATCTGCAGAACGCTAAACTGGAAGAGGAGTTGGCTTCGAGCCAAGATGGCGGATCGGGGAGCAAGCCGGACACTCGGAAGCCAGTGGTACCACCTCCAGGGTTTAAGCCTAAACCCCCGGGGACCGGATCGACAGCAGAGGGTGGCTTCCAGCGTCAACTGTTTTACGCAGACGGCTCACTGGCTTCGACTACCGGAGGCAACACGGCAGCAGCGACAACTCTTCAAGCTGGTTTAGAGTCTGTTGGTCTAGGCCTACAGGCTCTAGGGCTGGCTACGGGAGATGTCAACAACGCAGGATTACCTCTACAAGGTGAGGGTGGTGGCATGTCTGGTTTCCATTGGTCAAGTGAATCTGCACGCAGAAAGAGATCACGACACTGGATCCGCCCAGATTTTCATCTGCCTTTAGATAAAAGTTATGAGGAGATGTCCTATAGAGAACTTGTATACGGTATGGTGTGTGTGACTGAGTGCATCATTAAAGCAAATGACGCTCGGTTCGATGCTCAAGGATATTTGGAACATTTCAAGTATATCACCCTCAAAGAGATTAGGCCTACCTACATGCCCAAGGCAGTGGCAAAGTATGAACATGACGTGACAACCAAGGTGGCTTCTGGAGAAGTCAGATACACCGCAGCAGAGCACACAGCGAACGCCACTCACTTCGGGATCGAATCGACCAAGGCTTATGTGGAAGCCATGCGTCTTCTCCAAGGTTCTTCTCAGTCAGGGAAGCCAGGTGGCTCCAGCAAACCTTCAACGCCGAGGATATGGTGCCCGGACGATATCTGTGCGAGTTGGAACTTCACGTCGTGCCAATATAATCCCTGTCATAAACAACACGTATGTTGTGTATGTAGGGGCTCGCACAGGGCAAAAGGCGGCTGCAGCTATAACAGTGTCACCGTACAAGGTCAGCAGCATCAAAACAGGAATGTCCAGTCTTCATTCTACCCACAGAACCAAGGCACCAACCAAGGTTACACCGCGTCAAATCCCCATCAGCAGCAGGGGGGGGGGTACAGGTAGACGTCAGTGAAGGGCCTACCTGTGACGTGATCACTTACGACTTGATCAGAGAGGACAGAGTTATATGTATGGATAGTATCAGTGACTTACTGTTTGCCTACATAGATTACAAGCCACTTTGGGATATTAATTGTGTACATAATGTTTCCAATGTCCAATCGCAGTTTAAACCTTGTGGCTGGAAGAATATGTTGTCAGGGGGGGATAATGATATATATGGTACTTGGGATCCAGATAGTTTGTTTTTACTGGATGGGGTTATGCATGGTTTCAAAATCATTGATCCTTTGGTTAACATTCCTTCTTATGAATGTATTAATTATGCCTCTGCTACAGGTGATGCTTATTGCTTCATGAATGATATTATATTGAAGGAAATTAGTACCGGTAAACTTAGTGTTGTGGATAGAAAACCACACTGTGTACATGCTCTGGGGGCTGTTGAGAAGTCATCTGGTGGGTATCGCCCTATCACTGACGCTAGCAGGCCTGAGGGCATATCTATTAATAATCATATGTCGAGCACCTTTAATAATTTCAAATTCTGTAGCATCGACGAGATCTGTGAGAGTTTAACCCCGAATTGTTTTTTGGCGGTAACAGATATAGAGGCTGCTTACCGTTCCTGCATGATTCGTCCTAGTGACAGGAAATTCCAGGGTCTGGCCTGGAGTGTGGATGGTCAGGATGTGTACATAGAAGATAATTTTCTATCTTTTGGGGCTCGAGCCTCTCCATATATATTTAACAATTTAACTGACGCTGTTACTAGGTATATGAACGCTAATGGTTTCAAGTGTTATAGCTACTTGGATGATTTTCTTCTCATTGGTGACAGTTTTGAATCATGTAAAGAAGCTCAGTTAGCTCTTCATTCTCTCCTACGTTCATTAGGGTTTAATATATCCTACAAGAAAGTCTTATCACCCTCAAGAACCCAAAGGTATTTGGGTATTATTATAGACACCGTTCATATGAAATTGTTACTACCTGTAGACAAAATGCTTAAGTTAAAGGAGGAGCTCGCGTTCTTTGCTGGTCGCCGTCAGGCGACACGCAAGCAAATCCAGAGGCTATGTGGCATTATTGGACACTGTTCAACGGTAGTAAGAGGTGGAAGAACTTTTTCTCACAGAATTATCGGGTTGTTATCGAGTTTTAGTACCGGTAAGAGACGCATTACCCTCACCAAGAACTTTTTCCTGGACCTACAGTGGTGGAATGATTTCGCCGTTTGGTTTAATGGCGAAGCCAAGATGGTCGGCAGGAGGGTACAGGACAATGTAAACATATGCACTGACGCCTCGGGATCGGGTTTTGGTGCTCATTTGGGGGGAGACTGGTTGGCAGGCATGTGGAGTGTGGACTTAGATGCTGCGAGTGACCGCCACAACCACCTCTCTCACCATCCGGGGGAGGACATTCCCGATAATATAAACGTCCAGGAGCTATACCCGGTAGTGGAATCTCTATGGAGATGGGGCCCTGCTTGGAAAAACTGTCGTGTTATTTGCTTTTCTGATAATACTCAAGTCGTCACAGGCCTAAATACCGGAAAAAGCTCTAATAATTATGCTATGTCCATATTACGTAGAATTTTCTGGTTGAGTGTATTATTTAATTGTCATATTGTAAGTATTCATGTACCAGGAAAGTTAAATGTGATTGCTGATGCCTTGTCTCGTATGTATGAAAATAATATGAAGATCCCTACGGGTTTGTGTTGTTCCAGATGTACTCCTGTTGCGACGAAGGCTGGAGACAAAAGCAGCAAAAGTTAGATCTTATTGTTGGTCAGAGTCAACCTGGCGAACCAAGGCTTCGCAGTGGAAGAAATACATATCTTTCTGCGCTCTTATTATGGTGGCAGTAGTTCCAACCACTGTGGATGTTATGTGCAAGTTTATTGTATTCTTGTCAGACTCGCTGTGTTATGTGAGCATTGATAACTATGTATCAGGGGTCATTAGCCTAAACAAGTATTTCGGGTATGACGTGTCAGAGATTAGGTTGAATTTTATTTTTTCTACTACTTTGAAAGGCCTTAGGAGGCTATTAGGTGATCCTGTACCCACACGTGTGACATTAACACTGGAAAACTTATTGAATATGTTCATGCATGTAGACTGTCTTAGTGTGAATGAGAGGTGTATGTGGGCATGTATAGCCACAAGCTTCCGTTCACTATTGAGGAAGTGTAATCTAGTTCCTAATAACCACAAGTTGGAGGGTCACTTCCTACGCAGGAGCTCTCTTGTTTTCAAACCTTGGGGTGTATTACTTAGGATTTCGAGTTCTAAAACGATCCAATATGGTCAGCGTATACACTTAGTACCCCTTACATATGCTATAGGCTCGCCCTTGTGTGCTGCAACTCTGTTAGCTAATCATTTCAATGACTGTCCGTCTGTCACCAAGGATTCACCGGTATTTATGTTAAAGGTATCAGGGGTTTTGGTCCCACTGACCTACCCGGTACTTAATACTTATTTAAAGAGATTGTTAGCAACTATTAATATGGATGTTAAAGGGGCAGGCTGCCATTCTTTAAGGCGTTTTGGAGCTGCCTTTTTACATAGTTGTGGTATTCCTTTGGAGGACATTAGGCAGACTGGTGATTGGGCTAGCCTCACGGCTTTAATTTATCTTGCCAAGCCGCTATCTTCTAGAATTAATTTAGACAGGATGGTAGTTGATGCTATGTGTAAGAAGTAATATATATATGTTATAGTGATGTATAATTTGTAATTCTGGGTGTTGGCAGGTTTAATCCAGCCCAAGTCCATATAATGTATTGTGCTTTATCCACTATCAGAATTACCTTTATACCAATGGTTGGGTACGAGTCCCTTGTTCCCGCTATTGGTCAGGTCATTCGTGCGCGCCAAACATCTGTTATCCGGTTAGGAGCGCCCCCTATGTTATGTATCTAGGCAGAGTGTGTACGTTGGTTACCGCTGTTGTTTATGCCAGAGCGCCGCCCAGAGAGGTTGGACAGCTCACTGCTCCCTTGCTTTGTGTCATATTTAACGTGGTTAGTTAATTAATTATATATATTATTTTTTTTTTTTTTTTCTCAATTGGCTTATACCGAGTCAATACTTATCTAATAAACAGGCAGGTTTAATCCAGCCCAAGTCCATATAATGTATTGTGCTTTATTCACTATCAGAATTACCTTTATACCAATGTCTGATGTATTTAAAAAATCATTTATTGAGATAATTACACGTTTACAAACTCAACTGGTTAAAACAAAAGGTGAGGAAAATTTGATGGTCATTGGTTGAAGCTGGAAAAACTCTTTCAGTCTTGCATTTTCTCAGGTAATTAGCTTCAGGTAATTAGATGAGGGACACTCCCCATTTGGATTTAAGTACACATTAAGTAGTTAGGCATCTGTAATTATTTTTTTCCTATCAAAGGGGTATCTTTAATACCTCACCTTTCCTCCCCATTTGGGCTTAGGCCACTTCTCTCATATTTCTTTCACCCAACAAGGCTTAGCCATCACCCCTACATTCAGTGGGATTCATGTTTTACATTCTTTGTTCTGTCATGTATTTTCGTCCTTGCTATGTGTACACCATTCATTGTCCCACTAATAAACGGGACTTTGATATTCAAGATAGGCCTACGCATATATAGTGTTGCCTTAATGGCATATGTTCAATATTCTACAATATCAATAACCCCACTGCTCTATTTTGTCATTTCTTGTAGACCATTACAACACTCGGATTCCATCTGGAGTCCTCCAAAGTAATTAGCTTCTGGTAATTAGATGAGTGAACTGGCTAAATGGGCACTGACATCACCATGATTGCCTCCAAACAGAACTGAACAATGTCAAGTTAGTTACTTGTCTATATCTCATGAAAAGCACAAGCTGTGTATACACGAAACAGATACCAGTGGTTCTCAAGAATAACGAACGTTCATGTTAACATGTTCAATATTTATGCGTTTTACTCATGCACAAAAATTAAATTTGTGTATTTCCTCAGTTTCCCTCCTTCAAAAAAAAAGAACTGTAACAGAAGAAAATGCCCAGAAGACATTCCAGAAAGTTGTCGAGTCAGGACACAAGAATAGCATGAGTTCCGTTTGATATTTTGATTCAGGGTATCCTCCAAGCGGCACCCGGGAATTGAACATGCACAACTATCGTGTGGAAGCCACGGCTAATACGGCGGTCAGATCACTGGTGTGGCTTATAGGATCGGCCAAGGGTAGGGGTGCGGCTTATACCCAAGTTAGGCTTATGTATATGTGAGAATTTACGGTAGTGTAAATCTGGGGAAGTCACCAAAACAGTCACCAAAACAGCACCCACGTATTACTAGATTTCACCACCCCACCCTTTGTTGATAAATCAGCACTCCCTTATATGCCGATCTTCATAGTATGCACTCGGTCTTGGAGACTCACCCTGGCCTGTTATTGGCTTTGGGACCTTGTCCCCAAAGCCATTTACACCACAGAGAGATGTTGCTCTGAAACGACAAGAAAAGACTAGCATAGGTCCCCTCATTCATTGTTAAATAAAACCCTAGCTCACCCTAAAACCTTGCGTAGGACTGGTCTCCCCATTTGTCCCTACAGGTGTGTGCAAAACCAATTTAACCTAGATCTGGGTTTCAGTTACTACATAATTATAGAACCAATGTACTTTGTGGTAAGGCCTAGACATCTTGTAAACAACTATATTTCGAGTTCTCAAATGTGGCTGTCAATGGCAAGAATAGGTATCAGCCTAATAACTAATGACTGCTATGTCAAGCCAAGCTGTCAATGTCAATGCCAATTCTCATACTATGCACATACGGGACCTATACTAGAAGTTGAGTGGTCCAGGGTGGCTCTTGAACTCACTCAAGCCCGCCCCAAAGACAAACTGTGAAGTCCAACATAATTACCCCTCCCCCCTCCCACACACACATGCAACAACCCTGAAATATTTTGCAGTCTTTAAAGGATGGCCATCACAAGTCTTCCCTGTTCCCCCTCCTCCTCCTTCTCCTCCTCCTCCCTGTTGCCCCTCCTCCTCCCTCTGCTCCCTCCTTCTCCTCCCTGTGTCTTCTCCTCCTCCTCCCTCTGCACTCTCCTCCTCCTCCCTCTGCCCTCTCCCCCTCCTCCTGGTTGTGCCCCCTCCTCCTTCTCCCTCTGCCCTCTCCTCCTTCCTCTGCCCTCTCCTACTACCCCATCTTTCCCCTCCTCCCCCCTTTACCCCATTTTCCTCCTTCCTGTTACCTCCTCCCTCTGGCTGCCAAGATCACTGCCGAAAACTCAAGACTGTCTGATTTCCTTGTGTGATACATGGATAATAGGGTTTTCTAGGATGTAGAATCCATTTTTCAGGCTCAGATTTTTAATCCGGGAAGTTTCCAAGATGGCGACCCAAAAACTCAAGATTGTCTGATTTCCTTGTGTGGTACATGGATAATAGGGCTTTCTGGGATGTAGAATCCATTTTCAGGCCCAGATTTTCAATCCAGTTTCAATCCGGAAAATTTCCAAGATGGCCACCAAAAACTCACGATTGTCTGATTTTCTTGTGTGATACATGGATATTTGGGTTTTCTGGGATGTAAAATCCATTTTGTTCATTCATTGCAACATAATTATGTGATATGGCTTTCTGTCGAAATCCTACCCATGCAGCTAATAAGACTCCAGGGGCTAGATTAATTCTCGCAATGTGAGCGCTGAGACGATGGTGCCATTTGTAGTTATACCATTGTGGGGACGCCCGCCTGCCCCCACCCCCACATCCATTTAATCATAATTAAAGTGATATGGTCAAATGACTTGGGCTCAAAAATGAACCAGAAATGATCAATATGGCCATACTTCACTATGTCCCATCTACTTTATCAAACATTATTCTCGATAATTCAGCTTAGAATTTAGCTGGATATCAGTTTTATGCTCAATTTAAGACTTTCAGAGTGCACGCTATAAATCCATTCATTCAAAACACACTGGAAAACACTATACTTGTGCATATTCCTTGGAGACAAACAACATGAGACACGAGTAACATTTGCCTAAGCCCCAGATATCACTTTTGTCTTTTACATCATAGGGGGCACTTTATTAACTATGAACCAAGTGAAACATGGGTAACAACGGTAAGTTGAAGGTAGAACATACACCTCATGATAATGATAATAATAGAATAATCAAGTAAAGTAAATAATAATAAAAAAATACAATGCACATATAGTCCCTGTGGGAACTGGATAGCGTCTGACGAGTAGCGGTGGAGTTTGGACTAAGGCTCCCCCTAGCGAGTGTTGGAGGAACCTTAGTAGGTGTGGTAAGGTCTGTCTCAACCAATATACAACCATACTCACACGGGAGGGAGTATGGTCAACATATTCCTTGGAGACAAACAACATGAGACACGAGTAACATTTGCCTAAGCCCCAGATATCACTTTTGTCTTTTACATCATAGGGGGCAAGCCAAGACTTTAACATTTGCCTGAGGAACTTGGAAGGTGGATAAATGATGTGCCACCTGAATATCCTTGGTCCTCCTGGAGGAGTAAGTGTCTGACAGGTATAGGAGGACCGCCCAACTCCTCCAGTCCCCGTAGGTCTTGACGTCATGAAGAGGCAAGAAGGATGACAAGTATGAGGCCGAGCCTCTCCTTACACTGTGAGTTGAGTAATGTCCAACAAGGCCAATGTGTTTACAACACAGCTGGAGTCTAGAATTGTAAGAATTGTACGGAAACCCAAATAGTGGTTCCTGGTCTTTCTTCCCAGATAAGTGAATGTAGTCCTTGAGAACTGACACAGGGCACAAGATGCTCGTAGGTGAAGAGACTACCGGTATCACATTTAACCTCTCTTTGAACTGTATAGTTTTGGAACTTCTCATGGTCACATCTAGTCCATGGGAATTAAAGCTGATGTCACTTGCGGGCAACTGATGAGGAGTACTTGTTATATGACTCACACGGAGAAGGCAGCGGAAGGATAGGACCAACGCAGCCCAGAACTTCAGATCACTGAAGAGGGATAAGTCTAGTGAAAGAAATATCCTCACCAAATTGGATGGGGTGAGCGGCAGAGCCGGATCAGTAGAGGCACCCAGGAGTCTCTTAGCACCTTTTAAGGTTGATTTTATTAAGAACATGGTAGGGTCTGGGTGACTATGGCCTAGGTACTTATGTAGAGACCATACCCCAGACACATACTGGGACACAGTCGAGTAGCAGACAGACTCCGTCAGATGAGTGATGTATAAGCATATAACCTCGGGGGTTACCGGTAGTGGTCAAAGGTCATACATCGAGCAGAATCTAAAAAATCTCCTCCATTGAGACTTCTTGGTTTTAATGGTATTGTCCGCCCAGCACAAAGACCTCAGTCTAGCTCATTCCTGCCTCAGTGAGTCGATGTCTGCAACATGAATCAAAGTCCAGGATTAGATCACTGCATACCACTATGGAGTCTGGGTTCTTGAGGCGAGATAAGCAATCTGCCAGAATGTTATCCTCTGATTTTATCCAAGAGGGGCATATATAAATGTTATAGAAGGCCGTAATCCAGAACAATTCCCGGAGCCAGCTCATTGTAGTGGGGTTAGACCCCCTACCTGTACGAAGTTCGTGGTAGACTTGGGTATTGTCGGTGACAACATCCACAATGCAATTTTTCCACATGGCACAACATCTCTGGACACCCACCAAAACAGGCCACAACTCCCCCACATTAATATTGTCTCGATACACAGGTTCCCGGGGGGCACTGGCATGGTGGGCACATAGGGAGTCATGGATATTCCAAAAACCCCAAAAATAGTCGTACAAAGAGTGGCCTCCAAACCCACTGCTTGAGGCATCTGTAGTCAAGGTAACATGCTCACATGTACTATCGAACATCCTAGCTTTACCATTAAAGGTTCTTAGAAAGGAGAACCACCATCTTAAGTCCAGTATGGCCATTTCATCTAGAGCTATGCGACGACAGTCAGGGCTGGTGTCGCGCAGGGTGTCGTATATACGGCGGGTAAAGGTGCGACCCCCCTTCACTACCGTACTACAATGTGCCAGGAGGCCAGCAGTCTGCTCTAGCAGTTTCCTAGCACACCACTTCTTGTCTTTTAGCTGTCCTACACAATCCAGGACTCTACTGATTTTATCATCATCAATAGATAGAGTCAGATTGACCGAGTCTATAATAATACCCAAATACTTGACAACACGGCTTGGTGACGTAACCTTCTTGGTGGCAATCTTGAATCCAATGTCCAGCAGCGTGTCATGTAGGGTACACTGGTCCCGGCCACACTCAACCTCAGAGGGGCCTAGTACTATGTAGTCGTCGAGATAGTTTATGCAGCGAGTTACACCAGCTTGTTTGGCACATTTCACTACAAAGTCAGAGATCTGTGTGAAGATCCAGGGAGCACACTTGAGGCCAAAACACAGGCGTAAATCATAATACCAGTCATCACCTAGGCCTAGATCCCATTTAAAGCCTTGAAATTCCCTATGGGATGGCAATACATTGACCGAGCGATAGGCACTGCTAATGTCAGAGACCCCGAAAAAATCTGAGGGGTTCATAATGTTTACTACATCGTCTACACTGTTGTAGCTAAACTTGTCACATGTATTCTCCATAAACATATTAGATGAGATCAGGGGAAGAACAATCTGTAATGGGACGGAGAGATCCGTCGGTTTTGACCACACCGCCCAGTGAATGTACACATTTAGGCCTATGGGTGACCTGGCGAACTTTACCCTCTAATAATTCTTTGGAAATTTTTTCCGACATCTCATGATAGAAATCACCTTTGGTGACTTTCTCATAATTTTCACAATAGTATGCAGTAGAACAGCCTCTGTCTACGATGCGGAATCCACGACACACACCTGTGACTACATACCAGTCAGACTCAGACACACAATCAAATTGACATATTTTTGTGACAACTCTACACGGCCTCAGCTGGGTGACCGAGCCTTGGAGAATATAAACACAGTTACAGACCCCCCTCGTACAAGCCTCAAACACCGGAATATAGTTACCGGGAACCACTTCCATCAGGAATACAGGTACATCACAGTCATGTATTAAAGAGAATTCGTCACACATACCTTTACCTCTAGTAATGCCAACAAATTCCGGTAAATCCTCCCATTCACTAGTGTCACCGAGTATGACTTCCACCTCCGCCCCGCCATTTCGATTTACAAACACACGTATCGCCGATTGTTGTAAAACCGTATTGGTAACCTTTGGTAAACCCCAATTAATTACAGGATCTGTAACATCGGTTTTGGTTGAATCAACCATTACAACTACATCATCGCTCGTATCAGGATATATTTCTTTGAAATATGACTCACGAGTGGTTTTTACGACATCATGTATCGAATTACGACGGGGAGCGGCGTGACCTTGACTTTGGGGATGAAAATCAACAAGTTGTTCACACTCATAATCGACCGCAATACAAGCCTCCTTTGGAGGATTATCAACAACAATGCTGTTAACAGGTAATTGTACACGACGACTTAAGTAGGCATTGACATCATACACCGGTTTAGCCTCTAGTCAGACCGCATTTGAAGAATGGTCGACCTGTTTACATTTTAAATAACCATGATCGGTCGACGAACATTGAGCACACTGATGTTTAAAAGCGCAGCCATCACACGGTCTAGCACTTGAAAAAGAAAAGCAACACATTTTGTCCGCACACAATTTCTTCCAACCCGCGAAACCCTGTTTCTTTGACTGAGGTCGACTCTGGTTGACTGAAGGGTTCTTTTTATTACCCTGGCCTTGAGACAGACCCCGGGCATGTTTAGTCCCGGCATAGCCCAAGTGGAAATTGCTCAAATCAGTGTCAGTGGCATCAAACACCGACAGGCCTTTCTTGTTGGCTTTGTCTCTGATGGCGGCGTCATAGCCCGCCAAAGCCTTGATGTCGTAAATCCCCGTCTTTGACATTGCCGTCACATAACACAAATGACGGCGAATGCCTTTGGCACTATCACCCGAATCCTCTACTTCGTCTATGAGTTGGGATAGACAGGAGACTAGTGTCTCAATACAGTCGATGGGATGGGTTTTTTTACGGTCAGCTTCAAGCAAGAACTTTTTAATGTCAAACTTACTCCGTTTTCTCTCTACTCTGTGAAGGAACTCAGAGATCTGGATGCCGTCATCATTGTCCTCCCACAGGTCCTCCAAGTCTTCCCCCGAGACCTTTGAGTGACGTCCCTTGGAGCCCCTGCATGAACAGGAGCAATGGCGGCCACTTTCCCGCGTCTTGTCCTCACTCACGTCCGGGACAAACGGCTTGGCCCTATCTCAGAGTGCCTTGGCCTCCTCAACCCGAATCCTGGCCTCCTCGAACCTCATCTTGGACTCCATGGCCCTGGACTCACTGACCTCCCTTAAGGTGACTGTTAATTCCTTCAATATGCACTGCATACCGGTGGTCATGGTGGCCATGGACCTTGCCAGGTCCGCCATGGCGTCGATTGGCGTCATTGGTGACGCCGACGCCGAGTCAGACTTCCCCAGTTCCTCTGTTTTCTCGATGAGAGTATTTACCTCATCGTAGACCTTGGACTCCTCCGCAGAACAATGTGGGCACTGTTTCAGCCTGCCATCAAACTCTTGGTGGCAGCCCTCACATGTTTTCGGATTAGGTTTCCCCATTACGCATATAGTTGTTGTCCCTGTGGGAACTGGATAGCGTCTGACGAGTAGCGGTGGAGTTTGGACTAAGGCTCCCCCTAGCGAGTGTTGGAGGAACCTTAGTAGGTGTGGTAAGGTCTGTCTCAACCAATATACAACCATACTCACACGGGCGGGAGTATGGTCAACTCATACACCTCTGAATTGCCCCTTATTGCCCATCAAGGGTAAACTATTGTGCCCCATCCTCCAAGTATGATACTGCAATAATATTTGGAACACATTTAAGTAAAATCTAAAATATGGAAAAAAATCGAAATATGCTGCTCTCATGGTTCAGTTTGATTTAATACGCTATTGTACTGTAAAACCATGGCCTGTAATTCAACGCTGTTATCAACACTATGATAAGTGTACAGACATGTTTCTGAGGGTATGAAATTGCTTTCCACCTTCCCTGTACGTCACTGTGGAAAGTCTTGTACCACTGTCAGGTACCAAGACATCTGGGGACAAGTTGGTAAATTAGATGTTAGGTATCAAACTTCAGCAAAACTCCTCAAGCATTTTGATAATTTTTATAAAGAGTTGTTGATTCAGACGAGAACCCTCTGCCCTCAAATCAGGAGTACAAAGCTCTGCTAGTGGGGACACTGGTTGTGGAGGTGCTTAGAAGGCTAGGCAGTGTAGAGTTCGGTGGGCTGTGAGGGGAAGAACAGTCATTTTCCGATACATCATTTATATTCTTTTTCACCCATCACTACCCTTTTTTCTCCTCTGGTCCTTTGGGGAATGATTACACCCTTGTTCTTAGGGTGACCCACTCCGTTAGTACAATAACCAATCCTGTTTCTAGGGGAATCCACCTTGTTTCTCTGGTAACCTAGCTTGTTTCTAAAATAACCCACCTTGCTTCTGGCAAATGGCAAATAAGCTCTAAATCCACTATATCCTGAATTTCTGAGGTCTGTTTTCGATTCTGAGTTCCTTGTGAAACTTTCAAAAACATTTGTGGCAAAAAAATCCCATTTGGAATAATGGAGTGTTTCCATGGCAACCAGAAATTGCCATATATGCCAATTTTCCATGTTTCCATGGCAACAAAATGTTCTTTTTGCATTCCAAAAATGGAACGTTTTCAGTGGAGATGGAATGATTCTGAGCATATCACTGGATTCCCCATGAAAAAGTGGTCTCAAGCATTTTTTAGTATATTTTTTCAGTGTTTTACCCATATAGTGCCCTCTGGTGGCCAAAACCAGTACTAAAAATGTCGCCTTGAGGCGCGTTTTCCCTCACCTGGCCACATATAATCAAAAGTGACTAAGGTGTTAGTTAAAATGACTCACGCTTATACACCTTAAAATCAAAAGACTAAAGTGGGTATGTCAGTTTGACTAACCTGACAGCATTGACTTATATAGGTTAGGCATATAGGTAGCCAAAATATGACCAAGGGTCTCTCAGTCATTTTCTTGCTCCTCCCTATACCACCAATCTGTGTTATTCAATGCTGTCAGGTTAGTCAAACGGACTAGGCCACCTTAGTCTTGTCAATCTATATACATATGAGAGTTAGTTATTTTGTTAGGCAGGGTTAGTTTTGCCTTAGTCATTTTTGAACATAAGTAGGCCTACATCATTTTGACTAATGAAGGATGAAAACCTCTTTGACGAACTCTTAAACTTATAGATTCTTAGTGTAGTCTGCTGATGGATTCACTAGAGAGCAATTAGTCAGGGCTGTTATGCATTGGCCAGGGCCATTTCAAGACAGATGTGACCAAGGCATCAACTTTTTATTTATGGATAGAAAAATATGTAATTAATGATTTCAGAAGGGGTGCCAACATAAACTATGGCCAGGGGGCCAATGGGCCCCTTGTAAACTCAGATTTTTTCATGAAGAAAGTTAAAAGTCTAGAACTGGTATACTAACTTTATCACCATAAATATGACACTGTCTAGGTCTATAAACTCTCAGAGATACTGACAACATACATATGTAGTTACTGATTAATGGGTATGCTCATTACTCAAGGTCAAGGTCATTTTTCAAGGTCATACTTTTCAGAAATGCCTATTTTTCCAACAATGTCTTTAGGACATCAGCTCCTGTGTCAAGCAAATGACACAGAGATCTTTAAAATGACATGGAGATGATAGCCCCGGGCGTCCCCTTCGCAACAATATGCTAATCGTACTAAAGTGTTAAGAAATGACATACTTGTTGTCACTTTAGTGAACGCTGTTAAAATTGCAAACTGCTCACAATGGACAGGTCAATTCTTTATTCTGCTCACCACAATCATAGTTTTATGCAAAATGAGTGATTCTTATTCAGTTTTTACGAGAAAATCTGAATCTGCTTGGGGCCATTCTGGTATGGGCATACCTAGGCCTCTGATTAGCGTATCTAATTAGATCAGGTAAATTGTCCTATTTAGCATGGCACTGATGGCAAAAAACACCCATATATGTGGCAAAACATGGGAAAACGTGACATTAGGGGAAAACACCTTTACTTAAGTTCATGTCTTCAGCTACAATATGATGTGTCAAGCATCAAAATATTTGAAATAGTTGCTGAGATATGACATCTCAAACATGGGATGGTAGGGACATGTAGGAATTCGGAATAGACTGCAATGCGATCACATATCAATCTATTTTCAAATAATCCATATAAATCATAATTATTAGAAATTAAACCAATAAGTGCATATTATTGTACATAGATTTGGATCTGGTAGGAATGTTTGCATTCTGTTTTCAGTTCTGAAATCCTCATGGATGGGGCAATTGGATAGGGATAATTCTTATTCCAAAAGAATGAATTGATGGTTGCCATGGCAACCAAATGTCAACAGACGGGCTAAAAATGGCTAAAAACGTTCTTTTTACATTCCAAATAAGACTAATTTAGAATGAAAATAGAATTTTGATAATAGCTTCAAAAGATTCCTTGGGAAAAGTTAGTCTAATGTCATTTTCTCTTAAGTATTCACATTTTTAGCTAAATCTCCAGAAATATCATGTTTAGAGCATTTATGGCTATTCCCCCTAATGTTACCAATTCCCAGGTTTCGTCACATATATTCCAAAAAGGTCAGTTCTTAAAGAAATAGCTCTTGTGAATAGAACTACACCAGAATTCAAATTTTCAGCTTTACCTAATTAGCTTAATTTATGCAATACAATGATTAACTAGTTGATTACCCTTGTGTTCTTGTAAATTGGGAAAACATAGGAACAAATAAAACTAGATCAATTAGACTCAGTAAACTTATGCTTACAAACATAAAAAAAGGATTTGAAACCAGTTAATTCCAAATTCCTATAAAATATGGCCACCATATTCCTAAATGTCTTCTAGCGAAAACTTGAAAGAGCTCTTTGTTTCTAAATAACTTAGAAACACAAATAATAATAACAAGAGTGCAAGTAAAAGGTCAGGGAATTCAATCAAACCATCTTGTAGACCCTATGTGGCAGCCATCTTTGATTTTGAGATACTTTTCCATACAAAACCTTAAGAAAATTAAGATTCCTGCCATGTATACTATGTTATTTATATGTCTTACTGCTTATACTGATGCTTAAACTACTCAGCAATGTGTTTGAGGTCAGTATTACATTAAAGAGGGTATACGCCTACTGGTATAGATATGATTTATTTATGCTGTTGCTCCAGAATTGTCCTGAAAGGGCCTCAACCTCTTTGGCTGGCAACGTAGCATAAAGTCCAACCTTCCCCTCCTCTGAGACTGAGAGAATGACAATATGCTGCCCTCCACAACAGCAAGCCCACACTTATTATAGAAAATACCAAGTGCTGCTAATTAATGCACCCAAGGCTGAATCATACTCTTCCTTTCCAGTTATGGACAAGCATGAAGTATGATCAGCAGTTTTGAGCCATGCAGATGAGACAAGTCACAAGCATCTGATCTAGGAATGTATTGGCCTTGAAGCCTATAGCTCCGACAAGCATAAAGCATGTGGCCCTACTTAATGTAATTTGAAAGTGACAGGTAAGGGATCTATGGTTTATTGCTGCTTGGGGATCTGCACATTCAAACAGGAACCTTCATATATTTCAAAACTTTAGAAAATCTGTTGATTATTACCTATAGTTTGCTTAAAATACCTGCAACTTAGTAACCTATTTTTGTTTCATTGTACTACTGAAAATAGGTCCTGGTTTGGATAAAATGTCTACATATTGTAAAGTAAGGGCCATCACGTGTCATGTTCCAGAACTATTACATAAGTTTGACCTGTCCACACTCTGTCTCAGTCCACACCAGGTAGCCTACTTTGAAACTGATCTGCTCCCACATCAGGCAGCCTTCATGGGGCCGCACCAAAACCCAATGACCAAAACTTATGGGCTCAAAACAGGCTTTGATCGGTTTTCCTAGTTTGGGCAACCTGTTTGGGCCGTGCCTGAATCCCAGCGACTAGCCCAGGTAAAACCCAGGTACTGAGATATGCCCCAGCAAAAGAACAATTTGGCCCTATGTGGGCTTGCTACTAGGGATATTCCAATGGCCTACTGCCTCCAACAGCAGCATTTCTAGAGATCCAATTCATATACACATCTGTGAACAAAGAGATCATTCTCTCCCAGTCAGCTATACCATGTTACACAGCCCTCTATAATTATTGTTTTAGTTATTGTAAGACATCAAAATAATAGGCAACATTGAAACAATGCTAGTGTTTATCATGTGCAATGATGTCCATAGCTTTATCTATTGCCCTGATTAAGGGAGATTTATTCATGTTTCTATATCAGAGGGAAATAATTTGCGAGCAAGAATTGTCATAGATTACTGACCTTATGAATTAAAGGCAGGCTCTGAGCCTATATGGAGACCTTCAATCATTTGAACATCTTTCTGGTCACCAATAGTAAAATATATAAATAACTATCTCACAATCTGGTCTGAATCTATGTGTGGGCTAGCTCTAAGTACAAAAGCACATACCTGAGTACATTCCCTTTACTTTAACCAAAATATCCCACTTGTATGTATCATATCATAACTTAAAAGCAATCAATTATTCACATCGGAAGTCTCCAAATGGTAAAGATAGCTTTTGTGTTATTCAATCCATAAAAGTAGGTCAAGGTCAAATGGCCAAAAAATATTCA
Source organism: Harmothoe impar (assembly GCA_947462335.1). NCBI lineage: Eukaryota > Metazoa > Annelida > Polychaeta > Phyllodocida > Polynoidae > Harmothoe > Harmothoe impar. The sequence continues at coordinate 41,305,883 of OX381715.1, forward strand.
AAAAAAATCATGTCATGTAAGATAGTTGTCGCTACAATGTGTCATAAGGTGGGAATCACCAAGCATATTTAAGTATAACTAATTTTCAAAGGTTTCATAATTCTTCACATATATACCAATAATTTCCTATGTTTATGTCGAAAAAGTGTAACCAATAGATTAGTACATTAAATAAGAAGTTCATCTTGTGAGGCAAAGCACCTGAAAGCATTCCCTCACGTTTGACTTATAAGAAATAGTATATATAAGAGATGGTTGGACTATTCCATGAAACCATAAAGTATCATGGATCAAGTGACCTTGATCTTGACCTTGGGACCTCAATAGCACTCAAACATTTTGAAGCACATACTGTTAGGTGTAATCTTTTGATTTTTACACATAAACATTGATAAAGTTGTTATATTTGCATCAATTATACGAAATTTAACTAATTTTATGGACCAGGAACCCAAAAAGGGGCCATATGCCCCTCATAGCCACCCCTCATTTTGGCACCCCTTATGATATCAAAATATATGTTATTTATGACAACTGGGCAAAATTTGGGCCCTTGGTCATTGATGTCTTGAAATTTACCATAACAGCCCTGACTAAATACCTAGAATAGAAACTTGACTCATTGTCGCATTGTTTACATGGACAATGGAGTCTTCGGGCTGCATTGGTGTCCTGTGTCTCCATATCTCCCTAATCAATTGTATATGTCAACAAGTTGCCTCAGTGTCCGACAGTATCCTAATGACATTTTTCCATTGTCCTAAATATGGACTAAGATAATGCAAGATTACCGTAGATTCTTGTGTAGAAGCTCTGCTAGTACGCAAGTCATACCGCCAGTTCAGCTTATAGGATCTGCCCATGGTCTTGGTACAGCTAATACAAGTGTTTTTGTTAATATATAACAGTACTAAAGTCATCATAATCGGATTCCCTGTGTGGCATATGATATTCTCACAAAGTCTAGGTGCGGGCTAATACGCGAGTAAGGCTAATAAACGGGAATTTATGGTAGCTCATAAATTCTATACACATGACTAAAGAGGTTAAGTTTAATTTCCATGTTTTTCCATGTAATGATAGGTAGTTTGTGTCTAATTATCATGGAAAACCCTGAAATAAACACAGAGCACCACTGAAAAGTCACCTCGATGTTGATTATTTAACTTGGGGACCAGGCACCCCCTGTAAAATAACCAAGTCTAGGCTACATTAGCATGCAGCTCTGTCCATGTCTGTTAAAGCGGTCTGTTTGTCTCCTTGTATCTCCCTCTTTCTCTGTTTCTCTCTCTATGAGTAGGTGTGTGTGTCTCTTTCTGTTTACCCATGTCATCGCTTTCCCACGCTCCAGGACACAGAATCATCCATTTCCTTACATACACACTAATTAGGCAGAGTTTGGTATACTTCTCTGTCGTTCATGTACCTTTGTGTTGGCAAATTTCCCTGTCAGTACTGACTATACCATCATATTTTGACCCCCGTAGTCAGATGATTACATTTGTTAGTCACATAGTAGTCATAAAGATAGTCAGGAGTGACAATAGTGTTAGGGTTAGGGCTAGGGTTAGGGTGGATCACACAAATTGATGATGTCACAGGAATGTGTGCACCGAATATAGTTAGGAATGGTCCATGGACTTCAGGTAGGCACATCCTCTCCTAAACCACTGTTCCATGGATACCCCTGCTTATTATATGTTATGTTACAGTTGACTATGACAACTTAAGATGTTATAGGGTGCATGAGTTCTCATGTTTGATAGAGTAATCATGGTATTTTGTTCCAATTTTGATGAAATAGAAATACATGAACAGTGTATGTCTAGACTGACAGAGCATAATAGGCCTACACAGAAGCCTGTCACCTACCCTGCCTTATCTTAATCTGTTCCCTGCCCTGCCTTATCCTAGCCTGCCCCATGCCCTGCTTTATCCTAGCCTGTCCCCTGCCCTGCCTTATTCTAGCCTGTCCCTGCCCTGCCCCATCCTAGCCTGTCCCCTGCCCTGCCTTATCTGCCTTATCCTCGCATGTTCAATGCCCTGCCTTATGCTATCCTGTCTCATGACCTGCCTTATCCTAGCCTGTCTACTGTCCTGCCTCATCCTAGCTTGTCCTCTGCCCTGCCTTATCCTAGCCGGTAGAGCAGAGCAATGTAGATTACCGGAGAGATTACGGCAAGGCAAAGTACATCATTGCAGAGTAAGGCAGAGCAGTGTTACATAGTGTAGAGCAGGACAGAACAAGGCAGAGTAATGCAGAGTACTGTAATGTAGAGTAGGGCAGAGAAAGGCAGATCTTGTTCTGTGCTATTCTGCTCTACATTGCACTGCTTTGACCTGTCTGCCTTGCTCTACTATACCTTAATCTGCTCTGACTTGCCCTAACTCACTCTGCCTGGCTTTAATCTACAGCTGCTTCATGCAGGTAGGAGCTATGGGCTTTAAGGCCAATGTGTCCCTAGATCAGATGAGTGTAACTTGTATAATCTGTATGGCTCAAATCTGATTATCATATTTCATGCTTGTCCATAACTAGATAGGAAGAGTATTATTTTGCCTTGGGTGCATTAATTAGCAGCATCTTGGATGTCCTAGTCAATAAGTTGTTTGGTGTGGGGGTGCTGTTGGGAAGGATATGATACTTCCCAGAGTGGGGGTGTGACTTTTTTTCTGGGTGGGGGAGGGTGTTAGGATTTATTGGATTGCCATAAAACCCATATTTTTCCGTAGTGCCACATGACCAAATTGGGCTACCCCGGCCAAAACCCAAGCTAAGCCCAAATTGGTTAGCCCCCTTGGGGCTACAGCAAAAACCATAGACCAAACCCACCGGGCTCAAGCCGGGCAGCCCACTCAGGGCCACATTGGGAGCCCACTGTGGCTTCACATGGGGCAATATTGTGTTTGCTACTTGGGTTGGTATCGGCCATCTTCAACGGTTCAATCCCAATAGCGCATTGGCTGCTACAATAGGCTAGTCTACTGAAAGAACGGAAATGGTACAGTATCATTAAAACCCAGAATAAAGAATCTTGACTTTGTTGGCCATCTTTCCAGGGGGTCAGAAAGGGAAATTCATCTGGGCTCATAATTTCTTATTTCCAATAACCAGTTCTTAGTGAGGCATTACCAAAAGATAAACGTCTTATTGGAAAGGATCAGTTTCCATGATTCATCCACAAATAGAATGTTAGTTTTATTTCATTTCATTGTCCAGCTCATAAACATGTGTGCAAAAATAACTACCAGCAGAAACCATGTTAACCCTTTGAGAAGTTTTCATGATTTTCTGGAGTGTCTCGACATGATGCTTGAATCCAGCTCTTGGGAGTTATTCGCCAGGGGCCACATTCATCCAGGCTCTGGGTTTTGAACGTGCCTACTGTTGTTCTGACTGATAAGTCGTCAATATCCTGCAATGTTCAGTATCTAATCACTTTGTTACCCACTGTATTGTGTTCTGGGAATCATGAACTGCAAAGTGTCATGGAATATGGTCATTTATTCAGAAATCTAGTGGTTCTACGAACACTCTTAGTTCTTATTGAAAGACGTCAAAAGTCATAAACATGTGCCAAAATGCCTTGGAGCATAAGACAAATATAGTTTTAAAACTGGCACAGCCGAAGGCTGGTCAGCAGGTTCACAGGGCCCATAGGTTATAGCATAAAATATGACCAGAAGCTATGTTTACCCTGTTTGCACTGCTGAGTGTTTTACTGTACGGGATCGGGATGCCTGTATACTTCCCTTGGGTATAAAAGGATGTTGGTCTACAGGTTTTGGTCTGTTAAAGGGTTACTTCACAAGTTAACAAAGGGGCCATATTCCACGAGGCAGTACGCTGAGTGAAATGCAAATGACCATTCAAGGCATCACTTTGATGACGACACAGTGCATCGTTTTAATGACTTCACAAGGCCGTTTAATAAGGGTTCTGGTTATTCAACAGGTTGGCCAAATACAGCTTTCTTTGGTTTTAATCAATGACGCAGCCGTATTTGATGAAAAATAATTCGCCAGTCTTGCATCTGTAGGCCCAGAGATACACTCCTGAAAGGTCAGTATGATAGATCAATGGCGTGAGTTAATTCACATGCAACCTATGAGTTACTCATTGCCCTGAGTGTACCAAGCGTCTGAACTACGTCATTTCTACACAATACTGACGCCTTTCTTGTCATGTGTACGTCATATTTATGTTTTACACTAGTGGTGCTAACTGGGCTCACTGCATTGGTGTTTTAGGACAAAATAAAGCCTTGTTTCCTTATTAGTCTGAAGACAATGGGAAGCTATGCCCAGGGTCCTGGATTCTGTCCTACCTCTGTCCTACCTCTTCTAACAGTACGAGCCCATTCAACTAGTTTCTTCACTAGTAACTTCTTCATTATCTATCAGTTTTATCCCCTGCTGGTGTATTCACATTACAACTTTGGATAAAGTCAACGTTTGTAATCATACTTAGATGTAGATAAAAGGTATTCCTAAAAATTGAAATTCACCAATATAGGAATTTAATTTTTACTGAAGCCCTGGATGGAAATGATTTGATTTTGAAGATCTGAGCAATTATGAGTAAGAGTTGATTAGCTAACTCCTTAGGGCTGTGCAGTTCCTCAAAATAAAAGGGTAGGCACCAGAGCTCGCAATTAATTCTTAGGTGGAAATTTGAAATTTGAAATATTGAGATTATGAAAAGTTGTAAGTCAATTTAGTCTGATGTAACAAAACTGCTCAGAAGGTGCCTCAGCCCTGTAATGATGGAAGTCGCTAAAAGATGACATTTGTTGACATGATACACTAATGCGGTAAGTAACTTCAGGACTGTCTCAACTCCTTATATTATTAGGGTTGGCATTAGGCATTCATGCAGCACTGCCAGGAGTGACTCGCCAGGGCTGCATTCATGCATAATGACGACCAAGGCTGCCGTCCTTAAAGGGTTACGTTAGAATAGAGAAACATAGTAGTGGGTAGATATGTTGGTTGATATGCAAGACTGAAATGTTTTAATTAAACCTAGCAATTAGATTTTTCATATACAGAGAAATGTTTAGATCCACGAGACCATCCGTTAGTTCATCTGCATCTGACCAGATGGCCGCAGTGAGTAGCACACTCCGCACTCCGCACTCGAGGGAGGGATCAGAAGGCCTATCTGCCAGACCCATCACTCTCCAAGCAGGTTCTCAGTCATGCATACATAACTATATAAACATCATCCGACTGTGGATAAAGATGGCCGTATCTGTACAGAGAGTTGACCCCACTACAGCATGCCTCAAACATTCTCTGCAGAATATGTTCTCTGCATACTGTAGTTATTTTCTATTTCGTGTATGTATGTTTTTCAATCCATCTCTATATCGTTCTTCCTATAGATACCCATCTCTCATATAATCAATCCAGCCACGATGCATTCAAAACTGCCATTTATTTACTCAAAGTTAAATTCCCAGACATGTGTACAATGATATATGATACGTTGCGTATGGATCATGCACACACAATGCCATTGATAAACGTTGCCAGCTTACCCAGGCAAACGTAGTTTTCTGTTCATGTATTGCACCCACGTGAAGCGATAAAATCGTTTCAAATCTTTAACAAATCTAGAAATACATACATCCATATAATTATAAAGGTTTTAGACTTCATTTACACCATAGCCAAATATGTCCAGAGGTCGCCAGGTCGCTTGAATTGGTGTATCAGGTCGCAAGGCCCCTTGAGTAAAGCCTAATTTGCCAGGTTGCGTTATTAAACATGCTCGAACGAACACTTTACCCACAATTAATTGAATTAAACAAATGGCAATGAAGGCGACTCAAATATCGTTATGATGCTGCCGTGACATTAACATTGCATTACTGAACGTAAAGCTGCTTAAATTGTTCCGCCAGCGCATCTTTAATTTGCTTAAATACGAACATTTATGCAGTATTTTTAGCCCCCTCTGCAGACGCATGATGTAGCCTGGGCTCCTGGCCAGTTTGTAAGCAGCAGTCTGATGTCACCAGAACACACCAGGTGGCGACACCAGCATTGAGACCTCCCCACTCTGGTCTAACAGTAGCCCAGTCCCAGGACAGATGAGCAGCGACTCAACGCATCTTTCCACAAAGCAAAGCTTTAGCCATTTAAGGATGCCTTTTAGGACGCACGTCACTAAAATATGATATTTGTCATCATGATGCATCAATGCAGGCCTGGCGGTTCACTCATGGTGCATCATGACACCCTTCAGGAGTGTATCAACCCCGTAGGGCCCGCATGAAGCACTGGCGAGTTAATCGCCTGGGCTGTATTTATGTATCATGATGACCAAGGACATGACGCATGAATGCATAATGCCTTCCTTAAAGTGTTACTAAAATTGGTAGACCAGAACAAACTCTGCTAGGTCAATAATTCAAGGCACCACTGACTGTCATATCTGGGCCTTTTTGCCCTGTGTAATGGCGCGATTAAGGTGGACATCTCAACGTACATGCCAGACTCTACGTCAGACTACCCTACATATTAGCCAGTAAATAGCCTACATTTTAGCCAGTAACCTTTACCTATTGGTTAGAGTCATGACCTCCATGGCTTGATATCATTCAATCGCCGTCCCTCTACTTTCAGTATCTTACGTAAAAGTAACAATGTAATCTGGTAGCTGATCATGTGAGGTAATGGCCTAAGCCCGCATGCAGCTCACAAACATGACAATCACTCACCTGACTCTTTATACAGGCCGTAGAACATGCAATCAACCATCTTGACTACTAAGGCAATGAAAAAAATTATTACGGGCATTGCGGACACCACCCAAAATTCGGCCGCAATAGCTATTTCTTTTATATTTTTGAAGGAGAAAATGACCAGGAATGGCCGATAGGGAGAAAAGTTCACACTAGAATTTTAAAATGATCAGCTATCATTTATGATACAAACAAAGCCATCTTGTCCCCAAGGCGACATCCTGTCCCCAACGCTGTTATCCTGTCCCCCAGGCTGCCATCTTGTCCCCTCATCAGCCATCTTGCTTCCAGTCAGCCATCTTGTCCCCAAGGCAGCCATATTTCCCCAAGGCAGCAATCATGTCCTCGAGGCAGCCATCTTGTCCGCCTTGCAGCCATCTTGTCCATAGACCCCCATCCTCAGGCTCAAGCCACAAAATACCTCTCCTAATGAGTTCGAGTTTGAGTTTGACTGGTTTCTATTCTGCTATTTCATTCAACATAAAGGTCTAAAAGAATGCATTGGTTTCCATTGAATAACAGAAGAGGCTGATATGAAATCAACTTTATTTACTTTCAAAGATTGAAGCTTAGTAGTATAGTATGTATCGGAACGGGACTATGGTTAACTACTGTTTATTACTCAATCTATATGCAGCCAATCAGAGGCCGCCATTTGGTCACGTGACCCGTTGCCATGGTAACGTGACCTACTTAGGGCTCTCAGCCAATCAGAAGCCAGCATTCTGGGTGACCTACTGACCTACTTAGAAGCTCTCAGCCAATCAGAGGCCGGCATTCTGGTAACCATGGTAACGTGACCTACTTACGTCACGTGACCTACTTAGGCTCAGCCAATCAGAAGCCGGCATTCTGGTAACTAGGGTAACGTGACCTACTTAGGGTTTGTTTGTAAACAACACCACGTGGCTCTCTTGTTTGTAAACAACACCACGTGACACGTGTCTGTTTGTAAACAAACAACTTATATATAGAAAATAAACACAACAAGTTCCATGTTATGCTAAAATTATATTTTCAAAAAAAAGCACATCTGTTACAGCGTCTATGTGTAACTACGCGCGTTCTCATTCAAACACTATAACACTATTATACCGTAGCAGCAGCAGGTAGGACCGGAAGAAAAGCAAGCGCACGAGCAGAAGCGACGACACCATTTGCACCATCCGGCCGTCGCGTTGGTAGCCCTACTACCCGTCGCGCGTTCAACTGGAGGTTTAAGAGTGACAAATGACGATTCTTTGTCGACGCGACTGCTAACATCAGCAGCATCAGCAGCATCAGCAGCAGCATCAGCAGCAGCGGCAGCAGCCTCGGCAGCAGCGGTAGCAGCAGCAGCAGCAGCGGCAGCAGCAGTAGCGTGAGCATTAGCAACAACAGCAGCAGCGACAGTAGCAAGGGCAGCAGAGCGTGCACTAGCAGCGTTATCAGCGGCGACATCGGCAGCCGCAACAGCATCAGCAGCAGCAGCGTCGGCATCGGCGGCATGAGTAGCTGCATCGGCGGCAGCAACAGCAGCAGTCACAGCCGCAGCGGCAACAACAACAAGGTCATCACAACCAGCGTCACTAACAGCCGCAGTAAATGCAGCAGTAGCACGATGAGCGGCACTAGCAGCAGCAGTAGCAGAGGCTACAGCATCAGCTTCACATTCGCGCGCAGCTTCGTCATACCGCTTCATGTCACGGTCGCAACTTTCCATCATGGGGATCTGCAAATTGAGGCGTGGTGCTGGTGGTGGTGGTAGTAGTAGTAGTAGTAGTAGAGTGAATGATGATTGACGATGACGAATACGGTTTCACTCCCCCTTATATACCCTTACTCCCCCCTTTTTTCAAGCCGCCGGCCAGCTGCCCACTCACGGCAGGTCTTTAGATTAGCCTTAAGTCGCTTACTACGCGCTCATCATCCCTCTAATCGCATTTTCCAGCCGCCGGCCAGCTGACTGCTGTCGACAGGAGAGGGTGATTTTTTTTCTTTAGATTTAAGTCGCTTACCACACGCGCGCCCTCTAGTCACAGACAGAGTGACAGAAAGGGAGGGGGTCGCTTTGTTCACGCTACCTGTAGTTGTTTTTCTATACACACTCTAAGCCCATGACCTGCTAATCCTTTATACAGGTAACACGCGTTCAACTAATTACACTATTGTATGACAGTCGGTACACGGATTAATTTTAAACCACCCTCCCATCTGGATCCATGTCTGGTGGGTGGAAGGATCCAGCTGAAAAGCGTGATTAGGGCTTTTGTTTCTCTTATGATAGCAGCAGGTCAGCATGCGACAGCTGAAAATGTCAGACTAAGTCGAACTCTCGCCGCTCCTATAAAAGACTGAGATGCATCTCTCTTTCCACACCCCCTTCTACCATCGCCGCCGACACCGCCACCGCCGGCCAGCCGACCGCCGCCACCGCCTGCAGTCACCGCCATCACGCCAGCAGGGAATTTCGAGCTGAGTCTGCTTATTGCTTATTTTTTTTCTTTGAGCTTTTTGTTTTTTAAAATTTTTATTTTCACTCAGTCTTTTTTGTTTCGGAGGAAAGAAATATGGCGCTGCAGAGGGCGCGAGTTTCTAAAAGACGGACAAGCGAACAAAGTGCCCTCCTCAACTGCCCGGCTATTTTTTTATCTCAAAGGAGAGAGCGTCACGTAGTTGAGGTTCACGCTTCTCTTGAAGCGTACCGAATTCTCGAGAAAAGCAAAGCTGAGCGCCATCGTCGTTATACAAGAGCGGAAAAGGAAAACGTAGCGACATGGCCGTCTTCTCAGAACAGTATTTACTCTACCATTGCATAACAGCCGCTCTCAGCGCCCCCACTCGTTGGGCGTTTCATGAAAAGAAAGAGCGCCGCTACTCTCCTCACCCTGCCTCCTCTTATAAAGTGAGAATAAGCGCTATGAAACGATTCGACAAGCCGATCGGTTTCTTGGGAGCGACTGCAGCTCCCACTCGGTGGGCGCGCGTCGTGGCCGACGTGAACACGGTCTCTAAACGTTTCGGCGTCGTCACTTGTTATCCCGCATATTGCAATGCAGCCGAATTGAAGAAGATAGGGACGCACTATTTTAAACCATACGCTCCAATATGTATTTGTCACCGCCGCGCTCACACGCCTTATTGCTTTTTCGAGACGATCGTGTCACAACACAGAAATAGAAAAAAAAGCGGCAGAGCGACGAGCTTTGCCTAAATGATCCTCCTCCTCCTCCTCCTCCTCCTCCTCTTCTTTTTAAAAAAAAATAAATATTTGTATCAGACTCCTCTGGAGTCTGATACAAACATTTATGACTATAGAGTGAAAATAGAATTTTATCGCAAAAATAAAAAGAAAAAAAAGTCACTTCTGCCGCCGCTACTGTGACACCGGCCGGTATCAATAAAAAGGTCGGCTGACTTTTCTCCACAACCATTCACTACCGACCGTTCGAGTGAGAAACACAGCAGACAGTCAGACACACAACTACTCTCTGACGCGTCCTGAAAAAAAACAAAAAAATGTCGAGTAGTAAAAGCAAACTCTTCACAGAAATTCATTTCGACGCTCGACTACAAGGACCCTTTAGTTGTATCATTAGCGGTCCGTCGGGTTGTGGAAAATCGCGCTTGGTGGATCAATTTCTGAGCGACGTGAACAATTTGGTCACGCCGCCGGTGGAAGAGACTTTTTACCATTACGGCGAGTGGCAACCTCTGTTTGAAAAAATGCAAAATCAGTACGGTGTGGAATTCAGAGAAGGTCTTCCTAGCAAAGAGTCTATAGCGGGAGACGTGGAAGTAGCAGAAGACGCTTTACGACCACACACTCTACTGATATTGGACGATCTGATGAGCAGTTCCAATCAGCAAGTGGTAGCCGACATCTTTACTAAATACTCCCATCACTGGAACGTGAGCGTCATATATATCACTCAGAACCTATTCCAGAAATCACCCGACTTTCGAACTATGAGTCTGAACGCTCACTACATGATCGTTTTCAAGAACCCGCGCGACATGGGGCAAATAGCTAGTCTGTCTCGCCAGGTGTTTCCCTCCAACGCGGCGGCCCTCTCTAGTATATTTACCCATGAACTCAAGCGACCTCACTCATACCTCCTTCTGGACTTCAAGCAGTCAACACCTGACGATCTGAGAATACGCTCCTCTTTGACGTCCATACACTCTCAGCTAGTATTCGTACCGCTAGACAAAAAAAAGAACAAGAGAAAGCAGTAGCAAAAATGTCTTCTCATCTACTCGAAAGACACTTTGGTACTCTCAAGCACTTAGCTAAGTGCTCGCCAAAGGACTGCTCGCATCTAATAGACTCTGGAAGCGACGATCTGATCGCAGCGTTGAGTGAGATCTGTCACAATTTACTGGTAGGGAACATCCCGCTCAGCGACAAACAACTGGACAAGCTTCGAGAATCGGCTGACGTGTTGAGGGAGGTCGGCAAAAAATCTACGCCCATCAAGAAAAAGAGACGCGTCTTGGTACAAGAGGGAGGTTTCCTCATTCTGGCTCTCATAGGGATGGCCTTACCGCTTATAAAGAGCATTCTCCGTATATGAGACACCTCATTCGACACCTACTCGCCGACAGTACCACCACTACCGCCACCGCCAGAGTCTTCGCCACCGTCGTCCCCATGACGGACTCAGAGCAGCAACAACACTACAAACGCTTAGCGCTCGTGGATCCTGAGACGCTCTACAAATCATCACGAGCAGGTCTACTTCATCATGTGCCTGCTGCTGCTACTACTAGCGCTGCTACTACTGCAGTCGCTGCTGCTAGTACTTCTACTGCTCCAAACCTTCCTCCTCTTCCTGATGAGCGTACTGAAAAGAACGAGAGTTCCGCTCCTGCCACCGCCGCCCGCCTACCTGCCGATATGGCCTATTACCACAAGCAGGCAGAACAGTCCCTTCATCCCGACGCGGCCTTGCACCAGGTGCTACAGTTTATCTACAGGGACTTGGACTTAGTGTTGAACGATCCCACTTTGGAATTGCGCGAGAAAATGTTGAAATACCGAAGGTTGTTGAATAGATTGCAATTTTTTCTCGCGAATCCCAACAACAGCAACATCTCTTCGTCCTACACTTCTTCGCCCCCGGCTCACCTCCGTCAGTCTGCTAAAGAAGCCAGTGCGTCCCTACTTGAGCGGTTGGTGAACCAAGTTCCCAAGAGGAATCGCACCCGGACCGTGGCGCTGTACAAACAATTGGAGAAATCCGGTGTGGTCAAGTGGAACGAGGACGGTGCGGTGGGCGAGATGTCGGGTCGGAGAATACCACCTGAGCATCGCATCAACATAGTGGACTTACTGAACGACGCCGCCAGGTTCAGGAAGACGGCGCCCAGACCGGCGGGCTACTCTCCGTTCACAAAAGCGCTGCGCGAAGCAGTTCCCACAGACTCCTTGATCGGAAACCATCTGTATAAAGCGAGCGGACCTGGCCAAAGCTTGGACACACGGCTTGCTGACAGAGGTCGGAAACGACCGAGCTTCGACTCGGAAGAAGGAGAAGCAGCAGCAGCAGTAGCAGCAGCAGACTCTTCTCTCCAGGTGGACGATCAATCCTCTGACGACGAGGAGGGCAGTGAACTTTTCCAAACTCCGACTTCCTATAGGAGCGCGGCGAGTAAGAAAAGGAAAGGGCGCAACCGCCTAGCGGCGGCGATGTCGTTCACGCCCCCAACAGGCCAACGATGGGCAAACCAGTGAAGAGACTGACCAAGAAGGAAAAAGAAAAGAAGCGCGTAGTAGCTAGATATACCGACATCAAAGCACCCTCCAGTTCCACTAGCGTGACTAAACTCCAGAAACATCATTTTCGCCACCTAAACCCGGCCGTCATCCGAGATGCTTTAGTGTCGCTGGACGCCTACACTAAACATAAACCCATTCGGAGAAAATTCGCAAGGAACAAGACTATAACCGGCGCAATCGATCAGCAGTGGCAGATAGATCTGATGGACATGCAGGCTTTGGCGTCTCACAACGACCGCTTCCGGTAAGTGGTGACGGCGATCGACGTTTTCTCTAGGTACGCGTGAGCCGTTCCCATTAAATCCAAGAGCGGCGCTGATGTTACCGAGGCCTTCCGAAAGATGACAGACACTGGCGAGAGACGACCGCGCACTGTTCAGACAGACAAGGGGAAAGAGTTTTTGAACAAGATCTTTCAAGATCACTTGAAGAGCGAGGGCATACAGTTTTTCACTGGCGAGAACGACGACATCAAAGCTAGTCTAGTGGAGCGCTTGAACCGCAGTCTGAAGGAGAAGCTGTGGCGTTATTTCACACACAAGCGCACGTATCGCTACGTAGACGTACTGCACCATGTAGTGTCTTCTTACAATCGCACTCACCACAAGACGTTGAAAATGGCGCCGGCTCAAGTCAGCTCGGAAAACAGCGAAACAGTTTTCTACCGACAAGATCTCCCAACTAACAAACAAATCGACGAAATATGGAAAAAGAAGAAAAAAACAAAGACGTCCGCCGTCGACGTCATCGCTCCGGGTGACAGAGTGAGGATGTTGAGAACTATAGGCGCCTTCGACAAAGGGTACGAGGGAAACTGGCGCGAGGAAGTGGTCGACGTTGCTAAGACGTTGGGAAGCAGAGGGTTCGAGCTGAAAGACGACAAGGGCGAGGAGATAAAAGGCGTCTTCTACCCGGAAGAGGTTCAGAAGGTGTACAAGAGTCGTTACGACAACAACTACCTGATAGACGAGGTGTTGCGCCGCAAGACCGTCGACGGTAAAGAGTTAGCTTTCGTACGTTGGTTAGGTTACGACGACAAGTTCAACGAGTGGATCCCCGTCAAAAAAATAACGTAGAAAAAAAAAAAAAATGAACATCACCCTACCTAGCAACAGCTCTATGGAGTATTATCCTGACAACAGCTTGACGTCTTTCCGAACTCACTTCGACTCGCCGCTCCTTCTGCCCGAAGCGTACGAAGCGGCTCTGACTGAGATCATCCTCCCTACAGAATGGACTAACGTGCACGACGACGACTTGATCATCGTTGTTCCTCTGCGCACCAAGGGTTCGCTAGAGGAGGCGATCAACGTTTTAAAAGACACTGTATTCGCCGAAGGAAGAAAACCGCAGGTAGACTGGAAGAGAATGAAAAACGCGAACGGTCTGAGCAAGCTAACGTTCAGCTCAAAATACCCGCTGAGCTGGAAGGAAGCGAGCTATGTAACGGTGGAAGAGATATCAGACACGTCGGAAGAGCAGCGATTGAAACCGGAAACAAAAAGGTTCAAGAGAGAGGTCGACTTGAGACAGATGAATGCCGTATACAAGCAGTTCTTGTCCCCGGCGGTGAAGAAGAAGGCGATCAGCGATCAAGCAAGACAGATGATCGAAAAGATGGAGAAAGACATGGGAGTGCGCAGTTTCATGCCAAACATATTCCAGATACCTCCTATTTTCACCGGAAGCAACCACACCCTTCTCGAGCGCTTGAGTGAGACGTTGCGAGATGACAGACTAGAGGGCGCCAGCTTCTTGCTCAAACCGATGCGGATCTTATCGTACGACGCCAAGACGAAACGCGTCACCATCAAACCGCCGAGACACTGTGCTGTCCTGCTGACTCCGCATCTCGCATGCGTTCTAGGCTTCGGAGAGAAGACGTGTTTCGCGTCGCCGACTACCGGCGCCTACTCGATGGATGTTTACGGGGACGTGCGCTCTGTGTACATATACACCGACATGATCCAGGAGAGACGTGTGGGCGACATGCAAGTGCCGCTGTTGCGCTGCGTCGCGGTGGACAGAGGCGGAAAGCGTCGAGGTGGCGTGCAAGCTATCAGTTTTCCCCATTTGGATTATTTCCCCTTGAAATCCAAGAGGTTTACCGAGGTCGGCACCTATTTAAGAGACCGATCCGGTCATTCCATCCCATTCGGTAGAGGCGAGGTGACCGTGACACTTCATCTGAGACCTATTGAGCGCTGAAAGAGAGAAAAATGATGCGTCAACGCGTTCCGTACTTTCCACCCAGGCGCACCGTCGGCAGAGGGTACAGCGATTACTACAACGCGCAGCTGGGCAACGGCATCAACGTGTACAGCGGGCGCTCTTTCCAGAGCGGGCACGGTTTGGGCGGCGCTCTGTTGGGTCTGATGCGCTCGGCTACCCCGCTATTGAAGTCGGTGGGAAAAACGCTGCTCCGCGCCGGTGTGGGCGTAGCTAAAGATGTGCTGGCGGGTCGGACTTTAAAGAGCAGCGTGAAAGACCGAGGCGCAGGCGCTCTGAAGAGACTGGCGAGTACGGCGTTCTTGGGAGGAAAGACGACTGTCGCGTCTAAGAAAGGGTCGAAACTTCGCCGGCATTCTCCTCAGACGGGCGGTGGCTCTTGCAAGAGACGTAGAGGGGATGTATTCGACCGGTAAGCGCCTAGGCGTTCAGGTATAAATAAAAAGACTGGAGGCGGCCGGCGTCAGTCTGTCGTCCGCGTGAAGAGAGAACACAATGGCTTACGTACACGAGAGCAGTAACGAGTGCGCGCTCTCTGAGCTCGACCTGCACACCGTAGCGCCGACTCAGACTACTATCTTAAAGTCGTCTTTCCTGGGGATAGAAACAAAAATCTCTTTAGAGGATGGAGGTAACATAAATTTCACCATCAACAAGTCGCAAGAGTACACAGACCTGAACGAGAATTACCTTCATCTGGAATGTCAAGTGCTGAAACCGAACGGAGCGGCGCTCGAGGACACCGACGCGGTAGCTCCGGTGAACAACTTGGCTCACTCGCTCTTCAAAGACGTCCAAGTCTCCATCGGCGGTTTCAAAGTGTCTGGCAACACCGAGACCTACCCTTACCGAGCTTACTTGGAAGGGTTACTCAACTACAACAAAGACGTGAAGGAGGGCGTCATGAGCGCCCAGGGGTGGCATGAAGATACGCCTGGTCACTTTGACGCGTTGACTAACGCGAATGCGGGGTACAAAGCGCGCAGGAAGCTAATCTCCAACAAGCTCTTTTCGCTGATGGCGCGACTGCACTTTGACCTGGCTTATCAACCGAAGCTCATCGTTGGAGAGACAGAAATCAATCTCACTCTGAAACAGGCAGCGCCCTCTTTCTATCTGATGTGCGCCGCTGACGGAGGCTACAGCTTGAAGATCTACAAAGCAAAGCTCTACGTGCGACGCGTGTTGGTGGCGGACGCTGTAGCGGAAACGCACGAGAGAGCGGTGATAGAACACGGTCCCTTCGACTACCCGGTGAACAGAGTGGAGGTGACGACGTACGCCATCCCTCAAGGTAACAGAGATCACAGCTACACGCACTCCAACACAGGCCAGCTTCCCAAGTCGATGATGATTTGCTTCCTAGACCACGACGCCTTCAACGGTAGCTACACCAAGAACCCGTTCGAGATGAAGCATTACGACATCAGCTCGCTTCAAGTGATAGTGAACGATCAGAAAGTGCCGAACGACGCCTACGTGCCCGACTTTAAGACCAAATCGGCTGTGAGAGAGTACTTGGCGCTACACACGGAAACGGGGATGTACGAGGGCGCGCGCTCCTGCGGTATTTCATACGATCAATTCCTGAACGGTTACACGGTGTTCCCCCTCGATTTAACCCCAGACAGATCGCACGACGGGTGTCGCGTGAACCTTATAAGAGCGGGTCAGCTGAGGGTGGAAGTCAGTTTCCGCTCGGCGCTACAAGCGACAACAACGGTGCTACTCTACTTGGTGTACGACAACGTCGTCGAGCTGACCCGAGATCGACACCCCATCACCGACTACCACATGAACTGAAGACAAGACAGCGGTACTTAGCGTATCGTATGAACACGCTTGAAATAAGCAGAGTGTTGAAGGAAAACGTTCACACAAAACATCGTTTCCTGGGTGTTTTCTCTTGTGACACTATTCCGAAGCACCCTATCAAAGACACTTGTTTCGTGAGCAACACAGATCCGCAACATTTACCAGGTCAGCATTGGGTGGCGTTTTATGTGTCGAGCAAGGGTGAAGTGTACTACTTTGATTCCTTCGGCTTACCGCCGCTGAGTGCGGAGTTCTTGTCTTTCGTGGAACGCTCTGCTCCGTTCAAGTGGCAAAGAAACCGCGTTCAACTACAAGACACTTCTGCTGACACCTGTGGACCTCATTGCGTTCATTTCCTGATTGAAGCATGTCGAACAAGAAACCCCAAGAAGTGCGTCATGCGCATGAGCAAAATCCCAAAGCTGAGCGACCGGACAGTGAGTCAGAAGCTATCGATGATGCTGTTGTGACGGGTTGTTGCGATGGCGGCCGTTTCATGGAGGCAAAGATTCTCTGCCTTGCCGAAATGGTGTTGGATTTATCCAAAGTCGTGCAATGTCTATTGGAGAGAAGTCGTCCGGGGTGTGGTGGTGCGAGTGACGGCGGCGTGAGACTTTGCGGCCTGTTGGGTTGTTGCAAATCGAAGAAGCGAGCTAAAAAAGCATAAACTTGTGTGTTTTTTTGATTGAAATGAAAATAAAGAAAAAATGAAAAAAAAAGAAATTATCTTGTTGTGTTTTTATTTCTATATATAAGTTACATAACTTTTTTGTTTGTTTGTTTACAAACAGTCACGTGTCACGTGGTGTTGTTTACAAACAAGAGAGCCACGTGGTGTTGTTTACAAACAAACCCTAAGTAGGTCACGTTACCCTAGTTACCAGAATGCCAGCTTCTGATTGGCTGAGCCTAAGTAGGTCACGTGACGTAAGTAGGTCACATTACCATGGTTACCAGAATGCCGGCCTCTGATTGGCTGAGAGCTTCTAAGTAGGTCAGTAGGTCACCCAGAATGCTGGCTTCTGATTGGCTGAGAGCCCTAAGTAGGTCACGTTACCATGGCAACGGGTCACGTGACCAAATGGCGGCCTCTGATTGGCTGCATGTCGATTGAGTAATAAACAGTAGTTAACTATAGTCCCGTTCCGATACATACTATACTACTAAGCTTTAATCTCCACCCCTTTTATGAAATCCACAGAGTTATCTTGGAAAAAATGGCCCCTGGTATCAAATCCAGGGACATTGGGAGAAATTGGAAAAATACCCTTTGGCCACGTTTTATGTAATGCAGGTTGTGCCGTCCCGCCCTAATACAACTCTGTAGGACTGGTATGTCCTAGATATATGCATGTCAATGTGAAGTATGAACCACCTACCAGATCTAGGTCTGGATACTTCTTTATCACAAATTAAGCAGCATCATGCTATAGGCCTAGCTCACGGTGCCTAGCTACAACCCACCAGTCATGTACGGACCTGTATCAATAGCAGTATACAACTACCAGGAGCCCTGATCCGTTATCTCACAACAACATCAGCCTCTAACCCTTTAAGGACGAATGGTGCTGAAAGATGACATCTGTCGTCGTGATGCGCCAATGCAACCCACTAATGCTTCATGCCCTTGGTCATGATCCATCAATGAAGCCCTGGCGAGTAAGGGGATGAGAAGGGTCAGCATGATGCACCAATGCACCACTGGCGAGTTACTCGCCAGGGCCGTATTGATGCATCATGAAAGCAAATGTCATCTTTGCCCAACATGCCTTATTTAAAGGGTTAATGCTTGGTTATCTGATCAGCCTCTAATGCTCTTCACTCAAAAGAGGGAGTTGAGGGTTATCACCTATATCTGCCATGCGCCTACAGCTGATAGGGTTATCTCAAGTGCAGTACAATAGGTGTATGGTGCATTCCCATCCCACTTATTTGTGCCTTAACCCTTTAAAATCAAGCATGCATGTCGCTAAAGATGACATTATGTTGTCATGATGCACCAATGCAGCCCCGGCGATTAAGTCGCTGGTATTGCATCAGTGCATCATGCCGACTTTGCTGACCTCATTAGGTCAGCAGATCGATGTATTAATGCATTATGCTGTACGTAAAAGATTAAATGGCCCTTTGTCGGAATGATGCTTAAATGCAGCCTTGGTGAGTCTACTCACCAGTGCTGCATTCATGCATCATGTTAACCCTGCAGGGTTGAGACACTCTCCACCGGTCGACATGATGCATGAATGCAGCCCTTCCGAGTTACTCACCGGTCCTGCATTCATGCATCATGACGTGAGGCGACATGTGTGGATTCAGACCTCGGGAGGGAAAGAGGGAGAAACAGATAGAGAGAGACATAGAGACAGAGAGAGAAGGAGAGAGAAGAGTGAAGAGTAGAACATTGAGAGACAGAAGATCAGGGTGGGAGTGAAATAGGGGAAGAGCGAGAAGAATCTATTTGAATAGAGAAGGGGAAGAGAAAGGAAAATATCAACAGAGAAAATGACAGAAAGTGACAGAGAAAGAGACAAAGGGAGGGAGGGACGATACAGAGAGAGACAGGCAGAGGCAGGTGGTCAGTGGTATAGGAGAAAGGGTGGGGCAGCCGTGGCAGTTGGCATTGCATTGAATACATTGAAGATTGTGTCTCATGAGATTTGGCCAATGTGAACGTCTTTGATTGGGTGCCATCTTTGACCGGGTGCCATCTTAGACTGGGTGCCATCTTTGACCTCCTGACAGAAAATGGTTTATTTAGGGCATGTAAAGTTGTTTAGGGAGATATAACCACCACCATTTTCTTCATTTTATCCCTTTCATGTCAAAAAAGAAATTTATTTTTCTTTAATCTTTTTCTTTATGGAGGCCAGTCAAAGATGGCACCCGGTCAAAGATGGCACCTAGTCAAAGACGTTCACATTGGCCAGATCTCGTGAGACACAGTCTGAACGATTAACAGGAATATGATGACAACCTCTTGTCTGTTTCAGTGTTTCAGTGACATAATATAATTCACTGACCTTTTTATGTTAATTCACTGCCAAAATGGTGATTCACCGCATGTGTTGTGTGGTCGCTATGTTTGATGATGCTGCAGAACGTGATCTGTGTTAGCCTAATATCGACCCCCGTCAGCTGTTTCTATAAACGGGACACAGGTGATTAACCCTCTATGGCCAGCACGGCACTTTAAAGGGACATTTCTTCCATATCTTGAATTCTACTAAATGTGTTACAAATTTATTGCACAATAAAATATCCTTGATGGGCAATAAGAGGCGACCTCGAGGGTTTCAGGAGCGGAGATATAGCCTTAAACTGTGTATTCTTAATGAGTGGGCTTATAGTGTGCATTGAAAAGTCTTATTCTGAGCATAAAACTGATAATTAGTTTAATTCTGTGGAATGCTTTGGTCATATTGAACATTCTGGTTAATTTTTCACCAAATTGATTCTTGCGCCCTAATCATCGGAGGATGACACTTGAATTCATTATGCACTCTACCTTCTTGATGCATAAGTAATTCACTAAGGCTGCATTCAAGCATCATGCTGACTGTATGTGGTTAGTATTACACACCAAACGATGAACACGATGCCAGGCTCGCCTGGGCTGCATTCATACATCATGATGACAAAAGGGATAGCGCAAAGTGTTAATAAGAAAATGATAATAAATTAGTCACATGATTCAGCTTGTGCCTGTTTTAGGTACATGGAACGTCCATTGACCTCTCAATAATTTGCTTGTTTATTCATTTCACTAGCATCAATGCTGATTAACCATTTGAGAGTCGCATAATGCTTTAATACAATTTGGTTTTTGTCATAACGATGCATTCGTACAGCCCTGTTATTAAAGTGGTTCACAATGCAGGGCTGCATCAATGCATCATGTCGACCCTAAGGGATTGATACCCTCCCCCTGGCAGTCGGCATGTTGCATTGATGCAACGCTGACCATTAGGATCGCCAGGGCTGCATTTCCACAGCATGGTGACAAAGGTAGTGATACATTGAACAGCAAACGGCAATCTGTAAATATGATAAAAGTCACACCGATGATGTCAACCTATGTCTGGTTCAGTGACACATAGTTCACTGACCTTTTCATGTAAATTCACTGCAAAAGTGCTGATTCATTCAGCGCATGTTAGGGAGCGGTCTTTTTTTAACAGCGGGGGGGGGGGGTTTGGTGGATATGGAGGGGACCAAGGGAATTTGGACCCCTCTTGAGGTGGGGACCAATAATATAGCACCCATATTTGGCGAAAAGCCCGAGCATTATTATAGCACAAAGGGGTCAGCCGCGCTCAATTTCAACTGCCTGGGGGGTGGCCGAAACAATTCCAACCCCTCCCAATGGGGGGGGGGGGGGGGGTCAAAAATAATTTTCACACGCTCAAGCGAAAGTCCACTGACCCCCCGCTGTTGTAAAAAAAATGACCACTCCCTTATCATGTTTAACATTCATAACAGTTATATGATAAAAGTCACACAGTTGATGTCAATCGGTGTCTAGTTCGTTGACATATTATAGTTCATTGACTTTCATATGTTAGTTCGATGTGCGGATGCTGATGAACAGTTACTCAGCGGCGCATTATAAATATCATATTTAAAATGTACTGGATTGATTCCTAGGAACCATTATGAGGTAGGCAAGTTACAATACCTTATAATCAAACATAGCGGTTACCGATCCTGACTTGTTTTGTTTTGTTATATTGGCTGCAGAACTGGCATGTGTAGCAAGGTGGCAAGGGCACCATAATGTTGGTCAAAATCCTTGATCAATTTAAAGTAATTAAATTATGAGTCCCAATCATCTGATCGTCGGATATACCAACGTTAATTGAGATGGTGTTTTCCCACAGAGTAAGCGTTTGCGGGGAGGTTCACACTACCACTTCTGTTCCATTTATTTTCATGTTTTATCTCCCACCACTACACTCTTGCCCACCCAAAAATGATTTAAATTTGACAGAAAGAAATGGTTACCAATACCACGAGACACAAACGTTAGACGTTAAACAAATGTGTTGTTTTACATCACTGTTACATCATTGTGTTTGAGCTATTTGATATGCCGATATGTCTCACATTAAGTTTACCTGTTATAAAGTGTTGTTATCATTAACCAGAGGGCTTCTCGATGAAAGGGTCTCCCCAAGAAATATTAGCCAATTACCAGAGAGGTAGGCTGAGGGGGGCATTTCTGCGCTCAGGAAACAGCTTTGTTTTTATGACAAACATAATTATATCATTGGACCTCATTATACAAGGATCTGAATCCCCACTTTTCAAATTGAACGATTACCAAGTGTTCAGAAAATGAATCTATACGATTTAATTGTTTTTCTCGATCGTCCTTATAATTATAAGATTGCATATGTCCCCAGATCTTCCTGTGTTATGATAAATTCGCTAAAATAAAAATTACCAAAACAACATGCCCCCACACATTTAGATCTTTGTTCCCATGTGTGTCCTGTGTGACAGGCTGGATGTATATGGATATAATTTAGGAATGTTGTTATAAATATGGTAAGTGTGTTATTTCCGTCTCTCTGTTACTTTTTTCTGGTAGGTTATTGCTATGAACACCCTTAGCCCTTTGAGGAGAGAGTTATGTTGATATATTCATGTTTAGGTTCATATTGTGGTATTTCCTTGGTTATGGTTTTTCACTGCTGCCATTGACACTACGACCTAGATACCAGATATGAACAAGTTCCTAGTGTGGTGGTTCGTGGTTATTCTAGTTTAAGGAACAACGAGAACGGCAGTTTCCAGGTGTGAGAATTTTATTACAAAGTAAATCACATTCCTGAACAGGGAACAATTAGTGCGAAATCAACACACGGCTTCGATCATGTTTCTATAGGAAATAGGAAACAGTCACTATAATATCAATATACAGCGTTGTCCGCATGGTTAGACATAGTGAAGTCTATGGCGTCAGCCGGGCCTGCACTGACTAGCCTCCCGAGTAAACACCTCGGTCTTATATAACCCTTGATCCTTGGATCACGTGGCCAGGTGGGAGGGTCGGCCACCCACCTGAGAGCGGCACAAAGTAACCTGGAGAGGAACCGAGTCCTCCCTCGGGAACTGTGTGCACTAGCTCCAGGTAGAGAAGCCGAGTAAACAACAGATGTTACTCGGAAATGCTGTGTATGAGACTAATATGTAATATCATGCCCTACACTAGTTTTGACAACAAGCACCATATCTTGAGAACATGAGACTGTTATAAATAGTTTGTCATGTATTTTGGACCATCTGCCCTTGATGTTTTTCTCTGAGTTCACACTCATGTCCACAATCGTGACACACATTTATATATCGCTGCTGGAGTCGAAAAGCATGGGACATTATTATACATGACTTTTTTCTTGGAAGTACTCCGTAGTTTTAGGAAGTGATCATTATCTAACAAAAAATGGTCCTGCAGAGGCTAGTCAGAGAGTACGGCACTTCCAGACTCAAGTAAGAAAATCCAGCACTTCGAGACTCGAGTAAAAGGGTCCAGCACTTTTAAATTTGAGTAAGAGAGTCCAGTGCTGCCATACTATATCCTGCAATTGTTGGAATGCTAGAAGTTGCTAGAGTCAAGTATTGCCTTAATTACTATGGAAACACCGCATGAAGAAATCTCCAGTGTCAACCTGTGCAGGCATTCTAGTTCCTACAAAATAAATGTCCACGTGTCTCTTTTAAGACAAAAGCCTCATTTTAAATTAGAACCGTCTATCCTATACATTATCAATGTGGTCTTAAGGGTGCTTGCAGGCAGGCATGTCCCTGTCAGTGTCTTTCCAGTTGGTGTGACCCTTGTCCGCCCACAACAACTGTTTTCTTCTCAGTTTCAAAGGTCTTTTTCATCTATTAACAAATGTACACATCTTTTAGTAGAAATATTTGGCCGACCATTCCTCAAATGAAAAATCAATAATCATCTCACCGGTTTTCACCATCTAAGGGAGGCTAAAAGATAACATTTCTCGTAATGATGCACCAGTAATTTGTTGCATCATGCGTTTGGGATATCAGCTCCGTATGGTTGGCATGATGCTTATAGGATCGAGCCAAGGTCAGGATGTAGCTTTATACCCATGTTTTCGCTACTATGGTACCAAAAGTCAGGGTGCAGCTTATACGCACGTTTTTTGCCACATAAGATCGCGAGTGCAGCTTATTGGATCGATCCAAAGTCTTGGTGTGGCGTTGACCAAACACACACACAGCCTAGCGTGCAGCGAACATTATAAGTTGCAAGAGCAGAGCCTACATCTCATGATACCTAAAGTACCGGTGAGACCCACTTCTAAGAGGTTGTAATGCTGAAATACAGATGTTATCTCATTAACACCAGATACCATCACCTCAAAACCATTTTAACAACTCATTTAAAGTGTCCTTTAGGCCCATTTTCCATTAGCCGATTTGGAGGTGCTAGTAGGTCATCTAATCGGCAGGGAGCTGTCGGCAGGTTGATTGGTGGATATGGTAGGAAGTAAAGCTTATAGTATGGCCTACAGTTGGCAGACAAATCCGCCATGATTGGTGGGTGTAGGGGGTATCCCGACATGTATAGTCCCCAAAATCAGCTAATGGAAAATGGGCCTCAAGGAGCAGCTCACCCTATGCTGACAATAACACTCTCAGAGATAACAGGTTTAGGCCTACAGTGATCATTTATGATAGGCAGACAACCCTGGAGGTGATAAACCCAATCACAAATCATTTAGGGGCTCCCCCTGAGAGATGCTCCTAATGACCCCCTACAGTGTTATCAATTAAACTGTTCTTTGGCAGCTTCGCCTGATTCCCCTGGTCTTGACTATATGCACAAGCTTTATGGTAGTACAGAAGTAAACTAGGTGTTGATGTTGGTGATCTCTGGGCAGCGAGTGATTGCTGCTGTTGCACCCTGGGTAGGGTCCAGATGTCAGGCCCTGACACCTGCACCAATAGACACTGTCCTATCTGCATCTCATTAGCATCTCATTAGCATCTCATTAGCACCCTGTATGTCGCCACCAACAGCTGGCCACCAGGGGGAGTTACAACCTCATGCATAGTATGCTAATGAGAATGCCCTCTTAATGACAAGATATCATGAATTGGTCGTGTAACCATAAACCTTTCAAGGACGGCATGCGGCTAGAAGGGGACATTTTACTGTCATTATTCAACGATGCAACCCGGTGAGTTACTCACCAATTCTGCATTGGTGCATCATGACTGGGAACATGCTTTAAGAATGTGTGTGTGCACAATGGCAGACAGCATGTTGAAAATGGGTAACGAATCACCCAAGAATTACAAGATCTATTTGATATCAATTTGGATACCTCTAAATCTAAATAGCACCAGCCTTCCCTATATGTCACCAACCCCCCCCCCCCCCCCAACATATTACCAGCCCCTTATATATATCACCAGCCCCCTCCCCCACATAACCCAACCCCAGTGCAGATTGCATACCCCCCCCCCCCCCCCACCTCCAACCCCCCCCCCATCCTTCCACCCTACACACCTCACCCGGTGTCATAATATACAACACTTTACCACTTACACCTAAAAATCTTAAATAATACAAATCCTTTTGTTCTATTGACTTAAATTCAATCCTACATACAATAAATCAGGAGTTTTGGTTAAATCCCTTGTGTTCCTTCTGCTCATATTATTTTTTTCTTATTTTTTTTCTGCGTCTATCCATTTCTCAGTCATGACTTACTATATATAGATCTTGTACATATTTTCTGGTGCAGTGCCCCAATGCCCGATATGGAGATGAAGCGGTCTTTGTATTCATTAAACCAGTCGACTATCGGGACCAATGTATCACTTGGTGCGTGTATAAGCACGAACTTGCCAATCCCAGACGAGGAAGGTTGCAAGAACATAAAACCCTGTCATTTATTTTTATTGGACGCGACGGCAGGAAGGCCTCTGTTTAGCAAACTTAGATAAGATGGCTTGAGAAAACACTCAATATATTAATACCGGCTATATCAAAATGGTTATGGCACCCAACCTTTACCGGGTACCTTACCCTAACACATTCCTTAAATAATCATAACTAATATAATTTGCCTACAGCTGAGATCGCGCTGTACCTTATAAGGGATAAATAGGCATATTTTCCCCCTCACACCAAGCATAAGTTCCCAAAATCAGATTCACTGATTTTATTTGAGAGATGAGCACGCCCCTAGAGGGAAATAGGCAGACTGAAACATAGCCAACTTCAGGGTTGCCTATCTGTGGCTTCTCTTCAATCTAAGCCTTTTATTCAAAATCACTTTAAAGCTACAAAATATAACTTGACCTTTCTACATCATCTTTACATCTAGTTTGAGCAAGCCCAATGTTCGATATTCACAACACGCCATTAAGATGGGCCACGCGCTGGTGACAGGCTAAATGAGCAGCTGCAGTACTCCCTGGGATTGTGGGCTCTTTACAGCTTACAAAAGTATGACTGTCCTGGGTGAACAAGTCCACGTGGGCATGATCCAAAACATTGTAATTTGCCCGCGACTATTTTAATCCCCTCCATACGGATGATACCACTGCACTAGGGACCCCGAATCTATAAGCCAGCTGAGCACAAAACTTATGGGCACATTATGGAGATCAAGAAGACTAAAATAATCCTTTAAAATCTTTTTCATATATTTTCATCCGAATAAATACGTATATAATATCCTTCATAACACATTAAAATTTCCCCATTTCCCATTTAAAGATTTTATCTTTCATAACCAACTCCAAATCCCAGATCCATTTACCCCCGACAACTTTGCAAAATACCCACCCCCCCAACCTCCAACTTACCCCCCCCCCCCTCCCAGGCTCGCCACCTCGGCACCTTACAACACCCCACCCCCTATTGCAACACCCCAAAATAATTATTTCTGATCTGTCCCAGCCAATCAGGCTGGACTGCCCCCCCCCCGCCACTCCCAGGTTGAAACACCAACCCCACAGCCGCCCACCCCGCCCCCCCCCCCCCAGACAATTTTCTACACCATCCCAAGACCCCCCCACACACTAACCCCCCCCCCCTCCCACCACATTCAATCCTCCAGTACATATATATTACATCCCACCTTTAATTTATCCACTCAACCCACCACCCCCTCCACATGTGCGCATGCGCTTGGAGGGGCCATTCACAGCTGTGTGGGGATAGTTCACAGCTGTGTGGGGATAGTTCACAGCTGTGTGGGGATAGTTCACAGCTGTGTGGGGATAGTTCACAGCTACGTGCGGATGGTTCACAGCTGTGTGAGGATGGTCCCCAGCCATGTGGGACTCATACACAGCCATGTAAGATAATTCAGATCGGCATGTAACCATGACATTGTGAGCCTTTGTGTGACCTGTGACTGTGAATTCATTGTTGAACCTGTTATTTTGAGGTGATTTCTTCACGCATGTACTGGGCCGATTAATACCTATTTACTGCGTCCTGCCTTTACGTCATGCTTTCCTCACCTTGCCCCCGCAACACACTACTATCAAGCGGGAGAGGAGAATCGGAGAAAGTCCATACTATACAGCCAATTCGCAGTCTTTACCACTCTACAAGACAATGATGTTGATAACAGCGTTACTTTACCTAACTGCGGCGTGGAACGACCCGGCCCAGACCCTCATCCAAGGTGCAGTCACCCATTATAATGGGACATGGTATGGGGCCTGGTATTTGTGGTGTCCTACAGCTTTCAGTTGTACACTATGCGAACGAGCCTTGTTAGGCTATAACATTTGAAACAGATGCCACCTCAGCAACATGAAGTACCGGCAAACACGTTATGGGCTACATAATTCGAACAGGCCCCCATATGAGGGCGTTCCAACCATACAAGGACTATGACTGATGACGATCAAGGACAACAAGATGCCGCAGAGAGGAAACAATCTGTGTGGAACCTCTGATCTGCTTGCTGCTGCCAGGTCCTACCCAAAACCCACTGAGGTGCTTTTTCAACTATATTTCTAGTTTTAAACATTGCAATAATCGGGTAAGTCGTACTTTTGACCCTCAAATGGCTGATAACATTTTTCACCAGGAGAGCCCCCGTTTGCACTAAGGCTTACACCCCTGACAGACAGAATGCCAGGGCTAGCTCTTAATTCCTGGAGGTTTGCCCCCAACATAAGGTGTAGCTACACCTGGGCCTCCTGCACTTCATGGTGCTAGAGCGCTTTGATAGGATAAACAGTAATCTCATTTCGAAAGCACTAGCCACCAGAAGTTTGTAATAAAGCAACCAGTGGACGGTGACAGGAAAAGCGCAGACGGTTTTAATAAACATATGTGCCCCACTAATCGCTGAGGCACCTTGCTGCATGAACTAAATGGCCTACAGCTTGCTTATCTTTAGGCAAGGCCAGAACCATTTTTGTGATGGTTAAAACACAGCAAAGTGGACCTCAAAGAGACATTCTTAATATACCTCACACAGACACAGGGCAGCCAATGTTGGCAATAGGCCCACTCAGGTATATTAATCTACTATATTTTATTTGTAACCTAATACACTCATTGTACCACACCGGGTACGCCTGGGTATAATTATATAGTTTAGATAAACCAAGGATTTATTGAAGCCCTATTCAGGTGCTTTCTAAAAAAAAACAAAAAAAAACAAAAAAACTTAGAAACATAGACCTTAAGATTAAATACTTTATAAAAAGGCTGTGGGAACTGGATATTTTATACCCAGTACTCACAATGTGCAGCCTGCCAAAAACATAGATTAGATACACTGTAACCATGCTTAAGTGCATAGTAGTATACTAACTACTGTTATTTATATATATATGTATATATATATATATTTTTTATATTGTTTTCCCTTTCCTTTAGTTGTTTTATACAACTTGGGACCCGGTAGCATGTTAGTCACAACAGACTACTTGTTTTCCTATTTATTCATGTATTCATCTATATGTATTGAGTTGATACTGATTATGTAGGCAAAGACTCTCAGTAGATAGGGACCTAAAGGTCCAGCGTATTGTGTGTTAGAATTAGTACAGGCACCCAAGGAGTTTACACATGGTGTTTGAGCTAAAGGGAGCCTTTGCAATCATAAACTCTTTAGAGATGATCAAGTATGCAGTTGCCCAGCCGCACTTATAGGCTAAAGGTCTGATCTTATCTGTCCTTCTGTTCATTAAAAATGTTGGGACCCTTAAAACTTAAAAATTCCAAATCAACAATCTTGCCCAGCGAACTTGACATCTATCACTTAGCATATACAACAAGTATCAATTGATATTGACCCAGAGACATTCAATGGGTAGTTTCTTGCATGCCACACTGTGTTCAATTGCATTTGATTTCTGGGTGGCTATACCTTTTTAGCCACCTCTGAAAATAATCAACATATTGTCAAAATTTCCTGATTGGAGACGAGTTTTATGATTCGTCTCTGGCCAAGAGAACCAAAAACAGAGTTCCTATTTATATATCATTATATATTCACATATTTAACTTTGGCTTGAAACAACAGGCACAATTTCCATTCTTCAAAAATGATCATCAACTTTAATTAGTTGAAGCCAAATGTTATATCTTTCCAGGCCTAATTTAGACGTGTCGCCTACGCGTGTTTCAAACCCAATACCATGTAAACTGTTGAGTGACTGTCATTTACAGCCGCTCCCCAGTAGTCTTCTAGGTGTTTTATGATATTCCTACTCACGACATGGCACCTGGATATTACACACCCAGCTCCCATGCCTTGTTTTGGAAGCTGGAGGATAGCACCAAATGTGTCCATTTAGGACCTGCCAGTAACAACTTTACTATCCTGTTAGGACCTACCTTATAGGTATATTTTTGACCATTTTCCAAGTCGAAAGGATAAAAGGCCCAACTGCTGGCCTGGGTCATGACTAGTCATTTATATGTTACCTGTAGCATAAACTATAAGACCAGCCTTATATCTAAAGACCTCACATGTCCAGGGCTAAACCAACACAGATAGGTGCTATCAGACTTCATATTTACTCATATTTACTATATATTAATCTTGTGTGCATTTGTCCTTTTGTTAGTAGCCATGCTTTCACTTAAAGACCTGAAGGTCTATTTTTGCTGTTGACCACTGGTTGGTAAACACCACTTCCTATAAGAAAGCCTCTGGAATTATAGTTTTAGAGTTGATCAATTAAAACTTTATAAGCAATAGCTGGCAGCAATGACAACACTGCCCATTTTTGAAGGCCTGAAGACCACTTCGGAATGAACCAATTCTCCTCATTTATGACTCAATAACAAATTCCTATTTTTTTTTTACACAGAAAGACAAATGCTGGTCCCTGTTTTGAGACTCCCGACAGACCAACAGTCATACCGTCCTGTCGGGATCATCTTAAATGGGATTGATTAATTTTTGACTGCTGATGTCATGCAGACTGCCGTACACCTAAACTCACTGGCTCAGACATGAAGAAGTGATACCTTTCTCACTATCTCTGTTTCCCCTTGAATTAATTGTTCACTTGAAATTTTAAGACCTTTCAAATTAGAAAATCTCAACCAAACAAATTCAAGTTTTGGAGATGATTTCTCGCCACTCCTGCCTACCGGGTGATAACCCAGCTTAACTTTCAACAAGTTTAACCTAAATTTGCCTGAGCCATTGGTCTGAGTTAGGGGAGTGCGTGCTACTGGCATCAGTATCTACACTTCAAAAAACCATCTTAACTGATGGCTGGTTTCAGTCATCCACCACACACCTTCCCTTAGTTTACAAGTCAATATCACAACCTATTGGCTGTGATACACTCACCCGGAGCTGAGTGGGTGTGTGGGGATGTGTCAGGGTGCTGCTGGATGCACTGAAACCTTACCTTTCATCTTTAAGAAATCATACCCCTAAGGTGCACTGGGTGACCCCGCCTACTCTCACACCTATTGTGGGTGGGCTGGATTTCACCCCTGGGTGTGGTCATTGCGACACACCGGGCAGGCACAGGTATGTCGCAACCCCCGTATGGGTTGCTCCATGCCAGCCTGCAGGGGTATATACTCCCCTCTGAGACCATCAGAGATCATCCTTACTCCAGCAGTGGCTGGAGGCTCTGCTACATGTAGTATTCTACATGGAGACAGGAGAGGTGGGTAGTGCTGCTGCCCTACCCCCTCTCTGGGCCTAGGTGAGGTGACACACACTGCACCCACTAGGACCTAGGAGCTGTGTCTTACCATACATGTATACATATACACTGGAGAGGCTGATAAGGCCTCATGATTGTACATCTCCTGCAATATTACCTGTGGATAATAAAACTGGAATCAACTCTACTCATCTGTGTTTCTCTAAATACTAGTTATGGTAACCCAAGTAGCTACCTAACACTGTCAGAGTCGTGGCGACTCTTTTACTTCTCTCTGTGCACTTAGCCCTTTTGTCACTATGATTCATGGATGCAGTCCTAGCGAATATCTCTTGTGCTGCAGTCAAGCATCATGCCACCAGGTCGGTCATAGCCGTCAGCCAGTCATAGAAGGTTGCTCGTCATGGATGGTTGTCGGTTTCAACTTGCATCAATTTGGCGAGCCATATGACACATCAAAGCTCGATGCCATCCTTAAACAGTTAACTGGAATTCAATCTGACTTTAAGTTAATGACTTTATCACCAACAGAACAAAATTTGTTTATAGAGAGCGTTCTAATACAAAATTAGAGTACTCCCCCTTCATCAGCTGTATGAGAGGCCCTGACATTTGAGGAAATACCATGTATTGCATAATCAGAAGCTCAATGCGGATTACAGTAGGTTCACCCTAAGTCAATTCATACCTTGAGTCAACCACTTTTGACATGAAATTTCTGGTTAACTATGAATCCGGTAGCAATAAACTCCCATTAAATCAAAAATTGAATTATTTTAAAAGCATATACTGCACATTGCATTCATATCATCCTTCTTTTCCATATGGTAAAATCAGCCAGAAGTACTCCTGTTTGACCTGTTTTGATGAACAGAGAATGAACATTTCTCCACCCTTTATGATCTTTTGCAGTTCATTTGAACTATTTATCCATGTGATACATAATGTTGATTGGGTTCATGATGTATATCTATGTCTTAATTACAAAAATCATGACTTACTTGGGCAAAATTGATTTCCTAAATTACATTTAGGACTCATTTCATAAGGGGTACCCATTTCACCTTAAGTCAGCCACAAATTCACCCTAAGTCAGCCACTTCATACCTTAAGTCAGCCATGGCATTTTCTCCTCTGGAATCCCTCCTGGAATTCTCTCACCCAAAATTCTTGCCTTAGAGCTCTCCCCCTACCCTTATGAATCCCCCCCCCCCATCTACTACAGGGTTAAGGATAATAGGAAATATAAGAAGCAGGGCGGATTATATGAGTAAAGCGGAGAGAGAGAGAATACTCCCCCTGGTGGATCTTTGAGAACTATTCAGTAGGGACTGGTTGATCACCACACGCCCCTTTGCTCCCTCTGTGGGGGAAGGACTGAACTGCTGGTTTCACTCACCAGGGGCACACTGGATATAGAGCAGAGGCTGGGGGAGCTCGCCCTCACAACCGCCACCCCCCCGCTGCACACGCCTGCTCGCAGAGACACTGAGTTACATAATAAATTTTCTGAATGCTATACTATAACCTAATAGATGGTCCTGTAAGATATCATGAGTGTTATTCTCCAGATCAATACCTAAAATGTGGTTCATTTCTGATGGTTATGGATAAAATCTTCTGGGAGCAATTAGCTTAAAGGTAGCTCATCCAAAAACATGACTCAGACCGGATGAAAGTGGTGAATCTACCCTAGTTACAATTTGAATACAATTGCTCCAACCATATATCCGGTGATGCTTGTTACTTCAAAGTGGTGAATCTACCCTTGTTACAATTTGAATACAATTGCTCCAACCATATATTCGGTGATGCTTGTTATGAAAAAGAACTGTATATCGATTATATTTCCACCCATGAAAGCTGCAAAAACCTGTTTATCTCATTCAGATAAAGTTTGGTAGTTTGCAAAAGTTCAATTTCTAAATGTACCCACTGACAAATTGTTATGTATATTTTCAGGACTGATTGATCTGTTCCTGGCATATGACTCGTGAACTTCAAAGGTAATCCCCACTTATCTACACTCTTCTAGTGCTCTATTCGTGCTCTATTCGATCTGCTGATTTTCATTTTCAGATAGCCGGTATCTAGAACCAGTTTTGGTTTATCAATTTTAAATTATGGTGGCCTAGGAGGGCCAATTATATGATTTTGTTAAATGTATAATATGGATAACTTAAGAAAACCCTTTATGTGAGAAAAAAGTGTGTTTTTTCAAGTGCAAAAAAAAGACATGAAAGCATGGTAAACAGTGCAAAACACGTCGATGTATTCTTCTGTGACAATCACTGGTTGATGGCGACTTCTAGGTTGATAGCAAAAATTGCTAGACATGAAATAATCCTCAATATATTGAATTTTTAAAGCCAAGCCAAACTCGTCAAAATAGAATACAAGGTATATATGATATGCTATTTGATATGATACAAGGTGCGATACCCTAAATGTCATGCCAGTATGACATGGTATTCACAGACATCACATTGAAAAATACACTCGCCAAATCTTCAATAATCACGAGTCTATTTTCAGACTGGAAAGTTATAGGAGAAAGGAGCAAAGCATAACAAGAGAGCGGAATAACAACATTAACCCTTTAAGGATTGTATAATGCATTAATGCATTATGCCCTTGGTCGTAATGATGCATGAATGCAGTCCTGGTAGGTAACTCGCCTGTGCTGCATTTAAGCATCCTGCCGACCTGAAGGGGTTGAGACATTCTCGAGGGCTACATTGGTGCATCAGGAACAGAAAATTTAATGCTACCTACAGGGTTAATCACTTAATGCTCACAAGAATTGTACTTGTCGCAGCGTAAAAAGATGCCTCAGGAATTTGTACGCAGGCAACAACTGCAATTCTCGTATTCGAAGGAACATAATGTCTACATAGTTTGTATATTTGAAAGGGACCCATTCGTGTGTTGCTAGGTAGATAAACAATTAGAATAGCTGTTGCTAGACAACCAGTTGTATTAGCAACAAACCAACAGAACTATTGAATTCATTGGTTCCATTTTAGGGGCGGTAGGTATGATTATAATCAACCTCAGGACCATGGAAATGTGTGTTGATAGGCAGATAAACGGTTAGAATAGCTGTTGCTAGGCAACCAGCTGTATTAGCGACAAACCAATAGAACCATTGAATTCCTTATGTCCATGTTGGGGGGGGGGGGGGGTAGGTATGATTATAATCAACCTCAAGAACTATCAAATGTTAATCAATATTATTGTTAACACATATGCCTAGATTTGTGTTGTGACTCCTTAAAACTAAATGGCGGCACCCATACTGACTTCCTGTAAAGTGAAAAACAACATAAGACCTCAGCCTGGTGGTTTGTAGGCTTACCACCAGGGCTGCTACACGGCCTTTCGGCCATCAAAAATACATTGGAACATATGGTAAGATAGTTAGCAGTTACTGTATCGTGCATGGCTCCTTATTATCAAACTAATGATATAATGCAGAAGAAGTACTAAGTCAATAATGTCCCTCACAAATTTGCTCAACAATGTGTGACAGCCATGGAATAAAACAAATCCGACTACTTTCAGTACCTTATGATCACTAGGACTAACCTTGGATAGCCACTACTGACTAAGCATGAAGATTATCAGTGTAGACTTTAACAATTTAACATCAGGTAGAATTAGACCAGCCACTAAAACCATCAACTTACCCCTCTAAGGGCGGCATGTCACTAGAAGGCGAATTTGTCGTCATGATGGACCACTGCAGCCCGAGTGAGTATCGTTGCTGCATTGATGCAGCATGCCGACCATTCAGGAGTGTATCAACCCTGCAGGGTCGTCAGGATGCTTGAATACAGCCCTGGCGAGTTACTTGCCACGCCTGCCTTCATGCATGATGACGACCTAGGCCGTGATGCATGAATGAACTATGCATCCCTTAAGGGGTTAATGGATGCACAGTGTTTTAATCTGCCGTTCTGGATCAGGCTAAAAGCATGCTGGTTTCTCTATTTTACCTCATACATTAACTGTCTGGGTGATACAGCCTAATTGACGAATGGGTGACAGTCAACAAATTAAATTCTCCAGCAGCTTCATCTCGTTAGTTATTCAGTAGGTCTACTAGTGAATAGATCGTTATATAGATATGACATGTTGAAAGTACACTCTCAAAGTATAGATCAATTTGCAAGGTTTAACATAGCATTTTGATAGGCTTAGTTTGAGTTTTAGTACACTCTAGAGGAACTTTTGAAAAAAAAGTATATGAAATGCCTAACTTGGCAGTGTCGGCTCTAAAGTAATCAGTATGTCAAGTCAGAAAATTCTGCAATTGGGCCTTATATCACAATGATACGAGAACAGCTGAATGGGTTGTACAGGGTTGACACACTCCCAATGGTTTTGCATGATGCGCTAACACACTGCCTATGAGTTATTCGTTGGTACTTTATTAGTGCATCATGATGATTGATATCAATCCTCGATTATACACTGTCCCTAAACGGTTCAGTACAAAGGAAGCTGACCCTAAACTAAATACCGCATGGTGACAGCCTGCATGTGTGTTCTGTAGGCAAACAATCAAGGTTAATCCGTTTGTAGATATGATGGGAAGCTGACCTCAACAATATACCAGCTCACATGTGCACTGATAACTTTTAGGCTCCAAAACTTAGTCAGTACTGCCTAACAAATCAGTCAACAGTACCTAGCCTATTTTCTGGTTACCTGTATGATTGACCGAGGTTAGTTGATACTATCAGGTGGTCAGTGCTGACCAACTCACCTTAGTCTTCTCATCTCAATAAGGCTAGGTCATTTTGAGTAAGGCATTAGTCATATGTTGTTGTGCCTCTGTCATTTTTGAATAGTGTGTGGTCATGCCTGACCAATATCCCATGACTAACCTGGGATAGCCACTACAGACTTAGGGCTAGAGCTTTCAGATTTTATGTGTGGTGAAAGCTTGTGTATTCGAGGCAAGCAATGAAGGAAAATCGCTTTATATGATACAACTGTCAACTCTTTAAGGACGGCATAGTGCGTAAATGTCCTTTGTTGTCATGATGCATGCATGTAAACCTAGTCACTCCTCAGTGCTGCATTCATGCATCATATTGACCCTATGGGGTCGGGACACAGCTGACAGGTTTGCCTGATGCATCAAGGCAGTGCTGATGCATTACTCGCCTGCGTTACATTGCAGCTATCATTGCTGCATAATGATGGCGAATGCTGTTTTTGGGCGGCATGCCGTTCCTAGTGGGTTAATTCTGAAAGCTGGCTAAGATAAAGTAAGTTGCTAGGACCTAGATATTAACACATTTATCTCATATATGCTGTCCTGAAATGTCCTCTTTAGTTTTGTGATAGATCGCGTGAAGAATGAAGAAGAAAACATTTTTCAGAAAAACACTCCCCTCCCACATTAGGCTCGATACATAACTCCCTCAATGGTTCACCCACCATGGTATAGAGAGTTACCGTAAAACCTCGCGTATAAGCCGCGGCTAGTACGCAAATCAGATCGCTGGTGTGGCTTTTAGTATCGGCACAGACTCCAGGTGCGGCTTATACTCGAGTTTTTGCTGCTATAGTACAGTAGTATAGCGAGGTTTTACGATAGACGTTTGGCTGGTTGAGGGTGAGAAAATCTCACCAAAAAAGTGAAGAATGAACCAGGAATTATAAATCCACATACCGTCTGTTTGGACAATCGACACGTGTGAGCAACAGTCAGAGTGGGGGGGAAACCACTACTTTGGCCCTAAAAAGGGCGGTTAGGGGTTTCAGGGCCGGACAGTGCATAACAATGCATCATGCCGTGGTCTTCATGATGCATTGTCTAACAGGGGGTCTGAAAATCTAGTGCTGTAGTATACTTATAAAAAGTCTCATATATAAGCCGCAACTCACAGTTGGCTGATCCTATAAGCCGCACTGGGGATCTAACTTGCATACTAGCCGCGACCTTTACACAAGGTTTTACAGTAGTCTCTAAATCTGGGACATCATTTCTAGTAGCAAAGTCTAATTGTTTGATAAGTTTAATATTTTAAAACATCCATATTAGGCTCACTCTCACCAAACCAGTGCAGCTAAAAAGTGGCGGTACATGATCGGTGGTGGTACATGATCGGTGGCGGTACATGATCTGTAACGTACATGATCGGTGATTACATGATCGGTGACGTACATGATCGGTGACGTACATGATCGGTGATCTATTGACTGCCCTACCCTTTCTAAACATGATAAAACATAAATAAACCTTACTAAGGTGTACATATGATGTGTGTCTTGAAATGTAATATCTTAGAAATGTATAGATGCGACTATTGGTCATAATCTGAAGGATTGTGGCTGAATGGCAGCTCGGCGCGGGAATTGACCCCTAGCGCCACCACCGGGACGCTGACGAACTAATCACTCTCCATCGTATCTTTCCTTTTTTATCTTGTCACACACGGGGTTGTTGTAAATTATAATTTCTCCTCGGTTTGGCGGAATTTCCCCGTTTCTCCTGCATGATGGCCGGCAAGAAGCAGCCTGCGAAGAAACAACCTTCCAAAGAGCCTGCAGCCAAGGCGGCGACCCCAGCAGAGAAGCGGGCAAAGACTAGATCGGGGAACAGGCCTTGGACCCCGGCTCAGCCTGTCCCCCAAGATGGGAGTTCGCCATCTTTGGACTCCCGGGTAGGTGCCCTTGAAGGTCAAATCGGTGACATCAAAA
This sequence comes from Harmothoe impar, assembly GCA_947462335.1. NCBI lineage: Eukaryota > Metazoa > Annelida > Polychaeta > Phyllodocida > Polynoidae > Harmothoe > Harmothoe impar. The sequence goes on from OX381715.1 coordinate 41,343,311, forward strand.
CTTCCAATGATAAGATGCTGTCCCTCCTTCAGGCCTTATCCCCGCCGGAGGTCCAGGTGCTGGAGAACCCTCCAGCCCAGGATCTGGCCGGCGGTAAGGCACCGCGGCGGAGATCGGAGCGCCCGGCACCGTATGCTCCTCCCCCGACAGCGGCGGTGCCGGCACCGGTGTCAACGGCTGTCACCACCACAACAACCGCCACTGCCCCGCCTGTCAGCGCGGCTGTCAACCCGGGGCTCCTCGACCAGGTCCCGCCTACTGCGGGCAGCCAGCCTACTGTTGCGGGGACACCGCCCGCCGGGGTGCAGCCTCGTCAACTCGTCGCCATGCCCGAGTATGCTCACCCGGACCCCCTGATACAGGCGCAGGTCCGTATGTTCCTCCAGCAGGGCAACACTCAGCCTGCTCTCCCCGTACACCTTCCACCAGTGCAGCAGTCTACACAGCAATCGGCGGAGGCGGCGGCTCTGCTGATCCAGGCGGCGTCGGCCCACCCCAATCCTCCCCCCATGTCGGCGGTGGGGGTAGGTGATATGGGCATCGCCTCGACTGTCAACAACCTGCTGCATACTGCCCACACACTGAGTTCTATTAAAGGTAGGCCCACTCACCCACATGATTTTGTTCTCCGGGGCCCCCTACAGTCTAAGACCTCACTGAACTCTCTTCATTTGGCCGAATATCTCTATGGCCTAGATAGGCTCATGCGCCACAACACCACTTCCTCTGCCGACAGACCCCTCATTGCCGCCCACCTCCTCCATGTCATAGAGGACGCCAAGGATTTTGAGTGGGGCCAAGTAAGGGAGTGGTCCAAGCATGTTATAACCCAGATCACTGCCGGCGTCATCACATGGCAGGCCTCGACTTACATACATGACCTCAGGAATACTGTCTCCCGGTTTAGGGGTGGGAGGCTGGAAGTCCCTAAGGACCAGGCAAAGGTTACAACCAAGAAGGACCGCCAGGACCAGGACAGGGCTCCAGTTGTCTGTCCCCCTCTGCACCGGGCAGACACCCCCTGCCCGTCTTGGAATGATGCTACGTGCCACAAGCCGGATGGTCATGTGGAGTCAGGGGTCCCACAGGGTCACCACTGCAGGTTCTGCCGGAAAACATACAACTCAATTAATTTCCACACTGACTCAGCCTGCAGGAACAAGGCCCGGCACCAGCCCTTTCATCACTAGGCCGGTCACCGGCCTTTCTGTTGTTGCTCCCCCTAGCGGTGTCTCCCCACAGACTTCAAAGACACCAATTTCTACTACTGTTGCTAGGACTACATTTAAATCTGGACATGACTCGGCCACAAAGGAGCGGGTTCCCCCTTCTGCACAGGCTCCCATATCCAGTGGATCTAACCCCGCCCCCACCAGTGTCCCTACTGTTACAACAACAAAGGACATGGGTGCCTCGGCGGATCCAACATCCACAGTGCAGCCAGCACTAGACACGTGCCTGCACCCAGATACATTTGCTTATGTCCCAAGTGCCTATACTGACAATGTGGCGGTATGTGCGACTATAAAGTCTCATACTGCTTCTTATGCTGATGAAACCCTCCCTGTGGATCTGGGCCCCACCCCACAGCAGTTTGCAGCCACCAGAGCCTCCTACTGGCCGGTGGCAGTCACAGCACTGTTGTCACCCTTCAGGACACATGAGCAGTTGTACACAGCAGTCAGCAACACAGGATTACCCAATAGGCTTCAGGCCCGTATACCAGTCCCGTCAGGCCTAAACATAGGGAAATGGCGTGAACTCCTGCAGGGCTACCATGACTATGAGGTGTGTTCTTATCTGGAGTATGGCTGGCCGGTTGGCTATACGGCCCCCACACCTCCAGCTCATGTAAGTGTGAACCACGCCTCCGCCCTCAAGTTCCCCGACCACATTGACAAGTTTATACAGAAGGAGTTGGCGCTAGGAGGTCTGGTAGGCCCTTTCCCCGAGCCCCCCTTCTCCCCCTGGACTAATACGGCGCCTCTCCTCACACAACCTAAGAAAGGGACCAGTGACCGTAGGGTCATCTTGGATCTCAGTTTCCCGGAGGGGCGTTCGGTAAATGCCAGGATTACCAAAAACTGTATGGAAGGGCGCTTCTTCAAGTACACATTGCCATCTGTCCAGGACCTTGCCACATATGTCAGAGACCTCCCGTCGGCGTACATGTGGAAGGCGGACATGTCCAGGGCATACAGACAGCTGCGCAGTGACCCGGCGGACATCCCCCTCCTGGGGTTCAGGCATAAGGGCAACTATTATGTTGACCTCTGTCCTTCTTTTGGATCCCGATTATCCGGGTCGGCATGTCAGCGCACTACAATGGCTGTGGCTTACCTCATGTGCAAGCAAGGATTCATGTACTAGTGTACCTAGACGATTTCTGTGGCATTGCTGCAACCCAGGAGGAAGCCAACAGGTCATACCAGACATTCTTGAGGTTGGCTGCGGACCTCGGCATTGAACTCGCCCCTCAGAAGTGCCACCCGCCTGCCACGACTATTGAGTGGCTGGGTTTCCAAGTAGACTCAGTCTCGATGCTCCTGGCTGTCCCTGATGAAAAACTTAAAGAGATACTACAGGAGTGCACCACTTGGACCACCAAGGCTGCGGCCACCAGGCGGGACCTGCAGTCCCTGGTCGGGAAGCTCATACATATCTCTAGGTGCGTCACACCAGCAAGAAAATTCATCTGTCGCATACTGGCGGCCTTGAGAGCAGCCCCGATGTCAGGGCCCACGCCAGTCTCAACATCAGTCCGGGCTGACATCAATTGGTTTGCCAAATATGCTGAGCTATCCAACGGCGTGCACCTCATCTCTCCCGACCTGCTTGAATACAACATTGAATGTGACTCAACCCCTACAGCGGGTGGGGGTAACAGCGACATAGCCTACTACCGGTACACATACCCAAAGTCCCTTCTGGATCGGTGCACCCATATCACACAGTGGGAGGCGGTGAACCTCGTGGTGGCATACCGCACCTTGACCCCTCACTACACAGTGGGCATGAAGGTTGTGATATACACGGACAATATGAGCTCACAGCAGGCCCTCCAGTCTGGCCGCTCACGTGACCCAATTCTAGGAGCGTGCAGCAGGCAGATGTGGCTCGAGGCGGCACTGCGTGACCAGCTCGTTGAGATCAGACATAAGCCGGGAGCGTCCATTCCTCTCGCCGATGCTCTGAGTAGATACAGTGACCCGGACAAACGGGCATACGCGGACAGTGAGGTCAAGGCTAGGGGCCTTAGGAGACTCACCCCTGTTAGCCCCCACCCCTTCTTTACCAAGATCTAGAAGTATAAGGTGTCTAATAATTTTGTGCTCATTCCAGATACCCCTCTTGGGGCTCAGACCCTGGCGCCATACAACGCCTCTGTTAGTGATAAAACGAAGGAGAACAGACTGACCCAGGCTACAATGTACCTCACCTTCACGGTACACTATGGAGTGGACCCACTCCATCCCACTATCTTCGATGCTTGCCTTTATCAACAATACATGGCAAATAGTCTTAAAAGCCCAATAACTCGCAAGTGCTACACATCGGGGGCTAGGATGTGGATCCTGGAGAGGGGAGGTGACCCATCTGCGCTCTCCTCCTTCCAGGCAGTAGCCGTGGCAAAAGGGGCGGCCATACTTAGACCTCACATTCCCACACCGGCCCCTCCAGTGACCCCTATGGACCTACACCTCATTTGTACCTATCTCAGCCAAGCCCCTACCGGTATAGTGTTGAGGGCGGCCATTAGCATTGGTTTCTTTGCTTTTCTTAGAAAATCTAATCTCTTGGCGCCATCTGCCACCCTATGGCAAGGACCCCACACGCTGCTGAGAAAGGATGTACTGTCCACGCCTCAAGGCTTGTATATAATACTCCGCTCTTCAAAGACCTTGAGAGCAGGGACACGCCCGGTGCCCCTGTTCCTCCCCAGGATCCCAGGTGCCATCGTGTGCCCTTCAACTGCCTGGGATCTCTACTCATCACAGTACATGTACTCTGACTTCCTCCCAGCCTTCATGACCCCTGCTGGTCAACCACTGACCCCCTCGGTCATGGTCAAAGCTATACAGACTGCACTGCATGCATCCAATGTCCCTAACGCCCTTGAGATGACTGCACACTCCCTAAGACGAGGGGGGGTCCATGCTGCATCTCAGGCTGGATGCAGCAACAAAGAGATAGCAGTGCATGGAACATGGAAAAGCATGTCAGGACTGAAGGCATACCTCCCCAGACAATCATCACACGACGTCGCCAACAAACTGGCGACCTTATTTGCCTCAAACACTTAGAGGATTGACTGTGTCGTTAACATGTATGTTTTATTCGAGTTTCACATGTATCCTATCTTGTTGTACCTTTGGGTACTATGTATACCACTGACCTTAAAACCTTAAAATGTTTTAAAAGGTCATTTTGTACCACAAAAACTGTATTCATATAATTTGTTATGTAGTTTAATCGTATATAAACTCCAAATATATACTCAATAACTCGTCGTGTTGTCATTAAGGTAATTTTTCATGACATTTTGATACCGATCATGTACGTCATGTGACGTACATGATCGGTGACGTACATGATCGGTGATTTATTGACTGCCTTACCCTTTCTAAACATGATAAAACATAAATAAACCTTACCAAGGTGTTCATATGATGTGTATCTTGAAATGTGATATGTTAGAAATGTATAGATGCGACTATTAAAATCATTTTACATGACATTTTGATACCGATCATGTACGTCATGTGACGTACATGATCAGTTGTACATTTAGCCACTCTCCTTTTGACCCCTTTATGACCATGTTTAAAACATAAATCAATCATAGCAAGGTGCACACATGTTCTATGTCTTAACATGTATTATCAAAGACATGTGAAGTAGTGGGTAATAAGAACATTGTACATGTCATTCCAAACCGATCATGTACATCATGTGACGTACATGATCGGTTGTACATTGAACCCCTCCCCCTTTGGCCCCTATAAATATTTTGGGAGTGTTTTTTTTTCTAATAAACTCCCCAAAGATACATTACAGCCAGAAGGTATGGTTTGATAAGTTAAATAGCAGAGTACATGGGGCCTTAGGGGGGTTTTGTTGTTTTCCGATCATGTACGGCCACCGATCATGTACGGCCACCCATCATGTACGGCCACAATTCAGTTGCACTGATTTGGTGAGAGTGACCCCCTATAACCTACTGGGTATCATGTCAACACCATCAGTAAAACCATCACATCTTGTTGTTACCAAAAATATAATGGAAACCTGTGTGGTGCTATATTAACCCTTCAAGGATGGCATGATACATTAATGCATCAATCGTTTGAAATGGTCATCATGATGTATGAATGCAGCCCTGGTCGGCATGATGCACCAATGTAGCACCAGCGAGTTACTCTCCTGGGCTGCATTGGTGCATCATGCCGATAACTGTTTGGGCGACATGCGTCCTTAAAGGGTTACAAAATGTTATTCTATCCTGATCCTGATCTTTTATCTTTTATATTCACGAGAACCAATGTAATTGTATATGCTGTCATGCTGATTGAAACACCAGAGTAAACACTTTTCAAACTCAAACTCAAAACTCATTATGTCGTCACAATAATACGCCCACGGTCCAGTGTATTTTGTGTATTTTGACCAGACAAAAGTAGTATCCGGTACTCTGGTGTTATTTGACACCCCCCGTCATCCTGTCCTCAGAGGTGGCAGCAAATACATTACCGGTACTCTCTGTACATTTGACACTATCTTTGAACAGCCACCAGCGGCCAATATCTGTTTTGGGGCCGAGACAGTTATTACTAGCCTATATTCCCAAAAAGTGATTTTTTTCCCGCCTCCCCCTCAACATTTTAGTGGAAGGTAATGTCGACTCCCACTGCTTAGGATTTTAAGAAATCTCCGGGCCCCCTAAAAAGAAATCGCATGTGCTTGTGAAATCCCAAACTAAATGGACCTTATTTAGTTTTGATACCCCTTGTATGCAGGGTTTCAAGTTTTGCACCCAGCCCCCCGAGGAGCTGTTTTTTTTTAATTATCAAGCTATATCCACCTTGCCACCCTATATCCACCTAGCGACCCCAGCTGGCAATTAATGACTTAGTCTCGCGTCGGCTGGTGAGACCGTAAGCTAGTGCCAGATTTGTGCATCCAGGGACTACTTCGGACTCTTCTGATCGGCCGGAAAGGCTGGTTGCTGGTGATCACTGAATTTCGGGCTCCCAGGCAGGTAGCAGTGGATTGCAATTTTAGTGGAAATTCCCACCACCCTCGTTTCAGGAAAATCCTCGCCGGATATTTATTCAAGTATATTTATTGCTTTTATATAGAACTGCCCCTGTCCAACAGGCTGATAACTGAAGGCCGGATAATTGAAGGCTCCATGTATAAGACTGTGATGGGAGGGTGCTGGTTCCCCTTAGCCCACTCTCCCAGCAGAGGGCTACACGCTGCATCTGCCAAACAGAGACTACCTCTGTGTAGGGATCCGCATGCCTCGTGATGACCGCTAGTCACGCTGGTGATTCCTGAAGGAAAATTACATATTTTTAAAAGGTTGAATTAAATTTATTTCAAACGTTATATCAAATTTACTTAAAATGTTGTATTCCAATATGATATTTATTCACAATAGTATTCCTGCACGCCGGTCCCTTCTATACAGTGTTTGCGTCCAAGGGAGTGGTCTTGATTTTTAACAATGGAGTTGGAGGGGGAGGGAGATCTGTGGTTTTGATCCCCGAAATGGCGACAGTTCTCGGTCACCATGCTATAGGGGTCCAAATCGTTTCCACTGTCCCTGCTCAGCAGAATTAAAATTTATCGTGACGAGCCCCCTTTTTAAGCTGTAATAACATTCAGGCTTTTTCACACTCACCAAAACAAAGGGTGAATCTTCTCATGCTCACCCCCTCAAGAAGGGTCCAGATTTCTGTGCCCCTCCCCCCTCTAACACCCCCACCCCCCAATTAAGAAATGACCACTCCCTTATACAATGAAACCTAACCCTTGGCAGGTGGTAGGGTCGGGCGGATACAAGTCCTCTCACTCTCTACTAATTGGGTCTCAAGTAGGGCACACCTGCAGCTACTAACCCTTTAAGGACAGCTTCATTCTGACAGCTTGTTGTAAAACCTCTTTAAGGATGGTATGTCACTAAAAGGCGACATGACATCACTATGCACTGATAAAGCCCTGGTGAGGAACTGATGGTTGAATGCAGCACTGGTGAGTTACTCACCATGACTGCCTTCATGCATCATGGTGACAAAGAGCGCAAAATGTTAAGGTATGATGCCGTCCTTAAAGAGTTAGAGTCGACATAGTACATTATGCATTATGTCGTCTTGATTCATTGGGGGGGGGGGTAACTCCCCAGTGCTGCATTCATACATCGTGCCGACCCCGCTAGGGCTCAGCCTCGAGCTGACGGCTGTAATGGGCCTGTACAATTTTGTATCTAATAACAGTAACCTAGTTAGAAAATGATCCAGGATCCTGGATCATTTCTTAATGAGATAGCTCAACCACTGATTGGTTAGCCATGGTCACATGATCATGAATGACATATATATGTTGTGTTTGGCCTCATGGGTTCGAATCCCACCTTGGCAAAAATGTAGGTTCGTTTTTTTACATTATTTATTTGGCCTATTTAAAGCATAAATACCCCTATACTGGCATAGTAATATTATAAATTAAATATTTAGATAGAGAAAATAGTGTAAAGGAGGTGCATTGTACAGCTATACAAATTCCTACCAATTGTGCCATGGTGGGACTCGAACCCATGATGTCCAGATTGCTGGTATCCAATACAACCCAGTATATAAGAACTCTCCCAGACTGTATACATACAGTCGGGGTCCGAGACTGACTAGGGCTATGATAATTATCCTTAAAGGGTATAATTTAACTTTAAAGTTTAACGGGTTTAAAGAAGGGTACGTGACATCTACCTCTGATTTGTTATGAACAAAATTATTTTGATGGGAAATAGGATAACAGTCCATCTCGGTTTACTGAATGTATTACACTACACTGTCAGAAGTTTCTGTAGCTGCACAGTGAGATACACTGTAGACTTATAAGTATACGATGGCACATGTTTGGTTTTCCAGCATTCCATACTGTTCAGCTACACTCATCTACTGTAAAACCCACAGTCAGGAGGTTGCACATTTGAGTCTTCATTGGGCACAATGGGTATTACTATTGGAATGCACCTGAGGTACACATATGAGCCTATTCAAAAAATGGAAAATTAGTATTGTTATGTAAATATAGGTAGATTTACGTTTTAAAGGCACAGGGGAAAAGGGAATTTGTTGCACTGGTAGCCCGACTGAGGTTTGAACCCTGGGTCTTTGAATTGACCTATACAGCTACATAAAATGTGGTATAGTCTACAGTATTATACTACTGGAAAGCAAAAGTACTTCCTTTGATACTGTACAGCTACACCACTTACTCCTAACAGTGTAGCCAACGGTTATCCTGCAAAGCTTGCCAATGGCAGTCTATCTATCTGACATATTATTAGCTTTTGTAACATTGAGAAACTATAGACTTGCAGGTAACTTCTCAAGGGAAAAAAACAATCAATCATTGACTAAACGCTGACATTTTTTTCCCAACCTTTTCTATTCCTATAAATGAAAAGAGCAATGATGCATCAATGATGCACCAATGGTGCACCAATGGTGCACCAGTGCACCAATTATGCACCAATGATGCACCAATACTAATGATGCACCAATGCCCCGGTGAGTAACTCACATGCCGACCCTTCGGGAGTGTCTCAACCCCTTATGGTCGGCATGATACTTGAATGCAGCACCGACTAGTTACTCACCAGGGCTACAGTCATACACCATGGCGACCAATGGCAAGATTCATTAATGCATTATATCGTTCTTAACACTTGAAGGGCGGCATAATGTCTTGGTCATCATAATGCATGAATGCAACCCTGGCGAATAACTCGCCAGTGCTACATTCATGCTGACTCTACGAGGTTGATAATTATACTCCCGGAGGTTCAGCAGGATGCATCAATGCAGCACCGGCGAGTTACTCGCCAGGGCATCAATGAGCATCATGAAGACAAATGTCATGTTTTAGGGCCATGCTATCCTTAAAGGCTTAACCCTTTAAGGCCGACTGTCGATTATACTCTACATCCATCCCAGGCCGGATGTCGACTATTTACTACACCATGAAGGGCCGGATGTCGATTATAATTGACTTAACTCTATGGAAATTAGGAAACCCCCGGCCCCAGGAAAATTTTTTGGAAAAAAATCCGGCCCCCTGGCAAAAATAAATTTACTTTAGCCGGCCTCAATTGGTTAAAGGGTGGATGCCCTGAACTGCCGCCAGTAACCTGACACCATTCACCTCTCTGCACTTGTCCAGGTCCGGCCGACAGTTCATCTTTGGGTCATACATCATCTAGGTCCGTTTATTTCATATATCGATTTCCTATTGTGTTGGGCAGGGGTAGACACTAACGCTGGCCCGGGAGCCAATGGCCCGTGATTTTGAGTCCGGGCCCGTAGTTTTATTCAGAATTACCTTCCTGTGGGCCCGGGTGGCCCACAGGAAATTTTGCAAGATATTTTATAGGAACATACCTAATAAATGTAGTCACGTCATATGTCGTTGGAAAGAGAAAAATGCAAGCAAATGAAGGAATTTGGTGTCATTTGAAAATAGATAAATCAGAAATATATATGATTTTCTCTTTGAAAAAAGTAAAATGTAGTCCGGGGCTGTCCCTGGCCCACAGCCAAAAGTCCGGGCCCATAGATTATTGGAGCTACGGGCCCGGGTGGCCCACAGTTGAAAAAGTTAGTGTCTACCCCTGTTGGGTATGAATTATTTTACAATGGACATGAAGGGTATAACCACACTGAAAAGACATGTTCTTGGGAGTCTGTCAGTATCAATTATACTGTTATATTATACAATTGTTAAATCATCTATGTAGTTGTAGGGCAAGATATAGTTGATTGGATTCCGTTTTGAATGCGTTTTCCTTATGACAAAACTCAGGCTTGAGCCATTTAAGTGATTAATAAATGTATTTTTTCTCCAGACATCTCAAAGTATATGATGTCTACTAATATCATCTAGCAATTTCGACATTTCTTTCGAATTATTTCCCCCTAATATTGACATCTTCGTGTCTCAATCATTGTCAGTGTGGTGTTTTATCAAAGAATCTCAGACACATTTATAACTATTCAGTGACACATATTAGGGTTAAGGCACCCTGAGTCGGACAGACACCTTGAGTCGGACACCATTGCCTTAGAATTGCCTATCCAATGTAAATATTTAATCTTTTATGTCATCTAAAGATGGAAGCTCAGGGGATTTTCCTTCTAACAAATAAAATATACCAAATATTATCAACCTCATACATGGTTTTGTGAGTGCTTGATCTTGGGCTGTTATTGATATATTTTCAACATAGAAATCATTGCGAAACGGAGCAATTGGTTTTCTTATCCTATCTATTCCAGCTTTCTCTCTATGGTTAAAGCACTCCTTTGGAGATTTAGGGGAAGATATCTATTTTTTGTGATAGTTCAAATCGATAAATCGAAATAAATTACCCATAATCCTTTGAGAGGGGAGATTCCACATCCAGTTATACCCAGTAAGACAACTTTAAAAAGAAGATAATGTTTATCATTAATATGATAAGCTATTATGGCTGTAGATATGTTGGACTAAATCAGGAAAAATCATTAAGGGGCTCGCTTTAGATCTACCTGACCCAAAGTATCATTGTCATTATGGGTATTATGAGCCCTAAATGCTAATGTGTTGTTCCATCCCTAGGAATGTCTGGATTATATACTGGCTTCCCACGGGTTCACCATGGCAAGATTGTCTCACTAACAAAACAGTCTGACTCTAGGATCATTTCTGGCTTTTGAAATCAAGGTATTAGAGGTTGATTAATTTATACTTAAGGATTGAAACTGATTGCAATTTCTTCAGGAATATGAGTTAACAGATCTCAAAGGTGGTCACCTCCTAATTGCCCAGGCGCGTCCAAAACGGGTGCCTCTACCCTATTCAACTTGGCAAGGTTTTTGTGAGCATCCAGAATTTGCACTCAACAACTTAAATATTTGGAAACGACTTCATTTCATGCTTTTCTGCTTTCTCAATAAAGGGATGAATCTTACCTTAGAAACTTGCGTATAAGCCTACCTTGCGTATTTAGCTACACACCTTAATCTAAGAAATCATATAAGCCATACAGAGGTTCTGAGATTATGGCAATTTGAGTCCTATAGTATACATCTAGAAACTCGTGTACAAGCCACAGCTTGACTTTGTACTGATCCTATAAGCAGCACTGGCGATCTGACTTGCATCCTAGCCGCAGGCTTTACACAAGGTTTTACGGTACCGTAAATGATCGCGTAGAAGCAGCGACTAGTACGTGAATCAGATCGTCGGTGCAGCTTGTACAATGATCCCAAGGTCTAGGTGAGGTTCATAACTGAGTATAGTAATAAATTCGCAAAAATTATACCCCCTGTGAGGATTTTCTCAAAGTCTAGATGCTGCTGTACGCAAGTTAGTTTTAAATACGAGAATTTAAGGTAGTTTCTATATAGGTCAGTACTACCATGTACCAGCATGGGGCCGCCATGCTACAAGGAACATTGATTGATTCACAAATCTAAATTCCATGTGAGTAGTAGTAACCCTGACACCAGAATACTAATTGATTTTGTGGCTTAGGGACTGATCATATTCAACAACAGAGGAAGGCCTTGGTGGAACGAGGCAAAACTAAATTTTGGTCCCACACACAAGAGGGGTCAATTTTTCCCCCTTTCACTCCCTGATTGGATCAAATTTGCGTGCGGCCGAGCCCTTTGAGCTATAATAATAGACTGACTTTTTCACTAAATTGGGGTGAAATTACTTGGTCTCCCCTCCATCAGGAGGGTTTCTAATCTGCCCCCCCCCCCAATCTCAAGGGGTAAGAATTTATGTTGTCCTTTAAAATCCACCAGCCCCTCCCCCCCCCTGTTGTTAAAGAATGACCCTTCCCTTACTAGCAGTAGTGGTTGCTATGCAGAGTGACTATCAATATTAATCCTCTCAGTCTGCAATTCATCATACATAAACTATTATCCAGTTGGATCTATATATGGCCCAATACATTTGGGTTTGGCATGGTGAGTCTTTATCCAATACATTTTTTTAAGAACAATTCTACATTCTGAACTTTCAATGTCTTAGGATAAATAAATGTGGGTTGGTGGCCTTCCAAGGCCTGATATGCCTGCCCACAATATTTGCTAACAATTAACTTGGCAGAAATAATAGTCTGAGTATCCTTATTCCTGATTCATTGAGTCGAAGGCCGACTCCATTCACGATAGTTCATTGGAGCCGGAAAGGCCGATATTTCCTGCAAAAAACACAAGTGTAACATATACTTTAAACAGTTATCTACAAGTCTAGGGTATTATGCATGCTGACACTTATTTCAAAGTGCTGTAAACAGAACTTTTGCTGACCACTATCTCTCTCCAGAATGTCCAAAGGCCCAATTGTGGTCCCCCCGACTCCAATGAATCATGGTGAATAGAGTCAGCCTCGACAAGGTCCATGTAGCGTCACACCAGGTGACTATTTAACCCTTCAAGGATAATGCCTTAATGCTCGAATGCAGCACTGGCGAGCAACTCGCCAGGGCTGCATTGATGCATCATGCTGATCCTATAGCAGATTTGCCTGCTGTTCCACCTACATGTTTGTGTAACGGACCCCAGATATCACCGAGAGGACTATGAAGGCAGTCAATTACACTGGCTGCAAAACTCTGCAGGTTACCCAACTCAACCCTTTACGGGCCGCAACATGCTTTAACCATTTAAGGACAGCATGTAGCTAAAGGATGACATTTATTGTCATGAACCTCCGGTGCTGCATTGGTGCATCATGCCGACCCTTCAATCCTGTCTAAGGGTCTGCCTAATGCATAAATGCAGCACTAGAGACTTACTCGCCAGGGCTGCATTCATGCATCATTTACCCTATATATAAAATGGATTAGTCTTTCGCTGGTTTAATTTCTCATTTTTTTACTGCTTCAGCTACAGTAGCCTTGGGGTACCAGATGAAGCAAAATTCTCAGTGTATGAACCAGTTAGGAAAGTTCAAGCTAGCTCGACTGGTAATTCTATTATGATAGAATTAATGTTTTAAGGAAGTTGTATATGATAATCATTCTCCCAACCAACTATTCTCATAATTTAATTTGCAAAAGGAAAAATGACACCCAATACAGAAGAGAATACACATAATCTCGCACAGAGTGCATGGCAACAAGAGACGAACGAGATCACTGCAATCCACCATTGTTTTCTACTCAAGTAACACATCTAAATGACATATATCCAGTAAAAGAGTTGTCAAATGGAACGAATTACCATAGTATATATCCTAATTGTTACTCCTGTTAAGTTTCACATTAAAATGATTGTAAAAGCTTGAGATATCTGAGCTGAAACCTACCAAGTGGCACTCCGAGAGAATCTGTTAGGAGAGTGGAGTCGCTATGGCCGCTGGGTTGCCATAGTGAGAGTGCATTGTCATCTGGGTCAGAGGGACGCAGGGAGGCTCAAGGAGTGATCATTGCCGCGCCGTTCCTGTGGTCAGTTGGGGTTGGGGGGTGAGCATGGGACATTGTCGTATCAATGAAGGCCTATTTTAGGTATCTAAAGGCTAGATCTAATCCCGACGTCCCCTACAGGCCCTATATTTATATTGCTTTTTTTTTTGGGGGGGGGGGCTGAATCCAACGCCGAAGGCGCTGGTGACCTCTAATAAAGGGTAATGTCCTCTGCCTTTTGCAATGCCGATGCCTGAATGTAAACGTAGGTGAACGTACTCATGATCACCAGGGCTGCCCTTATGCATTATGCTGATCCTTTGGGAGTGTATCAACCTCACAGAATCGGCATGAGACTTGTATACAGTCTTATTAGTGTATTCTAGAATACAGGAGTTTGAGATTATGTTTATGTATTTGTGGGTCACACTTCAGAAATGTTCAAAAACTTCATCAAAAACCTTTATGAAAAGTCACCCTTTTTTGCTGCACTGGTCTGTAGGGAGTAACTGGCCATGGCTCCACTCATATATCAGGATGACAAAAGCTCGGGCTCCACTAGGGTGTCACAGATACATGCGAAACGTGGCGTTTTTTCAATCATTTGTTCCAAAAAAGATCGCTTCATTCAGCCTCATTTCGCGACAGTAGAAGCGCCGCAGTGGTCGCAGTGGTCGCAGTCGGCCGCAATCACACCCGGAGCAGCGAGTGGCCTACCTCTTCATGCTTCGGTCTCGCCTTTGTTTACAAATGTGAATGATGCGATTCATCCTGGGGTACCGGGTAGCGCCACGCTTCCTCTGGGGTGCCCGGGCAGTGACACGCTACAACATGGCTCAGGCCAGCAGCAGCCTGCAGTTCATTCCTATGCAGAGTTTCTGCAGTGGAAGCAGCAGCAGCAACGGTGGGCTGGGTTGGCAGGGGATGTGACCCCTTCTACCCAGTCTACTCTACACAGTCAGCAACTCCTACACCATCAGCAGCCTCCTGCTCCCCAGCCAGGGGTGAGTCAGGCGGCCATGGACTTTATCAAGCAGCAGCAGCAGATCCTGCAGATGCAGCAGTTGCATCTGCAGCTACAGCAACCGTCACATCATCATCCATCACAACCCGACCCAAGTCAGGGCTCCAGGACCCTTCAAGCTAGTCTCGGGTCTGCCGGCCTGAATGCTGCTTCACTTGGGCTGATCGGAGGAGACTTCAACAACCTGTTCTCAGCCCAGGGTGGAGTGCAAGGTATGGATGATATGTTTGTCAAAGACATGCATTTTAATGCGGAAGCTGGCAAGCGTAAGCAATCAGTTAACTGGCATAGACCGGATTATCACCTAGAGTTGTATAAAAAATTCTCGGAGATGTCTCTGTGTGAGCTGTTGTACGGTATGCAGGGCGTATATGAAATGCTTCTAGAGAAGAATATCCCGGAAATTCTGGCTTCCTGGTACCTTAAGCACATGAGGTATATCAAACTGAAGGCTCAGACTAACTGCTTCCCGGTCCTCCAGCTCGCGCTCTATGACCAAAAGGTGGTCACCAGGGTCTTAGAGCGGAAAATCCCGAGCTTCGTCGGAGGAGATAAGATGTCAGTACAGGCCCATCTCAGTGCCGAACACATGTGTAGATCGGGTAGTCAGGGTAACCAGCAGGCGGGTGATCAGCAGGGGTCGCAGAAGCGCAACAAGCGCAGAGGCAATGTAGGTCCAAGGTTTGACGAGCGAGACAGTGACCAGAAGGGCTACACTAACATATGCCTTAACTGGAACTACTTGGAATGCACCCGAGAAAACTGTGCCCGCTACCACGTGTGTAAGCACTGCGGGGATGGACACAAGGGTGAGACCTGCAGTCTGGACCGCACCAACCAGGCTCCTCCCCAGGCTTTACTTTCTTTTAAATGAAAAACATGGAATCACTGTTAAGTGGACAAATTAAAAATCAAAACAATCTTGTAGATTATTATAATATTGATGGTTTTGGTAATGAACAATGACGGATGCATTATGACGACCATACATAGTTGATACACTCCCATCATGATGCACCAAAGCTGTTACTCATCTGGCCTACTTTTGTGCATCATGATAGCAACCTTTGCTTGTGGCAACATGCCGTCCTTAAATGGGGCAATAATTACCAGAAAACTAATACTGTTTAATAATTGTTGACAAGTTGGACAATTTATTCAAATGAATTTTCAATAAATCTGGCAAATTGTCCTGCATATCCAGGTTCATTCGGCATTCGCATGGGATCCGCTGGACAATTTACGAAAAGAATTTGCTGGATCAATTGATTCCAGACATTTATTTACCATATAATAGCAGACAGTTACAGCTACTAAATTTAAATGATATTGCTTATCATAAAAGGTATATTATTGCACAGCAAAGTATATGTTCATTGAACCACTATATGCCAAATGCATGTCCACTCTAGAGCAATGATTCACACAAAGCAGATTATCCATGTTTTAATCAGCATCACAGTAAATCATGATTCTATAGAAAGAGGTTGATGTATGTATCATAATAAGCACCAAACCATTGCCCCTATGTGATTGACGATAGAAATTTACTATTTTTCAAGGTCAATAATGAGGGGAATGAGAATAGCAGAAACTCTTCCACTAGTCTATGGTAACCACCCATTCTGTCACATGCCACTGACCATATACACTGAGCATCAGCCTATGCCGCCATCTGCAAAACATGAGCATCAGCCTATGTCGCCAAAAGCACTCTCATACAAGGGTCAGGCCCTGCTGGACTATAAAAGATGGGTCAAGGGCCATTTCAGTGAGGGTCAGGCTATGCTGGACCTTTAATAACAGGCTGGACTATTGCAAAATTACTTGACAGTATGGCTATGCTGTCCACTCATACCAGAGTCTGACAAGGCTGGACTCTTGGAGGCTGAAAGAGACTCTCCATGGAGTCCAGCATGGCTAGAATCTGGCATGAGGATCCAGCATCGCCAGACTCTAGTGCTCTTTTGGTAAGTCCAGAAATGCCTGATGCTCATCTGGTTGGGTCCTGCAATGCCTGGACCTCAACAAAATGTCTGACCCTTGTAGTAGAGTCCAGCTGACTCTCATATTTCTCAGAGTGTAGCACAGGTAAAGGTACAATCCCTACACTGCATGCACCATTAGATGTATGCCGAGCAAATGAGCTACTCACCAGCACTGTATTGGTGCATCCTGATGTCAAATGTGCATCACTGCATGGGTGTTTGCATTTAAGTAAATATAAGATACATTTGAGGAGCTCTAAGTTAATTAAACCACGGTGGAAGACAAAGGAGTCACACCTTGATTAATTCGAATACCCTCAGGTAACTGAGGTGCCACATAACCACTGCCCACTGGTCAGGTTATCACACCTCGCCTTGACCTTGTGGGGCAGTGGTTGTATGGCACAACCCTGCTCAGGTGTAGCTTAACTAATACATGATACCATGTAAAGAACGGCATTTGAATTGCTTAAATGACATTTAATTGGATTACATATACCGGTATGCTTAAAATGTTCCCTCAAGTGTATCTAATTGACTTAAATGCAAACATTGATGCAATGAAATAGGCCTTGAATCACCACGCCACCCATAGAGCAAGAATGGCAAGGGGAACGACTAACCCTTATATCTTGTATCATCGCTGTTTCAAGGGATTATTTTATATATTCAAAGGAGACCAGGTCAGAGGAAGAACGAGAAAAGGATTTGATGACAGGCAAGAGGTACCTTGTTAAGCCCTTATCCTACAAAATTGCCCTTATCCTACAAAATCATATAGGTTTGTAGGATAAGGGCTATCAGTCATGCCCTTATCCTACAAAATTTGCCCTTATCCTACAAAACACCTGTTATGCCCTTATCCTACAAAATTGCCCTTATCCTACAAAAATATATAGTTTTGTAGGATAAGGGCAATCAGTCAAGCCCTTATCCTACAAAATTGCCCTTATCCTACAAAACCTATATAAGGGAGGGTATATAAGATAAGGGCCTAATGAATGCACTTCACCCAGAAAAATCTTATTCTTATATAATTCACAAGGAAATCTAGTAGGATAAGGGCTTGAGTGATAGCCCTTATATTACAAAACCTACTTGATATAGGTTTTGTAGGATAAGGGCAATTTTGTAGGATAAGGGCTTGACTGATTGCCCTTATCCTACAAAATACCTAGGTTTTGTATGATAAGGGCAACATTTTTGTAGGATAAGGGCAAAGTTTGTAGGATAAGGGCCTGACTGACAGCCCTTATACTACAAAACTATACATTTTTGTAGGATAAGGGCAATTTTGCAGGATAAGGGCATAACCTCTCCGAAAAGACTCAACCCACCTACCACCCCAGTTAACAAAAAAAGGTGTCAAACGTTTAGAACGTTTCTCTATGGCTCCGCATTATGACCAAATGTTTTACAACGTTAAAAACGTTATTTTGACGTAGAATAACATATATTCGTTAGCTGGGAGGGTGTTTGGTTCTCCGTACACACAGAGTGGCACGGCCTGTGTATGTGTATCAGACAGCTCTATAGGCTGGTACACAAAGAGGCACGTCATCATGTAAATACACATGGGTAAAAACCACTCCTCCTCCAGCTGAGGTGAGATCTATAGAGCCCTGCTGGTACAAACATATACACCACTCACTCACTACCATCCACTCACTGTACCAAGGCTAAGACAAATTTCTGTTTTGTTCATGGGCAAATGATAATGTCGGTAGGTCAATAATTTACCACTTTTTACCCTAAAGGAAAGTGTGTGTTTTTTTTCAAAAAGGTCCAGATTATTTGGTTTGACAATACTTTCCAGAATTACCTTGGTGCTTTAATAGATACGAGTACGCGGAGATGAACTTTACTCTACCTGGAGTAAAAAATAGCTGACAAAAAAAGTAGAGAAACACAAGTACATTGTTACTTAACTAAGGCCAGGATACATGTTTGTTGTGTTCATAGGCCAATAATACGGTACGTTCGGTAGGTTGATTTATCTTAGCCTGCTTTGTGCTAATTTTTACTATAATATTTTCAGATAATTTGACATTTCTTACTCGAAATTAAAAGCTCCTTTGCTTCAAAAAGGTCCAAAGATGTTTAATGTAGCGCCTAAGTCTCTCAGTACGGAGCAATACAGGACTAACTCAGAACCATCCACCCACTATACTCAGTCTCCAAGAACACAGCAATTTCTCAGTACACAGCAATATCTCAGTACACAGCAATACAAACCCCACTCAGGACCTAGATCTACTCTATACATAGTCTCTTCGTGTAGAGCAAAACCTGACTCCTGAAGAGGCTGAAAAAGTCCAACTTAGTTGTTGTTACGGCGGCGGTATAATTAGACATTTAACCTTAGATTAAGCTTAAGGGAAGCTAATTTTGCAAATGTTCGAATCTTCAGTGTAAAACAGATGATCGTTTGTCTTAACAAAGCTTTTCAGGACTTATAATAGTAATTCGACAGATGCTGGGAGATGAAATATAGATAAAGAGTAGCTAAACACAAATACATCTGGCAGAGTCCGGGCTTCACTGAGGTTAACAGAAAAAAAGGTATTAGAGTGGTGTAAAAAGGTCAACACATAATCTGTGTGGAGTAGTAATGGGGTGTGGGTGTAGTGAGACGCTCAACGAGTGAGCTGTAGATGTGATCACCTTGTGGTAATAATGTTGGTGGGTGGTGGGGGCTGATTAGGCTACAGGGAGGATTTCCTACAGCATGACTACTACTGTATCTGAGTAACTTCACTCAAGAAGTGAGCTCTTGCCGCGATTAAATAGGCCAAATGAAAAAAAAGTCTGTTTCAGGTAACATGGGCAGAAAGTCTAAGGTCGGCGGAATTCATTTTTTAAACTTTTTTTACAGGCCCTCTACGATACCATTAAGTTGAACAAAAAAGTGTAAAAGAGCTGTCAATAATTGATTTTCAACTATCGAATTGGAGGCTGACAAAGACTAAATTGGGAGGCTGATATCGGCTAGCTATAAATAATAGATGCAGTGAGTGACTACGCTGAATCTGTAAGCTGTCAGAGTATCTATTTGTTCAGAGAAACCATACATCTACTAACAGTATCTAGTGTAAGGGTAGAACATACACTAATACATCTGGCAGAGGCATAAAAAGGTCAACAAATAGCCTGTATAGAATAGTAATGGGGTGTGGGTGTAGTCACTCAAAAGTGAGCTGTAGATGTAATCACCTTGTGGTCATCATGGTAGGTGGTGGGGCGGGGGGAATAGACGACCGGTGAATTATTGTCTCTATCTTTACAGTATAAGTGAAATGTTTACATGATCATCCATGGTTGGTGTACCATTACTTGTCAAATTCTTAAATTTGAGAATGTATACTCTGCATCAGTCAATGGGATGTTAAGCTACCTAAACAATAAAATTAAATTAAAACACCAATGACAAAGGGTCTTTTACAGCTAGTTTTCCTGCAACAAGGTTATCTGTAGAGCATTGACATTGTATGCAGCTTTTCGGCAGGCCCTGGCCTCATTAAAGCAATGAATGTTATTCAACTTTTCCAAGCATTCAGCAAAGTTTAGTGTAGTCACACCGAAGACTAATACTTGATAAAAAGTGTTAATTTGGTACAGTAAGAGCTAAGCACAACGGGTTGAGGTGGCGAGTGGGTAGAAAGGGGAGGGGGTGGACTATATACCGAGAGGAGGATGAGTACAATAATTATGTACAAATGTTATCAATGGCTTACCAGTGTAAGTTTTCCTGCAACATGTTTATTGAGAGAGCGTTCATCATGCATGCAGCTTTTCAGACGGTCCTGCCGTAATGGAAAAGTAAACACAATGTTAGTTCTTCCAGGCAGTCAGCAAATTAAGTCACATTGTAGTCTGATACTGGATAAGAAAAAGTTGATAACTACTATAAAACCTCGTGTACAAGCCGCGGCAAGTCAGATTCCTGGTGAGGCTTATAGGATTGGCTAATACACAGTTTTTAGATGTACACTGCAGAACTACAGTCGCCATAATGATCGCCGTGTCACGACTTGGGAAAATCTCCAGAACTGGGAAGAGAGGGATCCTGGGAAAGTGTAGACAGCAAAAAACCTATCATACTTGAGATAACATCTTAAGTCTGAGTCCTGAGTTTATCCCCAGATTCACACAGGTTTATTTCCTAAGTCTCATTCTCAAGTTTTTCTCATGATTTGCACAAGTTTTTTCTAAGGTCTGGTTCCCAAGTTATTCCTGTGATTTCCACAAGCTAAAATTCTCAAGTTATGGCTCCCCAGCAGATTGGCACCTGTTTCTCCCAAGTCATAGTTCCCAAGATTGGCACTTGTTTCTCCAAAGTCATAGTTCCCAAGATTGGCACATGTTTCTCCTGAGTTATGGTTCCCCAGATTGTCACTTGCCACTCCCAGGATATGGTTCTCCAGTTGGAAACTTCTTGACCTCAGAATAGCATCATTAATGAATATTAAATCATAGCGCAACATACAGTTCACCTCACATCACACCAATATCACTTTAACTTCCTGTATCCCTGAACATATTGCAGCTGCTGTTGGGAATGATCTGAAAGAACAAGATACATGTACAATTAGCATGTGGGGCATAGCAAATATATGCATTCAATTTAACATGTCTTATCTGTTGTTTGAATATTTCATCAACATGTATTACATGCATAGATATACAAAGTAATGTAGTTACAAATGCATGACATAGAAAAGGGTACAAACCTTTAAAATATTGCATATGCCCATTTCCCTCTCTTCCACTTCTTCCTGTCTGTAGCTGTTGGGGAGGGATGGCCTAATGGTGCATGGGTGCTAGGATATAGGCAGACACCCTAACACATGGCCTGTTGTCTAGGTAACATACCCAGTGTCTGTACTATCAAACCAGGCTTAGGCCTTGAGCTGAGTCAGGTTGGGGTGCAGCGCTGGGGAAGAATGTCACATGTCTGTGTTTGTGTGGAGGGGGGAGGGGCTGCTAAACAAGCTGTGGCAGGGTCAGTGTGTTCCCTTTATCTACAAACTTAAGGTTTGACCCCTGTTGTCAAGAGAGCAAAACTCTTGGGAATAACTTGGGAATATTGTGGAAATCTTATGGACGTGTCACTAGTTTCTCACAAGTCCATTTCCTGAGAAATGCACAAGAAATGCCCCTCACTATACAACATATCAATCTCATACAAAACTTAGAGTATGAAAACAAGGGTGAATCATGGGAAAAATAAATTGGGAACATCTAAAACCTAGACTTGTGTAAATGTCATGGACATGTCACTAGTTTAGCACAAGTCCATTTCCTGAGAAATGCACAAGAAATGCCCTTCATCATAGAACATGTCAATGTCATACGCCCCTCACCATAGAACATGTCAATTGGGTGTAGAACCAGTAGTATATCAAGAAAGGTATATCTTGGGAATAACTTCGGAATATCCTAAGTTCACACTCGGGTGAATCGTATGACAGTATGAGGATACATGTATGAGAATACATATAAAGAAAGTCTCTAGTATCTCCTGAGTCAAAAACTTGCTTCTGATTTGATAGGGATTCCCAGGGTGAATTCTTGAGGGATTACCAAGTTTCTCCCAAGTAATGGTCACCTCCCGAGATTCACCCGGTTCACCCAAATTGTGAACATTCTCTTCCCAGTACTGTTCAGTGCACGCGGCTAATACGAGAGTTAGGCTAAATTCACCACTTTCGGACGCTCGTTGGCATTGCAAACGTGACCCCTTTTCTCTGAGCTATACCTATCTTAATATTCAACACAGAACTAGTATCAGACTACATTGGAGAAAGATTCATATCTAAGATAAAGAGAAAATAACAGTCAGTACACAGTGCTGTCCGGCTCATGGTGTAATTATATCAATTATTTGAAAGGTCTTCAAATAATTTTTCCTGGTAATCATCATGTACTTTTATGTACAGTTCTCTTTGTAATGCAAATATCTTTGTCATTTACCTCAAGTCGGACAAGGAGATATGCTAAACCCTGTTGTTCCATATACATCCAGGCAATAGCACAGCAGGATTTAGCATGTATCTCCCTGTCCGACTTGAGGTACATGACAAATTATGATACATATTCTGCATGAGCTTGTTTACCTAAAACAGGCTTACTTCAGGACATTATCAAACACAATTTAAACAGGGTTGGACGTTTCCATTTTCTTTTGTTGGTAAGATAAACACTTCCTGTTTACTTATATACTCACACATATGGCATAGAATATGTATACAGTATATTACGCATTTTAATGTTAAAAGTGTCCGACTTAAGGCATGCGTCTGTCTTTGGGTGAATCTACCCTATACGCCAGGTTTTACGGTACTCAAAAAAGTACTTACAACAGTGGACTGAGGTGGAGAGGGGGCAATGGTTTATCTTGGAGAAAGGATTGCTTTATCTATCTAACAGGTGCTCCGTGTACTCAGGTCGGTCAGCTCTCTCCCCTCACTTGCACTTTATTAACCCTTTAAGGACGGTATGTTGCTAAAAGATTACATTTGTTATCACGATGCAACAACGCCCTGGGGAGTGACTTGGTGTTGTAGCATTGGTGTATCATGTCGACCCTTTGCGAGTATACCAGCCCCATAGGATCGGGATGATGCTTGAATGCAGCACTCGTTAGTTACTCACTAGGGCTGCATCCATGCATCACTTTGGCGCTTTTAGGGCTATTATTCCCAAGGGGCGGCATGCATTAAAGCCCTTAAAGGGTTAACCTGTTCTAGCTTTCAGATTCCACCCACTCGAACTGGACCTTGTTCATATTTCAACGATCCATACAACTTTTACTTGGCTAGCCAGATAGTACCAGATTCTTAAAACATACTCAACGAGTAAAGGGATCGGTTGAAAACATTGTGCTGCATTTGAAAGGAGTTCCTTGGGAAAAAGCTAATCCCTTATTTTTTTCATACACTTGTTGGCACTCTCTCGGATATGTCGTTGATGTAACGGGCCCCAGGCGCCCCCTGTACACGGGGTAAACATGGTGTGGTTTGTCATGGTGCAATCTGACACATGTATCTGGTGGTGTCTGTCATCGTATAACGTCATGATGGAGTTGTCATCTGTTCCTCCATGTACCACTCACCATTAGACCACCTGTACCACCTTGTGTGCCACTACCTCAAATCTGCCTCCAGAGGTTCTTAACCCTTTGAGGATGGCATGTCACTAAAATATTACATTATGCTGTCCTTAAACCTAAATGCGGATGGGTAACCAAAAGCCACCTGGTGGTAAACATCAGTATTACTCAATACTCAAATTTCCGTTTTCATCCCTACATGGACTGCAGTGCCAAAAATACATTATTTGTGCAAATTGTTATAATCATATCATGTTTATTATCTTTATTAGATGTCTGAGTGCCCATAGGTCTCTATAGTTAAGGAAACATTATTGATAACTGTGACCCCTTAATTTCTTTTTCTTCAGAAATGGTCACAATGATATCCTCTACACACCTGCGAAGTTTAGTACATTAATCAGTAGTAGGTGATTGCTAGGTAATGTGAAAATACAGATTTCCCATTCATTTCTATAGTTAGGCATTTTTTGTTTGGATGGCCATGGTATGGCCGTGACATATGTTTTTTCCCGCATTTTCTATTTGGAAAGATATCAAGGTAATATAATCCAGAGTTATAAGATAAAATGAGTAGAAGATCAGAACCTCTCAGCCACTAGCATTCGTCTTTTACTCTTCCTTTACCGATCGCGCCTTTTGGCGAATTTTGGGCCGAATTTTGGGCGATTTTGAGCCCCTGCCATCTTCTCAAAAATTTCTTTAAAGCTCTGATTTTTTGGATTCGTAATATTTGGTATATATGGTTTCTAGGGATCCCAAACCATTTGTCTCTGGTAGTATTTCCCTTCATATGGTTGGCTTGCCAACTTGAGGGACAGTCAACCCGATTTTGGTCCATATTTAATCGATTTTTCAGGTAAAAATCATTAAAAATGTAGAATAATAATCCTAGAAATAGTGATTTTGTGAATTATTGGTTGCCATGGTAACCACATCAAATATGGCCCTCATGACCATTCCACATACAAAATCTGAAAATACCTAAAAGAAAACTACAACATGGTATCTATTCCATCTCAATTGATGAAGGCTGTGTATCATGACCTTGAGCCAAAGTTTTTGTCTCTGATCGGGTGCCGTCTCTGACCGGGTGCCGTCTCTGACCAGGTGTCAGAAAAAAGGTGTTTTAAAAAGAATTATACTCATGTATATAAGGATTTGTGAAAACGTTATTGCGGTTGTTATATAATTATAATTATAATTACAATTAGCATCCTGATGTTGGTATTTTGACCTTATCAAGCCAAGCTGGTCAGAGACGGCACCCGGTCAGAGACGGCACCCAGTCAGAGACGGCACCCAGTCAGAGACAAAAACATTGGCCCAAGGTCATGAGACACAGCCTGAAGGGAATCCTGAAATATTGCAGTTTGAATATTTGTTCAAAATACACTTTTTGATATATCATTGCTATTTTGATAGAGCCATATCTTGCTTATTTAAATAGGTATAGAAAACTAGGGTACCGCTGTTTAAAGTCAACATCCTTAGTTTACAGTATTACCACTCAACTTATAGTTTGAATATTCACATAATTCCAAAAGTTTTGGAATGCTCATGCCATTATCTATAGTCAAAAAACACCCAAAAATGATCTGGTAAAGGAAGAGTTAAAGGGTCAGTAGGCCAATGAAAACACGGAAAATTAGCCGATTAAAGCCACTTATTTAGTCCCCCAATGACCACTGACGCCTATGACTGGCTGGTGTCTATGACTGGCTGCAGTCTACGACTTGATGACATAATGTGACTTGATGACATCAATGACTTGATAACGTCTATGACTTGATGACATCTATGACCAGCTGACATCTATGCCTAGCTGATATCTATGACTGGCTGACATCTATGACCGGCTACCATCTATGACCTGCTACCAACTATGACGGGCTGACCTCTATGAACGGCTGGTGTCTATCACTTAGTGACATCCATGACCATCTGACCTCTATGACCGGCAGATGTCTATGACTTGCTGGCGTCTATGATTTGGGATATCTATGATTTGATGACGTCTATGACCAGATCACGTCCATATTTCCTTACACCCACTGCAATTAATGCTGGTGTAAAGGGGCGTGGTTTCTTTTAGAGGGGCATGCTGCCACAAGGGGTGTCGTTTAGTAGATGACATCAGCCGATCATAGACGTCCGCCAGTCAAAGATCATAGTGACTCTTTTTAATCTAAATACTAATCGAAAAAAAGGAATGGAAAATGCCTGCAAAGTGTCTTTCACAGAGCAGGTGTTTGTTTCCTATGCAGAGTGCCTGTGGACATCTCTCTCAGAGGTACCTATCCTAATTATCCTATCTGATTTATAATCACTACTTGGGAGGGGGTATACTCAAAACTGGTATAAATGTCATTCCTGGAATATGCCTTGTAGATATCTCCATATCACATCTTTTTGACGTGTCTACATCTAAATGTTTTAGACATCTTTTACAGCTAGTCATATATATGCCATCATTGTTAAGTCCAAAGGTATCACTGATAAATATGTCTTATTATATAAATATGTTTATATAAAATACACATAAATATTGTTACATCAAAAACCCATGCAAAAGGACACGCAAAAACTTCATGCATATGTTACGTCTTGGGAACACACAGAAAAGTAAAGGTGTCAACTGTGTCTCCCACGTGGCTCTGGTAAAATAGAGAGTCAAACTGCTAATGACTCTGCTTATATGCTTGACCCTGCATATAAGCAGAGTCATTAGCAGTTTGACTCTCTATTTTACCAGAGCCACGTGGGAGACACAGTTGACACCTTTACTTTCCTGTGTGAACAAAATATGATATCATGAAATTACTAGTTATCTTTATGTAAGGTGCTAGCTGGGTGTGGATAATTTCAATTCAATTCAACACCAATAACGTGAGCTTTAGCAACTCGTCCGTAAGAAAATCCAGCATAAAAGAATACAAATCAGTTGCCAACACCCGGAGGAGGACTAATCTCGGTTTAGGGGCTTCCTAGATTGACGTTAATAGGACAATTAAGGAGACTTGACATTTTAAGGGCAGCATACCACTTTCATGTGCCCCTTTTCGTTACGATGCGTGAGTCTACTCACCAGTGCTACCTTCATGCATCATGTAGGCCCTTTGGAGTTGTATCAACCCCATAAGGTTGGCATGATGCATGAATGCAGCAATGGTGATTTACTACTTAGGGGTACATACAAGTATCATGACT
The DNA here is from genome assembly GCA_947462335.1 of Harmothoe impar. Classification (NCBI taxonomy): domain Eukaryota; kingdom Metazoa; phylum Annelida; class Polychaeta; order Phyllodocida; family Polynoidae; genus Harmothoe; species Harmothoe impar. The sequence continues at coordinate 41,370,328 of OX381715.1, forward strand.
ACGACGGTCACACTGCATTCACCCATTTTATAGCATGGTCCTTAAATGGTTAACCCTTTAAAAGAAAAGAGTATCGTATTTTCAACCAAGTTTGTTTCAAAGCAGCTGTGATCCTATTATACATCTATTGGTGCCATTCATGCCAAGGTTGTACATTTCAACAGCTAAATTGAAAAGAACATGTAATTATTGTGCCATTTATGGGCCACTCACATCACAAGTGAACATTTGTGTGTGTGTGGGTGGGTGTGTGTGTGTGGGGGTGCGTGTGTAGGCCCACTGGGGGTAGACTATAAGCCCTGCTGTGTTTGTCCTTGACCACGGCCCTCCCATGGCTCAGTGGCACCACCTTATGTTAATCAGGTATACTGAAGACCTTCATCAAGGCATGGTCCTTTCTGACGTCATTTTCACGTCCTTTATCACCAAATCTCGCTACAAAATGTCAGCCCCCTTGGTTGATGCATTTGGTTCCATTTTATTGTTTCAAAATAGTTTTGTATGAATGTGAATAAGAAAACTGAGGATTGAAGCTTGGTGTGAAGTTGATTAATATACAATGAACCGATAGAGTTAGACTTTTAGCTATGCCAGTCTTTTCTTTTAAGGGCGGCATAGTACCTTGATGCAGTGTACCTTAGTGCCTGGATAGCCCATTCATATAACACGACTGGTTGAGGAACTAGCCAATGCTGCATTAACGCATCATGCATACTATAATATATAAAGTGTTGATATACAGCCGAGATGGGGGGCATGCTGCATTTATGCTGCGCCCGGGACTGTATTGATGAAATGTAAACGGACATCATGCTACGTAAAATGGCTATGACCATTCGATTCAGAACTAGGCCAGTTGATTAGCCACAAATCAGATATTTCTATTTTCACTGAATATGTCCCAACCTCATGGAGTCATTCTAGAAAGAGCTACGATTTAAGGCAAAGGTACTGTCCATGACTGTCTCCATGTCTGCATTGGTCGTCATGATGCATTAACACAGTGTCGGCGAATTTGGTGTATAGAGCACTTCTGCGTTACTCGTTAGGGCTGCATTTATGTTTGGGAATAGCGTCCCCTTTTTCGGGGCCTTTTTAAAGATCCCCCCCCCCCACCCCAAACCTACACAGTACCAGTTTCGGCAACTTGGTCAAGAAAGACCTTTGGCCATTGTCGCGTAATGTCGCTAAACCCGAAAATCATGAGAGCTGATACAGACGCTGCTTCCTCTACGTCTAGCTGATTCTTTCTTTTTTTCATTCTATATACGACAATTACTATGCTTCAATACTAGAAATCCCTTATGCCATCACCTCCTCCCCCGAATTGAACACAATATAGCCATGTCACACAGGTGGTTCGACGCTTTTGAATTTCATTTATTTCCCATTGTAAAAAAAGCAGAAAGATGAATTCAAAGGTTTGGTTATCATAGTTCTTCACTAGTTCTTCACTCATTGGACCTTTGGGGATCCATAGTGGTTGGCCTTTGTCATTGTATCTAGAATATTATCGTTTTATAATCCTTTGGTGCCCAGAACTATTTCATCAATATCTGTTCCATTCGACACAATAGTTCTGATGTTTGAAGTCATGTACTACCATTTATTTAATTTCTTGAGACAAGGGTCATGTAACATTAAAGGTCTTGAAATGGACTTTATATTTGACTATGTAAAATCATTCAACTTTTGTTTAATTTTGGTTGCCATGGCAACCCGAGACATTCTATTCGCTGATATGCTCAATATACTGCATTTGTAGGGCCAATGAAGTGTTATTTGGCCATGATTAGGCTATTCCTAGCCTGGAAAACGTTCCAAATAAGAACAGTTTGAATGGCAATTGAAGAATATTGATACTTCAACCAGCATCTGCAGGAAAAGTTGACATACAATGATTTTATGACAATTTCTCATATTTTTCATTTATATTGAAGGGCATATTGGTGAAAATTATGCTTTTTAGATGAATTTTGGATAACCATGATGGATCACATCTCTGATCCCCTATTCTTTAGTTAAGTTTGCACTATTCCTCATATATAAAATTCACAGCAATATAAATGGTCTCATTGTAATCGTATGGTCTTGGGGCTTCATATGTGAGTATAACCCTGAAATTTGACCCAGTAGAACTTTCTTGATGAAACTCTACTTCAATATAGGTGTTTTTATGCCTAAAACCGCGCCAATTGGCGCGCTTGGGCACGTAAGGGATAATATAGCATTTGCTTATCTTGACAACTGATACGGGAAAATCAAGTTTTGATAAATAACAGATGTTGCTTTCTCTATGTCTAACTGATAAAGGCATGTATTTATCAGTACCACTGAAACGTCCGACCGTTATTAACTATATAAGTATAGTTCTATGAGATAGGGCCAGGAACTGGGCCTTCAGGTCAATACCATTATAAAGGTATCTTTCTATTTGGTGTATTTGTGTATCATAGTAGAATACTTCTCGTCAGATTGGGTACGGTCCTCCCTATACTATGCTTTAACCCTTTGAGGCCGGCATAATACATTAATGTATAATGCCCTTAGTCGTCATGATGCATGAATGCAGCCCTGGCGAGTAAGTCACTAGGGCTGCATTCAAGTATCATGCTGACCCTAAGGGGTTGAGACACTCCCGAATGGTTGGCCAATGTAGCCCCGGCGAGTAATGGTGCATCATGACAACAAATGTAACTTTTTAGCGACATCAGTCCTTAACATACATGTTATGGTAAGGCATCTGAATGCCCGACACCACCAAGGGCATCTCTCCCATTACCAGTCTCACAAGTTCAAGCTATTATTTATTTACTCTATATACAGTTTTATACATTTACAACAACCCACCCGCATTATAGGGGTCTGGCCACATGTGCATCTCTCGTCACTCGCCCTGATCAGAACAAAGAGTATTGAAATCCCACCGTATGGGTATACTGAAAAAAGGATACTGATCTTATGAACGTTAATTTATTGAAGGCTTTAAAGAACATACCGCTTGGTAGATAGGTTGTAGGCAAATTAGCAAGTCACTGCCAGGGTTTTCTGCAGGTCGAAATACGTCACGCGGTAAAATGCTAGAGTCCCTAACTCTAATGTCGTTAATTCAACACAAATCAACGGTGAAATCTAGTACCTTTTCTTAAATTCTTTAATATAGGCCCCTGGGAGCAGTAGGAAAAAGATGCATAACCCCGGCCCTGCACTGTATGGAATATGTAGTACACACACCTGAGTTCCCCATAAACAAATTCACAAGAGTGCTTTTTTAAACTTGTTTGTTCGCATGTCCTTGTAATTCAGAAGAAGGGGTATTTTCTTCACTAAAATTAGGGGAATCTATGAAAAGGGGTCGTGTTTACTGGCTGAGTCGGTAAAAATGTTATCTGGAGTACACAGAGGCCGCAGGTAATGTGTGGGAAGGAAGAGAAAAAATCTAATAATCTGTAATCCTAAACCTAAGTCATGTCTTATTGTTTACCATTATAGCACCCCTGTACTTAATTAGTGTCACACGGTGCAATGCAACTGGATAAATGTCTGTACCTTGTCTGAAAAATGGGTTCTTTTAGACTTCAAACCTCAGTGTTGCCAGTGTTCTTCATGAAAAAGGGGTATACTTATTTTCACCCAATTATTAGCAAATCGGGGGTAAATTAGAGAATTGGGAAAGCAGGGTGTGTAGTGGCCAAAGCCAATGATTGAGACAAAGTCTTGGGACAGAAGTTGACTTGCTACTGTTTATTACCTTTTCCGCATGACAGCAGGGTTACAGGTGTGAGTAGGGGAGAGAGGGGCACGTTGACCACCTGGGCACGCTCAACCACATGCTTTCTTTGCTATTCCTTTGGGAATTTTCCAGCAGTTTGCCTACCATATTACCCCCTTATACGTAGAGCTCAATTCAACTTGGTTTATTCCACAACCGATATGGGAAAATGTATACTGTTAAATGTCACATATTTTGATGTGAAATGTTCTGTTCACGTAGTTCATAGCAAGTTGGTGCTGTTACACATTTATCCATTTTACACTTTACATTGTTGTGTTACTGTATTAAAGGTATTGTCAAAAGACCTTGAACTTACCGTAATCTCTGCTTGACCTGTCCAATGATCCTTTAAATCAGAGACCTCGTTTTACGGTGCCACTTATTGTAGTTGGCCTCCGCCTGGGTTCGCTCCACCCTGATCGGGGTTTGAATGTAGTCCTTAAGAACATATCTGAAAATATAAAGGTAGCATTAAGTAAAGAATCACGTTCAGGTATGTTATATAGTATATTCATGTGTATTTACTGGTTTGGAACAGGAAAAAAGGTACATTGGTTTATTTTTTGTACAAGGTGATCTCATACATTTCAACTTGAAATGTTTAAGTTTTTACTGTAAGCACAGACATGTGGGGCACAGTGTATTTTCCTTTCACTACTGCCTGTTAGAATAAATACCTACCCAGAATCTCCAAGCAGGTAGAAACCCTTGAAATCACCACGGTCCCCGAGGTATTTTATCTGGCTGCCGTTCATCACATAGATGTCATTACATGTTCCAGGATTGGCCACGTTGACATGCATGATCAGGCCCTCATAGTCTCCCACGATCTGTACAGAGAAGAGATTTAAATAATTAAAAAAGTTGTTAACACATTATTTACTGTTGGTTTTTATGCTATACAATAGAACATGAGAACTGAAATGTCAGTGAAGGTCAGATAATTTAATAAAAAGTTTATTTCATTACTTTTTATGGATAGGACATTCAGATTAGATATGAGTGTAAAGACATTATTTTATTTGAACTGACCATAGTGTTGATGGAGTAGTACCCTTTGTAGCAGTAAAACTGGTTCTCATCCTTCACCAGTCCTTTAGGGCAACCTATGGGGACGTGGGTGCCATCCACCAGACCAAAGCAGCGTTGTTTCTTAGTCTTGAGATAGAAAGGCAACGCCTTGATGTTTTTTTCCGTCTTGCTATCCGGCCATGTGATGTAGTCCTCAATGTGGTGGTGGAAGAAGTCGCTCACGTGTTGTACCAACTTGCACACCACTGATTTGGAGACCCCATGACAATCACCTATCGTGAGGTAGCTTGCACCCGTGGCGAAATATCGCAAAGCAGTCAAGAACTGAAATAAAGGTATAGGCCAATTAGGGTACAACAATATTAAGGTATGGATCTATCTGACACTAAAGGTTTATATGAATGTATAATAAACAACGGAAATATGCTACTCTTTACAAGTTGTTTTTACTGCAGTCAATATAATACAGATATGGGATGAATGGCGTCAAATAGACAGTATAATTGATAGTGGGGTTGGCCCAGTAAACTACTAATAGGAAACGGTTACCATGGCAATGAGATAAAGCTTAGAGGCCCATGTATTAAGTACTTTGCATCCGGCCTAACAATTAATATATATAATTAAGTTACCATGGTAATTACTGAGTAGATCTACTGTTGATATAATATAATTAATATAACCGGTAGCTATATACATACATGTATGACAAAGTGAGAAGACAAGCCAGTGGGTGTGGTGGAAATCTAAAGTACACAAATATCTGCCACACACCCGCCACACACAATGGAACTTGTTACATTACCACACTACTTTAATCTACTTAGATAAGCGCAAGGAGCCTGTTCCAGCAAGGACATTTCCTTGGAGGACTGGTGCAGGTATCTCTTAACCACTGAGGACCTCCAGTTGCCCTTCCGCATAATGGAGGCCACCGGGAGGCCTAGGTCCTGCAACATGGAGGTGCCCCCATGCCTGAAAGAATGGGTGGACACCCTGGACACAGGGAGGCCCAAAATCTTAGCGCAATACTTAAGTTTACTATCTCATACTCTTGAGGGAAAACCAAACCACCTAGTTTATGAGATAAGAGTGGGTCATCACCCCTGGAGCCCTCGAGCAGCTTGGCAATCAAAGGGGCCACACACCAGGGGGAACCTGGTATATCCTGGAGGAAAACTGAAAATTGGTGCCTACCAAATTGGTCTGTCTTAGAGGACCTGATTCTTATCTCCGAGTACCCTTGACCAATGGTCACATCTCGTACGGTAATATTGTGCCGCGAATGAATGGTATGGGACACTCTCAGCAAGGCCCTCTAACACAGCAAGGCTGTCAACCAGAAAAGAAAATCATCATGGTTATTCAAGTCAAGGAGGTAATAAATATCAAGCATTTCCTCGGGAGATAGGGGATATCTTCCCAATTTACCTCTCAGATCGACAGATCTCTCAATACCATTAAGGGTTTGTTTAAGATCAAAATTATCACTATGATCTACTAGCCCTAACATCTTCTGGTTAAACCACAACCCAGAAATATAATTCCTCACCGAGACAGGCGACAAGTCCTGCGACAAGTAAGTCGCATACAAGCATGCTTGTTTGGCGGAACAAGGAAATTGCGACAATTTAAATTTTTTACAAAATTGTTTGTACCTATTTGCTTGAGATTTTCTTGCAAGTCTGGTGGATGGGGCCACACCCCCCCTGGCTAAGTTCTCCTGAGCTGCTTTGAGCGCTTCCAGAGCACTCACTGTAAAGAGAGTGTAGGGGTTTCATATGCGTACAACACGAACACAGGTTCCAAATTCGGTTTGAATGCAACAGGTCTTTATTCGATCACAGCCTCAAAAGTACACGAAGGTTTTCCACTCGGTTCACTTGGTCTTTCAACCATTCGAAGACACACAGGATTCTATCGATAGTTCGAAGCATTAGCGATACCGGACAGTTAAGCTCTGTGCCAGCATGGCTGGTGCAGAGTCCATAACGTGGGAGGGGTGTAGGTGCCCCTGTCAAAGCGAAGGTACGAAAGGTGCGGGTCAGAGCTCGTCCTAGGACTAACTGGTGAGGTAGCCAACCTCGGCCTCTTATATACCCTGAGCGCGGACCAAGCAGTGTCGACGTGGCACTCCTCCGTAGCGCCGTCTGGAGTGCCCTGCCCGGCTCCGCTACCGGATAACCGAAAGGACATGGCTCAGGTGTTACCACCTAGTGTCCGTTGGAGGCACTTACCGCTCTGACTCCACGGACCTTATATGTACACGTATTATTCGTGCCCCTACATCACCCCCACCAGATTATAACCAGGGTCGAAATACATCTGATATAATATAATATACTCGAATATGGGAGAATAATATCAGTGTACATGATGACAATACCGGGGTACATTTGAAGGTACGATATACGTTTTTTACACATACATGTAGAAAGTACAATTATAGATTTTTAGATTTTACCTGTTACACCAAACAACACTTACATCTCTATGTACAAAACAGGGATCTTATAGATCCAACACTATAACGACAAGATAGATACGTGAGTATCCATCTTTAATAAAGATATGAATATATACGAATATATGTTCTATACTACTTCTAACTATAGTGATCACAGTTCTGTATGGTTTTCGTTGAGATACAATAATGGTTACTACATTAATCATTTTAAGGTAAGTTGAGATTGCACAATATGTGACTTTTTTAGGACGGAATGACACAGAAGTAATGGCTCGAAAATATTTATGTGGGCGAACCGTCCCAGGAGAGGTAATTACGTGAACTATTGGAATTATGTAAAAATACTTGGAACCAACATAGTTGTGACATTAACTCTTATAACCAAGGAATGTAGTAATATTAGCCTCCATATGAGGCAACCGATATATGCCATTATATCTTAACAATAGATATACTCTCGAAATCCGAATACCAGTTGTTATGTCCAAAAAGAAAAATTTTTGGAGATAAAAGTAGGCACCGAACATTATGTACAGTTTTGGTTCGAATCATAGTATGTAGTATAAGTTATACTACTTAAAGTATGAACACCCTTTTTTTTTTTTTTTTTTTTTTTAGACAACAAAGACATTTCTTGACAATTATGCATTTTCCACCTGGCTTATGTTTACCTTCGAATCATGACCTTAATCATGGATGTTTTATAATATCATCGAAGCATCATATGCACAAGTCCTCAATCACACAATCGAACAGCCGAACACCCAAGTTAGCTTATAAGTCCTTCAATACGCTCTGGAGTTCTTCGAGTGACCCACTCCATTGGGTGAGTCCTATCCCGAATACCCGAATGAACTTAACGTTCAGCGCCTTCATCGTTTTGGCCTGATCGTCCAGAGTATCCTCTGCAGCTTTCTGCAGACAACGAGCTGTTGAGAGTTCTTTCTTCGATTGTGCCAGCTGCTTGGTGAGTTCGATCACCTTATCTGGCTCCGATTGTTCGTCAATCCGTTGCTGTTCGAAGATCTTCCTCAGCCTCTCGACCTCCTTGCCCTGCATGGTGATGGCATAGTCGGCTGATGCTCTCGCCACACCGGCTGCATATCGTTGCATGCCAGCCAGGTGTTCCTGCAACCATCGTTCGTACAGCTCCTTATGCACCACCGCATCCGGAGCCTTTGGAGGCTCGAAGTAGTCCTTTGGAATCTGTATCCTCGGCCGAATGTTTTCACCACTGATCATCAGATCATACCACTGGTTTGGATCCACTGCTGGTTCCTCACGAACACTGGGCTTATAGGGCACAGTGGCAGTAGTAGTAGTGGTGGTGAGTAGGGTGGCTGCAACAGTTGCTGCCTTCCCTCCTCCAGCAGTTGTCGTTGGTGTGGTGGTGACTGGGTTCGAAGTGGTCACTGGAACCGGGTCCACCACAGGCTCAGTTTTCATGGATGTCGAATCCGCACTAGTAGCAGGGGTTTTACGCCCCACTGACTTTGTAGAACTGTCAGCCTTTGGTTTCACCTTGTCTTCTGCCCGAGGAGTGAGGTTGGTGGTCGTCACCACCAAGTCCTTTTTCCCAGGCAGCACAAAGTGATCCGAATCCGCCATCTCCACGTCCCGTGAGTCCGGTTGGCGGATGGCATCCATTACAGAGATGCCCGTAGGGAGATTTTTGTACGGATCCTTCTCAGTCTGTACCTCCGGACCAGGGAAGTCCATTGAAGGGTACTCAGCCTTACTGGCCTGGTTACCAGGGGTCAGAGGACGAAGGGTTTGCAGCTGGGAACGACCCTTGGGGGCTGAGAAGTCCGGACCATAGTTAGGACGCAAGTCCTTCAGTGGGGACCGGTGCTCAATCGTTGTCGCGCGCCCTCGTGCTGCAGTTGGAGCTCTTGGAGCCGGAACCTCGGATTTGACCTTTTTGCAGTCAGGTTCGGAAGTGGCTGGACTCCTGTTCTCACTTCGTTTCCCTGGAAGGGGGTTGGCCGCTCTCCAGTCGTACAATTCCTTGTACAAGGTGTCGTTCAGGTCCAGCCGACCACGTCGATCATTACGCTGGAAGACAGCTGACTGTTTCGAATTCCGGGTTAATTGGACCTTTCCGAATTGGAAGGTCTCAATCGTAATGGTTTCGAACTTTACTTTGTCCAGGCCTGCCACCAGTGATGCATGGAGATCTCCAACGTTCTTTCTGGCCAACATCATGGCTTGGCCATGACATTGTATCAGGTGCTCGATCATTCGGCCTCTTCGAGGGGTCCACATACCCGAACACCTTTTGTTTGACTTGCCAACATCAGCGCAGACATACATCGCATGGTGGTGCATGTGCTTCTCCACGAGATGTCGCATGAATCGAAGACGAGTAGGCATGGGGCGGTTCTCATGTGCGAAGTAGACGCGGCAGGAATCGAATGGGCAATCCTCCCTTACCCCTTCCTTGTACCGGGCCATCGCCCATCGTATTTTGGGGCGGCCCTCATGGTTGTAGTAGGTCTCGGGGAACTGTTTTCGATCCAGCAGCCGACCGAACCAGTTTTCTGTCCATGACCAGGAACTGGGTGAACCCATATTGGATCTAATCCATTCTTCGTCATCAGACAATCCTTCATGGTCCGGTTCTTTGGGACACGAATACATATCCCTCGATCGCTTGCAGTGTTCCATGCACTCGGGCCTAAATTTCTTGAAGCCCCCACTGGCATTGCGCCAAATCATGTCCTCCACCCGAGAACTTGGGACGTCTGCCGAGGCACCTGCCCCTGCAGCTGGAGGGGGCGACGAAACCACTGGTGGCGTGTTCGATTGCCCTGACTCGGAGGACGTAGACGGAGATGCAGGTACCTTGACCTGCACTGAAGTCTTAGTCGGAGTTGCTGGAGGGGTCGAATGCGTCCGGGTGGGTGCCCTAGGAGGCGTCGAAGGGGTAGAAGCCGTACTGGATACTACGTCCACCAACCTCACGGTTGGGGACATATTAATCGCAGTAGTTTGGGGAGGCGAAGGATGAGGTACACATGGCTGTCGTGCCTCACTCTTCTTCGCCTTCCGTTTCTGGCTCTTTGGAAGTTCGAAGGGGACCTCCTCCAGATCCGAAGCGTCGGATACGGACCGTCCTTTTTGTTGTGGATTGGGGTTCTTACGGGACTGGGCTCGAGTCATTGGCGTTCTGGGGGCAGTTTGCATAGCTTCCAGAGTTAGCCGTAACTGTTCATTGGCTGCCCTGAGTTCATCGGATTCTCTAACCACCTGAGCATAACGAGCTTCTTGCTCAACTGATCCTGAGGTATCCGAATGGATCTCCCGCGGACCCAACTCCACGCTAGCTGAGTCTTCTTTGAATGGGACTGGTAAAGGCCCCGGAGCTTTGGGAAGAGATTCGGATGGAGACTCAGTAGTCCCGGTGGTCGTAGTTGGTTCTTCGAATGACGTTGAAGCCGACTGGGAAGTTCTCGAAGAGCATTCGGACTGGACTGGGGCAGGTTCGGATACCTCGGACTTAGGCGGAGTATTGGGAGGAGTACTGCCGTTCTTGGAAAATTTCTTTTTCTTCCTCTTCGTACTGGTTGTGCTCCCATCACTTGAGGGCACTGCTTCCTCCATAGCCTTGGCTTGTTGGAGATGCCGAAAGTTCGTACCACATTCTAACAGAATGTCACTGAAGACTCCATTCTTAAAAGCCCCTCGAATCGCCCCTCCGTAACTGTCTAACCAAGTGGGATCGTAACGATAGAAACCCTCCTCTCCCAGCCTGTCCAACATCCTCGACATCAATGTGGGATGTAGTTTCAGCGAGGAATCGAAGGGCGACTCGCACGACAGCACTTCTATAAGTTGTTGCTGGGCCAGCGATGTTCGCACAACGTCCTCCATTTCTTCGTCAGATACTGCATGGATAGGCAATTTCTGGCTTACCTCTTCCAACTCTGGCATCTCGTCCTCTTCCTCATCACCTGCTGCGTTAAGCCGGGTTGACGTCGAATTGTCTATGTCTTTCGAAGCAACGCGTTTCGGGACATTGCGCCACGGCAACGGCCCTAGGTTGACTGTAGCCGGGGGTGGCATGGTCATGCTGTCCCGATCAGCCGTCGAATAGGAGCCGATCCCCGCTACACGAACGGTAACCGCACTCCCGGTGGATTCAGAGGCGGATTCATAATCCGACTCATGAGCGTTGTCGAATTGGCCATCGTCCATCCCGAACAGATCTATCTCGTCGGACTGGAGGCCCTCACCGGGGGTGTACTGCTCCTCCATCGCAGTCGAATGTTTTCAACGAAAACGAAGTTTAATAATCGAAGATTTGCGGAGTACGAAGCTCCGCGTGTCCTAATGACACTATGAGCGGGAACTAACCAGGTTGGCGCGTCTTATGATGTGGTTTTGGAGACTTTTGGTCGACTACAAGTCCCTTCTTCCTCCTCCTTTGCCCCGCAGCGTCCGTGCGTCTTCTTGGCACTGATCCAATATGGCGACCGCCCTTCTTGTCTCGTGATGCCACGCCCGCCGCGGGAGCGAAGGTCAACCAATCAGCGTTCACGCTTCACCGGATAGCCCTTTTCCGACGGATAACCCGGCGGGAGACGCTCGCGTTTCCCGCCACTAATCGAACGGGTAGCTCACCGGAGTGTAATCCTTATTGAGTCAGTTCCACAGTACCAGGGATACCGCTAATCATGAATTCTTCAGGAGTGTAGGCAAATGTCATTACGGGTAACATAAGAATACCCGCCGGATAGTTCCGTCTGCCACCCTCGGGGACGTTCATGATCAACTCTCATCCTAGCTCTGCTCACTCGACAGCAATTAGGTCTGTACTACCATCATGGCATCGAAACTTCTTGTTGTGTATACAAATTAGGTCACAGCAGTCTCCGGATTATGCCGTGGACTGCGTCTTAACCCCACCTTAGGTTCTTTAGACCTGGTCGTCCGGGAAGATTCGACAGGATGTCCAGTAGTCAATTGGACAGCCCTCCTCCCCTTCAGACCTTCATTTGCCGAGACTTTTTTTCCGCACTTTTTATCCTTCTTGCTAGAAGTTCGAATTGGTAAATTTTTTTTAGGCCTACCCCGGCCCCGCTTTAATTTACCAATACCAGGAGGCATAGGTTTTTTCTCATCTGAGGGTATCACTAGTTTCCTAGGTCTACCAGGACCACGTCGTTCCGGGGTGGTCGCTCTCCACTCAGTGTTATCTGACTTCGAATGCTCCCCTGGTTTCGAATGCGCTGAAGCATCACCCTGCCACCGGCGTAGGCGAGCTACATTGGATTTATACAGGCGTCCCAGCAAGGATTTGATCACCACCGTGGATTCTGAAACAATCCGAACCACAGTAAAGGGACCATCCCAGTTGGGTGACAACTTTAGCTGCTGTAGGGGGTCGTGTAGCCTAACTACTTCATCCCCCACTCGAAAGGACCTAAGTTTCAAACCTACGTCATAGCCCACTTTTTGCCATGAAGCAGATTTGCTTAGTTCACATCGAACCATCTCGTATGCGGACTTGAATTGATCCCTCAATGCCTCCACGAACAGCACCTGACAGGGTGTTTCAGCGTTTATCCCAGCTACGCCAAACACCAAGTCAGCAGGCATAATCAAATCCTCTCCGAATACCAACAAATTGGGGGAACAACCGGTGGAAGCATGCACCGTACTATCATAAGCATGTACCACAAACTCGCATTGCTCGTCCCAATCATCCATCTGACTGTTGACCAGAGGCTTCAGGACTTGTATCAAGGTTCGGTTGAACCTTTCTACTTGACCATCAGACTGAGGCCGGTACGGATTCGTTCTGGTTTTGCATATAGCAAGGTTATGGCACATTGCTGCCCATAACTCAGATTCGAATTCTCTGCCTTGATCACTATGCAACATCAAGGGCACGCCTAGATGAAGCACCCAACCCTTTACAAATGCACGAGCACATGTATGAGCCTTGTGATCTTTCAGAGGAAACACTCTAGTATACTTCGAATAGTAGTCGGAGATCACCATCATGCACGTGTTTCCATCAGGAGTGGTTTTTAGGCCACTAATGATATCAACCGCTATGCGTGCAAATCGAACTCCCCAAAGCTCTTGAGTTAGTGGCAACTTCCCCAGGCCTTCACCTGGTTTGCTCAGACAACAATCTGGACAAGTAGAGATCCACCTAAGCAGATCTTTACTCATGCCAGGCCAGTAATACCTTCTGGAGAGTCGCGCAAGGGAGCGCTTCTTTCCAAAATGTCCACTGGTCTGATGTCCATGTACGAAATACATGATATCCCTTCGCATAGCTGTGGGTATCACGATTTGTCGAATTTTGGCCTTGTACGGTGTTATCTTCCACCTACATAAGATACCGTCAACAACAGTTAGCTCAGACCATTGAGCAAGTAGCTGTCTCATTTCCCGGTTCTCAATCGAAATGGTTGGTCTTTGTGGTTGGGCACCACTGGAGACCTGTTCTATTAGTCTCGAAATGACAGCATCACCCTTCTGGAATTGCCTGATGGTTTCGGTGGACCATTCCATTGCTTTAGAATGTCCTACATCATACGGCATTCGAACTCCAGCTATTACAGCATTATGGGCTCCACAATCATCGCAATCCATTCTAGAACATTTCCGTATGGGTCTTCTCGAAAGGGCGTCAGCATTGATATGCTTGCTCCCTGCTCTGTGTTGGATTTGGCTATTTTCCAACCCGAACTCGGACAAGTGGGTCAGCCATCGACTGATCATTCCTTCTGCTTCCTTAAAGTTTAACAGCCACCTTAAGGACGAGTGATCTGTCCGTAAAGTAAAGTCACCTCCCCAAAGGAAGTGCTTAAACTTCTTCGTATACACCACTACCGCCAACAATTCGCGCTTAGTGGTACAGTAATTCCTCTGGGCCTTATTGAGGGTATTACTAGCGAAAGCCAGTGGCACTTCTATCCCCTCTTGCATCTGGGATAGAGCAGCACCTATACTGTCATTACTGGCGTCTGTGTCCAGTATGAAATGTCCATCAGCTGTTGGATATTTCAAAACTGGGGTGGTTCGAAATAGGTTCTTCACGGCTTCGAATGCTAGATCTTGTTCCGGACCCCATGGGAAAGGCTCCTTCCTTCTACCCGGAGTCCAGTGAGCTAGAGCCTGCATAGGCTGAGCTATTCTGGCATACCCCGGTCGGAAGTCTCTGTAGTAACTACAGAAGCCCAGAAAGGACCGTATGTCTTTAGGTCCCTCTGGCTTTTCCCATTCCGATACAACATCTAGTTTCTCAGGATCCGCCTTAACCCCCTCAGTGGATATTATCCGACCGAGATAGTTAATAGAAGTCCTAAACAGGTGACACTTCTTTGGTTTCAATTTCAAACCATGGGTTATCAACCTCTCGAAAATTTTGACTAAAGTAGCCAGGCACGATTCGAAGGTCTTCCCGAAGACAATTACGTCGTCCAGGTACACCAAGCACTCCTTCCATAACAGATCGCTCAACAGAGATTCCATCATGGCTTCGAATGTTGCAGGGGCGTTACACAATCCGAACGGCATCACATTGTACTGGAAAAGACCGACATGGCTCGAAAACGCTGTTTTTTCCTGATCCTCTTCCTTCATTCCAACTTGCCAGTATCCGGATTGCAAATCCAGCGTACAGAACCATTGGTTTCCGCCCAGGGAATCAATAGTCTCGTCTATACGGGGGAGAGGATAGGAGTTTTTCTTAGTACAGCCATTCAATTTTCGATAATCTATGCAGAAGCGAATTGTGCCGTCTTTCTTAGTCACCATCTGAACAGGACTGGACCAGGGGCTAGTGCTGGGAACAATCACCCCTAATCTCAGCTGATCAGCAATTTCCTTCTCGGCCATCAATTTCTTCTTCAAAGGTAGGCGTCTATAAGGGATTTTGAAAGGTTCAGCGTCCTCTGTAGTGATGGAATGTAGCACCTTGTCAGTTCGCCCCAAACCAGTGGGCTCCCCGAAGGCTGCATCATATTCCACCAATACCCGTCTCAACTGATCTTTCTGGTCCCCCGTCACCAAGCTCGAATCGTCCACCAACTTTTGGAGTTCCGGACGTAAATCGGACATCCCTTCAAGGTTCGGTTTGGTATCTTCTGAGAGTATACTGGTGCTTGCCTGTGCAACGATCACCTGCCCCACGGGAGTACCTTTCATCAGATAACGGACTTCACCACCAGGATTCGAAATAGGAATTAAATTCCTACTGCCACTGCCTACGAAAGTATCTGCACTCTCGAGTCCAATTGATGCAAGTCTCACCACATCGGGTTCAACCACCGCCATCTGGTCTCGGAAGATACTGTCACTCGAAAACAGCACATCACATGTCTGTCCTGGGGGTATCTTAACCGTCTGTACCACCGAGGCTACAGAAGATACCTTTCTCAACACGCATTGTACGGCCACCTTGTATGGATGTTCTATCTTTAACATCCCCCCACAAGGTTCCAACATTGCACCGTACAACGCAGCGAAATCTAATCCAATGATGCCATCATCACTCAGATCAGCAATAGTAGGGGACAGAAGGTAATCCTGCCCACCTATATTGATTTCGAAAAATGCTTTACCAAACGTCTGCATGCAGCTACCGTCGGCCGAATGAGCTGTTACCCTCGTTGTGAAGTTATCTGGCTCATCGGCTACAAGGTCATAGAACCTCTTCGAGATCATGGAGTGACTAGCTCCAGTATCCACTAGAAATTCTGCAGACCTTCCCCTCACTGCTACAGTCAAATACCACCTCTTCCCATCCAATGGTGATGGGTTAACGGTGAAACGTTCGAAATCCTTAGTGACACCAAGATCTACTCCCCGTCGTTTCAAGTGCTTCAAACAGGGGTGATCCGGGGACAATCGGGCACTGCTGACTACTTCCAGCTCCTGCATCCAATTCGCCGCTTCCCCAGTACTTCCTCCTCGGACGTCTACTTTTCTGGGTTCATTGGACATACTTAGAAGGGACTGATCAGGCCCCTCCTCTAAGTTTCCAATCTCTACTGCACCTCGGACTTCATCGCTTGCACCGCTGGCGATATGTTGGCTTTCCTTCTCCTTAGGGGTTACTACCTTGCCATCCAGAGCAACCCCGTCTAGTTTTCCGTTTTCTTCTCTTCAGGCTTGGGTACCGGCTTTTCAGCTGGGCATTCTGCAGCAAAGTGTCCCAGGACCTGACACCTGTAACACTTCCTAGTGGTCTTGTCCACTCTCGGCTTCGAATTCCTCCCTGTTGATTGCTGGTTTCCAGACATCAAGTCAGTCAACCTTAACAGAAGTTCTTCCATAGAACTGGGAGTTGAGGAAGTAGTCGAAGGTGCGCTTGTAACTCCTGGGGTCACAGGTGGTGTTTTCCTGTCGGCCTTCGGATAGCGCTTCGAATTCGAATTGGAATAAGATTTGCCGCTGTTCTTTTGAGCAACTGCGCCAATCTCCTCCTCCCTTCCAGAATCACCTTCCTCTGTATCAGAGGCTGGTGGGTCTTGCACCACACTGGAAGTTCTCGAAAGTACTCTCGAAGATAGCAGATGCCGTTTCCTGTCATAGTCTTCTATGGCCATGAACAAATCAGTGAGAGAAGTTCCAGCTTTCCAACTATCACATGCAGCGGTCCGTTCATCAGAATCCCTTAATCCTTCAATGAATTGCGAGAACAAATCATCTAGGAACTGTGGGTCATCTAATTGCCATCTTGGTCTAGCCCTTTGCAAGAGAGATTGCAATTCTAGACCGAACACACGGTGCGACTCGTTTGGCTTTTGAGTCCGTTTCCGGAACAATCGAAGCGGGTCTTCATTACCCACATTACCTATCAGGTAACTGGCGCATTCCACCAATTGGGTAAACGATCCGGCACCATGCATCGTTCTCCATCTCGAAACAGCTAGCTTGCCTGGGCCATTTCTCAATGCCCGTAAAAGCTCGTCCAACGATTCCTCTTCTGACCATCGATTATACCTCATATCGTCCATGAAGTCTGCGAACCAGTCCTGCCATGGCTGTCTTCCTGTGAACGGACTCGGAGTGCTTGCAGTGCGTCTAGCAGCGTTGTGGTTGTCCCTGTGCAACAGAAACGACTGCTCGATGCTCCAGTCGACGATATCGGCATTATCAGCTTGTCTGCTAACACAGTCCACTCCCATCTCAGCAATGCAGGGGTTCGTGTCGTAAATCAATTTCATCCCAGGGGACATCGATTCGCGGCGAGATACTCGTCTACCAGCATGTGTAGGAGATCTCCCTGGCCTCCTTGAGGGCCCACTCAAACGTTCATTCGGATCAGATCTCGAAGATCTCTCATTCGAACCCGTACGGCTCGGTCTCTCTCGAGAGCTGGAACGACTGGGAGAGTTCGAATGGTCGTCATTATACGACGTTGGGCGTTGGTCACGCCGTGAAGGTCTTCCATCCAGATCCCCTGTATCAATGGTCACTCGTTTTGGTCTCCCTCCGGTTGAGGTAGAGGCACTACCCCCACCAGTTGATGAGTTGTATATGCCACCACTGACATGATCGAACCCTGAATGGCCACCTCGAGTTGCCTCTTCATCTCGTTTCTTCTGTAAATCTTCCACCTCCCTGATCAGCCGATCCTTTTCGTCCATCATCGCCTTGGTAGCTTCTCGGATCGTATCATGGAGCTCGTCCGAATCATGTATGGTCTTATCTTGACGTTGTTCTAGAGATTCAGTACGTCGCCGCAAGACATTCTGTTGATGAGCGAACTGGTTTTCCATATGTTCCAGTTCCGCCTTCGTTGTGTCTAAGCGGTTCTGTTTCTCTCTTGTTGCCCCTTCTAGATCTTCATTCTTGTTCCGAAGCTGTACCAACCGATGACTCAAAGCTTCAAACTCTTCATTCATCCTGTCCATCTCTGCAATCCTTGCTCCTTCGAAACGATTCTTCTCCTCTTCGAAATGACGACGTGTCACTTCCTGTCGCTGGTGTCGTTCAGCATGCAGCATGCTCATGCCTTGTGTTGGCATAGGAGCAATGTGTCTCTTCGAACCACCAGTTTCAAACAAAGAATCATCTAGGTTTGACCCCAGATCTTTTCGAATAGAATCAGGATTGCCTCTCCTTGGTTCTGGTGTAGAACTCGAACGGTTTGGCCCATAATGTTTCTCAAGGGCTGCTACCACCTCCGGATCTGGACTCGAAATAGGATGAAGGGACGCTCCACCCTTTGCCTGTTCAGCCATGTTAACCCAACTGACTGTGCTATTCTGTGTTTCACCCGAACTGGTCACGGCACCAATGTAGGGGTTTCATATGCGTACAACACGAACACAGGTTCCAAATTCGGTTTGAATGCAACAGGTCTTTATTCGATCACAGCCTCAAAAGTACACGAAGGTTTTCCACTCGGTTCACTTGGTCTTTCAACCATTCGAAGACACACAGGATTCTATCGATAGTTCGAAGCATTAGCGATACCGGACAGTTAAGCTCTGTGCCAGCATGGCTGGTGCAGAGTCCATAACGTGGGAGGGGTGTAGGTGCCCCTGTCAAAGCGAAGGTACGAAAGGTGCGGGTCAGAGCTCGTCCTAGGACTAACTGGTGAGGTAGCCAACCTCGGCCTCTTATATACCCTGAGCGCGGACCAAGCAGTGTCGACGTGGCACTCCTCCGTAGCGCCGTCTGGAGTGCCCTGCCCGGCTCCGCTACCGGATATCCGAAAGGACATGGCTCAGGTGTTGCCACCTAGTGTCCGTTGGAGGCACTTACCGCTCTGACTCCACGGACCTTATATGTACACGTATTATTCGTGCCCCTACAAGAGCAACACATTTTAGCATTGGCAAGGGTAGTCACACACTGAGCAACTGTACCCCTATAGGGCAGCCTAGAGAGCTGGTCAGCTAATATGTTATCCCAATATAGCTCCCTCAGCCATTCCATACATAGGCGGTTCTTACTCCTCCCAGAATTTACCATTGCCAAGACTTGCATATTGTCTCTTACCACATTTAGAACAGAATTAGGGAAAAACCTGCACCAGCGCTTTAGACCCACCAGCACGGGCCAAAGTTCATACACATTGATATTACCCTCATGTACCCGGATATTGTCCATTTGGGGGGCAAATTCCTCATGGCTAGAACTAATGCCCTTAACAGAGTACCCCTCCCAGGTCCCGAAAAAATAGTCAGCGCCCATCCAGGCACGGAAACCCCTCTTAGACACATCAGAGACCATGGGCAAGTTCACCACCCTTTTTCTAATTAGGGCCTTACAATTAAAAATTTCACAAAATTGCCTCCACCATTGAAGATCCTTTCTGGTTTCATTGTTAAGGTAAATAGCTCTGCCCGGCCTGACAGCGGCACACAGGTCATGAAGGCGACGACTGAACGTCCTCCCACCCCTCACTATATGAGAGCAGAAGCTCATTAACCCACCTATCTGTTGCAGTCTCTTCTTAGACACATACCTCATGTTTAAAGTATCGTCCAAGGCAGTCTTCAACTTAACGACTTTTTCATGTGGTAGGGTGAGCGGCATTTTCACTGAGTCTATAGTGATACCCAAGAAGGTGGTTATTTGGCTAGGAGTGGTAACCTTATTAGCTGAAACCTGGAAGCCTAAATACTGCATGAGTTCAATCAACAGATCCCTCTGCCTCAGGCACTCGGCCTGCGACCTCGCCAATATAATGAAGTCGTCTAAATAATTAACTACTATATCCACGCCATACCCCCTGGCTATTAGCACTATGAATTCTGAAATAGCATTAAAAATATTAGGGGCGCAACGCAGGCCAAAGCTGAGACGGTTGTTCACAAAATACTTCAAACCCCCGCCTTGATCCCAAGCGAACCCCTGGAACTCAGCATGTGGTGCAAAAACATTCACCGAGCGATAGGCTGATTTGAGGTCGACTACTGCCATGTACATACCCTCCTCCAGTACCTCAGTCACTGTCTTAACTGAATTATACGAGAATGGTACATAAGTGTCCAACATATAATTATTAATAGCCTTGTACCTGGGCATGGAGCAGTCGGTGATAGGCCTTAGTTTCCCATTCGACTTCTCTACCCCGCCCATGGCATGTACACACCGTGGGGGCTCCCCCACCTGGGTGACCAACTCACCCCTGACTTCTTCTGCAATAATTTCACACATTTCCCTATGGAAATTACCTTCCAAAATAGTCTTATAATTACTACAATTATACCTAGTATCACAGGAGTCATCAACTATCTTAAAGCCCTGGAGGACACCCTCCCATACAAATTTGGCCTTATCTGGTTTGCCCTTAAATACATTAGCTGCCCCGGAGATGAAGCTAGCAAACCTACATGGCATGAGTTGGGCCTTAACCCTGCCCACCCTGTGGGAACATACACAGGTGCCCTGCAGGCAATCACTGAAAACATCAACATCTGGCATATCACCCTTACCCTCAATAGAGTACAGAAGAGCCCTGTCATGCTGGCTGGTCGACAGGGGATCAATAACCACATTAGCCATAGCCTGGCGCAAAGGGGCGATTTCATATGCTACTATGTTACTTATACTACTCACACGCCCCCCGCAGCCGCCAGTAGCGACCCGCGGCACAAATTCAGGACTGAGCGGGTTGAGGACATGCCCCACCCCTACAAATAAGTCGTGTGAGCTGCTCTGAGCAGGAAGAAAAGGTGGCGCCCTAGGGTTCAGTTTGGAATCAAACCCGGTACCAAAGGCATTAACATGCCCCACCCTTAAAGTTAGATTATGTGAGCTGCTCTGAGCAGGAACAAAGGGACTCACCCTAGGGTTTAAACTGGTGTCATAACCGGTACACACATGGTCAAAGGCATTAACATAGCCAACTGGCACAAAAACATCACTACAAGGATTCAATTCAGACCTAAGACCATAGGTACCAACCAACACTTTACCCTCATCCCGAGGGTCGTCAGAGGAGGTGATGGAACAGGGAAAATTCAAATTTTTGACACCAACTACCCTGTCCCCCGCCCGGAGCCCCCTACTTAGCAGGCTTATCTCCCCCAGGGCATGAAGCGGCCCCATGAGAAGAGGCCCTGCAGAACATGCACTGGTGTGCATACTTGCATCCTACTACCTTGCATCCATCCTTCTTATTGAAGGCGAAGCAGGGCCTCTTCTCTGAGGACGACCCAGACCCCGAGGGAGCCTTCCTCTCAGATTTACCCTTAACAGTGATAGAGTCGTAACTGAAATACCTCAAAACATCCGACCCTTTTACCTGGCCAAAGACACTAAGGCCCTCCATATTGGCCCTAGATTTAATGGCCCTATCATATGTAATCAGGGCCGAGGGTTTGTAGATCTTTGTCATGGCCTTCTCACACAAAATTTCGGCATGATCCAAAACCCCGATAATATCCTTAACCTCATGCCCCTGCTCTAACAACACAATTACGGTTCTCACACTGGCAAGCAAAAGGGCCTCTACTGAGTCAAGTCTAGAATCTCTAGAAATAAAGTCCTTTTGATAATAGGGTCTGTCATCTTTACCTCTTGGCTTTGTAGTGGTGGGTGACGACCATCTAGCAGCAGGTGAGGACCCTCAGGACGACAACCTCGAGTGCTGGCGACTACCAGAGGACGACCTGTGATGCCCTGACCTCGAGCGACGATCAGATGACCAGTGGATCCTCGGGGGTGGGCTCTGGCAGCGGCGGCTCCTCGAGACACGTCCCAGGTCCTCCACAGCTCCCCCCTCGGCCTGAGGGCGCCCTCGGGATGACTGACGACCCTCTTGTGACGATACAGCTGACTGACGACCCTCCAGTGACGACTGGACACTGGACAGCACCGAAGATATCCTCGTCAGAGTCCCCTCCATCGAGACGACCCTCCCCTCGAGATTATCCACTGAGGAGACGAGCTGAGCATCAACAAGAGGCATTGCGGCGCATGCCGGTTGGTCAGGAGTTGAAGATCCCTTTCTTGCTTTTGCTGGCGACCTCTTCTTGGCTCTCGGCATCTTGCAAACAATTGTAATCCGCTATAAATCTTGAGAACAGTGTCGCAGGTTCCTGCTCTGACGGATGGGAATCAACAACTGTTTGAATCGCCGCCCGGAGTGCCCTTTAATAGTGACGTGACAACACTTGGAGTGGTTGCTAAGAGACGTGACGTCAGCGCCGCCGGCGCGCTACCTCTCGGGGAGAGCAGGAACCAGCAAGCGCGACTGGGGCGCCACCTTCTCGGCCTGGGCAGGAACCTACCGCCGCGGCCTGCCACGCCCACTTCTCTGGAATTATACTAGCATAGGTTTATACGGTGTATATACAGAAAAACACTGGTACAAGTGGTACAACATACATACATACCCTAAGGCTGTGTGGGACAGCATGTTTGCCACGCAGTATCATCTTTGAGCAGGTCGCCACGTAACTTTTGACCAGTATCCTGCACACCTCTTTACTCAGCCTGTACCGGGCGATAAACTTCTTGTCAGAATACCTGGTGAAGGGGTCAACTCGCTGGAAGTACTTTTTTGAGAAAAGTTTAACTTTTATTTGCCAAGTTTTCTGTCCATCGTTGAGATTAAAATTATGTGGATCGTCATTCAGTACAATTGATAACTGAGTAGCACAGGCTGCTTGAAGCCTAATCAAAATACAATTTATAACCATATATGAACGAGATTCTTCATGTAATATAAAGTACCGGTACGACGATTTGTGTAATAAGTTTACATGGCAAAGAAAAGACGATGAACCCGTCAGTAGAACTGTTGTGTGGGTACAACGTGAGAAAAGGTTTCTTGTAAATACAGTCTTGTAAAAATAACAGTTACATTCAGCAAGATTGGCGAGTTGATTTTTCATGTAAATATTTAAAGTCTTGAGACATAATGATTAAAGGACCTAAAGTCCAAAAGGAAAAAAAAAGAAAAAAAAAGAAAGATAAGTTTAAATCACCCGATCTACCGTATCAAATTTGTAAAGTCAAGATACACTCATTATTTCGGGATGGTATCACACATACATTGCTTAGCCAGACTCTTAAACTCAGTAAATTCTGTAATATCTCTAGCATCAGGATCGAGTGCGTTCCACAATTGTGCACATGTTACCTGGGGTGAGTTCTCAAAGGCTGTAGAGTGAATTATTGGGTAATAAAGGACTGGACTAGAATTAAATCTTGTCTGCCTTACAATAGTTTTACAATGCTTTGGCAGTTGTGCTAGTTTAAAGGATAGCAGTTTAGCATGATACACACGTCTTTCATTGAGCAAAGGAAGCCTAGCGAGCTTATGAACATCATCTGTGGGAAATAATAAATGTAAATCGAAACATATCTTAAGGCACTTGTTCTGACAACGCTGCAGTTCTCGTAATATATCTTCATTAGTATTCATATACAATATGTCAGCATAATCTATTACAGGCAAGAGATGAGTAATATAAACCTGTCGTAGCACCTCATTTGGCATACAGTTTTTGACTTTGTTAAGTAAAAGTTTCTTGAAATTAATGTTCTTTATAAGACCTCTAACATGAAGAGCAAAACTAAGCTCCTCGTCAACAGTGACACCAAGGTACTTGTACGATTTGACATTCAGGAGAAGTTTATTGTTTAAATAAATTTCAGGTTTGGGGAGTCTTTTGAGTTTTATTTTTGAAGCAAAAGTCATGATTTTAGTTTTAGATTCATTTATAGTTAATTTATTAATTGAAGTCCATTCATAAAAAGAGGCTAAAGCTAGGGTCAAATCTCTTGAGAGTGCCTGAAAATTATTACCGGTAACATAAAGTACAGAGTCATCTGCGTACAGCATAGTTTTGTGCCTATTATCTAAGGAAATACAATCATTTATATATAATAAAAAGAACAAAGGGCCTAATATTGATCCCTGTGGAACGCCACAGGTAAGGGGAATTGTGCTAGATTTAATATGATTTGCCACAGTGCATTGTTGACGAACAGATAAATAGTTTTCAATTAACGTTAAACACCTATTTCGAATACCGTACATTTCTAGTTTTTTCAATAAAATTAAGTAATTTACACTGTCGAATGCCTTTTTAATGTTGATAAAGGCTGCCAAACAAATGTTGCCAATGTTACGATTTAATAAAATGTCATCAACAAACTGGCCTATAGAATCAATGGTTGACTTTGATTTTTGATAGCCCCCTTGACGTTCGCTCAAAATATTATTATTTACAAGATGTTCTGAAAGTTTAGTGTGGATCAGACGTTCAAGAACTTTCCCAGGTACCGGGAGCAGACTTATAGGTCTGTAATTACCAACATCAGTTAGATCTCCTCCCTTGGGTAGGGGGGTGACCGTGGCAATCTTCCAAGACAAAGGTATTTCATTTTTTTCTAGAATGAGTCTAATTATTTTTATAAATCTGGAGGGATTGTGTACTACAGCAGCTTTGAAAATATGGGTAGGTAGGTATTCTATAGCAGAAGATTTGGAAGTGTCTATATTGGATACACAGTCAATAATCTCTTCATCAGTAAAATTAAAGTCAGCCATGTCAACATTGCATCTCTCCCCCCTGAACTCCCATTCCAAGTTATGTTTTTCAGCTAGTTTTGGGCCTATACCCGCAAAAAATTCATTAATATATGTAGCCGTGTCAGCCAAGGGAACAGGTTCGCCAAGCTCATTTGTCAGATTAATAAATTTAGAACCAGATTTTTTTGAAGAGGGTAAAATTTCTTTTAAAGTCGCCCAAAAGAGTTTAGAGTCTTTTCGGTTCTCTTCACATAAATTCTTATAATACTTGGCTCTTGCTACCTTAACTTCACTATTAACATCATTTCTCAGATCACGAGCTATTCTCCAAGAGACTATGCAAGTAGCTTGTCTAGCCTCTCTGAGACGTGAATTTTTATCATTAATACGCTCAGCAAGATATTGAGTAATCCAAGGATCTGGTTTATCAACAACTTTAAACTTACGTATAGGGCACACTACGTCCAACATCCTTTTTAACATGTTTTCATATGTGGTCCAACACTCGTTTGGATCTTGACAAGCATTAAAATAGTCCCAATTGCAGTCTTCAACGCTTTGAATATAATCATTCATCACAAAATTCTTGTAGGATCTACCCAGAAATTTACGATAGCACAATTTGACATGAGTTTTTTCCTTCATAAAATATACCGGTAAATGATCAGATAAGTGTACATTTAGAGGGCCACAAGCTGAGACAGTATTACAATTTGTGAATATTAGGTCAATACATTTATTTGTACCAGATGTGGTGGTGATGGATTTAACCAGTTGACGTAAATGAAAATCAGACATTAGTTCATAAAGCGTATTTTTACCACGTGAGTCTTCAAGTGCATGAATGTTGAAATCACCTATCAAAAATACATCATAGGATTGAAGGTTGTCAATCTGTAGGAGAATAGCTTTAAAAGTATCACAGAACCTGGTTAAAGAGCCACTGGGTGGTCGATATACATTACAAATAAGAGACTTTTTGAAGGTACCCTTTATGGACAACAACCACTGCAGTTCAATGTCATCATTCATTCGATTGAGATGTTTAAATTTCTCTACAGAACATGAAACATATTCGTCGGCATGTGCACACAGACCTCCCCCCCTGTAAATACTAATTCGGTCGTGCCTAAATAAATTATATCTAGGGAACATATACAATTGACTGTCATCTTCATCATTTAACCAAGTCTCGGAAAAAAGAATAATATCTATATTTAGGTTACTTAATTCAATTTTTAAATTAGTGAATTTATTACGTATAGACCTAGCATTTAAGTGAATGGTGGAAAACCCTTTGTTAAAGTTGGGCGTATCACCCATGACTATGTAGGTAACAGTTTGACGTGAGTACAGAGACATCTAGCAGGACAATGAAAATGCGACACTTACACCCAAACAACGATTTTACGGTAGTTTGACCAATGAGTACAAAGACATAATAAAACCCATACCCCCCCACCCTGAGACATAGGCCTCGGCTCTTGTGGCCACCCATGCTCCTTAATAATTAGCAGGTTAGGAACAACTAGAAAAAATTTCCCTTTATGAAACATGTATAATAACCAATTATAAAAAATTAAAGTTATCCTTGTAATGTATACACATAAATTTTTAATTCTTGAAAATGATAACTAAATCAAATGTGAGAAGTCATTAGAAATATGAATTCAAGTTCGTGAGGTTTAGGTTTGTTAACCCTGGGCTGGTTCTGCGGCAGGTGGAGGCTGCTGTTCTTTTAGAGCTTGTCTGACCCTCTCCAGGATCCGTCCATGTAGATTTGCACCTTTTATCTTGTCGTGTTTGCAGAAACGCGCTTGCCCTAAATGCATACATACACCCCAGACAGGGTGATATGATGCCTCGTATAGGTGTTGGTCACCAGTGTCCAAGAGGTGAGTCTTCATGTTGGGTTCGTTGAACTTTATCATGTTGTACTGTAGTAGATAGCCTTCAGCATCTTTGGACCATTCTTGATTTTCCTTTATGCGTTTGCCTGCCTCCATGATAGCGTAGGGGTCGACTAAGTCCATAATGTCATCTTGTTGACGTCTGGAGCCACAGATCTTCGCTTTTTTGTGTTGAAAAGCCTGTTCTACTGAGGAGTAGCATGTATTGTCGACCTGGATTTAACATGGATACAGGTTAGAGTAGCGATTGTGGGTTGAACGAAACATGATGCCGTCAGGTGTTTTTGTTGTGGTAGCGAGTTCAAGGTTGACATCCGGGAAAGGAAGACGATTTAGATAGGCGTGGCTGAAGGATCTCTTACCAACAATGAGGGCGCGCTGCCTAAGCCTCACGTCCATATTCTTCGTTTTACATAAGAAAAACATAGAGCGAATGTCAAGAAATTCTCGTCGTTCTCGGGCATCTAGTTCATCACCAATTGAGACTCCATGCCAAAAGTCTTTATGTTTGAGCAGCTTAAGAGATTTCATCATAACTGCCTTGTATTCAGTACCGTAGAACTCCATTCTGACAGCGCGGTGGCGTGTCTTCTTGTTGTTGTCGTCTTCGTCGCCTTGGTTACCATCGCCATCTTGGTTTTGAGGCTTCGCGGAGCGGCCCACTCGTACGATTGATTGTATAATTTCGACACCAAATTTCACTTTAATGTCGGCAAATAGCTTACCAGCTAAAGCAATCAGGTCTTCATCGTCCTCCTCCTTAAGGCCTTCTAAAATGGTGACTCGCTTACGCTCATCCCTGTCAGATTTTTCGAACCGACCACGATGCTCTGTCAACATGCGGGTTTGTGTGACAGCAACGATTCCTTGTTGACGTATGCTCTCCTCGGTGGTGGTTAGGGTGGTGGTAATGCCAGAAAGTTCATCAGCATGTCCATTTACCATGGCTTGGATATTCCCAACGGTGGTTGCAGTTTCTTGAGCTGTCGAAGTTATGGTAACGAGCGTGTTGTTTATGTCTGACAGCGTCTGCAGCATACCGGCTGTCACAGTCTCCTGCGCCGTGACCCTGTGCCCGAGGCTATTCACCGCCAGTATGACTTCCTCCGGCGAAGCATCCTGGTGTTGGATATCTCCTTCCTTGGCGAATTTACGTAGTCGCGACATGGTGGTTAGCGTGTAATGGCTTCTTGGAGTATTTAGACGGGGTTTTACCAACAATTAAAATGTCGGCATGTAGTTTGACAGTGTGTATTTCTAAAATTTCAGGGAGCCTCTCTCAACGCGTCTTCACCCGCTGGTCGCCATCTTGCTCCCTTTTCTCTTTCTGTGTCCACCCCCACACCATCTTGAATTTGGTGGCAAAGCACAGAGAGGGCCAAGGTCAAGGTCATTCTACATACCTACAAGGTTCATGCGGGTACTATATTACCTATGTGGGAGTTCAAGTACCCGCATGCAGCATACGGGCCCTTTTTTTGAATTTCTGCTGCTCCAATAGCTCAGGAATTGTGGAGACTTATACGGACACGATGTGGAAAACAATTCCCGTATCCGATGAGGAAAAACACCTTTTTCCCGTATGCGCATACGGGATTCCATATAGGATACGGGATTGTGCTTTTTGGTAAAAAATGTCCGTATCTGATGAGGAAAAACACTTTTTGCCCGTATGGGTTGCCGGGACCCCCGTATGACACATACAGACCCCAAAACCAATGGGGAAAAACGGCCTCCAGTATAAAATGTCAATCCTATGTTACTCAATGAAAATCCTCAAATTCCATGTATCGAATTTTCTCAGTATAAAGGAAATATTTATAGATTTTCTATATTGGACAGGTTTAATTGGTGAATCTAACCTAGCTGATGCCTTGGAGAATTTCCCTGCCCTTGGCTTATACACTTATACAGCAAGTCACTTGTACCATTTCTAATACATAATCATCGGAGACATAGATAAAGGTCAAAGATAAGCTACTCTGCCATGGATTTTATAAGTCAATCAGACTCAAAGACCCATTGCCCCCTGCCCGGATCACACCACACGGCATGTAGAACGAGGCAACTCGGAGAATGGGATTCAGTTTTTTCGGAGAACAGTCCTTCCATACAAAACAATGCTGTTCCTCCACATGAAATGAATACATTTTCTGGGCATACATCTTGGCTGGACGCCCTGTCACCTGTACTTGGTCACCATGCAGGAAGCCTTCCGGCAGTCTCCTCATGCACGGTCCACTTGCTATGGTACAAAATAGCGGTACCGCACATCCCTATGTACCTTTCTACTTCCTGATACTACGACTGAAAATTAACTCAGGAAACGTTCACAAATGATGTCACACTACTGGGGGATGGATGGGTTTAGTGACGGGGGTAGGGTGTGTTGTTATCTCTATATCATCACCTTATTAGAATTAAGATATTAGCAAAGTGACTGAGGGAGTGGTCATTATTTAACAATATTCAGGGGTTAAACAAAATTTGATCACTCTGGAGCAGAGGTAGTGGAGAGAAAAACGTATTCACACAGAATTTACCAGCCCCTTTGTTGTTGAATAGTGACCGCTTCCTAATTATGTTAAGGGAAGTCTTCGGATATTGGGGTCTTGAAGTTTTGCAATGTCTTTCTCTGGGCGGCTAAGGGGCGTGGGTGACAGGAGAAAGGTGACAGGGGAGGGGGGTTCTACTAGCACCCAAAATAGGGGACGTCATTTGTGAATGTTCCCTTACCATAACCCTTACCCTTACACACCGATATAGTTCCTGACACATTGTTATGCTCTATATACACTACTTCCTTAACCCTTTCAGGGCCCCATAGTGTTTTATTGTGCCCTGTCAGCATGGTAGATTAATGCAGCCCGCTTGAGTAGCGCTGTATACAATCATCTTGCCAGCCCTATGTATATAGGGTTGATATGCGCCTGAAGGGTCGTCAAGACGCCTGATTGCAGTCTTGGCAAGGAGACTTACCAGGGCTGCACTCATGTATAGGACCAATTACTTAGCTCATAACAGCCCAGCTAACAAAAAACACGTTATTTTGCATCAAAATAACGTTTTAAAACATTATATAGCGTTATGCCAATATTAGGAGCCTTAGAGAAAAAATGTTATATAACGTTAGAAAATGTTGTATAACGTTTTTTGTTTACTGGGAGCCCGGTGCAGAACTTAAAGGCTTCAAAACCGAAGTCTGGCCGCCCCTCCAGCAAGAGTCGGATTGGAGAGAGAACCAGAACTCGTGGCCTTATATAGGAGAGGTGGCGTCTAAACATTGTTGGCAGCATTGTGGTTAAATGCCCAATTCATATTTTCTAGATGTGGCAATAAACGCACAGTCATGCATCATGATGATTGTAGACCCGTCATGCCGACCTGAAGTGTCGGCATGATGCATCAACTCAGCTCGGGAGAGTTACTACCTGCCGCTGGGTTTAATGCATCATGTCCACAGATAAGCATGACGCCTTGGGAACGTCCTTAATCAGAGGGCTAAACTCTTTCGAGGACTGGTAAAGCTATTTTTAGCACTGCACGCTTCATGCTATACTGAATATGGGACCTATTGGCGAGGCCCCCAATTGTGAGGTCATTATGGTCCACATTGATAATATCAATTAAAGTTTAGACAAGACCTAACTTAAGTAGCATTTACAGGCACTATCAATGGACTCTGCATCCTCGTGGTTACCATATTTACCATCAGTTCTACCACTTACAGTAGACACCCTTGAAGATAGCACCAGCCCGACCCCACTTTTTATTGGCCTGCTAATTTCTCAAAGACATTGGGTGTATAGTCTAGCTGTGAGCTCCTTGGGGAAGCCCTTTGTCGGCCTTGCCAGCAGGTCCCAGATTCAGTATAGAGCTATATTACTGAGAAGTCACGCACCTAGTCCTTCTTTGTATGTACAATGTAGCTTATAGAGGTCATCCCAACTAGAGATAGGGGGGGGGGGAGCTTAGGACAACCAACATAAAAGATGCTATTCAATTTTAATTAGTTTTTCAGTCCTAGGTACTTTCTTGATACAAAATCATTTTCAGGAGGAATGTAGAAATATACCACACAAAATTGAGCCATTTTGAAAGTTTTGAAAAATCCAAGATGGCTGCCAAGGGCCAAAAAACACATTTTTCAACTTTTTAAACACAGAAAATCATAATTGATCTAAAATCCTTCTCTAGGCTTCAACAGCTCCATCCTAAGCCCGTACTGAACCTGAACAAACAGTAGAAATAGATACACAATGATTAGTCTATGAACCATCCCAGAAAATGTTGAAGAATAACTTTGATGTGTTTAAGTCAATAAAATGGTCAGAAGAAGAATCGCGCGGCTCGTCAACCCGGCTCGACGTGATTCCCACAAATTCACCATTTCCCGTACAATTTTCGCCATAATTCTCACATTCCAATACACCCTGACAAATAATGTTGCCAGGCTTACTGGCGACACTATCCCTCTTACAGAAACCATCGTTCGGGCCTATCGCAGAATTCCCAACAATTTCAACACATTTTTCATCGTCAAGTACGCAAAATTCAGAATCGCGCTGCCGACCTCGTAAAAACATGGTGGCCCCCCATCAAAATCAACAACAAAGTTTGTACACATAGCCACTGGCGTGAAAAACAAGCAATCTTCACGTAAACAAGGCTTAATCCCATCAACAACACACGTACACAGACTCAGTTCACAGCTTTTAATCCGGCTTAAGTCTCTGTTTGGCCCGGAGAGTCACGCTGAGCCGCCCTGGTCGCCGTTTCGGTCACCACCCCGGCGATAATGGGGGCAATTCAGCATACCATGATCATTGGAACCACAAGTGCAGCTATGCCTATACCTACACCCATCACATCTGTGACCCTGGGCGTGGTCAAAGCATATTCCTCTCTCTGATGCAATCCTCCTCCATCCGTTCAGGGGTTGGCGTCTCCCTGACCCGGACCCCTGGTTATATCCCTGACTCCTGCCTCCTCGGGAACTGGGACCTTTGCTTGCTTGGTACCTGTGAGCCTTTGTACCACTGGTACCCAAATACATGTTGGATAGATGAGTGTCACCCCCCACAAAGGCCTTGCATCCAAACTCACGGGCCCTATCCCTCATCTCATAATCATACTCTACGAGGGCCTCGGTAGCATAAATCCCTGTGGATGCCATCCAGGAAATGTATGAAATGTGTTGAAGTAGCCCGGTGATGTTGAACCCCCTACTGGATAAGTCCTCCATCAATCTAGTTAATAGGTAGATCAGCTTCTCAGGATTATCCACCTGAAGTGGACACCTCCTCTCAGCGGCTGGTAGAAATCTGCGCAAAGCGAACTTACTCAGATTTTGAATGGGCCTCCCACCCAGATTATCGATGCCCGCTCCAATCTCCGCACCGTCCATGACTGCAGCGTCGATGCCGTCCTCCACGGGGTCCTCCGGGTCCGGGATCCTGACTGGAGGCACCTCAGGCTGGGCTTGAGGGGTCCTGAAGTTGAAAGGCCGCCGGTGAGGGTGGGCGCCATCTTGTTTCTCGGGCATGCGGGCCATCATTTGGGCCATCATACCCTCCATCTTAGACATCCTTGCGTTCAGATCGAGAGAAAGTTTGTTAAACTCCTCCAGGATTCCGGATAAGTCCTCTAGTTTGTGCAAAGATTGATCTAGATCAGTCTTGGTGTCCTTGGTAGTGTCCTTAGGCCTAGCACCACCTGAAGCACCTCCTGTGGCCGCCGGCGGAGTCTCCTTTCCCTTCTCCTTTTCACGCTCCTCCCGTTCACTTTTCCTCCTTACCCTTTGTTCACTGTACTCACGATCGTCCTTACAATACGGACAATCCGCCCTGCGTCCGTCATACTCTTCCTTACATCCGTCACAAAACTTAGGCATTGTGAACGGATAACTGACGCACTTAGTATAGGAAAGAAAAAATGAACTTAATCCAACGGCCACCTAACACAGACTGACCGAGCGGTGGGCGGATTTGAACAGGTGGGGCCAGCTTGGGGCGCCCCCTGGAGTATACATTATGAACCACCATTTGCCGCTGCTCCCAAATATATTACTGTTATCCAGTCAGATACCATACATATATATATATATATATATATATATATATATATATATATATATTATATATATACATATGGGTGAGACCATCTATAAATGTACAATTGTGGTTCCAAAAGAAATAATCAACAAACTTAACATTAGTGTATACAACTTCATTATATCTAAAGCCTCATATCTTGGCAAAATGAAAACCCCCGGCCGATTGATTAACTCCCAGGGGGTCAGTTTTTATTCATTATCAACCAAAGGCTACTAATATTGTGTAACATCCATCAGATCTATTTTCCTAGCATATAAAATATATCTAAAATATGCCACAGTCATTCCAAATTACATGGGCAAGTAGGCTTGATATATAAGAACATGCATGAAAAATTTCAGAACCCAGAGAGGAAGAACTTTATTGTAATGTGTTGGCAAACTTTTTGAAGTAGTTAAAATTGTGGAGTTTTTCCTAACATAACTCCAACTTTAATCTATTTTGCTCAAAATTACTCTTTTTATCATTAAACTCTCTTAGTATTATCCCAATCATGTATACTTTCAAAATTATGTATACTTTTGCAACCATATACACATTATTTGCATGGTAAACCCATATATAAGGAGCTGAATCACAATAGATCTGATGGATGTTACATTTGTCATATTACTCAGGATAAACCTAGTTCCATGAGCACCAAATATCATCAAACACTACCAAGACCTGTTCACCTTAGCTATCCTTGTATAAAACAGGTTTGATGTTTGTTCTAGGTGGCCAAACTGATTTAAAACACCCATTTAGGGGCTCTACAGGCTGTTTCAGAACAGAAATATCATTATTTTCACACTTGTGATTTCTTTGGTCAAAAACTGAAGTATCTGCTATGGTCTAAATCAGTGTCTGGTGTAATAAAGGTACCATAGGAGCATACTATGTTACAATATGAAGAGGTTGCAGTGAGCAGAAATGAGATCTTTGAAGAATAATCTGATAATGTAACGTTCGTCAGATAAATAAAATGTGCCCTAAATTAATGAACAGTCGGTGAAAATAACATTTTGAAGGTTCAGGATATTAGACAAGACACACCTTTAAGATATTATCCAGTGATAACTCTAAGCTAGTTCATATTAACATCTCTGGGCTGATATCAATTTTCCAGTGTAACATCCGTCAGATCTATTCCCAAGAACTTTGTAATCAGTTTGAAAGGCAAATAGACTAATGCCTGGATATGTTTAGCAAACAAAATTGATAGCTTGGGGCTATAGGTAGAATATCTACCACAGATGCATGTACTTTGATGACTATTTGAGAAGTTTCATATATATCTGATGGATGTTACATAGATAGATCTGACGGATGTTCCATGGGGCAAATTGGAGCTAAATAGGTTGTACATTCCACAGGAGCAACATTAGGAGGGAACTATTGCTCAAGATTGATCAATGTGTGGTCAGCGATGGTTGTAGGACACATTTAATGTTTAGAAGTGCATAAATTCATGCTGGAGAGAGGCTAATGTGTGTGTAACGTCCGAAGATCTATTCTGTCCACAATAGGTTTATCGGACCCTGAGCTGAGAAAAATTAATAAATTCTCAATTTTCTTTCTGTCAATATGAAACCCATAACAACCCTCTAGGTGGATGATAAAATGGCTATTAAACTCAGTTTATTAACCAGCCATTTGGCCACCTCAAATAGATCTGACGGACGTTACATTTATGTGAATCTTAGGTTTGACGGACCATAAATCAAAAAAATCTCATCAAACACACCAAAAGTGTTTTTTTTCTGAAAGTCTCAACTATTCCCTGTCACAGAAAAAGGATTTTACTAAATAAATCCAGTAATTCTGGTTCTGTAGCATTTTGCAGGATAATGTACCTGTCAAAATACCTGAATTGTACATTTATGGATGGTCTCACCCATATATATATATATGTATGTATATATATATATATGTTTATATATATATATATATATATATATATATATATATATATATATATATATATATATATATATATATATGTTTATATATATATATATATATATATATATATATATATATATATATATGTGAGCAGGCAAGCAGAAAGGGGTATCCCCGCGGGATTAGTACCATGTTTAGCCACCAGGGGGCTCCACCATGGCATAAAATGGAAGAAACAGGCTAATAATTCCTTTTTGGTACTTTTTTCTGGAGAATTCAGTAGTTTTATACAAAACATCCTATTTTTGGTGAAAAGCTTCCATATTTGGAATGTAAAAAGAACGTTTTAGAGCCTAAATGTGTGTCTTTGTTGATATGTGTTGCCATGGAAACGTGATTTTTATTCCAAATCAAGAAAATGAAGTAGCTTATTGATAAAATGATTCACGAGGATTATTATGGTCAAAACAGAATAGAATTATCATTTCTAGATCAAAATCTATAGCCTATAGGATAAAAATGTGTGATCATTTTCTAATTGTTTGAATTATGTTAATTAGATAGATATATCTAGGAAACTATGGGACTTAGAGCTTATTTGGGTTTTGGATAGGGCAATGACTACCCATATTCATATAGCCTTTTCTCAAAAACTAGAAATGATATCTTCTTGTGTAATATATTACTGGAAAGCTCATGATATCAATTTTAAAGTTGACATTTTCGTTGGATATCCCTTTCCCCTTGCCTGTACACATATACATATATATATATATAGGGTTAAAAAGATGCATATGGCTTGGGAGGGATTAGAACTCCTGCACCTTGTGTCAAAAAGCCACAGTGCTAACCACTACAGTATAATGGACTGGAAGGAATG
Organism: Harmothoe impar; assembly: GCA_947462335.1. Classification (NCBI taxonomy): domain Eukaryota; kingdom Metazoa; phylum Annelida; class Polychaeta; order Phyllodocida; family Polynoidae; genus Harmothoe; species Harmothoe impar. Next base: position 41,405,859 of record OX381715.1, read on the forward strand.
TCCAGCTACAACCCACTCACAATAGTTACACCATGTTTATACCCCAATCTCGGACATAAGATTTGGCTGGGCTGGTTCCTGGTGACCAGGGGGATACAATTGGTACCAGAGCAACACATGGTGGCACCACCAGTATCTCACTAGTGCCTGATACTGCTGTATTGGCGACATGGCCTGACGCTCATGTTTGCCTTAGTGCGGCAGGTTTAGCTGTATTACCACTATAAAGGCCATCCACAGTTATAAGGTATATTATGTACCATGAACGTGTTCACAGGTTGTATGGGGTATTCAGTAACATAGCCTGACTGACTCACATACACGTCCTTTGGGTTGTCGACCTACCTAGTTTCCCAACGAATAGGACTGACACAGCCTATAGGAAAACGTTTGGCGACACACACCCTTTTTCGTAAATCGGGTCTGTTATGTTGGTCTCAGGGTCACCAAATCCTCCTTCAGTATTACTTTCCCCTTCTTCATCTGATTCGCTGTCTCTGTCTGCTATTTAGCTATACATAGACCATCTGCCCCTTATGTGTGTGGATCTACCTGTGGATTTCTGTCCCTTTCTGTCTAGTCCAGCCTTTTTCGTTTTGCCCCTCTGAATGATCCTCTTCTCTGTATGTGTATTTTGCCTCACTCCGTCTCTGTATGGCTTTCCTGCAGAGCCACTCTCAATCTCCCTGTCTTTGTCTGTCTCTCCTCGACTGCCTGTCTCTGTTTTTCTCTGTCCATCCGCCTGCCAGCCTTTCTGTTTTTCTCCTCTGTCTCTGTCTGTCCCTCTGTCTCTCTGTCTCTGCCTCCCACTCTCTCTGTCGCTCTCTCTCTCTCTGTGTCTCCTTCTCCCTTTCCCTCTCTGTACCTCTTGTCTCCATCCCTCCCATATCCTCGCTAACTGCCTGTAGAACCCCTGAGGGCAGCATCCATCGGCATTGCACCAGTGAATGGGCTGGGCCGCCTCCCTCCTGTCAACCATACAGTATTCCAGGCTGCAAAAAAATAATGGAGGCCAAGGCTAGAGTATAGCCCCATTTCTAATCACGCTTAATACGGCCTGGGGGGTTTAACCTGCATTCTGCATCCAGCTAAACACCCTACAGAGGGTGCTACATTGTAGCGGCTATGAGGACAGAAGCACACAGAGGGGACACGGGCCGCTGAACATGTATTTGTCAAACCAGGTGAAGCAGGCTCTCGGTGTTCCAGGGTGGCTATACTGTGTTCTCCTGTTTCTGACTTCCCTTATCAATATATATATATATTTATTTATTTTTCATCAAATACGGCTGTCCCATTGACTTAACCAAAGAACGCCGTATTGCACACCCCCCGTGAAATAACCCATGGTCGTATTTCACGGCCCTGTGACGTCATCAAAACGGCGGTTTGTTTACATTTGAACGGCGTAGAAATAAGCTAATTTAGTCCTTTTAGGCTCCCCCCTACAATAATTTCGGTATTTTGAATCGAGAAAGATGAAAAATAAACACAAAGGTACACTCATTTCCGTCAGTTGACTGGGTTATTTCACTTGTTGACCCTTGGGCCGCATTTCACTCGGCCTACGGCCTCGTGAAATACGGCCCAAGGTCAACTCGTGAAATAACCCAGTCAACAGACTGAAACTCGTGCACCTTTGTCTATATATATATATATACATATATATATATATATATATATATATATATATATATATATATATATATATATATATGTATATATATATATATATATATATGTAATACACATCTCTGGGAAAATCATTGCCTATCAAACATTGTATATGCAATGATCAATGTAAAATCCAATGTTTAATTTTCCTTTTGCAAGATATATAGCTTTTTAGTATAGGCCTAGTAGTTTTTAAATATTGGTTGTTTTATTTGTGTTAGGGATAATACATGCATTGTCATATGGTGATAACGATATTACAATATCACATGATATTACAATATCCTTTACACCACAGTTGGCTGAGAGAACAAAAGACATGACCTGACTGTATATTACATACAGGGCTGTATGTCAATGAGGTCCAATTTCTCCTACTGAGAGTGTTAGTCAGATATGGATATATATGCATTAGTAGCTGCATAAGTGTTTTAAGCCTTGATATTGAAGGCATTTATCCTTTGCTAGCTCCTTACAAAATCCCCACCAATATTATATAGGCTTGATAGCCCAAAATAGTCCGACCCAAGCTGGCATGCTCCATGCAATTTCGTATGGTTGTATATCACACAAGAAAGTAAAAGCAGATCTGTTTTGTTATACTTTTTAGATGAAAATCCCCTTCAATTTTCGCATTGAATTTATCTAGTTTCACCTTATATGATTGATGTTTTCCCGGTACTGTTTTCACTATAAAGATAGTTAACGAGCGGAGAATTCCAAATGTAGGAAATATTTTATTTGAAATAAATCAAATAAAAATATTTGTATTGCACGTTTCAGCGTTGGGGATCACTTGGCACAGAAAATTTATGGAAATATTTTTTCTAAATCACAACTATTTGTTTTTCATTAATTTGGAAATAAATACCCCATGTGGGAAAGTTCAGATTTGTGTATTCACCTCTATTTTTTATGTGTAATATCAACCTGAACTATGTTGTGGTCATCCCAAAGGGGTAGGAATACATGTTTTTTGACCTAAATCACATGATTCCAGCCAATAAGTGAACAGCAAACTGGATCAAGTGGTCACATGTCATGCCATGTAGTCCGAGGGAGCGCGAAAATGAGCTTACCTGTTCAGTTCTGAGTGTAGTAGCGGAGGTACCACAACTGCGTCCTACCCCACCTAGTTTCACCTTATAGAAAAAAACGATCCGCCCGCTTCAAGATAATGGTGTAGGAAAAGGGGGACCAATCCCAGGAGGGGGGGGGCTGAATATAAAGATTTGACTGTTTTAATGATATTTTGATGTGCCGTGTGTCATGGCACACCCTATTCGGCACTTTGGTGTTTGCTAGCCCCGCCCCCTTTTTTCACCCTTTCAATTTTATGGGTCCGCCCTGCCCCCCCCCCCCCAATAAAGATTTGCTTCCTGCACCTCTGCCAGGGGCTGCTGCCAGATGTAGGGATGTCATAGATACCCATAGCATTGATACACCGATACTTCTTGAATTGCGATTATGGCATCGACAAAAGTATCATATCGATACAATATTTGTATCACAGTATACCCCATAATTCACCTTTAAAACTGTAAAGGAGTGTAAAAGATGTGTGTAGATATTCCATTTAGAACTTGCTTTTGAAAACGGTGACCTCTTTTTGCCCAAAATATTGAAGGAAAAGCACCTCAGATTTTGTTCGAGATCAAAACAGTGATGATCGAAATTAAAATGTCAATGACATCCCTAGCCAGATGCTGGGACACAGAGTGTAGCCTCCTCACAGCCTCCTCCTGTCCTCACCAGGTCGTCCTCCCTCCTATAGTGAGTGTAGAACGTGTCAGGGAGGAGCCCCCCCCCCCCCACCACCACCACCACCGACCCCTCCCCCTGCCCTACTGAGGCCAAACCCACCACAGTGGTAGAGAGGCAGCCACACGAGAGGTGCTGCACCTACACAACTCTCTCCTCCAACTCTACAAACTTATCATTTGTAGACAATATTGACCCTGGTAACCTCACAGGACGGAAAGACAACGTCCAGGGGGAGCTCCACACTGCTTGTACACACCTTGACACCTAGTTTTAGAGGTAGGTGTGGTGCCTGCAGGTTTGATACCAGCAGGCTGCAGGTTCACAGTTGTCGGCGTGGTGTGCCGCACATGATACCACAGCAGCCAGCGTGGTGTGGCCTGCTTTCTGTCACTTCTACACCATCAACGTGCTGTGCCTCCTCCTCCCAGCACGATGCAAGCCTGTATCATGTAGTAATATTGCAAGGCTGTGTTCTGGGACATATAATTTACTACAAGGCTCTGCACTGGGACATTTACATAACTTGATAGGGTTACTGCAAGACACAGCATTGACGGAATACAGCAAGGCTGTTTGCTAAGACGTCTACTTCACTATACATTGTAGGAGCAAGGCTGTGCACTGGGACATGTACTTTCCCATAGGAGTACCAAAATCACGCATACTTTATATATTAGGAGCATCTAAAGGCCCAGCATTGAAGGAGTACCGCTAGGCTCTGCACTGACACATATTGCTACTTAACTATAGGAATTACCAGCCTTAGCTGCCATAATCTATACATTAGGACTTGTCTAAAGGCTCAGTACTGCAGGAGTACCTCACGGCAGAGCACTGAGACCTTTACATTACAATAAGAGTATAAAGCAAAATTACCATAGGAATATAGCAAAGCCTTGCTTACTTTCCGTCAACGCCTTGCACCCCATACTTGACCATAGGGGTACCACAAGGCTCGGACCTGGACCCCATACCTACCTAAAGCCTCAGGAGTACCACAGGGCTACATACAGGAAACTTCAGCAAGGATTGACATTAAGTTTAATTGAGCTTAAGGAGCAGGATACAAGTGACACCACTTAAGTGGGTTTGATAAGCTTGAGACCACTTGGCTGTATAGCAATAAAATACTTATAGATTGCTACTAAAAGGAGTACCCGTTAGTAGCTATACGGATTGAAAAATCACTTTTATATATTGCATTTTGACCTGATAAAGCTGGTAGCACTAGGTAGGTATTTACGCCTAAGAGGCATACCTTTGGTTTAATATTATAGTCTTAAATACCAGTAGGATTACGTGGGGTGCCTATTATTAACAGGGGCAATACTACCCCCAGGGTATGGAATAGTATAATTCATAATTATATTATTTCTAGCAGTTTTACCCCTTTGCAATTTAATTCCTGCAGGGTTTAAATATTAATCATTTCTGTAACCTCAATATACAGTTATATACTTCCTTCAGGGTATCCAATAGTATGAATCTATATAGTCTGCATCGTCTAGGGTATGAATTTGAGTTTTATTGCTATTCTTTTGGCAAAATCTATCAGGTAACGTCCTTAAATCCAAGGTGAGAAAGTATGACATACAATCGGCGAAATCAAATAACAAATAAAAATGCAGTTTCGAGAGTGGATTGTGGTGGTTCTGAGGACAGCTTATCTCTCTGTAAATTAAATCATACAGGGCTTTCAATAATATCAATTTCTACAACCTCGATACATACATTTATAATATATAAACTAATATAGATATAAGATGTATATATAAACTATTATAAGCTTATACCATGGAATGCCCTGAGGAAACTACACATACTTCAGGGTATTCATTAGTATAAGTGTATATATAGTTTATGCACTGTTTCTATGGTACTTTATGTAAAAGTTCTGAGAGTCTGATATACGCCCTCCAAGGAATTCAATGATATAGCTATTGATTTATAGTTTCTGCACCGTTCAGAAAGGTGTACGTGGTTTGTGGAGACAGTGCTCTATGGGTAATGATTTCCGCAACCTCAATATTTCCTTCAGGGTATTCAAGAGTATAAATTCATATAATTATCATATTTATGTTTATAATTATATCTATATAAACATATATGTAGTTTTTGAACCTCCAGGGTATGTAGTTTTGAGAGTGGTGCTGTAAGTGTTTTGGTTGTGGAGACAGTTCTCTATGAGTAATACGGTGGTGGCGGCTCCATTACCATGTGATAATACTACACTGTACCCCGACCACCACCTGCCTCCCGTCACCATCACAAACCCCTAGCACACAGCCAGCAACCCGGCCAAACCGCTCAGACCGTATACTGTAAACGTACGTTATTTCGTGCTGTACATATTTTCACGGATTATGTGAATTTAAATATTAATTTTATCCAGTATAATCCTACAACTACCATATTCAGAAATCCGCCCATTTTGATACACGTGAAATTGTAGTTTTTAGCAAATTGGCGAAAATAGATGTGAGCGAAAAATATACGTTTACTGTAGGTGATGATGATCCATTTTTATGATCAAATACTTCATTCTGATTACTTTTATGTTTTCCTATTGACTTTGATTCTCGTCAGAATATTGTCAAAATGCTCTGTTCTGGAAAGCCCATTTTCTTATGAACACTATGTTCCTTGCTACAACTAAGAAATGGCACTTGTCCCTTGTCTCTCAGCCTTCATCCCCTGGTCAATCCTAAGAAGTGCCCTTGTCCCCTTGTCGATCTTACCCAGTATTTAAAAAATGGATAAGGCGTGTATTAAACGTCCCCCTTTGGTTGCTGAGTGCAGGGACTGTGTGTGTGTACACACTGATAATCTAAATGTGTCAGGCTTTAGTCTGTAGTGGCTATCCCAGGTCAGTCACACGGGTATTGGTCAGAATGACAAACTGGTATTGAAATATGACTACGGTAAAACAATGACTAAGGCCTAATACTCAGGAATAGAATGAATAAGGTGGGTCAGTCACTACTGACTATGGCTGATAGTATGAACTAAACAGGGTTGGTCATATAGGGGGTCAAAAATTACTAGGTTTGTCGCTATTGACAAGTTCTGGAGTTCGACGAGTATCTGTGTACTAGGTCTGAGCGGTTCCTACTGAATGGCTCCTTCAGCAGCAGCATCCCCCCCCCCCCCCATCACCCTCCCCACCGGTCACCCAGGCACCCATCACCACGTGTGGGTCTGTATCATGTGTACCAGGACCAACATCAACACACCATCCCCGCCAACTGGTGTACCAGGTCACCACCCCACAACAAGCACAACTGTAACTGTTACACGGACCACAGCCTCTGCTGCCACTACAAGCTGTAGTGGATGTTGTTGTTATTGTTGTTGGCGTTGTTGTTGGCATCATCAGGTTGGCGTGGGTTTGATTAGAATCATCTGTAACTCTCTAGGCGAGGCAGACAAAGACATGGTGCCTATACTTTAGTAGATTTGTGAGCTGTCGGTGAGGCTGACACAGGCTGCCTAGATTTGGTCTGTGAGCTGTCAGTGATGCTGACACAGGCTGCCTGTATTAGGTCTGTGAGCTGTCGGTGAGGCTGACAATTGCTGGCAAGGCTGACAAAGGCTGCCCATAGTAGGTCTGGCTGTGACAAATAAGGCTTAGTCATACACAGAAAAAATAGGTAATAGGTCTTTGAGCTGTTGGTAAGGCTGACACCCAGGGCTGACAAAGGCTTTTGTAGTAGGTCTGTGAGCTGTTGGTAAGGCTGACACCTGGGGCTGACAAAGTCTGCCTGTAGTAGGTCTGTGAGCTGTTGGTAAGGCTGACACCTGGGGCTGACAAAGGCTGCCTGTAGTAGGTCTGTGAGCTGTCGGTGAGGCTGACACCTGGGGCTGACAAAGGCTGCCTGTAGTAGGTCTGTGAGCTGTTGGTAAGGCTGACACCTGGGGCTGACAAAGTCTGCCTGTAGTAGGTCTGTTAGCTGTTGGTAAGGCTGACACCCAGGGCTGACAAAGGCTTCTGTAGTAGGTCTGTGAGCTGTTGGTAAGGCTGACACCTGGGGCTGACAAAGGCTTTTGTAGTAGGTCTGTGAGCTGTTGGTGAGGCTGACACCCAGGGCTGACAAAGGCTTCTGTAGTAGGTCTGTGAGCTGTTGGTAAGGCTGACACCTGGGGCTGACAAAGGCTGCCTGTAGTAGGTCTGTGAGCTGTTGGTAAGGCTGACACCTGGGGCTGACAAAGGCTTCTGTAGTAGGTCTTTGAGCTGTTGGTGAGGCTGACACCCAGGGCTGACAAAGGCTTCTGTAGTAGGTCTGTTAGCTGTTGGTAAGGCTGACACCCGGGGCTGACAAAGGCTGCCTGAAGTAGGTCTTTGAGCTGTTGGTGAGGCTGACACCCGGGGCTGACAAAGGCTGCCTGTAGTAGGTCTGTGAGCTGTTGGTGAGGCTGACACCTGGGGCTGACAAAGGCTTCTGTAGTAGGTCTGTTAGCTGTTGGTAAGGCTGACACCCAGGGAGCTGACAAAGGCTTTTGTAGTAGGTCTGTGAGCTGTTGGTGAGGCTGACACCCAGGGCTGACAAAGGCTTCTGTAGTAGGTCTGTGAGCTGTTGGTAAGGCTGACACCTGGGGCTGACAAAGGCTGCCTGTAGTAGGTCTGTGAGCTGTTGGTAAGGCTGACACCTGGGGCTGACAAAGGCTTCTGTAGTAGGTCTGTGAGCTGTTGGTGAGGCTGACACCCAGGGCTGACAAAGGCTTCTGTAGTAGGTCTGTGAGCTGTTGGTAAGGCTGACACCTGGGGCTGACAAAGACTGCCTGTAGTAGGTCTGTGAGCTGTTGGTAAGGCTGACACCCAGGGAGCTGACAAAGGCTTTTGTAGTAGGTCTGTGAGCTGTTGGTGAGGCTGACACCCAGGACTGACAAAGGCTTCTGTAGTAGGTCTGTGAGCTGTTGGTAAGGCTGACACCTGGGGCTGACAAAGGCTGCCTGTAGTAGGTCTGTGAGCTGTTGGTAAGGCTGACACCTGGGGCTGACAAAGGCTGCCTGTAGTAGGTCTGTGAGCTGTTGGTAAGGCTGACACCCAGGGAGCTGTTAGTAAGGCTGACACCCAGGGCTGACAAAGGCTTCTGTAGTAGGTCTGTTAGCTGTTGGTAAGGCTGACACCCAGGGCTGACAAAGGCTTCTGTAGTAGGTCTGTTAGCTGTTGGTAAGGCTGACACCCGGAGCTGACAAAGGCTGCCTGAAGTAGGTCTTTGAGCTGTTGGTGAGGCTGACACCCGGGGCTGACAAAGGCTGCCTGTAGTAGGTCTGTGAGCTGTTGGTGAGGCTGACACCTGGGGCTGACAAAGGCTGCCTGTAGTAGGTCTGTTAGCTGTTGGTAAGGCTGACACCCAGGGAGCTGTTAGTAAGGCTGACACCCAGGGCTGACAAAGGCTTCTGTAGTAGGTCTGTTAGCTGTTGGTAAGGCTGACACCCAGGGCTGACAAAGGCTTCTGTAGTAGGTCTGTGAGCTGTTGGTAAGGCTTAGACCCAGGGCTGACAAAGGCTTCTGTAGTAGGTCTGTGAGCTGTCGGTGAGGCTGACACAGGAGGCTGACAAAGGCTGCCTGTAGTAGGTCTGTGAGGCTGACACCCGAGGCTGACACCTGAGACTGACAAAGGCTGCCTGTAGTCGGTCTGTGAGCTGTCGGTGAGGCTGACACCCGAGGCTGACAAAGGCTTCTGTAGTAGGTCTGTGAGCTGTCGGTGAGGCTGACACCAGAGGCTGACAAAGGCTGCCTGTAGTAGGTCTGTGAGCTGTCGGTGAGGCTACCTTAAGTACATATTTGAGATGCTGGTAGGCTGACATAGGCTGCCTCTATAGAGTGGTGGGGCTGACAACGGATGGCATAGTACATCTCTTAGCTGTGGTGCTTATTGAATATCTCTGAGTATATCGTAAGGATGACCCACACTGCATGTAGAATCTGATTCTCTCTGAGCTGTTGGTGAAGCTGGTAAAGGCCGCTGAATTGTTGCTTAGTTAGGATGACATAGACTGCCTCCATTTATGGGCGGTTAGTGAGGCTGAAAAATTCCGAGTTTATTATGTCAGTTGGCCTGACGTGATGCAGCTGCGCACATTCAATGGAGGCTATCACTTATTTGCTCTAGTGACATGAGTTCCTATCATATTAGTCACAAGTATGAAGTGAAGCTGCTTTGTGAGGGAGACAGGGTCAGAGGGATAGAGAGACGGGACAGGGCATATGGTAGAGAGACAGACAAAGACAGACACATACAGAGACAGCGAGAGACAGACATAGATAGAGGCAGATAGAGACAGTCATGCAGAGGCATACAGAGACAGACAGACAGCGTCAGACACAGAGTCAGACCCAGAGACAGACAGACATAGACATAGACAAACAGACAGTGACATACAGACAGAGAAAGACAGACAGACGGACAGAGTCAGATAGGGACAGACGAATAGAGACAGAGACAGACAGACATGGAATCCATTGACCGACAGGGAGACGGAGGTATGGAGGCGAGGCGTTAACAAACGTGAAGAAGTCAGGGAAGCATAGGTAACTGTATTTACAGCACAGAGATATCAACATAAATAGCCGGACTGTAATTTACGTACACGGCTGTTGATGCAGTCAATTGAGCACACTCTTCTACTGTGAGCATAAGTCAGATATGATCCGTGTGACTAGCTGGATAAGTGTCATAAGCCTTGGACAATGGTAATCAGCCAGGGCTGACCCCTTGGACAATTATCCTGTCCTTTGCATATTACACTCAGGTCACCTATACCATATCTAATACATAAAATCTATTTTTGTACAGTTTATTTAATTGATCACATGCTCCAACACCCCCCCCCCTCCCCCCGTTGTGTTATGACCATGCGCATCACCTGTGCATGCGTAGTAATCATTATCGATTAGCGAGCAGCTACATAGGTCGTCCTCCCACCCCTGACCTATCACACATACACCCCCTCACCTGCCACTCCATATATGCCATACATACATGCATCGATACCTCACACCAGCATGGGAGCCTAGTGGCACAGTAGCCATTAAGGTTAACCCTTTAAGGACCACATGGTGCTTTATTACATTAATCCATTTGTCTTTGGGATGCATGAATGCAGCCCTGGTGAGTAACTTGCCGGTGCTACATTCAAGTAGTATGACGACCCTTCAGGGTTGATTCGTACCTGAAAGGTAGGCATGATGTATGAATGCTCGCGAGGCCTGCATTCACTTCTCTCTCAGTTTATGACGACAAAGGGCATAGTGCATTAACCCTTTAAGGATGACATGTCGCTAAAAGATGATACCCATCACCATGATGCCCCAAAGCAGCATCGGTTAATAACTCACCCTTCGAGACTTTATCATCAGGCTGCATATTCCGTAAAAGCAGCCCTAGCAAGTTACTCGCAAGGGCTGTCCATAAAAGGTTAAAGCACAATGTGTCCCTTAACCATTTGGAGATGGCATAATGCAATGTTGCATCGTGCCCTTCGATGCCATAATCAGGAATGCAGCCCTAGTGAATAACTCCCCAGTGCTGCATCATGCAGACCCTACCGGGTTGGGGCACTCCCAAGGCGTTGGCATGATGCACTAATGCAGCCCCGGCGAATTACCCCCGGGGCTGCATTGGTCATGATAACAAATGCCATCTTGTGGCGACATCCCGTCCATGAAGGGTTAAGAACCATGTGGTCCGTAAAGGGTTAGCCATTAACGCATGGAGTATGTGATCCACACGGGGCTGAGTGGGTACCACCTCCTACAGACACCTCCCCACTACAAGAACAGCACCCGCCAGTCTGCTCCTTCCCACAGGAGGAGACAAGTCATACCAACCCGTTAAGGACCGCATAGTGCTTTAATGTACGATTCCCTTAGTGGTCATGATGCATCAATGCAACCCTGGGCAGTAGCTCACCAGTACATCATGATGACCTTTTGGGAGTGTATCAACGCAAGGCCGGTATACAGCAAAACCTACTGTATATATGTACAGTGTATTGTCGGTGCACAGTAGAATCTGCTGTAAAGCTACAGTAGATGCTAGATATTACTGACCAGGGCTGCATTTATGCATCATTACGATGAAGCCTATCGTACATTAAAGCACCATGCGGCATTTACAGGGTTAGCCTCATCCTTAGAATGTCTATCATCTGGCATATCTTTGTCTTGTCTAGAGCTGAGAATGTCGTGTCATCCTCCCAGGCCGCTAAGACCCACTGGAGCTGCACCGATAATCTTGAGCCTCCAGAATTTAACGAATCAGTCCCTATGCAACCAACCTAGGTTAGTTAATACTGTCAGGCTTGGCAATACTGACCAACTCACCTCAGTGTTCCACATTTCATTGAGTAATAGTCCTTTTTTAGTGAGGTATTAGTCATAATCATATAGTTTTGCCTCAGTCGTTTCTGAATAGTACTTGGCTATGCCTGACCAATGACTCTATGACTAACCTTGAATAGCCACTACAGACTAAGGGCCGGAGGATTTAGATCATCAGTGCGCTAAGGCCCACTCGGGGTGATAGCTGTGAGGGTGGGAGTCATACCATTCCTTTTAGTCGTCTACGTGTGTTTTTTTTGGACTTTAGACTCTAGTATGTAATGTAAGATTCATATATCCTACTACATATAGTGTGAAGATAAATGACAGGAATGATTAGAGTACAAGACAAACATTTTCATGATTATTTACTATTTACATAGTATTACAGGGCACCTACAGCTAAAAGGGGAGGACCCAGGGATTTGAAAGCGGAGGACTGAACACCAAAGTACTGAAAAGCATTGTGCCGCACATGTCGCAGTGTATCAAAATGAAATAATCTAAACCTGTCTTCATTTTTTATTTATGTATACATTTCTTCTTTTTTTTTTGGGGGGGGGGGGGGGCATCGTCCTGCATCCACTCCTTCGCCAATCCATGGTCTCCATACTAATGGCCTTATTATCTACAACTTACACACAGTCAAGTACTACAACTACTGGTTCCCCTGGTAGATCACTGCCCTGAGTACCAGCCATCACCTCCCCCATCCTGCCCCTGCTTATGGCCTGCTGCTAAGGCTATATTGTACAACAGCCATTAGGCCTCACGGAGCCAGATAACTCAACATTCTGCACAGAGGGGTGGCCCCGCTCGGTGGTGATCGTGCCCCCTGTGCTGATACGGCGGTTTTATCCACGGTGGCTATTGTATGATACATTATGCAGTTGGATAAGGGATTGTGCTTGGAGATTGACGCCGATGTGAGTGGTTTGAAGCCCCCAGAGAGGCCTTCTGATCACTGCTCTGCTCCAGAATGATTGCTGAGAGGCCAGTCACCCCATTCCCTACTTCGTCTACTTCGCACCTCTGTGTTGTGTTTCCTTTCGGCTCTATCCATTTCTCAGATTCTGGGGTCCGTGGGAGAGATTGTAGGCTCAGCCCCTGTACCCCTAGACAAAACATCCTCAATCTTTCCCAGAAACGAACAAATAGGGGGGTTTCTTACTGTCCTGCAACTGTGTGTCTCTCAAAAATAGATTTTTTTCGATTTCAGAACAGTGGGTAGTCCTTGAAATCGAATAAGGGGATGCCTCTGTGTAAACCCTAAACTTTAACAAAACAGGGTAAAAGTATACATGTATGTTTATTGGCTTTGGGACCTTGTCTCCAAAGCCATTTACACTGAACAGGAAAGTTGCTCAAAAGCGACACGAAAAGACAAGCATAGGTCCCCTTGTTCATTGTTAGATAAAACCCTAGCTCATCCTAAAACTGGTCTCCCCATTTGTCCCCAGAGGTGTGTGCAAGACTAATTTACTCTAGATCTTGTTTTCAGTTACTACATGTAGAACCAGTGTACCTTGTGGTAAGGCCTAGACATCTTGTGAACAGCCATCTTTGGAGTTCTCAAGTGTGTCAATGGCAAGGATAGGTACCAGCCTAATAACTATTGACTCCTATGTCAAGCCAACCTGTCAATGTCAATGCCAATTCCAATATACTCTGCACATACGGGACCTATAGAGTTGAGTGGTCCAGGGTGGCTCTTGAAATCACTTAAGCCAGCCCAAAGACAATTTGTGAAGTCCAATTTAATTACCCCTCCCTCACCCACACATGCAACAACCCTGAAATTATATTTTGCAGTCTTTAAAGCCCCAGCGCCCCCATATACACTATTTTCATCAAGCTAATACGACAGGCGGCACTAGTAACGACCTGGCCAGCAGACTCGTCCTACATGGGCAGCTCTAGAATTACCGGTACACTGAGGTTTACTAACCTTCCCTTTACTTTTAAAGCTGTCATTGCGGGGATAATTAGAAATCTAAGACAATGCCAACTGACAATGGCTGCCAAAAAATGGATAATTAGCACCATAAGAGTGGGCCTTTCATGTTTATTACGGGTGTTTCATCAAAATTAGAATAATATGTCAAATGCTTAGTATATTATGCTTCCCGATCCACAAGAGAGACTCCAAGAGCTCCAGCATTTCAAGGCGTAATCAGTGTTGGAACAGGGCTCTGCTTGCATTGACATAGCATTGGTGTTCACGAACATATGGGCGATAATGCAATTTTCGGCGCGCAATTTGCGCAGTTCGCAAAAACGCCGCCAGGGCGGCGCGCAAGCACTCGGTGCGCCCCCTGGAGGGGGGTGTGGTGGTGGACATAATAAGTTTATAAACAAGGCTTCCCCTCCAATGGTGGTGTATGCAGTACATTAATGGTGTTATCTGTCTACCATGGACTATTAAAGACAACCTGCTAATTGATCCAGGCTGTAAGGTCAGGTGACCAAGGCCTTATCTAACAGCTGTTTATTCTGTCATCACCACTGGGGGCACACCCTGGCCTGACCACCACCCCCACCCCTCCCCTCCCTCTTTTCCTACTCAATCAGTGTCAGGGTTTGTCATGTTTACAATGGTTTACATTATGGTCCACATAATATTTTTTCCCAATATAAAAATGCATGCATGTAGCTAAACTATTTTCCTCTAGATCTCTACAATTTCTAGGCCATTGAAGCATTCTTTCCATCTAAGAAAGGCATATTTGTAAGCGGTGTCTCTGCCCCCATGCTAAACATATGGAACCCTGGGGCTAGGTGGGGTAGATGCCCAGTTGCAGGCGGGCAAACCAGGGTGACATCTAGTGGTATTAGGCTGATGAAACAAGTGTCCATAGGGCTGAGTACCTGTCCTGGCTCCACTCCAACTGCCGCTGGAGGGGTACCGAGATATGCGCCTTTAAAGGAAGGCCATCACAGTTCCTCCTTGTGCCCCATCCTCCTCCTGCCTGTGCCCTCTCCTCCTCCTCCCTCTGCCCCCTCCTCCCTCCTCTACCCCATTTTCCTCCTCCTTCCTGTTACCTTCTCCTCCCTCTGCCTCCTCCTCCTCCCTCTGCCCCCTCCCTCTGGCTGCCAAGATGGCTGCTGAAAACTCAAGATTGTCTGATTTGCTTGTGTGATACATCAATAAAAGGGTTTTCTAGGATGTAGAATCCATTTTCAGGCTCAGATTTTCAATCCGGGAAATATCCAAGATTGCTGCCAAGATGGCCACCAAAAACTCAAGGTTGTCTGATTTCCTTGTGTGATGCATTGATAGTAGGGTTTTCTGGGATGTAGAATCCATTTTCAGGCTCAGATTTTCAATCTGGAAAATTTCAAGATGGCCGCCAAAAACTCAAGATTGTCTGATTTCCTTGTGTGATACATGGATAAGAGGGTCCTCTGGGGTGTAGAATCCATTTTCAGGCTCCGATTTTTGATCCATGAAATTTTCAAGATGACTGTCAAGGTGGCATATGCATAGGCATGCATGGAATTGCATCGCCACCTATAGAATTGCATCGGTACAAATTGGATTATATTATTATACCAGCAGCAGTAAAACCAATAAAAATCAAAAGGATTTAGCTAAGTGGATGTAGCTTACTGACTATGCAGTATTGCTGCAAACCATCAAAAATGAATTGCATAAGAACCCCAGAAAAACATAAATCTATGCCCCCTCGTTTTCTCATCTGTAGTTCATAATAATCCTATAAAAACCCAAAGCCACTATGGCTTCAACGTAAAATCCTTGAATTTATTCCCCTGTTTAAAACTGGATAAATGAACGTAGAGTTGGGTCACCGGAAAAATCCCTTTCCTTTGGCCTAAGTACAGGGGCCGGGCTTCACCATAGCTCTAGCAGAAAACAAAGGAGGCTAGCACCCCAAGCCAGCCGGCCACACTCCAACATCGGCTCACACTTGTTTTTACTTGTTCTCAAATCTGGACATCATGTCCCCCTACATCACCAGGGGAGAGAGACCGGAGGGCACTCAATATTTATTTTGGTTTTTGGTCAAAAGGGATCCTCGGTGAGAGGGATTTTGGTCAGACGTGCCTAGGTTTTAGCAAGTATTCATGAGGAGTGACTCTTAGCAAGAGGGATTTTGGTCAAAAGTGACTCTTCTTGCAAAGTATTTGGATGAGAACTCCAAAAACTGACCCTTTTCTGAAGGGTTTTGAAATTTCCGCAAAGTGACCCTTGGTGAGGGGGATTTTGGTGAGAAAATAATGCGCCCTTGGTGAGAGGGGTTTTGCTCAAAAAGTACCTTCGCCAGCCATACACCCCTGTTTACAGAATACACTAAGTGCCCCCCCCCCCACGGGGGAGATAGGCTGAGGGGTGACGAACGTATGGGGGCAAATAATATGTAGGTCTTCAGGTGCGAAGAAGGTATACTTCAAGGCCCCCTGGTACACTACTATTACCTTGTAAACACAGAGACATTCCCCGAGGCTCTTAATTCCCACGCTGCAGTTAGTTCCCGACACAACTAGTTCAAAAATGAATTACTAGTGTATGGCTTTCTAAAAGGCTGAGCTGAGATGTGGGTAGACCCGCAAGGTAGATGTGACTATACATGGGTAAAGTTTGACACGCGCGACACAGCGACATGGGGGGTTCTTAGATTCGACACGGGCGACACACCAGAATGTATAGAATTAAAATCGACACGCCACTCCCCCTTAAATTCGACACGGCGACACAGTCAGATATTTGGACACCCATGTATACTATAGTTGAGATTTAGTAGTGTTTAACCTGCATGATAGGTTTTAAACAATGTCCCTACACCGATAAGGGTGATGCACATCACCCTCACCCTCATGGGTTGAATGGAGGCTGTTTTGGTTGGTTTCCTAGCATTCTAAGCAATATTTGCTGCTCTCTCACCTCAGCCAGAGGCAACCTCCAGTGGCTGGAAGGGTTAGCTATAAACGTAAAAAGCTATAATAGCCTATCACTCCTATCACAGTGCATGGCTTTGGATGTGTATTGAGGAAATGTACATGGCCCCAGTAGGCACATCCATCATGACGACCAAGGACAGAGCGTATTAAAGCACTATACTGCCCTTGCAAAGACCTGACTTTCTATTCTGGTGCAGTCAGGTCAAGTATCTCATACGGGCTGCATTTATGCATCATGCCGACCATGAAGGGTTCCCTCAAAGAAACAGCCCTGGGAAGCAAGCCCTCCAGGGCTGCACATGCGTCATCACGACCAAGGATATTAAAGCAATATTCTGCCTTTAAATGGTTAATGCATCTGACTTGCAGTGACCTGACTGTCTATTCTAGTGGAGCACAGAGGCAGGTTTCATGCACCGTGGGTAGACATGTCCTATTGACATGACCTCATAGCGCCCTGACCTATTCCCACTGACCGCATTCCCTGTGACCCGAGCCTCCCAGCCACCCAGCCCTCTGGATCCCCGAGGCAGCCTGCTAAAGGCTGTGGCAACCATCACCGTGGAAATACAAGTCTGGTGGTAGTCTGACGATGGATGGTTTCCAATAGTGATGCTGCTAGGGCTGTGATATCATCTCTTGCTAGTCCTTTTTAATGCCTCACGTGAATTACCTCCCGTTGATTTATTAAAAACCACATTAGATGAGGCTAGTTCGAAGGTTTATCAACAATAATAATTTAAAATGCTGAAAGTTGAGCATTTCCATTTATGCCTAAGTATAGGTATGTATAAAGAGGGTTCACATTTTTCCTGTTTTGTGCTGGAAAGCCCAGTGATATAGTGTTACTAAACCGTATGAAATGAGAGCTATGATTCCCACAAAGACCTTAGGGGAAAAAGGGAAGTAACTAGTGGAAGGAATATTCATGATATATTGGAAAATAAATGTTCTCCCCCTTACACCCCTCCTGACACTCTGCAGGGCCTAGTCTTCTACGCACCTCCACAACATCGTATTCACTGATGTGTAGTATTTGACACCTCATCCCCAAACCTCAGACATTGTGATGCAGTGCCACAGGTTAGGGTAGATTCGCCATGGGTCGGACACATACCCTGAGACTGACATTTCAGGTATCATGTACTTCGAGTCATTGTTTATTGGTAATAATAATGCTTAAACATTCCCAGTGGGCACAAAACCTTGATTCAACATTGACAACTGGTTGGTATAGGGTTACAGGGTAGATCAACCTGTTTTCAACATTGATGCAATGTTACTATTTCAACATTGTCAACCAACACCTGTTTCAACATTGATGCAATCTTTGGATATCAACTTTGAATCAAACATGCGTTTCCCACCTTTCCCACTAGGTGTTTCCACAACCTACTCCTTGGCATTTCTATCTACATGCTACATCTATTTTCCCTAATTGTAAGCTCTGATTTTCTCATCAATGTGTATAATTGATCAAAATGTCATTCATTTTCAATTTTTCATTGACAACTATGGTGTGCACATTTGGTTGACATTTGGAATGAAATTACAAGAATACATGCATGGTTTCATTAAGACACCCTATATGTTTCTAAGAATAATAGATAAAGCCTCAGCCCTGACCAGGTCAGTTGGAAATGGATATGAATGCCTCTTAGTGTGATCATCAGGGGTCATTCATGTACCCCTACCCTGGATGGTGCTAGAATGAGCATTTAATTTTGGAGAAATGAGGGGGGATGTTGTAATGGAAATATATAAATTGCAAAGAATGTGTCTACATAAGAATACTGTATTTAGGTTGAAAACTTGACAATATACTGAATCTCAAATTATGCATCAGTAGTCAATATCAAATCAATATAAATCATCATTTATTTTGTTTATTCATTGTTGATTCACAATGGCAATATCAATGTTGAATCACTGATTAATGATCAATGTTGATGACCTCACCAATATCAACCAAATGACAACCCTGTATCAACTCTTGATATCATGTCGCTACACACATTGAATCAACATTGAATCAACTGAAGTTTGCCCACTGGGTTCCCATTATTTACAAATAAGGAGCTTAAAATACTTTAATAACCACACGATCAAACGAACAATTCAGGGTATACATGTGTCAGAAGACTCCAGGTGAATCTACCCTATGGTACATGCGTTCGCTTTCGGCTTTGCCTCAGGCAATCACCCAGTCCCCGGCTGATAAAACACCTACTGTGGCCTACTTGGATCACAGCTATGATACTTTCCCCATATGCTCTATGATAAATTTATATCTGCTATAGTACTCAACTCTTTAAGGACGGCATGTTGCTAAAAGGTGACATTTGTTGTCATGGTGCACCAATGCTGCCCCGGCGAGTAACTCACTGGTGCTGCACTGGTGCATCATGCCGACCATTTGGGAGTGCAGATGCATACATATATTATGCATATTATGTATGCATCTGTAATAAAATAATAATTCTCAACTCAACTCAGCTCAGGCCGACCCTTCCGATGGATCTCAAACCGATAGGGTCGGTTTGATGCCTGAGTGCAGCACTGGCAGGTTACTCATCAGGGCTGCATTCATGCATCATGACGACTGAGGGTATGACGCAATAATGCATCATGCCGTCCTTAGAGAGTTAATAACGGTGTTATTAAGTTAATATACACCACAGGGTGCCAGTGTAGCAGCCCTTAGTTACGCTGGGGGCCCAGCATCCCTCCATCCATTCTCCTGCTGTACATAGGGGACTGACAACGTATTAACCCTTTAAGGACCGCATGGTGCTTTTATGTGCTGCTCCCATTGTTGGCATGATGCATGAATGCATCCGTAGTGAGTGACTTCCCATGGCTGAATTCAAGCATCATGCCGAACTTAGGGTATTGATACATTCCTGTGGGAGTTGCATCATACTTGAATGCAGCCATTTACTCACCAGGTCTGCATTCATGCGTCATGACAACAAATTACATAGCACATTAAATCACAATGCGGCCTTTAAAGGTTTAATAAATATATAGATCAGATATCAGTGTAGCCACTCAGGGCAGTTATTAGTCCTTGTCAACTGGATGCTCGCCCCCCCCCCCCCCACCCCTTCCTTCACCCCCGGGGGTGGGGGCCACTCAGGTCTGAAATAACTATCCACATCCAAATGACCCGCGGCAGCGGCAGCGGTGGATGTAAAGATTTGGGGGCAGTGACTCTTGTTAGCCTCAAAAATAAGGGGCGGTAACTCAAGAGGAGGGGGCAGTAATTAGGTCCTGTAACATGTAACCGAATAATGGAGAGAAAACAATTATTATCCATGTCTACTGCACTATTTGCATCAGGAAAAAAAGGTAGTGTTACAGGGGTACCTGAAATAACAGGACGTTGGCTTATCTGTAAGGAGCCTGTGGGCAGTCCTTTGCATTTATAAGGGGTGGTGGTTTGGCAGCTCCTTACTTTAGGCGGGCGGTAGTTTGGCAGTCAGCAGATAGCATCATAGAGTGAGAACACCCCCGGGGCCTCTCCTCCCGCCACTCACCCATACACACATACAAATAACCATACAGCACTATATATACCACTAACCCATATTTCACCCAGAGACACACGACACGTGTCTATAGACACAATGCTGTACGGTAGTGCTCTATGTGGGGGAGTATATGTGTGTTAGAGTCATGGTAGTAAGCACGTGGCCAGCCACGTCTATACGGGACTATCACATTAGGCTATGGAGGCCGCCATCACCACTCGGAGCAATGCATTGTAGTTAGGCTCTTGACTCAAGAGCAGTACACTATGGGTAAATTTCTTATCAGCACTCCTGTTCACACCCTAGATAACGTACATTCCCTTTGTTCCAGGTGTGAGGGGAAGGGATTAGCTTGGCAGGAGACTATACAGAGAGATCTCTTTAATCTGCCATGCTTACTTGCTGGCTGAAATCGGTCGGATAGTGAATGTGGCGGTTTATAGAGTTGAATTTGTATGGCATAATATCAATACTACCCCCTTTTTTGACCTGGCAGTACGTGAGACTGGCGGACAATTAGATGGTGGTTTATAGAGATACTAAGATATGCTAGACCCGTATAGCGATGAAATGGTGGCGACCTTGTTCCCGTGATCAATACATGCATACGCTGGTACAGAAGTTCTCATGTGATATTGGCTCTACTCCCACAACTTAGCTGGTTTCTAGCAAACTATGCTGTATGGGTGTCTGGTCAATGCCCAAGTCTCACGAGAAATTCCGAGCTCAGAACCAAAATGGTTGTTTATACAGAGAGACTAGAATTATTGCTATAGGATATCATGGTGTGTGAGTCTGATCAGGCCAAGAAAAAAAAATTGTGTTCCGGTAACATGGCCCATAAAAAATAGGGTAGGTTGGTTGCTTAATTTTTTATCTTTTTTAACAAATATGTTTAGGGTGATTGGGTAAATTTTGTACATTTTACAGATATTTGGCCAGATTTAGGCCCTAAAAGCACATTTTCCCCAGAGTAAATCCCAAAAATACTCTAGGGTCGGGCCAAAAATATAGGGTAGGTCGGGATACCGGAACATAACAAAATTGTTTAGGCCTCACTGCACAAGTCTCACGAGAGATAAGAAGCTCAAACCTAACATGGCCAAGTAGAGAGAAACCAGTATTATTGCTATACACTTTAAAATGTGTGTGTTGTGGGAACATGCATTTAAAGAGTAGTACACTTTGAATAGTACAACAGAGTAACACAGTTTTGAGATCAACGCACTTTGAGTAGCGCGTACGTGTACATGTAGTGTGCTACAAAACAAAAGTGTGTTAAAGTAGCTGTAAAAAAGTGTGTAAATGCAACACACTTTTCTAAGAGTGTAGAGCCATCCAACTCACATACAAATGGTGTTCCCTGCTTGCCCGGCGTCAGTTTTGTTTGTAAACAGAGACCCTAGAGGAGAGAGCAGTTTGGTGCCCTAAATTCACTCTCACCCACACCCCCGCCTTTCCACCCTGGGCCACTGACCTGGACCCCCACCACCTACACCGGTACTCGTCCTCACCTCAGCTGGGTTAGGGGGTCCTAGCTCTAATCCTGTGGCCCTGGAAAGGCGTCCTATATTCGAAAACTGTTTTTTATTTTTTTTGGGGGGGGGGGGGATGGTTGAACGGTAAGGAAATTCGAGTCGGAATATTCATGTTTTTGTATATGTTCCTTTTATAAACAGTATACCGGTCCCTCTTTGCTGACCGTTGATTGATATTCACGTCTACCTCACCCTTTATGGACAGTATACTGTATTAATGCACCATGCATAAATGCAGCCCTGGTGAGTTACTTGCCAGCACTGCATTCAAGCAACATGCTGACCCGACAGGGTTGAGACACTCCTGGAGGGCCAGCAAGATGCACCAATGCAGCACTGGCGAGTTACTTGCCGGGGCTGCATTGGTGCATGACGACAAACATTTTAGCGACATTATCGCCTTTAAGGGTTTAGATATCACACTTATCTTCACACTTCATGGAGCCAGGACATATTTACGAGAAAATGGCATGAGAGAATCTAGAGTGAGCCTTGTTTTGTTAGGTGGGGCACTGAACATGAGACACCGGCAAAACGTGTTATCTTGATATCTGATGGGTCTCCACCACAAAGTCCGACGTGGGGATGTGTGGTTTTCCTAATTCCACATTGAAACATGGACACCTGTTACATTCCTCATTCCACGAAAATAAGGTAGATATGCTCCTCTTGCAATCAAATGAAGAACATTTCAAGAAAATGATTTTCAAGTGTGTTTATCTTATTTGTCCGCCAGGCGAACTTATTTATATTATTTCGTTACGAGACAATTTTTTCTGTCGAGTTTGCATGAGAGAGTGTGATCAATACTAGGTGACAGGGAAATGGAAACAGTATGTGTAGCTGCACTGTGAGTTATAGTGTAGATTTACAATATAAAATGAGTTTTTGAGTTTAAAAAGATCAAAAATAACTTCTTTTATACTGTTAATCTATATCTCATTGTGCAGATACACTAACCTCTGACAGTGTGTGACCCCCACTTCTAGGACCCCATCTACCCTTACCCAGCCCCCCCTACCTCTCACCCCCTTGTCCACACCCCACACCACAGGCTAGAAGTAAAAGTAGGGCTCACGCTAGCAGCTAGGGTGTGGTGGTGGGGGGGGGGGGGGGTAGATGACATACCGGCCCGGGCCCCCATTTCCCCAGGGCTATCTTTACATTACACCCCTCCCAGGCCTACCCCTGCACCAAAACATAGCTCCTACATAGATCAGTGCAGCAAGAAAAGGGCGAGCTCCTGTAATATACCGGTAGCTGTGTTTACCTCCAAGAACACACACATCATATATCACATCTCAGGAGATTCCCAAGGCCTAAAAAACTTGTGCTCTAGTACAAACCCTGTGTCGTGGGCATCTTTTTGAAACAGTCTCTTACATCTCTTGAAAAAAAAGGAAAAGAATCTCTGCCTATTCTATTTTCTTGGCTGGGCCAAATTTACAAAAAGGTTTTGTTTCCGGTCACCCGACCGGGTCTAGCAAAACAGTGCCGGGTCCCCCTATTTTTAAATCGGGCAATTATTAAGGATTCTGCGGCGAAAACTCTCAAACCAGGCCCTAAAAAGGTGAAAAGCAAAGGGAAAAAAAGGGGAAAAAAATAAATCCGACCGGCCGGATCTGCATTGTCAGACCATGTAACCGGAAACCAACCTTCTTTTTTTTTTTTAATTTTGGCCCTGAAAGCAACAACTTGTTTCGTGAAGAAAACTTATTTCTTTGTATCCATGAGATATTCCTTCCACAGTTGTATAGAAAAGTTCTCAACAGTTCATAGACCTTCTCAACAGCTTAGCCGTCTAAAAAAAAAGAGCCTTTGGCAAAGAAGAGTTCCACGGGGTCTTGCAAAAATATGACCGACCCTCTTAATTCCTTGTGTTAATTTTTGCCAGACTTAACGGTCATGAACCAGACACTAAAACCAGACTTCTTTTTTGTTATTGGCCCTATCTTACTACAAAAGTGTGTAGTCTCACCTCAGCGCCCCCCCCCCCCCCCCCCCCATCTATAACTCTCTACTTCGGTCCATCCATGTGCCCCCGCTTAACGGGGGAGAGCCTATGCTGGTTCCAGAGGCATGTACCAGGAGGCTCAGGTAGTCGTGTGTCAAGCGTCCATTTTCCCCCTTTGTAGAGTTTAATTTAGCAGGTTCTCTCTCATTTACTATCTGTTTATATTCTGTATAAATTAAATTAAAGTTTTCCCCATGAGGCGGTCTTTAATTAGATAAGCTTACAGCAATGTGAATATTTCAAATCTTAGAGAAATAGAGCATTAACACCTCTGTGGGTGACCACATGTCAGTCATATAGGCTATCCTCCCTATACCTCAGGGACCAGACAGGTGCTGGACACCATAGAGACAGCACAGACCCACCTGCACTGATATTCTGACCGTAGTCAGTCACTAGTGATTACCCTAGCTTTTTTCATTTTTTGGCTGACTACACAGATAATATTTGAACTCCAGAACTGAGTCAATAGCGACGTACCTAGTTAGTAATTTTTTGGCTCCCTATACGACCAACCATGGTTAGTTAATAGTATAAGGTATAGTCAGCAGTGACCCAGCCAACTTAGTCATTCTATTCCTATGAGTATTAGGCCTTAGTCATATTTCGTTTGGCCATAGTGATTTTTGAATATCAGTTCGTCATTCTGACCAATAGCCTTATAAATGACTATCCTGGGATAATACAGACTAATGCCCTGATTATTTAAATTAGCAGTGTATACAACCAGAGTATTAAAACATATTATTTCAGTGTAGAACTGACAAAGCAACCAGATACTCTGAGGCGCCGGATCATTAAAGGCTGGATTATCGAGGTCTCACTGTAATACTAGCACTAGTAGCGGGTATAGTGAGTAGTGGCCAACCCGCCTCGGTGTTTCAATTTCTATGAGTATTATGTCCTCTTTGAGTATGGTATAAGTCTTTTTTTGGCCCCAGATATTTGTGAACATCAGTTAATGTCATCATTCTGACCGATATCCCTATGACTAACCTGGGATAGCCACTACAGACTAAGCCCGGAGCATAAATATTATTAGTGTATGTTTGCCCTTTTTGTTTCATTACTGCGGCGGCACTATTCCTGTGTACATGACCCATGTGGAAAACATTCTCCTCATCCCTCCATAGACAATAAAAAGATAAGGAAAGAAGAGAGGAAAGAACCCCTCCGGTCTCCCTCCAGGCCTTCACTACATTTACCGCCTCCAGGGGCGGTCCTGTACCACGAGGATGGAGGAGCCGGGGGAGGGGGAGATATACTCACACATAGAAAATAAAGGCATCAAAAGGGAGTCCAGGTTGCCTCTAGAGTGACTCCCCTCTATAGGGGAGCCCAGGTCATTATATGACTCCCTTGGGTGAGCCATGGACCCGGTCCCCGCACTTTTGTATGGAAACAGACACCATCCTTCTTCAGAAAACGCAAAGGAAATGAATGGTTTTCCCTGAATTTGCATGTCAGTGAAATCTAGAAATGTAGGGTCTTTTTTTCATAACAGCTTCGTGAAAATTGGAAATGTGGGGTCTTAATTCAGCCTGAGTTGGCATTCATAATCTTCATTCTCAGCTACATAGATCTATGTACACAGAGTATCTGCCTTGCTATAGATGCAATATGATTTTATGCCCATAAGCAATTAATTTTGGATGTTAAATATGAATGTGAGAAAACGCTACAACAGTATTTAGTACATTTTTGTACATATACGTGACTTTCAATGTAAGAGAAAGGTATGTTTGCGTTTTCACAGAAAAAGGGGTGTATTTTGCGGCTCAAAAATTAGTGATTTTGCCCAAATAAGGGGGTATTTTACAGCCAGAATTTATGAAGAAGGGGTATATTTTTAAAGGGCTGAACGGGGATGGTGTCAGTTTGTCATATAGAGTTCGGGTATCGGGGCCATGGAGCCATGTGACCACCCTAGGTGACTCCCTTATGTCAGACAGGGAATCACCTATAGGCTGCATTAGGCAGCCTGGGCTCCCCTAAAGAGGCGAGTCATTCTGGAGGCAACCTGGACTCCCCCTTGACAGCACACTGTTTCCTTTCTGTGTGCAGTTCTATAATGGGTACCATCTCACAATGCTTCTAGAGGTCAGGAAGGCAAATTGGGGACCTGAAAACTAGTTATTTTCTATCTAATTCTTTAATATTGACATTGTGAGGGGAGTACCTAGAGTAGAGAGTAACCAAAGATACCACTGGAAAGCTCTTTTAATCCTATAGTTACTACATCCATTTCCCAGTTGCTTGAGATAGGTGGATGGTGTATATCAGGATATATATCTGGATAAATATTACAAAAAGTTCCAATAAATAGTGAGATTAATTTGGCGATATGGACAGTAAAGTTAACTTTCTTTTTATTTTAAAGGTATACCATTTTAGATGTAAATAGGACACATCGGGGATTATTTATCTGTAAAAAATGTTAAATTCCGATAATTATGAAGTTTTATACAACCTTTTGAAGTCAGAATTTGAAACGAAATAAATGTGTTTTTAATGCATAAATTGAGACTTTGAGACGTCCCCCTTATCTGATTATAATTAATGTTAAAAGCTGTATATTAGAGAACCTCCCTATGATCTGAAGGTTACATGACACATTGTTTACAAATCTATTTTATATAACAGACCTACAAGTTGCACATGATTCAAATCATTACACATAAGGGTCCATATAGTACAACTTCACTACATATATTTATGTCTATGCCATTTATATGTTTCAAATACATGAAATAATGTAAAATGGAGGAAAATGACAGAAAACGCTAAATTCATCACAATTCAGGCAGACATGTCGATAAAGCCCTTATTTTCACATAAAATATGTGAATATTCAATTTGTTTCTTCAATTCTATTAATCTATCCAAGGGAAGTGAGGCGACACAGGAACTGTTTGGGATCCGCGCCGCTGGATAGACGGCCTATTTATTAACATAGTAAATGATTAGTTGAATAAAGTAGAAAAGAAAAAAGAAAATTTCTAAGTGTCCATGATTGAAAGTGTAGCAGGCCGGCAGTGACGTCACGGCGTCACTGGCGGGAGAGCTGGTAACACCCCCTGTTGATTAATAGTTGTACTAATTGATTAGTCCATGTCATTAATCTATCCAAGGGAAGTGAGGCGACACAGGAACTGTTTGGGATCCGCGCCGCTGGATAGACGGCCAAAGTCCAAATAATATAGTATGATTATATAGTATGAGCATAGAACAATAAACTTAAGTCACTCATGATAATATAACTAGTCAATAGAGCGCACCCTTATGGTGCGTCGCATACGACGACAAGGCCTTGGAGACTAAGGAGTCTGTCGCCACTCGATTGGTGAAAGGCTTGGTGAGATACACCAATGCCGCCATGCTGGACCAATCCCCACATTGTCTTATATCCTCCAAGGAGAGGCCCAGATTGTACATGTACAAGGCGCCTGCGCGTCGTAAGGAGTGGCAACCCACCCTCTTAGACTCCAGACCCGAGCGGTCTAGCAGGGTCTTGAGAAAGGATAGCAGCTTGCTGTAAGTCAAAGGCTTAGGGGTGCCAGATCCCACCAGCATGAAGGCTGGGCTGTTTGGATCTGAGCTTGGGAAATCCATGAAATGTTTCCGGACCCAAGTCACCGCGCACACTGGGGAACCAACAGCTACAGTGACAGGGACTCGGTGGACCTTTTGGCAGTACTGAATGGTTTTGGAGCTGGACACTTTTATTTCCAGCCCCCAGTCATTGAAGACCACGGCTCCTCTACGCAGGTAGTGACCCTGCAAGGCACTGGAGTCCGGGACAAGATTACTCTTCCTTAGGAGGCCTCTGAAGGCCAAGGCGATGCATGCCCACATAGTGATCTCGTTTGGATTTGAAAGGTCCAAGCTGTTAAACATCAAATGCAAGTCCTCCAGGAATAAAGTGGGGCGGTGAGGTTCTGGGTCGCCCAAGGCCCGGCGGATACCCGACATTGTCATAGCAAAAGTAAACTCAGACCTGAGGAATAGCACATCATGGCTAAAATAATTGTTAAGGCTGATCACAGCGCTGATGTAGTTCTGGATTGTAGAATATCTCAAGGATTTAGACAGGTACACCGCGTAACGGCACATGACGTCAAGCTTGGTGGGTACCGGGGTGGCGTCGGCTAGGGCACAGAACCAGAGGAACTTTTTCCACTGGGAAGTTTTCGTTTTCCAGGTGGAGGCCGACCACGCCATCGACCTTAACTCTGCGGCCCTGATGTCCAGCTCCCTGACAAACTGGTTTGTTTCTACAACATAAATGGAAAGGAATGTCATTAAAGCACTCGGCTCTGGACACTGCATCGGCAACAACATTCTTGTAACCCGGCAAGAAAACCCCCACTAGATGGCAATTAAAAATCACAGTGTCCCAGAAAATGAGGCGGAGGATGTCCATGGACCTGCTATTGTCACTCTTGCCCGTATTCAAAGCCGCCACCACCTGGGTGTTGTCCGTCACGCATTCTACGCGTGTGTCGCGCCACTCGTCCCCCCATCTCCTCAGGGCCATGAGGATAGGATATAGCTCCTGTACGTTAATGTTAGAGGGAATGTGCATATCCGGTTTAGGAGTACAATGATTGTGAAGATCTCTCGGGTCCCTCCAACTCTTAGACCACGAGCCGGCGGCCCAGTCGTTGCCGTACACAGCCCCCCACCCGACCGTGGTCGCCGCATCGGTGTGAATGATTGCCGTGTTCATTGGGCCCGGTTTGATGATCTTAGCCTCCCCGTTAAACCACGCTGTGAAGTCTAACCACCACAGGAGGTCCTGGCGGAATGACTTTGATAGCGAAACATATCGCTTGCCGGGGGTAAAATGCGAAAGCATTTCGATGACTCGATGACTGAAAGTCCTGCCGCCCCTAACTAGCGTGCTGCAGTGGGCTAGAACCCCACATAGGCGTTGCAGCTGCTTCCTCGTCGCCCGCAGGCGACCTGAGAAGAAGTCTATTTCCTCGTGTAGGCTGGCTATTTTCTCGTCGGGCAGACGGAGCTTCATTTCGATGGAGTCTAACTCCACTCCCAGATAGGTCTGGATTTGGGCCGGCGACTTGACCTTTTTATATGAAATATAGAAACCCAACCTCCTCAATACACTATGGAGGTAAAGTTGGGCTGTCTGGCATTCGTTGAAATTGCGACCCATCACTAGAAAGTCATCAAGGTAATTGGCACAAAAGAAACCTTGTCCCTCCATATGACGCGAGACCGCGTCGGTGATGCGAGTGAACACGCTAGGAGACATCCTGGTCCCGAAGGCCAAGAAATTGTCCTCTATGAAGCACGGGGTACCGTCTATGTCCCACTGCAAACCTTGAAACTTCCTGTCACTCTCTCTTATCAAAATTGACCTATACGCACTGGTAATGTCTGTGACTGCCATAAAGCAGTACGGCTGTATAGCTGCGGAAACCATATCTACGGTTTTATACTTGAAAGTTTGGAAGGTAGATTCCATAAAGGAATTGATGGACGCCCCTAGCGGGCGGCTAGCATCCGTGATAGGCCTATATGAGCCCCCTTTCTTCTCGACGGCACCGAGGGCATTGATGCAGTGGGGGGTACTCGGTACCAACGACAACTTGCCACTACTCAACTCCTCGAGAATAATCTCGCTAATCTCATCCTTGGCTGAGACGGTCGCAGATTTATAGTTTGTACACAAATAGGGGTGAATCACAGAGCCTGGGTCAACCAATTTAAAGCCGTGGGTTAAACCGTCCAACAAAAAATGTGCGTCTGAGTCGGGGGCGGCTACACCATGTCCCGACAGCATATCCCTCCATGCACATAAATTCATCTGTGATCGCACACCTCCCACAAAGTGGGTCTCCTTGACATCCCATAATGGGAGGTAGTCCGCGTACATGCTACACAAATCATCTACACTCGCACATACACAAATAGCATCACAATCTACACTGATGTCCCATGTCTGCGCGTGCCCTCGGCTCGGCTCCGCACTGACGGCTAATGTCTGCGCGTGCACTCGGCTCGGCTCCGCGCTGACGACTAGATCATGTGGTCACATATGATGACCCGGGTTGCCCTGTTGGGCATGGGGGGGACCTTGAGGTGGGAAACCACTCCCATATCCTGGAGGGGGGTTACCCATCATCTGAGCCTGGTTGCCATAGAAACCGCTAGGTTGGCTCCTGCAGTATCTACCTTTATGGGCCCCCCGGCAGTTGCTGCAAATATGTTTCTTGTTGCAAGGGTTATAGTCGCATCGGTCTCGGAAGTTCCATTGCCCACAGATATCCGGGGGGCACAGACCTCCTTTGTTGCCGGAGCCCCGCCCCCCGCTGTTGGCCCCCCGACTCTCACTGCGCGCCGCCTCCCGGGCCAGCGCTCTGAGGACTGGTCCAGTGTTATCCGCGCCCAGGCAGTCGTGGCGGGCATCCTCATCGCAGTGTACAAAATCTGTGAGATCACCCTCTATGACCTTGGTGGTGACCTTGAACTCATACTTAGCAAGAGTGTCGGCCTCATAAGCCTTGGACAAGCCCCTCATAGTGATGAACTTCATATGGGCAGAGTAGCCCCTGGCCGTTATGCGGCTGGGAAATTCACCTTTAATGATACACTCGTGCACACATGTCATACCAAACACAAGCTCTCGGTAGGACATTTGCTTGTAATCCTTGTCCACCTCCAGATGATAATCAGGCCTAATTTTTTCCCTAGACCTCTTCCTCCTGTTGTCCCTAGCATAACCCCTCAGCTCATCACACAGAATATCAGACAAACCTTGAGGTTGACGGGGTCCCAGGAGAGCAGCATCAAAGTCTGGGGAGAGTAGTCCCAGAGACTGGTGTGATAGCCCAGCCCTCTGTAGCCCTGCCTGGATGGTGGCTGAAGCAGAGGATGGGTACAGAGGCTGTGGCCTCTGCTGCTGTTGCTGCTGTTGATACTGCTGTTGAAACTGCTGTTGATATGGCTGTTGCTGCTGCTGATGAGCTTGTTGGTGCTGGGATTGCTGCTGCTGCTGCACCCAGAGCAGGTAGGACTGATATGAAGTGTCGGCACTGCCATTTGTGTACACACCACCAACCTGACCTCGCTCCTCCCGGCTGTCTCCTCGCTCCCCGCGGCCCACCTCTCGCTCTGCGCGGTCGTCTGTGGTAAGGGGGGCTGAACTGAAGGCGTTTGAGGTGTATCCTCCCCTCTGCCACTGCTGATCGTCTCTAAAACGATCAAAATCGCCCTGTCGATCGTCTCTCCAGGCCACACCGGAAGAGTGATAGTGGGCGCCGCCATGTTTGTTGTGATTTGCGGCCGCGTTCGAGTCTCCACCCCGGTGAGCAGAAGTCAGCGCTGGTCCCCGCGTGTCCGCGTACCGCCCGCCGGGTATCGGCCGCGAATCCGCGCTCTGGTAAGTTACTGACTGACTTTTTTCACTCTCGAACGCGTCCGCGCCTCCCACAGACTGAATCACACCGCGGAATGCGGCTTCTGCAAGGTCTGTATCCCTTTCTACCCGTTTATTGCCCGCTCGTAATGCGGCCAGCTCCATTTCAGCCTCTTTCAGCCTCTGTTTCCGCTTGAGTTCAGCCTCTCTGGCTTTCTCTCTGATCGTGAGAGCCTCAATCCTCTGTAACTCTTGTAACAGCTCTGCCTCACGGGCCGCGTCGTAGTCCGCGGCCTGCTGGTCATGTTGGCGGGTCGTACCGCCCGGGGGTCCCGTCGGCGCAGGGCTGTCCTTGCCGGTCCTCTGCTGCCCGTCGGAGCTGCCATGCTCCTCCGGTGCCGGCTCAGTCTTGTCCCCCTGCTTCTTGGGTGTCCCCTTGTTAGGGTTGGGGGCATCGCACTGTGGGCAACCATTTCGGTTTGAGTGGTATTCAAACCCACAAAAACAAACAGTAGGCATGGCGAAATCTCAAGACAAGCACTAGATCTCAAGAAATATCTCAAGAAAATTTCTAAGTGTCCATGATTGAAAGTGTAGCAGGCCGGCAGTGACGTCACGGCGTCACTGGCGGGAGAGCTGGTAACACCCCCTGTTGATTAATAGTTGTACTAATTGATTAGTCCATGTCATATACTTGAAATGATATTTTGTTAGTTTTCTTTAGTTGCTTGGAAGTGTCTATGGATATTCCCTCGCTTAAAACCTTTAAAAAACTGGATAGGGCCCAAGTCCACTATATGCCTTCCTGACCTATAGGAAGCAGTAGCAGCAGGTTTCAAAATTAGGTGGCGGTGACTCTTGTAGTGTTGTGTCTCAGAATTAAGGGGCGTGGACTCTCAGCACCAAAAATATGCGGTGTTAGCTCTAGAGGAAGGAACACGTATTGAGTCTTAGTAGGATGTAAATTGTAAAGAGAACAATTATTATTCATGTCTACTCTACCACTTGCATCTGGAAATAAAAGTAGCATTACAGGGTTCTCTAAGTGGCAGTAGCTTTTCAGTAAGGACTCAGGGGGTCGTCCTCTGCATTTATCAGGCGTGCTTGTTTCCAGGCTCCTGTTTTTTAGGCGGGTAGTAGTTTGGTAGTCAATGGGTACCGTTATAGAGCCAGTGCCATCCCAAGGCGTCACTACCAGCTTCAATACTGCCTCCAGTGCCCTCCAGTGTACCACGGGGATGGAGGAGCCTCCCCGCCTGCACCTCCAGGGAGGTACCTTAATTACCCATTAACCCTTTATGGACAGATGTCGCTGTCCCTCCTCTAGAGAGAGAAATATAATAAATAGAAAACAGTACAGAATGAAGATTTTACTCGTTAATGATATGCATCATGATAATCCTTCTGGAATAATATTCCAGTATGGTCGATATAATGCCTGAACACAGCCCTAGAGGTTGTACACAACATGCTGACAAACGGCACAGTCCAATAAGTTACTATGCGCCCCAAAACGAGTTAACTCTATGCACGCAACCACTGGGTGCAAATACCTATACACCTTTCTCCTAGAAACTGAGAAGGAAAGAAAACAACAGCTCAATAACGCTAAAAAAAAAAGAAAAAAAGAGAGAAAGTGCCGTTCCTCTGGGCTCCCCGCTAGGCCCATCTTGTATATTGCATTCATATACGCAAAGAGATATTCCTCCTCCAGAGCTATCCCTCCCCTAGAGAGAGAGAGAAAAAAAAAAGTAGGGAGTGAAGAAAAACAGTCACGCAACGACCCCCTCCTCCCCAACACCGACCAACACCGTACACGTGCTACTGAGTGTTGTGACTCCAGCATGGGATGGGGTCTCCAGAAGTCCCAGCAGTCTTCATCTAGACTGCCCTAAGTACCATCCCCCGTCTATAAGGCCCCAAACAGGGTGTAGCTGTGTCACTTGTCGAATTTGATACATCCCAATGTCCCTTGTCGAATATTAGTAGGTACCGCGCATATAAGTGAGTCATAGCGGCGAAATCGCCGATCCTCAAATTACAGGTTTTGTCACCTGTTTTCCTGCAGCAGATTTGACTCTCTGTCATATAAACAGGATTTCCCATTGTACCATACATTGCACATGAAATATACCAGGACCGCTGATTAGGATACACATCAGGCTTCACTGTGATCCCCGGGACGAAGAAAAATTATCAGAAATTAGTACTTTTGTAGCATTTCATAGAAAATAATAGGTTACAAAAACATATTATTATTGAAAAAATGTTCGTCCCGCCCCTCACACTGAAGTTTAAAATAGCTATTATAACCATGTGAAGAGAGCTAAGCAATCCTATGGATGGTGCAGTGGCAAAATTAAATCATAGTTATTTTTCTATACAAATCCTATAATTATCAGGTAGGACAAAGGGTTTTCAGGAAACTTTTATATTCCATCATGCATCATACATTATGACGAGGAGATTAATGAGAGGTCAGGACTCTAATCATTATGTACCTATCACTGATCCATTATTTGCTATGACTTTCTAAAAGTAAGATCTTGGCACAATGGACCTGTCACCTTACGCCACTCTATACCTCCACTGCAGTGCACCACTGCTCTGGCTATTGGAGTGTTTATCTGGACCTGTCCTGCGGTGTGCTGTAGGAACATTGCTCTCATTTGGTTATTATTTTCTTGATTAACTGGCCATTCCAGAATTTGATTCTTTGAGACCTTCACTTTGACTATCATTCAAATTACCAAATAAATGTATCATAGTTCCTTCAGTATTACTAATGAACTGGGGTCTCACAGGGTGATTGATACCTTCAAGAATAACCCCTGTCGCCAATTTTCGCCAATTCATTTTCACACCAAACTAGATAAGCTTATTTAGAAAC
This sequence comes from Harmothoe impar, assembly GCA_947462335.1. NCBI lineage: Eukaryota > Metazoa > Annelida > Polychaeta > Phyllodocida > Polynoidae > Harmothoe > Harmothoe impar. Next base: position 41,439,899 of record OX381715.1, read on the forward strand.
CTCTATTCTACCTGATAGTTAGGGTTTTAGGGGGTTTTAGATTATAGTTGAATAGATAGACCGTTACTGAATGGGACATATTGCTATCCTGTAAGGTTTTAATAGTAAATATTGTCACATAAACATAAAGTAAATATCTGCCAAATCCATGCATTCAGGAGTACCTGTATTTAAGATATATCACCTCTTCAAAACAGTGAGGCGCACAAGTCCGGGGGTCTGGCGACCCTCGGCGACCGGCCACTAATTGGATGTTTAGATAAGATGGTGGTGGGGCTCCCCATGTCTACCCCTCACACATCCTTCCCCCCAATCTGCCCTCTAACCCAGTTTGTCAGCCTACCCCATATTAGTAACCCTATCAATTACACCACCATCCCCCTAGTGTAGAGCCCCACACCACACCAGATGTCTGGGGGTGAAATGTAAACAGCATCCACTGGATGCTCACTCTCGGACTTGTTCGCCTCAGTGAAAATGTTATTTCATGAGATTAGCCCCTTTCTCCATGAGGGTAGCACTAGTGCTTCTCCTGGAGAAACCGTTCCAATCTACCTGTTAGTATTAATGTAACCAATTGATATCTCATTATCAATCACCCTGATAACTACAGATGGATCGGAGAGAGAAAGACACAATCTCCCTCTTTCTTCTGATATGCCATTTGATATTGTAAGATATTTTATCAAGCCGAAATCTGTCATTCTATCTGGGTTACTTAGCACTGTGACATATACAAACACAGCTCAATGCGGCCCTGTTTGTCCTGCCTACCTATATAGCATACTGGTATGCTTTTTAAAAAAATGATGTTAATTTCCATAAAAATATGTTATGGTATTGATGTTGACATGTCATGGGTAGTATGTGTTTCAAATTACAAGAGGATTGGACCGCTAGTTAACAATCCATGGCACCATTTGAAGTAAAGCATTTGTGACAAGGGTACATATTAGTGATCTTGCCATTTTTAAACACATATGACTCAATAGATACATACAGGAAATGATCTGTGAACAATTATTCATGCTCTATGTAACATGTAGATACATTATATGCAATACCGAATTGCCATGCTCTGTGTTAGCCCGTACCTCTCCCACCTTGCCCCAGACCATGTGGTCACCGGAGGAACTGAGTATAGAGCGCCATGCTCTGTGTTAGCCCGTACCTCTCCCACCTTGCCCCCAGACTATGGGGTCACCGGAGGAACTGAGTATAGAGCGCCATGCTCAGTGTTAGCCCGTACCTCTCCCACCTTGCCCCCAGACTATGGGGTCACCGGAGGGACTGAGTATAGAGCGCCATGCTCTGTGTTAGCCCGTACCTCTCCCACCTTGCCCCAGACCATGTGGTCACCGAGGGACTGAGTATAGAGCGCCATGCTCTGTGTTAGCCCGTACCTCTCCCACCTTGCCCCCAGACTATGGGGTCACCGGAGGGACTGAGTATAGAGCGCCATGCTCAGTGTTAGCCGGTACCTCTCCCACCTTGCCCCCAGACCATGTGGGGACTATAGGGCAAAAAGGATACCCTGAGTCGCGGCCTACCTGCTAGGTGGCGATGTGGTGAAGCTGTGGCTGTCGGGGGCTAAGCCTTAAACTGGCTCTTTGTGCTTTGGCTCTCTTTCACACTTTTCCTAGACATCCTTGGGCTTTCTTAATCATTACAGTATCAGTATGGGTGTATGGAAATGAAGCCCTAGACAGCTGTTTACATGCATCAAAGTGTTTATGTGCGGAGGTGTGAAGAGTCAGAGGTGTGACAGCTCCCTATTTTCGCTCACAGTGTAACCACTGCCCCCCCCCCCCCCCCCTGCCATACTTGTTCGCAGCTTTCTAGGACTAGTAGGAGTGGACCTACTACTGAGGAACATACTCCAGTGGTCAAGTGAGCTGGGGTGAGGCTGACATGGCAGTTTCTTAAATATGACATGGGTGGCAGGTAATTTGGCTCAGTGGTTTCCCTGTGAGGTTTCAGTTCCGCTCATTAGCATATCATTAGCATAATCCTAGCGTCGGGGGCGGAGGTGTCATGGCTGCGCCCATCCTGGATATTCTCTGTGCCCTATAGGGACTGGGCATGCGTGCCGTTGAGGAGTGTGTGTTGGCAGAGACTACATGAATAATCATGAGATGCGACACCTCTTGTCCCCAGCGGCGTACGCCACACCTGCACTTTGATGCCCCAACTTACAACACTATGCTATACCTAGACTAGAGAGTACCCAGAGTAGCCAGAGAGTACCCTGACAGTACCTAGAGAGTACTAACTGGTGTCAGGAGAGTACTCAGGGAGTTTCCATAGAGTACTCAGGGAGTACTCTGAGAGTACCCAGAGTACCTGACTAGTACTCAGAGTACCTGACTAGTACTCAGAGAGTACTCAGGGAGTACCCGGAGAATACTCAGAGAGTACATGTAGAGTACATGTAGAGTATCCAGAGAGTACCCGGAGAGTACATAGAGAGTATCCGGAGAGTACCTAGAGAGTACCCGGAGAGTACCCAGAGAGTCCCTGGAAAGTCCCTAGAGGGTACCCAGAGAATACCCAGAGTACTCAAAGAGTACCAAGAGAATAAGCAGAGAGTACCCAAAAAGTAGCCAGAGTACTCAGATATTACTTGCAGAATACTTGGAGAGTCCTCGGAGAGTACCCAGAGAGTCCCGGAGAGTACCCAGAGAGTACTCAGAAAGGAGTGTACCTAGAATGTAACCCGAGTATACCCCGAATGTAGCCCGAGAGACCTAGAGAATACCCAGCGAGTATTTAGATAGAACCCAGCGTGTTCTCAGAAAGTATAGATCTAGAGAGTACTCAGAGAGTACTCAGAGAGTACCCAGAGAGTACTGAGAGGACACTAAGAGAGCATAATATGGTGAGCAGTGACACCCCAGCTCCAGCCACCTCCCCCACCCCCGCCCCCACCCTCCCCCAGCAGTCCTTGTCCCCCACACAAAGACACAGACCACGCCCATATTGTGTGTTCAGCTCCCACACAGGAGAAAGGTAGTCAGTAGCCAGTACCCAGGGAGGAGGCGAGGAGGAGGAGTCCCGGGGGATAGGAAGCTCACAGTAGTAGTGAGTGATGGAGGTGTGTCCATCCGCCACCACACCACTACTCCCCCTGGCTGCAGGTAGTGACGGCCGCATAACGGTGTGTGAGGTGTGGGAGTGACGCTGGGACGGTGACTAGAGTCTGCAGTACAGTCAGTAGCAGGACGGCTGTGTGGGGAGCACGAGCAGCATGGTCACATCGTCCCCGGGACTACTACAGCCTTCACCGTTACAGCTCTGAGAGTCGGTTACCACCACTAGCGCCTACACCATACAAGTGTGGACTAACTGCTAGTACAATACATCCCTTTTCCCTGGTCCTACGGCATACAAGTACCAGTGTGGACTAACTTACTAATACTACAGTCCAGCCTTTACCCCTGTGTTTAGGGGACTAGGCCCTGGATCATAGGAGAAGGGGACAGTTGTGAATAGTGTCACCTAACTGTAGTTTAATCTCTACAGCATTATAGGAGAAGGGGCAGCTGTGGATTATCTAATGAGTTTGGCTGTGTAATACCCCTCAGCTCAAGGGACGCATCCTAATTAAAGACAGTTGTGTATAGTATTGTCTTACTATAGTCCATGCCTAACTATAGCTCAATCAGTTTGATACCCCTGAGCATAATGCACTGGGTTATATAGCACTGGAGAAGGGGATAGGTGTGAATAGTGTTATCCAAATATAGCCCAATCTGTTTGACAAGCCTGATCTCAAGGATTGCATCCTCATTTGTAAGAGACCTGCCTGTACGGTGTAGGTGGAGAAGCAGTGAGGAGACCCCACCTGCCTGCATGCTGTGCTGGCAGAGGGAGAGAAAAGTTGTCCCTGGCCCAGGCAGCTATACTGTGTCTAGAGGGGTGGGCTGTACCTGGAGGTGTGGTGGCACGTGTATAGGTATATAAGTGTCTATACTTACTGCAGTCACTGTGTTATTATGCATACATGAACAGTTCAGGATTGTATAACGGTTATTACACTGCTCATCCACACAACTCTAGTCTGCTGCTCCTGTCCATCCCTCATGTGGCCCCTACCCGGCCCCTACCTCACATGTCACAGACTGGTGCTAAGGATATACACACCTGTACATATAAAACAACTGTTTTTGTTCCTCTTGTTAACAAAGAAGGAGGTAGTTCAAACGCAGAATACCTTACCCTATCGTGACCCAAGTTATTCAAGCAGGGAGTAACATCGTAAACTACACACAGAGGAGTCCCCATCAGGCAGCACTGAGTGGACCTTCTCTCCACGGCCACAGCCGGCCCCTCCCTGCCCCCCTCCCCGCCAACACCAGGGGCCCGCCGGGAGATCAGGTCCCTCCCCGGGCCGAGCACCTCGTGAGCTGCTCCCCATCGCTCCCAAAAGGGTATACAGAAGTTCTGAGGCTTCCATAGCCACTGTGGAATCAACCCTGGGCATCCCTGAGCACCTGTATCTACATGCTCGGCATTCTGTAAAGAGTTGTAGGCATTATGGAGTGGTGATATGCCATAGGAACAGGCTCTAGGCATTTGGAAGACTACTAGAGACAAAACAAAGCACCCCTATTGATTTGAGAAGGGTTTTTGGTATTGAGAAGTACCCCAAAGAACCAAATTTATATCTCACATATTGGGGAGGAAACTATAAGGGAAGCTTACAATATAGTTGCATATTTGCGCTGCTCCCCACAGGTTGAGCCTTTCATCGGGGCTGTGGAAACAACTGAGCATTTCTAACTACATGCTATGCATTCTAGGCACCATAAAGTGGTGATGTACCATAGGAACAGGGCCTAGGCATTTAGAAGACATCTAGACATTTATAACCTTATACAGTACATATCCAACAGTCGCATTTCTACCACCATATATGCACTTATACTAGTCTGTATACAAGTGAACAACAACCTAGACCTATGCTACTTATCCTCTCGTGACCTGTATAGCAGTGGCTAATGACTGGTAGTCTAGTCTCTGGGACTAAGTAAACTAGAAGAGACACGAGCAGAATTACCGCCGACACCCGGGGGTGTCGGCCCTGCGTGCCGGCCCCCCTGCAGACCCGGCTAATTGTCCACACCACGCCACACCTGCTAACCCGTCTGTGGTACCCGCTCTGGGGCGCACAGGGGCCCTGTATACTAAGATATAAACCATGGGGAAACTTCAAGGAAATCACTAAAACACCAACATATTGTATCGAGTTTTAAAGGGGTTGATTTATATAAGTTTATAGTGTTTTTTATTATTGTTTCTCCTAAAGGAGGGAGGCAGAACCGATAAGAAAAATCTCCCTTCCCCACACTTTCCACTGGTCCCAGAACGATCACACATCACCGACTACCACTGCTCATAAATTTAATAATCTGATGGAAGTATATACGTACATACATTATTGAGTAATGATATAACTGAAAAGTGATTTTTGTTTTAAAGCCATGGACATGGTAGTTGAGCAGCTCGGCTTGCAGCCCGTGTCGGCCGGCCGGCCGGTGGTCTCCATGTCCGGGCGGCCATCCCCCCCCCGGGCCGCCCCCCTCTCACCGGCCTAGGACACCCGGCCATTCCACACCAGGGGATGCAGCTTCAAGGCCTCTCTGTCGGCGTCACGTCTGTTCTGCAGCACTCACCAAGCTGATATTTGGATGCTGCAGACTCAAAGATAACTGCTTGAATTAACCTACATCATCCGGGGTGGGATACCGATGGCAGCGAACGTACAGAGATAAGTGACCAGTACAGGTGGCGCCATCTATCACAACAGAAGTGACCAGCACCAAGCCCCCTAGCGGCGTTACCATAGGGATCCATTACCCATCGGCACCCGCGTGACGTCGGCGGTGGCGTCATAAGACGTAACAGGAACGCTGGGCTACACTACTACTACTGACTCGCCGTGAGGAGGAGGCCAGGTATTGTGCCGCCCAGTAGGTGGCCCCCAGTAGGGTGGAGGTGTCGAGTAGTGGACTACCGTGTATATAGGTAACTATTCATTATAAACCGCCATAAGTACACCCCACCCCAACACCAGGGGACTGAATACATGCCAACACTGATTTGGTGGCCGACAGCGATAGGGAATCTGCTTGGAGAGCACTTGACGTAATACCTATTACTCACCCAGGTTGGAGATTAACGCTTGGAGAGTGATCTAGGAGTGTTGTCTCTATGGAGATGGCGTCTACCCGACCCGTACCACCCCAACTCGGGTTGTTGTGAACATAGTACCACAACTTTGGGTTTATTAGCAAGCACGGCTGTATTCCCTGCGTGCTAGTTACAACATTGGCTCTATTACAATACAAGGATCCTACTGTTACTGCTACTACTACGGCATCACCATGGTGGTCTACACCATCCCCCTGGTCCTGGCTATCCTCAATGCCACTGGTCACCTCAACGATTTTATGGTAAGTCATTTCCTATACTACTCACTAGGCTGTCCAGGCCCGACCCGGGGTGCCCGGGTATGATGTATGTATAGTGTACGAGTCTCTTGTAGCTGCTGACTTGTTAACACTTTAAGGGCGGCATGATGCCTTAATCTATCATGCCCTTGGTCGTCATGATGCATGAATGAAGCCCTATAACTAGTGGTGCATTCAAGCATCATGCTGACCCTATCGGGTTGATACCCTGCCATTGGGTCGACATGATGCACCGGCGAGTTACTCGCGGGCCTGTATTGGTGCATCATGACGACAAATGTCATCTTTAAACGACATCCTTCCTCAAAGGGACAATAGGACAGCATTTCGCTAAAAGGTGACTTTTACGAGTAGCTCAGCGGTGCTACATAGTCATTGATGCATCATGGTGGACCTTCAGGAGTGTATCAACCCCATGGGCTTAAATACAGTACTGGCGAGTTACTCGCCTGGGTTGCTTGTATGTTGGTAATGGACTTTAAGTATACGGAATATGACGTTAACCCTTTAAGGACAGCATTATGTATCAATGCATCATGTGAAGCATGAATGCAGCCCGTGTGAGTTACTCGCTAGAGCTGCATGATGACACATGTTTACTTTTAGCGGTATCAGTTTCTTGGTGAGATTTCCTCACCCGCAACCAGTCTAATGTTTGACTCTGTACAGTGATGACAGAGACATCGAGGGAGTCATGCATTAAGCCCAGAGTGGGAGGGGAGTGTTTTTCCGCAATTTCTTTTTAGCGGCATGCGATCCATAAAGGGTTAATAGTTACATTCAAATGACCAACTCTTACATTGTATGAAAAAATTAATATGTAATTAAGATACATCAAAAGTCCATTAAAGTCCAGGCCAATATGGTTAATAAGATAGGCATGGAATATAATGGACTTCAAGTATACATTTATTACATGCATTGCCTTTCTGTTGACTATTATGTGGCTAATGTCTGTTACTATATCCTAAGACGACTACCCCCCGCCACCATCCAAACCCTTGGAATACTGCGACCGTTCCCTTATAGAATATTTATATATCAAGGTTTACTACTCAATTTAATGGCACCATCTGCAAACTGATTATTCAAAACACGCCATTTCGTTAAATTACCACATTCAAACATGTTATTGTCCAAAAGTGGTCCGATTCGTGAGTGGGTCATTGTCACATGCTTTACACAGATATCGACTTCAGACAACCCTCCCCATTGTATACAGTTCTCAGATAGGACGCTCTTATATCTAACCCTTTAAGGACGGCATGATGCCTAAATGCATAATGCCCGTGGTCGTCATGATGCATGAATGCAGCCCTGGTCAGTAACTCCCCAGAGCTGCATTCAAGCATCATGTCGACCGTACAGGGTTGAGACGCTCCCAATGGGCCATCACGATGCACCAATGCAGCACTGTCAAGTTACTCGCTCGGGCTGCATTGGCGCATCATGAGATGTCACCTTTTAGCAACATGCGTCCTTAAAGCGCTTCCTGATAACCATGGTGTCTGTAGTCATCCCTATGTTGATACACTGTCCCTTGTTATCGTAACATACACCCGGTGGTATTTAAAGCATGTAGTAGTTTCAATGTGCACTTTTCTAGTACAGTAACTGTAAAATAACATCAAAACATGGTAGGCACCAACGTTATCCCAACTCTCAAACAATGTTTCAACGGTTCGGACTGAAAATGAATAGACATTTATTAATGAAGGTTCTTGTAATATAATATATACTTAATTTGCAGCGATAGTCAATTTACAGTACGGTGTTGGTGTATTAGGGCAGTAGATTATATGGTTGGTTTACGGTAAAAAAAAAATAAAAGACGTATTTTTGGTTTCACTATTTACAGTGTCCTATAATGTAATAAATAGAACATAATGTTGTAAGAAAAAAAAGACAAACATCGATTACATATCATGTCACCGTTGGCTTAGAGAACAAAATAAATGGCCTGATTGTATTTTACAGATGTTACTAAATGCATGTGTGTCGTAAGCCTTGGACAACGGTAATTATCCGCGGCAGGGGCCTTGGGCAATTACCCTGTCCTTGGCTTATAACACGTATACAGAGGCTCACTTGTACCATATCTACTACTTGCTTCACTGTTGTTTTACACCATCTGTATGTTCGGTGCTGATATCACTGATCGGACAAACACGTCAATGTTTTCACAAAAGCAGACGGCGCATGTTAATATATATCTTTATTTGTGTCATTCAGTTGTAGTCTTTATACTTAGTATCTGCACATATTGAGGGGGGGGGGTTAACTCGACGAAACATCAATAAAATAGGACATGATAATCAAACAATAGAAAAACACGACAGAAACAACCTGACTTTGTTAACCCTTTAAGGACTGCATAGTGTCTTTATAAAGGGGGAGAAGGTGTGGTCAGGTACTCAACCCTTTATATACGGCGGCACAGGGTTTAATATGCAGTATGCCCCTGGTCGTCACGTCGCATGAAGGTAGCCCTGCTAGGGATGCATTCATGCATCATGTCAATCCTTCGGGAGCGCATCAACCCCATGGGCAGACACGATCCATGGCTGCAGCAGTGGCAAGTTACTCATGACTGTACTCATGCATCATGACAACAAAGGGCATGATGCAGGAATGCAGCACTCGCCAAAGCTGCATTGGTGCAGCATAATGACAAATGTCATCCTTTAGCGACATGCCGCCCTTAAATGGTTAACATTGTATAGATAACAGAATAATGCCTCTTCTATATAGAGGCTATATTTGGAGGACACTCGTGATTATCTTGTTAAAGGTGTGCACCTGCAAGCATTAGACTTAGTCACACGCTATATGTTCACATTAAACTATACATCATCTGGCGGCATGGTGCCTTATGGTACCGATGCTGCGATAGGTACATGTGTACTCCCCAATGTTCACGATGTCGAGTATCAAGTTTCCCCTCTCTCCATCACATCCTCTCTCTCTCTCTCTCTCTCTCTCTCTCTCTCTCTCTCTCTCTCTCTCTCTCTCTCTCTCTCTCTCTCTCGCTCTCTCTCTCTCTCTTCAAGTCACTATTTACTTTTCTTTTAACCCACCAAGTCCCATCATTTGATTTATCTAGTTCCTCCTTTAATATCGAAAATGAACCGCCTGTGATTAGGGCCAGTTACGGGCCTGGTAACCCCCACCCTCCCACACACACAACACCCACGTGGCGTATACCTAGCATGTAGAGACCTGTTCAGTTTATACAAATACTCTCCTCCCCTTCTCACCTTATCAGCATCTTATCATAACCCAATCAACTTGTGAACCCACCCGGGTAGGAGTTCAGTTTGTGAAGGGTCCTCAAGGCGTCATGTTTACGTTATATAGTCGTCATGTACCAACCATACAGCTGTTTTTTTGGATACCTGCCATTTTGAATTTCCCCAACTCCCCTCATTTGACCCTTCATATAAGCGGGCTTGACTCTATTTTACCAGAGCCACGTCGGAGACACAGTTGACTGCTTTACTTTTCTCTGTGTATTGTATAGAGATGGCTAGTTTAGTGTCAGTTTTACAGCTCATCAATCGGGTAGTTATCAACATTTCTAGAGAGAAGTAAAACGTGACAAGGGCTAGTTATGGGTCTGATACAGAACCTAATGTTCGTTGATAAAACAAAGAAAAGCCATTGGGGAATGACTCCAATAGCTATCATAAAGAAAAAAGTGTGGATACGTGCACCAAGAAAAAAACAACACCAACTAGCATTATCAGTGTCTATGACCGACATGACACGCTGTACCAGCAGCTGTATTAGTGTCTAGGGTCATACATGGCACGCATTGAATAAACCATTCAACCATTTAAGGACAGAATGTCGCTAGAACTCTTTTGTTATGATGCACCTATGCAGCTACAGCATTGGTACAATAGCCCGCCCCTTTGGGAGTCTCTGAACCCTGTAGGGTTGACATGATGATTGAATGCAGCAGTGGCGAGTTACTCGCTAGGGATGCATTCATGCATGACGACTAAGAACATTATGTATTAGGTCATTATGTCATCCTAATAGGGTTAACCATGCTGTTAGCTACTGATTATTATGCCTATTTGCCTCCCTCCAGTTAGAAAAGAAACACAAAACGTGGGAAGGAAATAAAAAAAAATAAAAAAGAATCAGAATCCATGCATATTCAGATTATCCCGGGGCATTATTCCGTGTTGTGATACCTGTTCAGGAGTCATCGCCTGGTTCTGTCTGTCATCAGCAGCGTTCTTAACTCTTTAATGACGACATCATGCCTTGGTTGTCATGATGCATGAATACAGCGCTGGCGATTAACTCGCTAGTGCTGCATCCATGCATCATGCCGACCCTATGGGATTGAGACACTCCTGAGGGGGCGGTGTGATGACCTATGTACCATACTCGCCAGTGCTGGCGCATCTTTGATGCAATATGCTGACATTATGTCATTTTTTATACATGCTTTCCTTAAGGAGTTAACCCTTTAGCGACGGCATGGTGCTCTAATGCAATTTGTTGTCAAGATGCACGCACCGATACCGTGCCAGCGCTCCATTGAACAATGCATCGTGCTGAAAATATCTACCTGATATCGTCGGCATGATGCATGAATGCAGCACTGACGAGTTAATTACTAAAGCAAACATCATAAATTGCGACAAAGAGCGAAACACATTAAAAGAACTACACCGTCTTTAAAGGGTTAATGGGAATCAGCAATTATCTCCCAGGGATAAAAAGTAAATGAGGATGCGGCGTGGTATCTAAGGTGCTGCTTTTGGCTATATCAGCTCCACCTTCTTCACCGGTATATATAATGACCGGCTTAATACCCTGCGTGACGCCTCTTTAAGTCTGCCTCAAGGCACCTCTAGGGTATATACAATCAGTGTAGACCTTTATAAACACATTATTTTATAAGAGCGATGCATCTTGGTACTATCCATATGTACAGTGAAGTGGGTAAAATCGAGTTCAAGGAAACATCTTTTCAACTCTAAGCCTCTTGCTTATATTGTAAGCGTCCAATGCTATGAGTTATATTTACATATAGGTAGCTGGCACTAGAGTTGATGCTCCAATTGATGTTTAGTGTTTACCCTTGAACTGGAAGGGGCTGTCATCCTCAATTATATTTTCAATGGGTGGTCTTTCCAGTTTCTGTGAAGTTTATCTTTCAGCAGATTAATACTATCCATCATGACTACATCATTTGGGAGGCTGTTCCATGCTGCTATACATGAGTTTTGAAAGGCAGTTCTTAACTTTGACCAGGTGTTCTCTTTTCTTGAATGTTTCCATATTTTAATCCTGAGATACTTATGTTTACCGAAGAGCTGGTACCCCTCTATCAAGTCCCCTATGTGGTAGATAATAAAAATAACCACGACAGGCTGGCTGGCGGGCTAAGTGGTAGAATCTCTATGAGGCCCCCAGTCAGTTTGCCGTGTTTTCTTTTTGACATACACTCAGTTACGAGGAGGTTATCCAAGTGTCTAGGGTCATACATAACCAAGGTGTGAAGTCATTTGTCTTTGCCGTCCACCGTGGGTTAAGAGGTGGTTAGATCTAGCAAGTGTCGAGCATGTCTGATTGGCCACATGCCCTGTTGTTGATGATCTGCCCACCACAGATGGAACTAGCGATGAACCTGTTGCTTATTCTTATTCGCTGTGACATGAATGCAGCCCTGCCCACTCCCCCTGGGGCTGCATTTATGTATAATGCCGTTCTCAAGGTATTGATATACATACCCTTAGATTCGGCGTTATGTGTTAGATAGACTACGCCTGGACACGGTTCTTCCATATACCTACTGCCCCACAGCGTCAAGACGAGGTGTTATACATTGAGTCGATGACCAGTGGGCAGTGGGTATATGGAAGGACCCTGGCCAGGTGTAGTCTATCTGACTTAAACCAAAGCGGAGGGCCAAGAGAAAGGAATTCACACCTTGGTTATTTCCACTTAGACTCACATAACCTTCTAGCTGTGGTTTAAAATAGTTAGACAATGGTTATGAAAGGGTAGGTAGGATTAACCACAGCTTATAAAGCTGTGGTTAATTCTATTTACCCTTTCATAACCATAGTCTAACTATTACTTAAACCACAGCGGAGGGCTAAGACAAAGGAGTTCACACCTCGGTTATTTCCACTTAGACTCACATAACCTCACAGCTGTGGTTTAAAACGGATAGACTATGGTTATGTGAGGCTAACTCAAAATATGACTACTGTAGGCTGGCGGGCACCCTATAAGGGTGCCAGCCAGTTTACAGTGGTTATTTTGAGTTAGCCTCTCATAACCATAGTCTATCTATTACTTAACCCTCGTGTAGCCTATGCAATATAACCAAGGTGCGAATCCTTTGTCTTAGCAGTCCACTGTGGGTTAAGCATTGATACAGCTCTAGCATGTAACTCGCCGGGGCTGTGTTCATGCATCTTAACGACAAAATAACATGGCACATTGAAGCACTATAAGAGCCTAAAGTTGCGGATTTGTCTGCAGCAAGTGATTCATTGAAGTTTGTGAAGAATCTACCGGACGATAAAATCCACAGAACTTCTGTAGCTCGTCTTTAGCGGCTGAAATGGTGCATTTAACTATCTAAAATGTCTAAAAGGTGGCATTTGTCGGTATGATGCACCAATGTAGCCCTGGCAAGTAACTCGCCAGGGCCACATTCATGCATCATGCTGACTCTTTTGGAGTGTAATAGCCCAATAGGGTCGGCATGATGATTGAATGCAGCCCTGACACGCGCTAGGGCTGCATTCAATCATCATGGTAACAGACAAGGTAGTATATTAAAGCATTATGTGGCCGTCAAAGGGTTTAAGTTGCTGAAAGTCCAACATTTTAAAGCCTCGTTGAGAGACTATAGAGGAGTTCATTCAACTGCTTCTCCTGTCAGACAAACCCACACGGCCTTTTTCCCTTTCACGTCAGAGGTTCTGTTTAATAGTCTGTCATATAAGGCAAACAAACGCCTGTTGAGTTCACACATGCTCTTCCCTTCCCAGTTAATACAAACATTTTATTTTAGGTCAAATGTTTTGATATGATCAGATATGTTGTATAAAATTTTCTCAGTTTACTAGGTTTGCTTCTATGTTTAACTGTTTTGGACTATGAGCCTGTCTACCCATGACATGTTCAGGCCCTATCCCTGTCAGATAAAGCCCCATCAACCCTATGTAAAGGCTCAAGTGCCGGTCTTAGTTCCACACTTATTGTTGGTGGTGGGGCAGTAAGCTTGGACGTTTAAGCTGGCATGATCCTAGGATCTTTCACAAGGCAACGGCCGTACGGTGAACACTTAAAACCCGTCAAGGTGGGTTAATCCCTTGGTGTACAAGTAGCTAGTTTTTCATCAGCTTTTTGCCATAAGACCATAATAGCATACACTTCCCAACAAAGCTGAGAAAATAGGGCCGTCCCAAGCTGTTTTCTGACATATTCAAGCCTTAAGTCAGTGTTTCATACAATAGGAGTATAATATTATAGTGTTTTGCCACATATGTACAAAGAATTGTATAGAAAAGTAGCTAAATATCTATATAACTCTCTCAGGATATAGGTTTCAATGTTCTCTCTCCAGATATTCCCTTTTGAACAGAAATATACTAAGGGCTAGTAATGTATGACTTCTGAATGAGAACCACCACCACAGACTCCATAGCACTGTGGCAGAATGCATGCCTTCATATTCAAAGGTTGATGGTTCTCGTCCTGGTCTAGCAACACCTTTGTCCATTTTCAGACAATTTCATATAACTTGTTCCAATATGACACAAAGGTCCCCTGGTCATCTATGGTCAAAGTAGAGAATGTACCTGCACAGAAAACTGCGCAGTGAACGGGAATAGCATCATATTGATCCACCTTAAGCGTCACATGGTGCTTTAATGCAATATGCCCCTTGTCCACATCATGCACCAAAGCAGCCTCGGCAAGTAACTCACCTGTGCTGCTTTCATGCATCATGCTGACTCTTCTGGATTGTATATTAAACCACATAGGGTTGGCATGATGCTTGAATGCATCCCTGGTCAGCTACTCATCAGGGTTGCATTTATGCATCAAGATGGTAAAGGACCTAATACATTAAAGCGCTATGAGGTCCTGAATGATTAACCCTTTGAGGACTAATATGCATCATGCCCTGGTCGTCATGATGCATGAAAGTAGCCCTGGCAAGTTACTCACTGGGGCTGCATTCAAGCATCATGCTGACCCTATGGGGATGAGACACTCCCGAAGAGTCGGTATGATACACCAATGCAGCACTGGCGAGTTACTCACCAGGGTTGCAATGGTGCATCATGCCGACAAATGTAATTTTGAATGACATGCGTTCTTAAAGAGTTCAGTAAGCGCTCACAGTTCCCCAGCCCTGATTACAGACCTAATGACTTCACGTGTAGGGATTGCCAGTAATTAAGAGCGGGAGGCAATGCCTGGGGAGGCTGGGACTTGTCGAGGGCTTTAGTTTAAATGGTTTCACTCCCCCCGCTCCCGGTTGCTGCACTCAGCATCACAAGTGGGCGTTACCTGCGTTCTCAGTACTGTAGATACTCGCGTAGAAGCCGCGGCTAGTAGAGGAGTCGGATTGCCAGCATGGCTTAAAATAGGATCGGCTCCAACTGGGGGTTCGGCTTGTACGTAAGTTTTTACATGTCTACTATGTAATAAATTAGCAATTTTCAGACCCCGTGAGGCTTTTAGGATCTGTCAAAATGGGAGGTACAGCTATTATGCGACTTAAGCATGTATTTTACCAATGTCGGTCGGCCAAAATTTCGTTATCCAATAAAAGTCTGTAACGTTAAACTCATGGGAGAATCTCGTCCGACAGACAGAATCACGGCCAATTCCATCAGTGGAATACTGCCTTTAAGGGAATATTCCACTGGCTTATGAGCGATGCTTCATGGAAGCAAAGGCACATATCTCTGGCTCACCTCAGAAAGTCACTTAAGGCTGAGGGCTTCCCTAGGGAAGCGAGTCGCGATCATTCAGGAATCAACCTGGACTCCCTTTAACTCTGTCGCTTTTTTCTGTATACTCACATATTTAAGCAATATAGAATCTGTGGTTAAAAACAGCCGTTATCTCAGTTAAACACAAAGTTGTATAATCCTAAAACCGCCCTTATATAAGAATAAACGATAGTTGAAATATTTGAACATCTACAGTTTACAGAAAAGAAATAAGACCCCCTTGAAAGACCCCTTTATGTAAAGCCCAAGCACCTCTAAGAGAATATGGCCACTTATTTGAAAATCTAAAAGCAATGGGAGTGCTTAAAACAATGCCATTGTTTAGCAGTTTTTTTAGAACGCAGGTGATATTGTATGTATAGTGTTGAGTGCAGGGCCGGGACGCTGCTCCCTCTAGAATGAATAATGATAGGGAACAGTGTGCTTAAGAATCATTTTGTACCTTATCTAAACGGAAGTTAGCTGATGACTAACTAACTGGCAATCTAATAACCATTATGAGAGTGCAATACCAGTATTTGTTATGGGAGTCCCTACAGTTGTCTGTATACTGTGTTCAGTTGTGATTCGTGTGTGTCATAGACATTTTGCTACATATTATATGATTATAATATAATTATATTCATTAACCTGGGACATTTTGCTGTGTAATCTGTTTGATTTCAACTTTGCCATTACTAAGCTGAACCTCCAGATGGAACATAAATTGAACAACAACAACTTAAAAAATATGTTAGAACTATTGCAAGAGGTTTTGTGTTTGAAATCAAAGCATCGGTTTAAATTTATAAGCCTCTTTTAAGGTTTGAAATTATGAAAGATGTGCTGGCCATCTGACAATCAGAGGAGGGAAATTAATTGAATTTTGTTCATATTAAAATCTGAAAAGAAAGTGAATTGATTTTTGGGCCTTGATTGAAATACCAACTCCCCTTTGAGTGAAACGCTTCATAAAATACTCGTTCACAGAGGTCAACAATGCAGTCCATCCGTTTTCTGACCTTGTTAACTCTTTAAGGGCCACATACTAGCGCTTAATGCCGCATCGTCACGTATACAATGCACTGTAATTACATCGGATTTCCTATCCAACAAAATGAAAAATCTAGAGTCCCCTTTCAATGCCATTATTGATTCCATAGACCCCAAAATTACCCATATTAGAGGACTGCTTTTGCCTAAAGCCATATACCATATGCATCCCATAGTAACGCTTTATGTATTAGATATAGTATGCCTATACGAGTGACTTGCTGTACAAGCGTTATAAGCCAAGGATAGAGTAATTGTCCAAGGTGGCAGCCATGGATAATTACCATTATCAAAGGCTTATAACACGTATGCAGCCAGTCACATGTATCATATCAGACTTACACTCACAGTAGGATAGTGTGCTCAACAGACTGCATCCACATACAGTCATGTATGTAAAAATACAGTTGGGCCACTGATTTTGTTCTCTCAGCCAACCGTTGTGTAAGCGTATATTATATAGACCTATGCTCCAGAGAGCTCTCTTCAGTGGTGAACGTCCAGTATAAGTACCGGCCCTTTAATACATACATGGTAAGGTTTAGATTTACGACCAGATCACTGTGTAGGATATTAAGCCATAAAACAGGTAACCCTCTATGTTTGTACTGTTCATGTTTTTTGTTTGTAGTTATTGCAGCAAAGTAGGGGCCCATAACGTATCCCCCTTAACCCTTTAAGGATGGCATGTCACTGAAAAATGACATTTGTCGTCATGATGCACCAATGCAGCCCCGGCAAGTAACTCTCCGGTGCTGCATTGATGCATCATTACGACCAAGAGCGTAATGCAGTAAGGCATAATGCCGTCCTTTAAGGGTTAATAAGGAATATGAGTAAGAAGTAGAAATATCATGCCTGGCATGCAGACATAATGATTTATGATATATATATATATATATATATATATATATATATATATATATATATATATATATATATATATATATATATATAATGCACTAGGGTAGATTCGCCTGGAGTCAGACACATACCCTGGGAGCCATTTCACCGCATCCATTATAAAATAGCAACATGCGGCACCCAAATGCGGCCCTCATATGGATTTTTTTTGGAATAATCATTTTTCCATTTCTGGACCATTGCCGTGTTGTGTCCGTATGTTTGAGCTATTTTTTTTACATTTCCGTATGTGACATACGGCACTCACCTGGCCCAATTGTAAAATTCTGCAAAAACCAGTCTACATTCCGGGGAACCCCTAGGGCATTCCCTCTGTGAAGTCATAATATGCAGCAACATACGGAGGTAGGCTGGGGAGGGTATAAATAGGGTCCGTATGTTTGGGATTGTCAAAGAAGAGACAGGAGAGGTCGGGCAAGAGACAGGGGAGACAGGGGAAATGGAGTGGGGAGGTCAGGGAAGTAAGAGGGGAGGTCATGATGCAGGGAACGGAGAAGGGAGGTTGGGGAATGGAGAAGGGAGGTCAGGGAATGGAGAGGGGAGGTCGGGGAATGGAGAAGGGAGGTCGGGGAATGGAGAGGGGAGGTCGGGGAATGGAGAAGGGAGGTCGGGGAATGGAGAGGGGAGGTCGGGGAATGGAGAAGGAAGGTATAGCCATGACCATGAGGAGATAGGCAATGGGGATGGGTTCATCTAGTCAGGGACTGCACATTGAGGTTTTTCTCCAGTGTGGTACTACCTGACCTGCTGGTCTCATGTCTTGTGCACTACAACTCCCATTGGTGTAGCATATGTATTACATTTGCCTGTCCATTCCCCTGCCCATTCCCCTGCCCATTCCCCACTTGCCAGCTATCTTATTTGCATTGGTGATTACATGGAAGGGGTGTGGCTGACCTTCAATTAGACATACACATACCAACATGGATCCACACAGGGGAGAAACCTCCCCTGTGTTCAACTCATTGATATTAGCCTGTCTGTTATATTTACTATACTGCATGAAGCAATAATGCTTTAATGGCAGCATTCTACACTGTGCGGTCCTTAAAGGATCCCTGACCTTTTCCCTGACCTCCCCCTCCTTCCCTTGACCTTGCCTCTCCATTCCCCCACCTCCCCACTCCATTCCCGACCTCCCTACTCCATTCCTCGACCTCCCCTCTCCATTTCCCGACCTCCCTTCTCCATTCCCCGACCTCCCCTCTCCATTTTCTGACCTCCCTTCTCCATTGCCCGACCTCCCCTCTCCATTTTCCGACCTCCCCACTCCATTCCCGACCTCCCCACTCCATTCCTCGACCTCCCAACTCCATTCCTCGACCTCCCCACTTCATTCCCCGACCTATCCTCTAGACCAAAAACAACATGCGGACCCCTTTTACAACATGCGGCCCTACATACGGCCATTTTTCCTCCATTTTCTCAATATATGCTGCCCCTAGACCTGCCACATTCAAGGGGAAATATACGGACCATATACAGATTTTTTGATCTCCACATTATGTGGTGAAATGGAAAAACGCCACATTTGAATACGGACCCTCCACATTTGAATACGGATCTCCACATACTATGTGGTGAAATGGAAAAACGCCATATGTCACATACGGACCCCCCATATGAGTCATACGGGGGGTCCATATTATGTGGTGAAATGCCCTCCAGGGATGGACACTTGAATTTGTGGTTATAACAAAGCATTGCAAACATTTTATTTGTCATAATAGGCATATAAATACACGCAGAAGAACTATAGTTACATCAACAAACAGAGAAAACCTGAGTGTATCGTCAACATAATTATAGTACATTAGTACCGTCTATATAGTACATAACATAAACACGATGGGTGGTCGTCATGGCAACAATGCGATGAACTTAATCCCTTTTCAATAGAGATAAACCAAACACTTGAAGCAGACAGGGTCGGTGTGGTCTGCTTCAATGTTTAGATGGTTAATGTTAACTGTTGCCATTAAAATAATGTATGAACGGCATGATGCCCTGAACCTTTAATTGCCATCATGATGCACTGCCGGTAGTCAACTCACCTGTAATGCATCATTACATCATATCGACCATACCGGAGTGTATCAACCCCGTGGTGGCAACAGGGAGTCGATCGGCATGATACAGAAGTTACTTGAGAAATCATATATCCATATTTTATAACATAATGATCCTTCATTTTTAATGTATAATTATTATGTGAGATGACTATTCATTAACTGACATTTATTTCACTCGGGAGTTGCCCTAGGGAATTAGGTTAATTACAGACCTTACCTGAGTAGATCAAACCGTCGGTCCTATATGTAAACGGAGGGGGATTTAACCGTTAAGGGCCGCGTAATGCATTAATGCAGAATGCCCTTAGTCGTCATGTGATGCATGGATGCCGACCTAATGAGTAACTCGCCAGTGCTTGATTCAGGCATCATGCCGACCCTACGAGGTTGATGCTTTCCAGGTAGGTCGGCACGATGTCTGAATGCAGGACAGCCACGTTACCCCAGGGGGGGCTGCATTCATGCATCATGACAAGGATATGATGCATTAAAGAGTTATGCAGCCCCCAAAGGCCTAATTGAAGCTGACTTAAGTTTAATCGCCTCCCGGGATTTCCATATTCATTTCAGCCATTACTATAATTACCATTACCCTTAAGGAAGGAACCGTGATTTAATGCAGTTGTGTCAGCATGCTCGATAAATGCAGAACCGGCGAGTAACTCTCGGGTGCAGCCTGGCCTATGGGTGCGTGTGATGCCTCTCAGATTTTCAGCATGATGCACAAATGCTGGCGCTGCATCAGGGCATTGTAATGACAATCAACTTGACATAATCATTTGAGTACCAGGCCATTCTTAACCCGAGTAACTCGCCAGGGCTGCATTCAGGCATCACCTTATGGGGTCGAAACACTGCCAAAGGGTCTGCATGATGCACCAATGTAGCATCATTGAGTTATTCGCCGGGGCTGCATCGGTGCATCATGACGACAAATGTCATGTTTTAGTGACATGGTGTCCTAAAAGGGTTAAAGAGCCAACATACTTATTTTAATTGACTGCAGATGTACCGATATTATGATAAATCCCTCTCGTAACATTAATGGTCATGGTTTCATTAAGAGTGGAAGCAGATACATGCAGGTTGCAGAGGGGACAGTCACATCAGTGCACTGTCTCACTTCATCCTACACCGATATACACAACTGCAGTCAGAACGTGGGGGATATTTATCATTTTCAATTGAAATGAAATTGTTTTCTTCAAAACTTTGTCCGAAACTGGTGGTGGTGGTATTGGGGGGGGGGGGGGGGTGATGGCGATATCATCGTCATCATCAGGACTGCGGAAAGGAACAAATGGAGGCTTTTTCAGAACGGATTCGCCAGTCGTGGGGAAAAAAAGTCCACCGTAAACCCTACAGGAAAAAAACCCACAAATTCGTGACGTGTTCTGAAGGAGCACCCAGACCCTTCGAGTTTTACCATTGTCATGCTCATTCCGGTCCTCAATCGACTGCACGACTTTCAAAGAAAATGTCAAATATATCTGTGGCAAAACCAAGTTGAGCTGAGGTTAGAGTTCACTGCACACAATTTTAAAGTAAGTTTATAAAAACAATATTATCAATATATATTTTCGTTGTCGTAAAATATTGAAAAAAAACACGAAATTGCAGAGTCTAAATCTTTTCCAGTCAGATCCCAAAATTACATTATTTTGTGGAATTTTATGATGACGAAAAATGAATGATGAGAAAATCCACAGAATATCTCCAACGGTAAACTTATTTGTGAGTCCCTGTTAGTCAACTGCATTCCCTTGACGTTAACGTGTACGCCGTTTGCAGCAGCTTGCCACCAACCTTTGTTGGTCAATTCGTGCAAGATAAACCTCGTTCTGAACATTAATCCGGCCAATTCAGGTGGTGTGCACCATATGGGCCTTAGATCTACAACCCTGTAAGGGCTGCATATCTATTTAACGCACTCTGCTTTTTATCACATGTATTATGCATGCATGGATGTAGTCTCGGTAGATAAGTCTGCTCAAATAAAGTGTCGCATGAATGCATCACACTAAGCCTTTGGGTGTGAGAATCATCCCTGTATATTCGGCATGATGCAAGAATGCGGCCCTGGCGAGTTACTCGCCAGGTTGCATTTATAAATAATGACGACCGACGGCAGAACACATTAAAGCACTATCAAGCCCTTAACTCTTCAGGGACGGCATGTCGCTAAAAGATGGCATTTGTCAGCATGATGTACTGATGCAGCCCGGTGAGTATCTCCTCAGGGCTGCATTCATGCATCATGCCGACCTTCCACGAGTATCCCAACCCAATATAAGGGCAGCATTATAGATGAATGCAATCCTGGCGAGTAACTCGCATCATGACGACAAAGGGCATACCCCATTAAAGCACTATTTGGCCCTTAAAGGCCGACATCCAACTAATGAGGGAGTCGTCACGCTGTAAGGGTTTTATGTAGGATAGTTCACGTACCGCCTGGGAATCACCAAACGTAATTAAGACAATTACCGACTAATTGGAAATAGACATTACAGTAGGGATCGTTAATTATGTAAAGTGCAAGAATTAAACCCCATCATTAGTTTGTGAACATTTATTTGTGTTTGGTAGAGCGTATAAATTGACTGGTCCTTTGATGATTACTTACACACACAGAAAAGTGGGAGTCATTGTTGCTAAAACTGCCTGACTCTCAGGTGAGGGTAATTTTAGCGACAATGACTCTCACTTTTCTGAGGGTGTAGTGCGTCAACGCTGCATCGTCTCAGATGGTCCAATAGTCACATTATTAGTACAGGGAGGTCTTTCAGAACAGATTTGTGACTCAAGATATTTGCAATTGTTTCAATAGTGCAATCTTTGCAAACAACGAGGGTACTTGGACATCTCGAATGTGGTATTTACATATGTTGTGTGACTCCCCAGCCATTTTGGGTGAGTCCAGGATATAAATGAAAGCATAGCCTGACTCTCACTAAAGTTCTTGACTTTAGTATAATTGTGAGAATATGAGAGTCTTTGATGACAAGCTAGCACCAGGCTGACACTCATATCTTTCTGAGTGTAGCTCTTAACACCTTAAAACTATTCTCATCCGATAACATCCCCCACATGTTTTTGATTGTTTGTCAGACCATTGACGACAACGGCCCCAAGATATTTTCTGGTTTCCAGCAGAAGTGCTCCTTCTCTGTCCCATTTCCAGTGAAATCCTCATCGACATGGGGGGATGAATAATACTCCATTACCGGATTTTCTTCGGGGATGGCATGTCGCTAAAAGATGGCACTTGCTGTCATGATGCACCAATGCGGCCCCGGTGAGTGACGCATCAGTGCTGTATTGGTGCATCAACCCAATAGGGTCTTCATATTGCTTAGATGAAGGACTGGAGAGTTATTTGACAGGGCTGCATTCATGACGACCAAAGGCATGATGCCTTAATGCATCATGTCGTCCTTAGATAGTTAAGAAAGAGAGTAGTTTTTGTTCGTATTATTATGTGAATGGGCGTGCTGGAGAGGCTAAGATAAAGGCTGGTGGGCCTCATGGGGCTTTGAGCCTGATGAGCTTTGGCATCCTTTTAGAAATGATCAACTCTGGATCTTATTTATAGATTTTAAAGATTTTACCAGAGTAGGGGACCTCCCATGCGCCTCTCCACCCACCCGCCTTTTTTGTTCACACAGAAAAGTAAAGGAGTCAACTGTGTCTCCCACGTGGCTCTAGTAAAGATGGAGTGTCAATCAGCTATTGACTCTGCTTATATGAAGGGTCAGCTTGAGTTGACACTGATAGTAGAGAGTCAACTCAAGTGGACCCTTCATTTAAGAAGAACTGTTTGACTCTCTGTTTTACCAGAGCCATGTGGGAGACACAGTTGACATCTTCACTTTGCTCTGTGTTTGGTCTATGCCAGCCTGCTCTTTACTTTTTAGGGGACATTCCCGAATATCGTCACCTATGTTGGGACCTTTTTCAACCGTCCACCCCCACTTAATAGCTCTCGTGTCTGCAAATAGTTTCCAGAATGAAATATTGAATTGTCCCTCTATAGCGTCCATAAGGAATCTCTTGCAATCCGTCCAGTAAGAGTCGGCGTGGAGCGAGGACCGGCACTTTTATCTGGGTTTTCATCCCAGTGGGCACTGCATATTGAATCCACATTGGTAACTGGTTGTCAATGTTGATTCAATGCTGCATATTGTGCAAACTGGGGAGTAGACTAAGTGGGGGTTTGCAAAAGGCATGGACCCAGGCTTTGCACATTGCGTATTAAGACACAATGCATAAACTGCCTGCAAACATAACTCTGACATTGAACGTTTGCGACAGGGGGGGGGGGGGGATAACACAACTTAGTATCTTGTGTATTTCACAGGAAATACACAAGCTGTATAAACAAGATAGACACAGGGAATCTCAAGAATAGTGAACGTTCCTAGTGACAGTCATGTTCACTAGTGATGTGTATTTCCCGAGTTCACAAAACGTTCGCAAATTCTCCTGGGGATCACTTGTGGAGAATCAAGAATGAGTTCCACTTGAGATTTGTTTGCAGGGCTATGTGTTATTGAGAACACTGGATAAAAGCATAACCAATCCCTGGTCCAATTTCACAGATATCAGCTGTAATCACTAGCATATCTTCCCACACAAGTGCACTTCTGATCATGATGTTGCCATGCTAGCCTATATGTAGAGAATAGCGTTATTCACTGGGTACACATGGCACAATGCTGACCTTATACTCGTCTAGCTGTCAACAGCAAGATAAGCTGGAGCTGTTTATACGGTGAGTGTATCAATGATCTCTGAAGAGTCTGTGAACCATACAGATACCACGTATATACACGTCTGTACCTGGCACGTTTAACTCATGATTATTTCACCACAATTGGCTGAGAGAACCAGAGAAATGGCCTGACTGTATTTTACTTACAGTGGGCACGGAGAACAAAGCATTTCATACCTCTTGTAAACTGCATACAGCTAGTTCTATAAGTGGTAGATATGATACAAATTACTTGCTGTATGAGTGATATAAGCTAAGGACAGGGTAATTGTCCAATGCGTCAGCCGTGGATAATTACCATTGTCCAAGGCTTATAACACTCATGCAGCTAGTCATGCGTATCATATCTGACTAAGTCTTATACCCACAGTAGCAGAGTGTGCCCAGTGGACCTATAACTACTACATACATGGCTGTATGTGCATGCAATTGAGCGCACTCTCCTACTTTGAGTGTAAGTCATGTATCATGTATATCTAGATATATGTATACTGTACAAGTCTATAGCTATATCCATAATGGCGAAGACCCTTATGCCCCTATATGTTCTATGTGTATCCTCGAACGAGATCCACTCTATTACAATAGTAACATTGACGTAACAAGACCTAATTTTAGACACACCTATTACCCAGATATGTGTCGACATACGTACACCTTTTGTTCAATACGATATGCACGGTTAGACATATTTATCACTTTAGTTATGTCTGAGCCCCACAAAGCATTGCTGTAACAGGTGGTCTAGAAGCTTTGCAATATAGTCATTCCCTTTGACAGGTAATCAATCGTTCCCTAATCACTTAACCCTTTAAAGACAGCAGGATGCCTTAGGTTTTATCATTCCCTTGGTCATCATGATGCTTGAAGGCAGCCCTGGCGAGTAACTCGCTTGGGCTGCCTTCAAGCATCATGCTAACCCTATGGGTTCAAACACCCCCAAAGGGTCGGCATGATGCAACAATGTAGCACCGGCGAGTTACTCACCTGGACTACATTGGTACATGATGACGAAAAAGTCATCATTCAGTGACTTCTGTCCGTAAATGGTTAATAAATCATCATTTAGTTATACGAGTAGACTAGCCCCGATGATATTATGGTGTATGGCTTTGCATGTCAATCATAATGTATGATACACCATGGCACATTTCGCACTTATTTGACAATATTTTTGGCGATGAGCCAGTCTATACAAAAACTTGTCAGACACAGGCTATAGCCAGCAGAGAGTCTGCCGGTCCAGCAGATAGATGGCATTCATTGTCATACTGCACCAATGCAGCCCGGCAAGTAATTCGGTGGTGCTGCATTTGTACACCATGCCGACCAATAGGGAGTCTTCAAACTGACGGGTTAACATGTTGATTGAATGCAGCACTAAATCGTTACTTACCAGGGCTGCATCCATGTACCATGATGACCCAAGACCGATACATTTATACATGATGTCGCCCCTTAAGCATTAACAAGCACCTAGATGTATTTGAAAATCAGATCAAGAGCTCGATCTCCAATATAGGAGGCATGGTGTGAACCATATGATTAAACATGGGCACAATTAGACTATGCCATGCTTGCCTAAAGAGGCTAGTACTTCAGGTGTGATGATATATAACCCTTATCTAGACAAGCAGGCAGTTCCCAGGACCTTATCTATAAGTATAGACAGGTTTAAGAACAGACCTGGCACTGAAGGCTATTATTATGGGGTCATAAATTATGTATAGTTAAAATGATTAATTTGTAACAGAGGTCTTGAGGTTAGCTTCCTGTAAATAGGCTACTACATGTCTACTTGAGATTTAATGTCATGGACTGTTCTAGGACCTCAAAGATGCAGTATTGAAGAATGTACTATCTGCATTTGATATGGGCCTTTGTAGTAAGGGTTTATCACTGCCACGTAGGCTATCACTAATGTGATATGCACACAGAAAAGTAAAGGAGTCGCCATGACTCTGACAGCCAGAGTCACAGTTTGTCTACCATGTGACACCTGTGGAGAAGATTCAAATGAGTTTGACTCTGCGTTCCTGGAGAGTCAACAGCAATTGACCCTTTAAAAGAGCAGGAGTCAAAATCGATACTTGAATACATGAGTGGCCTGTAGGTAAGGTTGATCCTGTACTTACAGGGTAGAGTGGGGGCAACAGGTGTATATAATTAGTGGGCAGGCCAGGTGAGGCCTGTGAGAGAAGTGAGTAGGTGAAGTTATTGCCCAAGACAGGTCAATAACAAGACATGTTGTCATGTCTACCACTTCTAAGTTATATCTGCCTCAAACTAGATTATACAGATCATTGGCCACATATTAGATGCCAATATCAATATATATAAATATGAAGTAGTAAGCAGTGCCACACATTATATCTCACACATTTAGTGCCCAGCCTTACGTTTATTTCCCATACCCACAAATATGGTGATTAAGCTTTATACTGTTGATGTTCTTAGAATGTATAGTTTGTCATCACATTTGATTTCAGTAGGTTAACTGGAAAGCTTATCCATTAACATCCCTTAACCACAATATTTAGACATAGTGGACCTATCTATAAAGAATCAAAACTGTGTGGCATATAACAATCTAAGATATAGATAGTGGCTCTGCCTTGTGGTTGCCACTGATACCAAAGTAGTGTTGGTTGCCCCACTATCAGAGTCAACACATTATTTATTTGACTCTTCATGAAGGGTCAAACTACAAATGACTCTGCTGTGGGCAGAGTCAACTGCACTTGGCTCTGCACTGATAGAGTCAAGAGGGAGAGTCAATTTGTACAAGGAGCAAGGGCTATGACTGGAGTAGCTGTGCCCCTCCACCAGAGTGATCTTGACTCTGCTACCAGAGTCAATTAGAGTTGACTATGGTAAAAGAGTCATGGCGACGCCTTTACTTCTCTGTGTGTGTAGTCTGATGTCTTCAAGTGGCTATATCTGATATTTACTAAAATTCGTATATTATAGAAGACCTGAAGACTGTAAACAAGGTACAATATTAAACGGTTGCGGGACATTCATATGTTATCCATGACCACTAAAAGGCTAGGAAAGAAGGTCCCATAGGGCCCAGCCATAGGCTTTTACAGTGTAATTTCAATAGAGAGGATAAAATTGTGCACACTTTTAGTCCACAAATTAACCATGATTGGGCAATAAGGTCAGATTTGAGGAATAGGATACATAATGAGCATGAATGGACTCGGTAAGAAAAGAAGTGTATTTTCTCAGCCAACATACTGCATCAATCTTTAAGAAGATTGAATGTTGAGCCTCTATCATCGGATATAGTCATACTCACTTTAAATGCATGAAGATTAAACATGGATAGATGATGCTTGTTAGCACCATGATAGCCATGATAGCTATTCTTCAGCACAATGACATTTACATTGAGAGCATGATAGATTACACTTAGAGTCTGATAATGAAGATGAAATATAATATTGACATTCTCACCTCAATCTAAAACAAACGGTGATTAATTTAGATTTATGATATCTTTCAAAATACTGTGCAGGTAAAATAATAGGAGACGCCAAGATACATTGAAATAAACTCTATTGTGTGCCATCATAACCTAATATCAATCAACAATTGATATGCAGCTCTTGTGAACTGCCATTTAAGGAGTGTTCATTTATTAAGAGGTTGAATCTTGTGCAAAGGCGCAAACACTTTTTGACCCCCCCCCCTAGAGCGTGTGGACAATTTCATACTACAACCCCCTTTTGCCGAAGACGCAGAGACTCTTGACCCCCCCCCCCCTCCACTTGACTAAAATAACGTGGACACGTTTTTGCTAAAAAAAAGAAATAGGGTCATACTTTTTCACACACCGCTCAAGAATATCTTTACGCCCCCGTCCCCTCAACCTACCACCGCAATGTGCTAAATGAATAAATGCTCCCATAGCTCTGTTCACTTGTGACTCGTGTACCATATGCCAAGAGTTTTCACAAAGACTGCTTATGCAACATCCCCAGTTCCTTTCCCCATCTATTAGCCTATTCGGACGTGTAATAGAATCAGTAGACTGCAAGGCGCACCTGCCCCTTCTGTCATAGCTCAAACTAGCTCTACTTGAGTTAGGTCTCGCTGTAGTATTTCCTGGTACGGTAATGTGGACTGAGTGTCAACGGACCCTCTGTGTGCCGCCAGGCCACAGTCATGACAGGCCCGTTAGTATACACCAATGCAACAACCAAGGATGGCCTTTCTAAAGTGTGACCGACACATACATAAATAATTGATGACAAGCTAGCTTCATGTATAGCAAATACATAAATAATTATAACCTCAGAATCCTGCATTTTAATATACACAATTTGAGAGATAATTGTCCCGTGAATCTCTTGATATGAGATGTTCACAAAATATAGCTATTACAGACAATGTTACTTGCATTCTGCTGAAAACAATTTAAACACAACTTTATCATGAAAAAGTCAACCTTTCTTGATGTATTGGTCTAAAGCCCTCTGCATGGGCGGTTCATTTTTTCGATAATGTGGAACTTAATAAATGTAATTGAAATTGATGGATGTTCATTAAGAAATTGCTGTCTTGATGTGCAACCCTCCCGATTGTCAGGGATTGCATCAGATATCAAATCAAAAGACTTCAGTGTGGTTAGGTCATCTGGAAGCTCAATTCATAACAGATCACAAATTCACATTCAATTTATTAAGTGATGAAACCTTTTTCGTCACAATGAACCCTTGGGGTCTTTCACTAGAAATCCTGTTGACATCTATTTAGCAATACCATTGTATGTAGATAACACACGAGTTACCTTTGTTAATTGCAAATATTGCACAATTGATACGAAT
Source organism: Harmothoe impar (assembly GCA_947462335.1). Classification (NCBI taxonomy): domain Eukaryota; kingdom Metazoa; phylum Annelida; class Polychaeta; order Phyllodocida; family Polynoidae; genus Harmothoe; species Harmothoe impar. The sequence goes on from OX381715.1 coordinate 41,469,017, forward strand.
TCAAATATCACGGGTCACGAATCTTTTCTGAAAGGTTCCCTGTTGTTTTATTAACCCTGCTATAACAGTAAAGCTAATGAGGGATTACATCTTCATAATCAGTATAGCAACAGTGTGAACAGTGCATACAAAGCGCTAGGGGAGACAACATTTTGTTTAGTCCCAAAGTCTATATACTCTCACAGTGTAGATTGTTGTCTGGTAGGTCCACAATCAGTCTATATCATCAATGCTTTACATGCCAGCTCCCTTAACTTTAAGGAGACCATGATACCCTTGGTCGTCATGATACATAAATGCAGCCCTGGCGAGTTACTCGCTAGTGCTGTATTTAAAACATCATGCCGACCTTATGGGGCTGAGATACTCCCTCAAGGTCGGTATGATGCACCAATGCAGCTCCTGCGAGTTACTCACCAGAGCGGCATTGGTGCATCAAGAGGACATTATCGACATTGGAAACTTCCAGACTCTAGAGAGATGGATAGTACCTGTCACCAGCAATTAGAAAGTTAATAACAAAACTGTCAGCCAAGCCCCAGTCCAATTTGTGCCGGATTGCAAAGTCCTATCCATATGCCGATCCTGAGGGATTATAAGCAAATCATAAGACTGCGATGTGGATATAAAATATTGCTAATTGAATGGCATCCACACTTGTTAGATTGCCGTGATAAATATTCAGTAGAGACTACCAGACTTGTGCTTCATATGAACCATTCAATCTCAGAGAGGCAAGCCGTTATGACAGAGTTATAACACCTAATTTACACCATAACAGTTTAGTACTGGCCCTTTGAGGGTAGTCTCAAATAGCAAAGTATTATTTGCTCTTTGGTAGTCTAAACTACCACCCTACAACCCCTCTTCATCTAATCGATGCTGATTGAACTTGACTGCCCTGCATTTAGAAGGGAGAATGACTTTAATGTGGTTTGAATTAGAAATATGAAATGTACACTGTCATGATATTATGTAGGGCACTTGAGTGAGGTTATTTGGTGCTTCTTGTCAAAGTAAATCTCCAACCAGTGTTAAAAGAAACCTACAAGTGCCATGTTGGTGTAGACTAACAGTGCAATACCGGCACGACTGTGATGTATTTGCCCTAATGGTAACATCTTGGGCAGTTGCAGATAAGCTACGCTGGCTACCTGCGTGTAGTATAATACACGCAGGTGTAGGCCAATCTACAATGGGAGCCAGGTAGGGGCCAGGCTTGGCCAAAATCTGACGCATAGTTCCATACAGTCCTGTAGGTGGCGAATTGCATTATGTAAAACACAGTGCAAAACAGAGGTGTCACCTAACAGAAATTCCCTGAACCTGGATGATTGACAGATCTTTAATTGGCCTACACCTGCGTGTATTATACTACACGCAGGTAGCCAGCGTACAGATAAGCCTGCTTTTCTCCCTTCCCCTAGCTCATGGTCCACTGAATGTGTCAGAATATTGTTGATTAGTACAAAGACTATTGATTGAAGCCTTCATAAAAATAGAGCAGTGTTTTCTTTTAACCACACCTGCCCCCCTCACAGATCAACCCCGAGTAACAAACACCAACAAGTACATGTAGTATATCATTATTATTTATAATTGCTCCAAAGTGGTCCGAACATATCTTTACTATTAAATCACGAATATGCCGTTTCTAAGAACTTCTCAAGAACATTTTATACCCTCTCAACCCGGATGAAGAAGCGATTAGACCATACTTATTGACATGATTATTTCTAATGTTATGACAATGTCAAAGTCATTAGTGAGGAAAGATTTCAAGTGGTAAGTGCCATCTCTGCTCTCGAAGGGAAATCTTGATCTGACACAATTACTGAGAAAAGGCTGTCGGAGAAGAGACTGCACAGAAAGAAACAAAAAGAAACAGTCAAAAGGGAGTCCAGGTTGCCTCCAGAAAAGCTTTCCTCTTTAGGAGAGCCTAGGCTGCCTAAGGGAGCCCAGGTGACTTCCTGCCTGACACAAAGGAGTCACCTAGGGGAGTCACATCCTACGAAGCTCACATAAAGCATTCACATGAGGACCAGGGGAGAGGAGAGTCATTCTGCATGGAGGCAACCTGGAATCCCCTGTTGTCTCTTTTCTCTGCGTGGATACAAAATGGAAACGGCTCAAATCTGTTCTGTAGGGATAGTACACAAGGTTATACTTAGGCCCTTTGTTCTAACGTACAGGGTGGCCAATACAAACACACTCAAACAACGAGATGAACTGCATTTAGTACGGGGCCACCTCATAATAGGATTATACTCAGTATGAATATAGGAACATTTACTTACCTTGGTTCCTGAGGGGATAGAACAGGCAATCTACTGTATGGGAGGTCGACTGCTTAACACTGCTTAACACTTGATCATAATTGCAGTTAATACAGCTTGAGTTGCCAGGTAACTAGGAAGCTGCTCAACATGATATCTTTCTTCGTCATAATTATGGATACATTCCATCAGATAGCATTAATAGGCATTAAATTACTTATCTCATAAAAGTATGTCTTCATGGTCATTCTATTCCCTAATATAGTATTGCATCAGCAATTGTAGTAGGCCTACTATAATAGTCTCCAAAAGTTTCACTGTCAGGCATTTTGAGTCTGACAATGCTGGATTCTTGGAATCTCTCTTTTATAACTACAAGTGTTGAGAATTACCAGACTTCGGACTTGAGTCCAGCAATGCCAGATGCTCTTGTAATTTGGCAATTCCTGCCTCAATTCTATACCAGAAAACAGTGCTGTCTTAGAAACAATTCCAACTTCTGACTGACCCTTGTCTGTTTTCTCAAGTTCACGTTACATGACACTGCCCAGTCCGTCCCCCCATATTCCGCCTTGTCATGGCATACCGACCCGGGGGCCTGCTATACATACATTCTAGTGCCTGGTTGGGACTTGGTGACTGGGGTGACCAATCCCTCCGCTGGGTCTTCGGGGCATCAGCTTGGATTTCAATTATTATTGGCATTCAACATTTATCCATTCAGGGGCCGCATGCTGCTTTCCTGTGTACTATCCTTGTTCAGAATGATGAATAAATGCAGCATTAGCAAGTTACTTGCCAGTGCTGCATTCGGGCATCATGCCGATCCAATGGAGTCAATATGCATGCAAGGGGTCGGCATTAATGCAGCACCGGCGAGTTACTCTCGACAACATGCCATCCTTAAAGTCCATCCTCAGGGCAGCACAGGCAGGTTGTTTGCTGGCACTACATAAGTGTATCATGACCCTTCTGGACCGTAAGTTTGACATGATCCAAGGCTATTGAGGCACTAGTCTGGCTATATAAGGCCAGAGTAATGGGCCCTCCTCCCTCCGACTGTTGCTGTCAGGGTAGCAAGAGTTAGGCCTTTAAAGGGAGATAGCAAATCCCTTGTCTATAGGGAATCTTTAGGCAAATGGCCACTAGGTGATTTTCAAGCGAATAGGTATTATATATTAAAATATTTCAATATATTTTCTTACCTCGTTCATCTCATATCTCTCTTGCTATCCCTATCTTTCCATCATACCTCTCATAAATGGCACAGAAAGATAGAGACAGAGACAGAAATACAGATTCAGGGAACCAGAGACAGATGGAAAGACAGACATGCAGACAGACAGATAGACAGACAGACAGGTGAATAAAGATAGATATATAAAGATGGATAAAACTACATGTAATGTTAATTGGTGTGATATACAATGACACATTTAAATATATATCCATCTATCATGTAGGAATGAAACACACCCCATACCCTGGTGATTGCATGGTAAACCTAGAAGCTGTAGATATAGGCATAAGTTAACCCTTTAAGGGCTGCATGTTGCTAAAGGGTTACATTTGTCATCACACTGCACCAATGCAGCAGCTTTGAGTACTCGCTGGTGCTTCATTGGTGCATCACGCTGACCCTTTGGTAGTGCCCCAACACTGTAGGGATTGAATGCAGCACTGGCAAATTACTTGCCATATCTACATTCATGCATCATGACAACCAAGGGCAATGGTTCCATCTGGTTCCATGCCATCCCACCCGCGCCCTACATTGCCAGTAGCTATTTGCGGCTCATATTCCCTGCCCCAACTACCCTACCATGCTCAGGTAACCAAGGAGCCGGAAATACAATTTACGCTGGTGGGTATCCGAAGCTAATACCTCTCCCACAAGGTATATGGTGTTTCACTTTACCATTCAGTACCTCCCACTGCTGCGGTCCACAATAGATTCCACTGTAGCCAAAAGTGTCAATCAATATATGATTTTTTTTCACCCTTTCCATCACTTGAGACAACACTGGAACTTGTGTAGACATCACCATTCTCTGTCAAGTGGCCAAATCCCCAGTAACGTCTCGTACCATGCCGCAAGATAATACTGTGTTGGTGTGAAAGATGGGTTAAGAGCTAAATTGGGGTAGCTTTCTATTTTTCATTTACAGAACGTATTAGTCTTCATAATGTCCATACAAATACGTATGTAGCTTTTAAAATCATTCCTATACTTATAGATGCATTAAATATAGAGAAAACCAGGTCAGAATAGTCTAGAGGACCCGTCACTATTACATAGACGGATATGAGAGATATCTTGTGTAACTGAAACATATAGATTGGCCCCCAAATTAGGTCCTAACCCATGTCCATGTGCTTAGTGACTAAAGGGTTTATCAAGGCCATCCATGATGTTCTATTCATCTATGACTTTGTTGCTTCCAATCCCATCTCCTTGTCCCCTGATTAGTTTACCTCCTTGCCAAGGTGTAAGAATAATAATCTACGATAAGTTCAACGACAGTAGAGACAAGTCAGGCACTGGTCTCACAAGGGCTGACCGTAATCGCACTGTGCAACAGAAAGTGGCTATTTGTCTAGCACTTTGGGTACAGATAATGTAGCAAAGAAGCAGTGTTCACTACCTATCATTGACCCTGTCATTGCCTCTATCGGTGTAACAGACACCATACACAGTGCCCTCTATGGTAGGGTCATTTATCAATAGCTGGCTCTGTATTATCTGTGTGGTTTATTGCCTTGGTTATTGCCTGCCGAGCTGATCGAACCTCCCAACGATATTTCAGCGGTGGTGGCCATGGTTTTTACTCTGTTGTTTGGCCTGTCGAAAGGACTGTATAGTGAGCTATGGGGCACTACCCAGGGGCACTAACTAACAATGTGTTATGACATAAACATTGTGTAGTGTACTCTGGATAGGTATAGGACCTCCATGAAATCATTGAGGGTAGATCTATAGCAACTGCAACCTATCGCCTCTCTTCTTAGAAGTTGGAAAATTTGACCGCCCTACTTTTCAGAGGTTGGGAGATTTGACCACTCTGCTTTTCAGAGGTTGGGAAATTCGACCATCCCACTTTTTAGAGGTTGGGAAATTTGGTGAGCTATTACAAGTTAGGGTCTCTCGTGAATTTTGTAAAAATTCAGTTTTTTTATCCCTTTCACCAAGAAAACTTATTCAATTTAATGATATAGTTTTAACTGCCTCACTTATCAGGAACCTTGACAATGTCTGACCACCCCACTCCCCCCTAGTCAGGATCTAATTGGAAATTTACCGCCACCACTTGTCAGAGTTGTGCTGCAGTGGTTATCCAATACATGGTAGAGTAGCCCCTCCGGGCTTAAATCTCTCTATAAAAGGCCACACATGTACAATCTGACTGTGACTCAAGATTGAGTATTTTCATCAGAAAGAAAAGTTTAAAAAAAGGTCAAACCTAAAAGGACAAGCCAAAAATATATATGGCTAACATGGGTTATTAACATTGTCACCATATCACCAGCAACCAGCTCTGTGGCCAATCAGGGTATTTGTTACAAATCTCTGAACTGACGAACACCAACCTTCATGTGTCCATAGGGTTCATGTGTTAGGGGGCTTCCATACGGTACGTACGCACACAGGGTGTGTGTGGGGGGGGGGGGGGCTGATGGAAAATATCTACAAAAGCGTACATGCAAACACGGTTGGAGTCCAGAGCTATTTTAGCATACTCTTTTTGTAGGCATTTTCACTTTGTTTTTGTGAGAGAAATCAGGCTAATCCAATTTCTCTTTTCTTGTGGTTAAAACTGACTTGAAAACAGCAAAAACAGCAAAAGCAAAAACTGTTATATAATGCAATATCGACCTCTTGACCAGGGGGTGTGATACATTATTTCGACCCCTCTTGGGGGGGGGGTCAAAAGATTTCAACTGTGTGTTACCTGGTAACTATCCTCCAAGGGGCCCAGGAGCGCCGATTTTTTATGCCGAAGTGGTGGCGTAGCCACCTGGTGGTTACCAGAAGTTAGCACGGGCACCGCCATCTTGGATTAAGGTGTCACAACACAAATTTATGCTATCTGATAACAATAATATTAATCAACCTTTAATAGGTCTAAGGTTGATTATAATTATACCTACCCCCCTACCCAAGGAATTCAATGGTTCTATTGCTTTGTTGCAAATACAGCTGGTTGCCTAGCAACAGCTATTCTAATTGTTGATCTACCTAGTAACACACATTTCAATGGTCCTGAGGTTGATTATAATCATACCTACCCCCCTAACATTGACCCAAGGAATTCAATGGTTCTATTGCTTTGTTGCTATTACAGCTGGTTGCCTAGCAACAGCTATTCTAATTGTTGATCTGCCTAGCAACACACATTTCCATGGTCCTAAGGTTGATTATAATCATACCTACTCCCCTAATATTGACGCAAGGAATTCAAAGGTTCTATCAGGTTTGTTGCTAATACAGCTGGTTGCCTAGCAACAGCTATTCTAATTGTTGATCTGCCTAGCAACACACATTTCGATGGGCTTGAGGTTGACTCTGGATCCAAGGAATTCAGTGGTTCTATTGGTTTGTTGCTAATACAGCTGGTTGCCTAGCAACACCTATTCTAATTGTTGATCTGCCTAGCAACACACATTTCAATGGTCCTGAGGTTGATCATAATCATACTTGCCCCCCTAATATGGACCCAAGGAATTCAATGGTTCTATTGGTTTGTTGCTAATACAGCTGGTTGCCTAGCAACAGCTATTCAATCTACTATTCTAATTGTTAATCTGCCAAGCATAGCAACAGGTTAATTAATTTAAACAGAATCAGAGTCCTGAGGCATTCTTTTATGCTGCTACAACTGCAATTCTTATTACCCATAGGGGGGTGGGTAATAGAGTTTCTCCCCTTGACCAGGGGGAGGTGAAAAATCTGCAGGGAAAGGATATACCAGTGATTTTCAGTTAAAAAAGGAAAGGGGGTTCTGAAATGACTATGTACTTTAGGGGGGTTCACCCTATTGCATACATAATGCAACATGGGGGGTGTGGGGAAAAAATGTATACATACTTTATGGAAGCCCCCTTACCGACGCATCCCCGTTTTAGTCAGACGGCAGAGTGCCGAAGCTTCACTTCACATATACCAAGAGGGTGCTACTAGGCAGGGGTTCAGTCAATGCTCAGTAGATGGGCATCCACCTCACCAAACTTTGACCCCTAAACGGCTAAGAGCCCTATACCCATATGTGAATGCTAGTGTTCTTGGCTGTGTTACAATATCCTAACTACTTTTTAAACCTAGAATAAGCTCAATTAGGGGGTTTGAGGTCTAGAAAGCATCAGTGTTAGATAAGATAGATGAGTGCAGATTAGACATTACACAACTTCTGAAGAGCAGGTAAATGAGCCAGTCGACCTTAGCAGATATTGACCCAATGTCCCTATGTGACTATTAGTACCCCAAGGCAACTTGGTTATGCAACGCAATAAGTACTAACTAATCGTGAAACAAACCCGAGGTAATGACCCAAGCGCCTCATTAGCTAGTAACAATTAACATTGTATGTGTTGCATATCATTGATTAGTTCGGATCATTAGGCCTTATTTTTGTTGGTGATGGTTGTGACTTGAAAAGGAGCTCCTAGTTTTCCGATGATGTTGCTGCAGTGATGCTGCTTGTAAGTCTAGCTGCCACTTTTGGACAGTGTACGAGGTGTCTCCTCATATTTCATGGAGATAGCGAACCGCTATGATAGAGCCGAAAAGTAGCATTAACCCCATAAAGGACCGATGTATCACATTGGAAAATGTCTTGATGGGTAAATTGTTGTCGAACATTTGAATTGATGTTTTCTGAGAAACTTTGAGCTTGTCTTTCAAGAACATTTAAGAAGTTTACTTTGAGATATTGTAGGATGTATCCTAGGGTATCCTGATTCTACAATGTTTACCAAAATGTTAGGGTGAGGGGCCGAGACATACTTCCTCTTTTTCGTATTTGCCAAAAACAGCAGTTTGCCAGACACTTTAAATGGCACAGTATTAAGATTTCGTACACTGTTTCGTACACTGTTGTATACATTGTTTGACTGGCTGTATACGCTCAGGATGGCTGCTTATTGCTTAGTACCAAGCCACCATTACAACACATCCGCTACAGTAATATGAATGAAGGTGCTGCAGCTGTATGCCTTCATGGACATCATGCCACAATAAGATGACATTTGGGGTGAGGATGCACCAATAGCAGCCACTGCGCGTAATTCGCCGGTGCTGCATTGATGCATCATGCCAACCCTTCAGGAGTGTCTTAACTCCATAGGGTCAGCATGATGTTTGAATACAGCCCTGGCGAGTTACTCACCATCATGACAACCAAGGACATTAATACATTATGTTGCCCTTAAAGGGTTAACAAGGGTACGGCAGTCTATAATGGGCTGCCTACTTCTTATTACAGGCTGCAGGCTACCCTTTTTGTGTAGAAGCGGTGGGAGGATGGAAAGAAAGGACTGGAAACAGTTCTGTGCTGGGGAAAAAGAGTTTACTGTTATTCTTATTCTTTCCCATGAACCATGCCTCTTTTCATAGAGAAAAGAAACACGTCAAAAGCGAGTCCAGGTTGCCTCCAGAGTGACTCCCCTCTTTAGAGGAGCCCAGGTCCTTATATGACACCCTTAGGTGAGTCAGGGAACTATGTGATTCCCCCAGGTGACTCTCTTAGGTCGTCCAGGGAGTCACCTAGGCTCTGTTATGCAGCATGGGCTCCCCTCAAGAGCATTCACGGCCTTTTGGCCCCAGACATACCTGGCCACATGACACTTGGACACCAGGTCTTTGGCCTCATAGCTTATGCCCCCCCCCCCCTTATAGTTTAGGTTGGGAGAGTGGGAGAGTGTGATGCACTTATGCATCATGTGTGCATCATGTGTGTATAATGTGTGTAATATGTGCTGATGTACTGCTGCTGCACTGCTGCTGCACAGCTGATGCTGCTGATGCACAAATCAGTTTTAGCCCCAAATGACATGAAAGATGAAAATACCCCCCCCCTCCCAAAAAAAAGAAAGAAGAAGTCTGAAGCATTGCTGATGCAGGGCTGCCGCACTGCTGATGCTCTGCTGATACACAAATCAGTTTTAGCCCCAAATAACATGAAAGATGAAAATACACCAAAAAAAACAAAAAAAACTGAAGCGTTGCTGATGCACTGCTGACGCACTGATGATGCACGAATCAGTTTTAGTCTAAAACTGATTAGACCCAAATGACATGAAAGATCAAACAAAGACAAATGAAAAAAAAAAAGACTGAAGCATTGCTGATGCACAGCTAATGCACAGATGATGCACAGGTGATGCACAAATGAAGTAAATGGGGAAAATGCTAATGCATAAGTGAACCCCCACCCCCTTCTCCCCCATATAAGGGGGGGGGGGGGCATACGGCAGGTGGCCAGATATCCAGGGTGACCAAAGAGCCTGGAGGCCAAGGACCTGGACGCCAAGTCTCCTGAGGCTAAGTATGTGGGGGCAAAAGGCCTAGAATCCCTAAAGAGTGGAGTCATTCCGAAGGCAACCTGGACTCCCTTTTGCCGCTGTTTCTTTTCTGTGTGTTGCTACTTACTCCATAACTATTGGATCCACCATTTGTAACATGCCTCTCACGACCTCAAACATCTATAATTACCTCGGATCCCTCACTTTCTCAGACAGATGCCTCTCAATTGTCTGTTTATGTTCTATTATATTTTGACTCGGATGATTTGCTTCCTCAGACATTTTCCTTGCATTTTCTAAATTTATAAAGGAGTAAGAGCTTGCCAGGTTCAGTCGTGCTGCAGAAATCTCTAGCTTCCTGATGATGTAATGCTGTAGGAAGTAGGGCTGTAGAAAGCCTTTTCTTTCTCCTTTTTGAAAAGTGCATCTTGAAAAAACAAAAAAAGGAGAGTAATACAGATACCCGGCCTCTACTTATCATCTGTAATATGGTCCTTAAGATAGTTATCACCGAGCAATTTCCAAAGGCATTGCTTACGTGTCCTGATGCTTCATTAACCCTTTAAGGACGGTATAGTGCTTTAATGCACTTTGCCCTGAGCACCTGTGAGTTACTTGCCGTGGCTGCATTAGTGCATCCTGACGGCAGATGTCATCTTTTAGCGACATGCCATCCTTACAGGGTAAAGGTATCTGCTATTAAAGCGATCTGCAATTATACGAAGCAGCTCACTGTGCTTGCTAATTAACACCTAGAGTGTAGACACCCTACATCACTGAGCAGGGGGGATGAAGGCTCTCATGGAGATGACAATCATCCCCTCCTATACCCTTCCCTCTCACCACCATACCTGCTATATCACCCTCCCCCCCCCCCCCCAGTCTTCCCTTATAGCTTCCCTCTTCCCTGCTGTATCAATCCCACGCTTAATACCGCCTGCCTTATTCCTCCATAATGTAATGTCACCCAGTGGGCACAGAACATTGAATCAACATTGATAAGTGGTTGTCAATGTTGATACAATGTTGATTCAACGTTGATTCAACGCTAAACTGGATTTTGTGCCCACTGGGCAGTTAGACAAGGGAGTATCTTGAGAACAGGCCCCTCACATAGATAGTCTTTAGGCTCAAGAACTTAGTCAATAGCGATGAATCTAGTTAATCATTTTTTGGCTCCCTATAAGACAAACCATGGCCGGTTAATACTGTAGTCAGTAGTGACCAACCCCTCTTACCCAATGGGCACAAAAATCAGTTTAATGTTGAATCAACATTGCATCAACAGTGAATCAACATTGACAACTCTTTATCAATGTTGATTCAATGTTCTGTGGCCACTGGGTAGTCATTCCTTGCTTATGAGTATGTAGGGGAGAGAGGGGCATATTGAACCACTTATATACATCAATTTTTTCCTGACCTTATCAAAGTCATCTGAACTCTAATCTTGGATCAAGCAGTTACCTTATATCATTGTGATATATGATCACCTATCGCAAAGCAAGTATGGTCATTTTTTATTTTATTTTGAACTTTTGAAAAAAAATTCGTTGGGTGGTTCAATATGCCCCATGCCCTGGGCAGGTTGACCCACCCCTGGGACACCTTAAACCACATATATTGAATGGTTCAAACTATCAGCAATATGGATCTATTATTGAAAGTTTAGGTTAAATACTTGCTATTGTTACTTTTGCATAAGATTGAATATAAGAAATACATATTTAATGCATACAAGTCTGTCAATTCAAGTTTCTAGAGAAGTGACTGGGTTAGAGCCTTACAGATGAACCTTTAGCTCTATGTGAACCATCTTAAGGATTGCTACTATTTGCAAAGTCTATATAAATCTTTGGTTATATTCTCTCAGGATGTAACAAGCTGCTTTGCTTCCAAAAAGTGATAATCTAGAGATAAAGAGACTCTGAATATGTTACAAAAGAATTTATCATCCCAAATGACAGACTACATATTCTATCATGATAGTATAACCAAATCGTATTTCATGTGTGTGTCTCTTTCTGTGTGCCTAATAAACTACTGGTTTTTAAATAGTCTTTTACAGCTTATAGTAGACCCAGAGGTTGAACTGAGTATTATCTTCTCGTCTCTCATCTATCAGCTGATGAGGAGACCTTGCAAATAATGCTGCCCTCTGGTGAGGAGCAGTGATACGTTGTCCTTCTAGGCACTACAATGCACAGGCGCATATGTGTTAAATAATAGAAGTAGTACTTCAAGAGCATGGTTCAAAGTGCCCCAATTTTTGTGGTTCAATGTATCCCATGCCAGCCATCACGGATAAGGTTGATGTGATTCAAATTAAATGACAGGCTCAGGGGTGAAATCAGGTTCTACTGAAGTATTTGGATGTATACTTTGACCTCCATACAGATCTTTGGCCAGCAATGTTTCATAACAACAAAAGAACAAAAGTTTAACAATTTCAAAAATTTACTTTCAAGGGCATGAATCTTTGATGTTGTCTGACTTTCTCCTCAGCATCCCAAAATAAATATGATGCCACTGCTCTGAATCGTTTATATAAGGGGATAAGGTGGCAGGCAAACTGCTGGAAAATTCTCAAAGGAAAAGCAAAGAGTGGTTCAATGTGCCCAGGTGGTCAACGTGCCCCTCTCTTCCCAATGTCTAAGTCGTTCTGAGTAAGGCCTTGGTCTATTTTGTTTTGCCTTACACAGAGAGAAGAAACCGAGTCACAAGGGGAGTCCAGGCTATAAAAAGAGAGCCAGGGTCCTTTTGGCTCACTTTTCACACTGTCTGACTCCCCCTTCTAACAGCCTTGACTCCTTTTCAATTAGATCAAACCCAGTCCATGTCAGCTGAGGTGAGTCAATGGTTACCTGGACTCCCTAAGGGAGTCACAGAGGTGAGCATACAAAACGGAAATAGGAAACCCACTAGGTGACACTACTGTACAATGACTGTAATGCCATCTAGCATATATGTTAAGAAGCCATCTGACTCTGTTTCTAATCAGAGTCAAGGGTCCCTACTCCCTTTTCCCCCAAGGGAGTCAAACAGTTGGTTACAGTTAAGCCTGCTAGGTGGTAGCACTATACCTAAAATGGTAATATTCTGCATGCTCAGATCTCTAGATCCATGTTATTTGTGACATTGATAATTATGCTGATACGTGTATATCATTGTAGCATCAACATGTAATGTCAGAATTACATTGTATGAAATAATTACAGTTAATTTAAAACTGTAGCATAAGCATGATGTATAAGGTATAGACACCCAATTTGTAGCAACATGAGAAAGTTAAATCCCAAAAGCTCATATGTTCCTTTGTATATTACCTAATGTGCTCTGAGGGATCTTTCTGAGATCCCTCCTCCTTGTGAGGCATTGCACCAACATAATGTAGAAACATCAGCTAGGGAGACAGCTATTGAAATGGTTATATAGAGGATTAGGTGGTAGGAATTACCTATAAATTATGACTCTCTATTCCAAAGGAGCCATCCTGTGCCTAGACTCCTTTTCTAAAGGGAGTTGCAGCATAGACCTGGACTCTGTCTGTAGCGGGGAGTCATAAAAGGGAGTCATTTTGGAGGCAAAACCTGGGCTCTCTTAAGGGAGTCACATAACTCCCTTTTAAGGGAGTCAGGTTCATCAAGAGAGTCAGAAAGAGAGTCAGAAAAGGGAGTCATTCTGGAGGCAAGCCTGGACTCCCTTTTGACTCGGTTTCTTCTCTCTGTGTAGTCATCTTTGAATATCAGTTTGTCATTCTGACCAATGTCCAGATGACTAACTTGGTTCCACTACAGACCACTACAGACTATGAGTGTAGCAGGCTAGGCTAACTCCCGGTAAAATAGTACAGTGATGATATCATTAATTTAAGCAGAAATATGACTCTTAGATACTACAGACATATGTGCACCCCGCAATGTGGGCAAGTGAACAAACTGTATAACCAACTTGTTTATGTGATTTCTAGACAACCCTAACGAATTCCTATTAACCCCCACACATGGTTGTAGTATATGACAGTGATAGATTGCTCAGCAGATGGATCGACGTTCAGCAAATGAACTTTTAGAAAATAAATCATTAGCACACAGTGGCTACCTGCTATGTGACATTCAACACTGGTGCAAACAGCTACTCCACGATGACTATGCCCACATATCCTGCTCAGAACTTGTCACAATTCCAATAAAGTTCAATGACATTACACAATATGTATATTAGGTTCAGCAAATGGACTTTAGAAACCCATTGCTAATTTTAGCACCAGAGCAAGGTGGCAAACAACACTGGTGCAAATAGCTACTCCAGAATGACTATGCTCACATATCTTGCTCAGAACAGTAAAGTGCAATGACATTACACATGCATGTAACATTATAACATGCTCCAGAAATGTCTGCTTTCCTTAGACATCAATTAGGCACTGGGGTCCCAACGATTTAAATCCTACATAATTGATCGGTCGTTCTTAATAGATTACCTGAATAATTGTACTTTAGCAAGTTTTCCATCCGTTATCTATAGATTTGATTACCAAAAATGCAAAATCAATTCACAGTATGATGGCAGCCTGGAAATTGCGGCAAAATAAGGCTGAGTAGGGCTCTCTAAATAATCAATTCATCGCAATAGATATGTACATTCATCTGAGACTATTCACATATATACTCAGAAGCATATTGCATCAAAATCAACCAGCTTGAATGCTACGTAAATACATAGCAAGGTCATACGTCTCCATGCACACGAAATGTCTGATACACTGTTCTAAAAATGTTCAAAAGTTGAAAAAAAAAACGGGACCAGACACATTCTTTTTTAATGTATTTTGACCTGGGGAATTAAGAAATAGCACTTAAAATTGTGTGGTAAGTCCCAGTTTTAAGATATTCACATGGTCTCTTTTTGTATCACCAGCTAGTCTTTTTTCACCTGAAACTTATTTTAATCCAGTTACCTGAGTGATATGTTACTGATTTATTGCAGAATTATTTACTCTTTACTACATTGCAACATGTAACTAATGCTTAATAAGGGTCGTTTGCCTTCCCATTGTATTCCCTCTCAGGATCATCTCCAACCAGGTTTCACCAATATCCTTAGCAAATGTGTTATGTATGAATAGATTTTATTGATGAGTGTCCTAGTAAATGGATAGCTTTTAATAGACATTTGGTTTGGAGAGGAATTTGAAATGCCTAATATAAGGTTTGGGATTTTGATGATATTTTAATGATACCAGAACCAATATTATCATATTTATAATATGAAAACAGCTGTCATGTAACCAGAAAGTGGCATTTTTGCATAGAGACAATATTAATTTTACATTCCAAACAATTATGGTATTCTATCAACAAAGATGGAACACCCAAGATGTACTATTGTATTCTGCATACAAAATTACCCAAAGGCGTTTTTTGTTTTTTTTCCCGGCTCTTCTGCCTTTCTGGTACCATGCAGTGGCTGAAAACAGTACTAAAGAAGAACCTGAAGGTTCTTTTTGTCAGAATGGGTTATTATTCTGGTCTTAGTGGTTTTAAGAAATGTTATATCCTTTCTATATACATATCATGGTATTTTTTTCAATGAATATCACTAGAATACCACAAATTTAGCTCAATCATAGTGTAAAATTCTAGTGTTTCTAATAAATTCTTATCCTTGAATGAGATTCAGGGTTGTGTTATCTCTGCCAGGGAGACAAAATTGAAATTTGTTTTCATGGTCTGCTGTCCCTGCTTCATATTGGCCATACCATATATCTAGTATAAGAGCGACAAATAATCATAGTTGAAATATCTTGAAACTGAAACTTATAGTGCATTTTTTACCATCATTTTTGGATTCAGTGACCTCAAATTAGTCTAGTTAGGAAGGTCTGCCCCCTTTTTTTCTGTTGTAGAACAGTGATATCTGCCATTGGTATGACTGGAAAGCATAGCAAAACCTCAGTGAATATTCGCTTCTTCCTTACGACTGGGAGATACTGGCATAGTCAGCCCATTTCAGACAAAACATGGCCAGATGTTGAATCAACCGTTTTTTTAAAGCATATGATTTAATATGTATAGGACTGTTCGCTCAAAAAGCGGCCGGATTATTTAAGGTGCCGGATTATTGAAGACCAGCTAATCGAGGTCTGACTGAAACCATTAACAATATGGCGGCTGCACTGACTATAGGTTATTACCTACATCAGTAGTCAGAAGCTTACAGGTACATGCAAACTTCCCGACCGGGGAAACTGGCGGATGCAATCTCTCAGCAATTTCTTGCATTCATTTGTACAGGCACTACTTCCTTCTCTGACGAAAGGTGCCTTATCACCCTGAAAACTTATCTATGCCATGCTTTTGCGATTTATACAACTATTAATCAAATCAAATATCTAAAGGAAGGTATGAAGAAGAAACGTTTAGAATCACGGAAGTAATCGTCATTTTTCTGTGGTAGATATTGTGGATTTTCCTAGGAACTATTTTCGGGTAGGGATACTGGCAGTTTGTTCTGCTAACAGGAGAACAGTCAAGTAGTACAGTTTTTGCTACTTCTTCCACAAAGGATTTCCTGAAGTCTGAGCCTTTCTGGCAGATTCTCATCTAAGACTGTGCTGGGAGAGTGAGGCGGATGCAGAATCAGCCGTCACATGTCCAATCTCCAAGCAGCTCATGCCAGCTGTCCACCAGTCAGATTGCTCGTTACGTACACCTACATCTGCAGTACTTCCGGCACCTAGACGCCCCTGGCGGATGTTACAGGGACTAACACACTCCATCCCATGCATGACAATTTACCCTCTGCCTACGCAGTCTCTGAACGACAAGACAATTAGCCCTTAAAGGGTCGCATGCTGCTTTAATGGGTTATGCCCATGGTAGTCAAGATGCATGAATTCAGCCTTGGTTAGTAACTCTCCAGGGTTGCATTCACGCCTCTTGACAACGCTTCGGGAGTGATCAGCCCCATAGATTCGGCATGATGCTTGAATGCAGCTTTGGAGAGTCATGTCACAACCCTTCATAATGTAGACAAAGGGCATAGTGCATAAACCCGCTATGCGACATTTAAAGTGTTAGATGTCATATTCTCTGCACTATGGGAACGTGATGGGCGAGACATATCCCCATATTAGATATATGCTAGTGACACCTTTTTTGCTGTTCTTGAAAAAGTGAACTGTCAAACCGCCGGCTTGAGGCGTGGATAAGGCTTATATAGCAAGTCCATTAGAGAAGAAGGGTCCCGGCCACTGCCGTTCCAAGTGTCATGACTTGTCCAATGAATTAGTTTCACTACGTGAAATCACTTTTTCATTCCTGATTTTAAATCTTGATTTCATGTTACATTTCTAAAACAAAGAAATGAGGACTTAGATTGAACGTATCCAATGGGTCTTGGGTGGAGGAGTTGGATTTACCCTTAAGCTGTTAGGTACAGCAGTATGTGGAAACCTAGTTGTTAGGCATTCACCTCATATGCAGTAGCCTGGTCGTTGCATTCCGGACCCGGACCTTGACTTGCTCTGCAAAAAATAGATGAAACAAATGGATACCTAAATTTATGCCTTGAATATATAAAGTCACATGAAATAACATTTTCATTCATTCAACATGTTCCTGACATATATAATGCAAAGGGTCCCAGAGCAAAGACTTGAGTGGCACAGCAAGCACATCAAGCAATACAATGCCATGTCTGTTAACCCTTTAAGGGCCGCATGCGGCTAGGAATTCTTATTCCCTCATATTACATTAATGCAGCCCTGCTGGGCCTACTCGCCAGACCGCATCAGCAGTGCATAAACTGTGTATGGTCGGTACGATTCTCAACTGAAGGCGAGTTACCCACCAGTGCCGCAGTCATGCATCATCAGAGGACACAATGCATTAAAGCACTATGTAGCCCTTAAAGGGTTACTATATGAGCAGATGTTCCCCCAATCATCCTAGATGGAGCACCGGGGTGGGTCTTGACTACAGAACATCAGATGCTGCAGAGTGGGGGACCTTATACGTGACCCTAGAGATATAAGCATCGAGGCCCAGCATTCAGACAACCAGATGGAAATGCTGCATGGGCGTCGGAACAAACAACTCTGTTTGCTCAACCCGCCCCCCCCCCCCCCCCAGAAACTATACTGGTTCCTCATCACCGCGCGCATTAAAGAAATCAGGGTGTGAGGACCTTTTGTTGTTGTTTCTAATTTTCAATGAAAAACATGATAAAAATGGACGAAATTTTATATTGACATAATTGGTATCTAATGTGAAGCTTATATTGCCAGTAATGCAATAGAATAGAAATAATCAGCTGGTAATACAAATGTCTAACCCAGCTTAAAACTGTATCTAACTATGAAAGAAGAATAATAGTTTACAAAGACATTATGAAATAATCATTGGAGAAGTGACACTGCAAGAGCGACTTCAATATTCCGGCAGATCCTATCATTAAGAGGGTTTCTGAATCCAAAATTTCCAGGAAAGGGGCAAGAGGGAGTGTTTATGGGAAGGGCGAGGGGGGCTGGATCAGTTCCGTCTACTATATACTATGTGCACCAGCTAGGACGGAGGAGGGTATGTAAAGAAAAGATCCAAAATGATGGTTTCTTCCTGAGTATAGGCGGAAGGCGAGCGAGATAAGGTCGAAGCCGAAAAATACGTAAACACAATTTCCCACTTCCTTGCGTAATACATAAGTCTACATTAGTCTCTATAAGGTGACTCGGGCGACCTTCTTATCCTACACAGTATTATACCCTGCATGGCTCCGATGTGAACCCAGCGCTATATACTTTAGTAAGTATAGTCTATACAATTTTAATGTCTCTCCAAGGCTCCTCTAGTAAACATAACCAAGCCCCCTGAGGTTATTGAACTCTCTTTACTAGGCCGGTGCTATCCCGTACAGGGCAAAATAGTGTTTAAACCTTTAAAGACCGATAGTGCTTTAGAGCATCGTGCCCATTGGTCGGCATAATGAAGGGCTGGCAAGTCTGCTTCCCAGCACTTCATTGGAGCATCATGCCGGTCCTGTTGGGTTTATACACTCCCGGAGGGACGGCATGATGCGCCAATGAACTGCTGGGAAGCAAAATTGTCAGCCCTTCATTGGTGCATCATGCCGACCAATGGGCATGATGCGCTCCTGAATTAGCAGCCTTTAAAGGTAGAATACACTATAACCTGTTGCCCTTTTCCCCTATCCCTTTTCCTGGGTTTTTGTTGTCAATAACCTTCCTTGTCAGGAGCGTCATTTCGTCAAGGAGTCCCATAAGTACTACTTGTACCGCCTATCGTTTATTGAATATAGGCCCAACGAGTCACTCCCAAGTTCGGCAATCATGAAACACTCCGATCCCGTGAGTTTGATACACTGCTAAATGCAAGGGGTCAGCATGATGCCCCAATCTAGCTGCTTTGGTGGATCATGAACATGCAGCCTTAGGGTATCATGACACACTAATAGGGTTAGACGGCCAGTCTATATAATGCAGTTTTACATTCTCCACATCAGACCGGTTTCCTGTTGTAAATCCTTGGCTTCTTAATCTGTTCCTCGGTCACAATCACAGAACAAGTATGGCATCCTTGGCCTTTTAATAAATACCTAATGGATTATAGATTCATTCCAACTCGTTTTTCCCCCTATCACTTAGATCATGTGGTTAAAAAACGTCTATGGATGAGTATACTTGGTGTTTTAAGGAAACATCCAGTCCATACCTGCGGTAAAAAACACTATCCCACTCTATAAAGCATCAGCACGTCTGTGATGAACGATAAAAGAAGTAAAATCTAGTATACACAGTAGCAGCAACAATACGCCCGCCTCACAGAAGCAGTAAAAACGCGCTTAGCTCTTACCTGAATGTGGGACACGGTATGGCTTTCAGTTAAGGTTTTAAAACATTTAACGCCAGGGAATTCCGTTATGCATACCGCATACAGGGCCCCGAGCCGGCTAGTCTACACATGTAGTATGCACATGTATGTATAATATAATATATATATATGTTATATATATTATATATATATTATATATATATATATATATATATATATATATATATATATATATGTAATATATTATATATATATTTATATATATATATTATTTATATATATTACATATATCATCATATATATATAATACCCCATATTCATGCATTTAATTTAAAACATTTTTGTGTATAGCACATTCGATATTAACGCTTATAAATCATGTATTACATTAGCTATCATTATGTTGTGTTGTATGCTTCTTGACAACACACACCGGTTAGGTTGAACCACTATATTTGCGGTCGATAATAAACAGATACAAATTAATATTACAGTGACAATAAGTTTGCCATCTCTTTACCAGCACCATGTTGCTTTGAGGGGAGCATAGAGCTTTCATGTATTATGCTTGTTTATCAGTTTGTAAACCAGCAATGTTGCATTCATGCATCAAGTCAACAATACACAGGGCTATGGGCATCGGCATATTGCATCAGCCAATGTGGCACTGCTTGACGACATAAATTCTAGTGGCGCTATAAAGTTCTTAAAGCATTAACGATTTTCTTTCAGCTACTCTTCTTACTAGCTCTTAGCAATCAAATGAGTTGGTGTATTATATGCGGACTACGATACAAAAAGAATACTGTGATATATGGGCCGCATGAATCACACGTTCCGCTTAATTGTTCTTTTTATTGGAAATAATTCATTGAAATATAATGATCTTAATTTAGAAGAAGATCATGAGGATCGTTCTTTTCCATTGCTGCTAACATTATGTTAAATAATGTGTCCAACTGCCGACCGAAGTTAGCCATTTAAAGACAATGTGTATTCCTAAAACAACAATTGTCGTCAACACAAACGCCCTTGAACAGCATTGGTGATTCATATGATCCATCGCTGATGGGCGCCATAATGCGTGAGTGCATCCCTGGCGAGTTACTCGCAAGTTACCCACCAAGGCTGCATGATTGCACCAAAAGGACAATTATTGGCACCGGACTTCAAAGCAATAAAGGGTCAACACGTTCCCGACCAAAGCGTGTTATGTTTATCACTAGGTGGTACACTTTTCAGCACTAATAACATCATAATTTATTTATCTGGAAAGTCACACGGGTGTTATCGCCACTGGGGCTGTACAGAAAACAGCAATCACAATACGTAAAAATAGCAAACTTACACTAATGCCTAGCGATTTATGATATATTACTCTAATATCTAACAAATTAGGCTAATACTAGTCAATACTTGATAATTCACGCCAATATCTTCATATTTACGCTAATGCCTCACTATTTACGCTAATTTTAGGTTATTTCTTACTCCACCTTTGATAAAGGGCATGTTTTTTTTAATGAAAGATTATGCTTAATGTAAATGCTAAATGTAAATCGATAGCATTATTTCTGTAACACCTATAACGAAAAATAATGTAATAAACTTATTTTGTAACCCTTTTTTTTACGCTATGAAATTATCAGTGTTTTCTGTAACAGTCCCCGGCAGCTCTATACATTCTTTAATGTATTATTCAGAACATGCGGGGCACATTGTGTCAATACTTACCTGGATGATCCACTTCCTCATACCGTACCTCACTGACATTCTCACCTCGCACGAATTCACGAATTTTGGAATACTGTACTGTAGTTGTATAACTATACTGAATAAATATTTGCACTGCACACGTTTTTGTGGATTTTCATTTCCACAACGAAATTATATAAAGTGTGGAATAAAATATGTTTACACAAGAAAAAAAGCACATGGTTCATCATGGCTTAGTATTTATGATATAAACTATTCACATGTTTATCAAGCTGTAGGATATATACACTGTAAAAGGTTGGTTGCCATTTTTTTAGGTGAACAGTATATTCTACTGTAGGTGCACAGTTTATTGAAGGTAAACAGTAGATTCTACTCTACATCAATTATACAGTATAATTATTCTACTGTTCATCTACAGAAGATTCTACTGTGTACCTAGACTAACTATTTACAGTGTGGCTAAAACCCCATTCTCTATTAAATAATCTAATCAGTTTTTCTTGGCTCCCTTTGCAACCAACCAAGGTTAGTTATCTAAGTCAGGTTGGTCAGTCTTGACCAACCCACCTTAGTCTTTCTCTTTCAATGAGTATTAAGCTGAGTACTTTTGAGTAATGTATTGCCGTATTCAATGTAATAAGCGCCCTGGCCGCTTATAAACTTATTTTTATGGCTTTTTACTACAGACCAGTTTAGCTGCCTCCAAGAATGTGAAACTGCTTTCTTCTAGCCTAAAGAAGGCCCAAAAGCCCGGGGGGCCTTATTGGATGGAGGGCGCTTATTACATTGAATACAGTAGTCATATTTTGTTTTGCCAGTTGTCACTATGACTAACCTGGGATAGCCACTCCATTCTAAGGCCAGGAGAAATTAGACTATCAGTGCAGGTGTATACTACATTTATTACAATCTCTGTCTGCCATGTGAAATGGATAAACACAGATAACTACTAAATACTGCTGCCCTTCGTCTGTATGCATGGGCTATCCCAGTTTAGTCATAGGGACATTTGTCAGGCATGATCAAGTGCTATTTAAAAATGAGTGAGGAAAAGCAACATATGACTAATGCATTACTCAAAATGACTTGGCCTAATACTCATCACCATTGAGACTACGATTGAGTTGGTCAGCACTGATCAACCTGACAGTATGAACTAACATAGGTTGGTCATATAGGGAGTCAGATAATGACTACCGTAACTATATTAGACAATACTGACTGAGTTCGGGAGCTGAAATAATTATCATAAGTGTACTATAACCACCCATGCCACATGATATAATTGCAGTAGCTGAGTATTACCTGGTTCCTACCTATCTACTTGAGGACGGTATGGGGGTTGAGCGCCACACACAATGGTCTTTTGTTGATTACGTGACATGTCTGGTATTCTGCGAATTCTGCCCCTCTACCCCTTGATGTGTGCTGTGTAGTGGGCAGGGCGAGCATCACAGGAAGGAGGGAGACGGAGGGGCAGGGTGTGGCGTGGGGAAAACAGGTTGCAGCAATAGCGAAAGGTAGAGACAGATAAACAGACAAACAGAGAATATGGAGAGAAACAGAGAAGGTGCAACAGGAAGGGTCTAACAAGGGTATACGGCTGGTAAATTAGCGTCGGAATATGCTCCGTAGCCCCCACAGGCTTTCACTGAGCCGTGCTCTGGTGGAGATGGGTTGGTAGTATGGGTTTGCCGTGGGTTGGTAGTATTAGTATAAAGGCTTGACACTGTGGTGGTCCTGTCATCTAGGTGACCACGTGACCAAACACTACATATAGGTAGTTCCCACAATAAGCACCAGGCCTATGCTGGCGCCATCTACTGTCTGCTCTCTACACTACTTGTATGTAGTGTTTGGTCACGTGGTCACCTAGATGACCGGACCACCACAGTGTCAGACCTTTATACTAATACTACCAACCCACGGCAGACAATCTCCACCAGAGCACGGCTCAGTAAAAGCCTGTGGTAGCCCCCATTGAACATGTAGTGGTGCATCATGACAACAAGCATTACCGTTTACTACAGCAGTAGGTATGCTACTAGAACAACGGGACATATTACGCAACATGGGAGAGCTCTCATTTGCCTCACACGAGTAATACATTTCCATAACACTGTACCCCGCCTGTCACTGCACATGTAACCTCCTAATTTACTTGTGTCTAACATATTGATTCCCCCTCCCCCCTGTATTCTGTGGTTGGGTGTAATAAGGGAATGCTAATTACCATTGGCAAACCGCCCCACCCCTTGTCCGCTAGTCCCGGGAGGCGACCCCATCCCGGTGAGTAGGGATTGGACATGGATAGATGCTGATTAATGAGATGTACGTCCCCTGACCTCCCCCCCCCCCAACACACACAAACACACAACGCGCAGAGGATACATTGGTTGTCACTAGGCCTTTAAGGGCTCCATACTACCTGATCGTGACCAGAGAAGCCGATCACCTACCTCTGCAGGAATCCCTACTTTTTTCTGGAATTTCTCTATGGAATTATGTTAATTTCCTACTGAAAAATGACTAATATCTCGAGATTTCCTACTTCTAGTCAACCAACACATCTCTGATAATTGTGAAGGTACATGAATCCAGGTTGCAGAAATGTTCCTGTTTATCTTCATGTTGGGGAGTGTTAGATGCACAGGGAGTAGACTACAGGGGTGGGGGAGGGGACCACGGTATGACATGGGGAACCAGTATATTCCACGGCATCTAATATTTATATGGAAATACTAAGGAATGATAATATACTATGTATTATTTATATCGTGAATATATCAACAGGTTGAACTTCAACATGATATATCGAATAGTATATACTTTTCTAAAATATTTTTGGGGGAATGTCACCAGAACGCTCTACCCAGGGGGCACGAAATGCTGTACAATATGAAATCAACATAGCATCAACACTGAAAACCAAGTTTCAATGTTGATTCAGTGTTCTATTTCCACTGGTTATATGTATTGCAGCCATCGTTTGTCACATCTGGAACTGTTTTGGGTATCCTAAAATCAAATTGCCTCCAACAATTACTGAATGTTGATTACTTCCTTGATGTTTTGAAACTGCATAACTATATAATGAGTTGTTTTTAATGTTTGTCTATGTTTATTTGCAGGTGAGTACTAACAGCGGACTGACAAACTGGTACAGCTAGGGGCTGAATGCAAAGTAATCGGTACAGGTAGGGGCTGAACGCAAGTATTCAATAAAGGTAGGGGCTGACCATAAACCAGTCAGTACAGGTAGGGGCTGACCATAAACCAATCAGTACAGGTAACGGCTGACCATAAACCAGTCAGTACAGGTAGGGGCTGACCATAAACCAGTCAGTACAGGTAGTAGCTGACCATAAACCAATCAGTACAGGTAACGGCTGACCATAAACCAGTCAGTACAGGTAGTAGCTGACCATAAACCAATCAGTACAGGTAACGGCTGACCATAAACCAGTCAGTACAGGTAGTGGCTGACCATAAACCAGTCAGTACAGGTAGGGGCTGACCATAAACCAATCAGTACAGGTAGGGGCTGACCATAAACCAGTCAGTACAGGTAACGGCTGACCATAAACCAGTCAGTACAGGTAGTGGCTGACCATAAACTAATCAGTACAGGTAGGGGCTGACCATAAACCAGTCAGTACAGGTAACGGCTGACCATAAACCAGTCAGTACAGGTAGGGGCTGACCATAAACCAGTCAGTACAGGTAGGGGCTGACCATAAACCAGTCAGTACAGGTAGGGGCTGACCATAAACCAATAAGTACAGGTAGTGGCTGACCATAAACCAATCAGTACAGGTAGTGGCTGAACGCAATGTATTTGGTACAGGGAGGGGCTGACCATAAACTAATCAGTACAGTTAGGGTTAGTAACTTCCCAGTGCTACATTCAAGCATTGTGCTAATCTGACAGGGCTGATACTCTTCGGCAGGGTCGGCATGATGTATGATAGAATCCTTCAGAGTAGAGTCACCTGACCAAGGTATCATTTCGTTGGAAATAATTTCAAAATAAAGCAATATGCAGTCCATAAATGGTTTGGAATGGGCTTTCAGCAAATGCCTCTGGATACATATTTATACTTCATTCAGTATTCATGTATGCCATTCACCCAGTTCTGCATTGTCATTGTAAACTCCCCAGGTTGAGATACGGTATCGACATGTGATATAGCCGATGTAGCTATCAATTGATATAAATGGAGGTAGGGATATGTTGTAGAGGGGCCGGGGGCGGAGGGGATCAGGCAGTACAATGACAATCTAAATGCTCCAGACCTTGGAATGTAGTGGCTATCCCAGGTTAGTCATAGGGACATTGGTCAGAATGACGAACTGATATTCAAAAGTGACTTAGGGAGTGGTCATTTTTTAACAACGGGGGGGGGGGGGGGGGGGGTCGGTGGATTTTCGCGCGAGCAGGTCAAAATTTGTTTGGTTCTCCCCCTTCAAGGGGTCCAAATTTTTTTGGTCCCCCCCCAAATCCACCAACCCCCCTGTTGTTAAAAAATGGTCACTCCCTTAGGGAAGACAAAATATGGCTAAGGCCTAATACTCAGAGGAATGGAATAACTAAGGTAGGTCAATCACTACTTACTATACCTGATAGTATCAACTAACCATAGGGAGCCAAGAAATTGACTAACTGGGTTTGTCGCTATTGACTAAGTTCCAGAGTTCAATTATTATCTGTGTATATATGGCAGAAATACGTATTATATAGGTGATATACCTATATATATATATATATATATATATATATATATATATATATATATCATATATATATTATATATACATATTATATACATATATATATATATATAGCGAGATTTTGGCTTATATATATATATAATATATATTATATATATATATATATTTATATTTATATATATATAGTGAGATTTCGGCTTTCTCCGTATGGGCGGCCATGTTATTTTGGAGCTCTGAATCTCTCGTAAGACTTAAGTTGGGTCGCTACCCTTTGATCAAAGTTAACAGAATCCCTCTATTTTTTTCTATGTGCAGTCTAAATCATATAGAATCGGAAAATGAAAAAAAATGGGGGGTCCCGAGCTACTTTTTTAAATACAAAATTTTGAAAAATTAAAAATATTATGATGTTTCTGGAAATAATAGGAATGAATTTTCATTATTTTGTAGCTTATTAGATAAATATAGTATTCAAAGTTAACACTTTTTTTCAACTCTCTCAGAAAATAGTTTAGATCATTTTGCTAACATATAAAAGAGCTTTTGATATGAGGTCCCGGCCATATTTCTATTTTCTTTTGCCTTTGAAGTTTAAAAAAGAATGCAAAATCGGTCTAAATCATTTAAATCTAAAAATACGACCGTATGTATTGGCATGCGGAATAAAATGAGCATTGGCGAATTACTCACCAGGCCAAAAAGGTTGAATTAAGCAGATAGGCAGAGTCCTGAAGTCAACATACAAGTCAATCGATTAGACTGCAACCTCATGAATTCAAAAACGATGAAACATTCTCTGCCTCAACGGTTCCCTTTATCTGTGCCTATCTGTGCCACATACGACCCTATCCCTCCCTCTCCCTACCTACCCCCTTTCCCATAACTGGTGTGGACTTATTCCCGTAACCACTGTGTGTAACTATTTTATACCCTAATTCTAGCCATTTTACACTGTATTTTAGATTTAACATGTGCGGAGTACTGGTGAGCGGTCGGCATGATGCTCATACAGTTATCAGGACTGCATTAGCACTGATTAGTGTCATGCAGACCAAGTTGAAAGTCACCATGTCAGGCATCATGTCGTCCTTACCCCTTTTAGGACGGATGCCGCTAAAGTATGACTTTTGTCATCAATGCAGCCCAGCGAGTAACTTGCCGGTGTTGCATTGGTGCATTATGACCATCATGCCAACCCTTCAAGGATATCTGAAACCCATAGGGTCGGCATGCTGCTTGAATCCAGCACTGGCTCACCAGGGCCGCATTCATGCATCATGACGACCAAGACATAGTGTATTAATGTATTATGTCGTCATAAAAGGGTACACATAGAAACACCTTTGGCAGGTTACAAGTGTACTGTCTGCATTATCAATCAACAATTATCATATAATGGGGTATTTTGTACCAATATATATAAGCACGTTTAGCAGTGAACAAAGCTGACAAGTGGGATTTACCTAGTTTTTCAGTAAATATTACTGTATAAGAATACATAAACATGGAAATTGTTATACTATAGAAGTGTGAGTTTGTTTGTGAGTTTGTTTGTTATACTATAGTATAAAAGGACGTACTTGTTGTTTCACTACTTAACCTTTATAAAGGTTATTATCAAGTATACACCTACACTATTGTGGCCCCCTTAACCCTTTAAGGACGGCAGAATACATTAATGCATCTTGTCCTTGGTCATCATGATGCATGAATGCAGCCCTGACGAGTAATTCCCCAGGGCTGCATTAATGCTCCATGACGACCATACAGGGGTAGGCACTCCCGTAGGGTCGATGTATGATGCATTAATGGAGCGCCACCGAGTTACTCGTCAGAGCTACATTGGAGCATCATGACGACAAACATCTTTTAACGACATCCGTCCTTAAAGGGTTAAATGGCCCATGCGTATAGTAATTGCTACGATCGAGACATAGTTAGGTTCATTATCATGTTCCGCGTCGTTTGGTCACCACTTCCACGTGGCATCATACACCCATGCCTTTTACATTCCTATTTCATGTGGGACAGAGCCAGAACTTAAGTCTAAAATAGATGCATCCGGGTCGAAACTGGTATACAAATTAATTTAAAAACTACGTGGATAAAAGGTAGTTTGTCTGTATCAACATGAAAGTGTTCTTGGCAATTATGATTCCTGATTTTACAAGTACACTTTGGCCTAGTACCAGTACTCAACAGATAACGTGGAAACACCCACAAAATGTTAAACTATGGTGCCTTAACAACTATGACATCCGTCATGAAACTCAGGGGAAATGGGTATTTCTGGCTAATTTTATAAATACTGGAGGTATTTTACGAGGAAAAATGGAGAAGGGAATGACAAATAACTCGTGGGGCAATCTTGTCTGCATGAATTGGGAAAATAAGTTTATTAAAAGAACAGCACCATTGTTTTCTTTAAAAAAAATTTGCTCTTTATTTGTTCAGATTTGTCCTGAAAATGAGTAGCTTGTTGGATAACGGGGGCTGTGAGTGTGAAGGAATTGAAACGTGGGTGTCTCCTCTTTGGGCAGGGACCTAGAGCTAGGCCTCGGATGATGTTCTCAGATTTCATCATACATCATACATCACCATACCTATTTCATATTGTAGTTCCCCGGAACTAGGACAAATGGGTTATTTTATCTATGTTAAAATCGTGACTTTAAAAGTGGTATGCGTTGTACTAACAGGGGAATTGAGAATAATGAATGGTGTGTATATTCTGAAGCAAACATGTCTATATTAATTGAAAAAGATTTAGCATTATTGTCCCCTCCCCCCTCCCCTCCTCTCGTCTCTTTATGGCTTCAATCACTTGGGTCAGAAAGGTGGATATCAAAAACGCAGGCATCTGTATCTTTTTGATTTCCCTCTGAGTGTAGGGACCGGTATCTTGTCCTCCCATGATAGTCTCCATCTTGGAGACATGCCACCATATATCGCAGTTATCTCAGGAGCTGCCTGCTGGCACAATTATAATCCCCACACGTATGCCAATTTTTCTCTTCAGGCAAAAAGAAAAGAGAAATGTGTGTTTCAGATTCGATGGTTTGAAAATCTAGGGTAATTCTAAAATATTAGTCTTTTACTTTAGCTTGAAAAGTACCTGGATATTGACTCGGGAACTTCAGAGTTCGCTTGGCAATGGATGCATAGAGTCATGTACTATCAATTTGACTCTAAAATAACCCCAAAATGACCTTAAATACAAATATACTTTCAAAATGATTAATGGATAAAAATGTCTAGGGTCGGCCTTGTATTGCTAGGTAGAGCTTTGTAAAACACACCTTTTTTTATTTGGCCTATTCACAGCCAGACCTATCTTTCCTATTCATAGAATATGTTTTTATTCATCATTTTAAGTGTTATCTGCAATTAACATTATCTCTGATTCAGGAGAGAGTTTGGTTTAAAAAAACAATAAGCGCCACTCTGGAAAATGACACTAAATTGTGACAAAGGTATAGGATTAGGAATAAGTTAATGCAATTTTGAAACAATTTCCCTCAAATAGTTTTTTTTAATATTTTAGGTCCCCTCTGATGTACATATCATATGTGAAGTACTATGAATCACCACTTTGCAGATTATACTTAATGTAGGCTATGCTTCGATTCTGTAA
The DNA here is from genome assembly GCA_947462335.1 of Harmothoe impar. Lineage (NCBI taxonomy): Eukaryota > Metazoa > Annelida > Polychaeta > Phyllodocida > Polynoidae > Harmothoe > Harmothoe impar. The sequence continues at coordinate 41,498,746 of OX381715.1, forward strand.
AGGATTTGTTACATTTTGGACCCAAATCCCTTTGCCTGATGTGTAGTCAACTGTCATCAAGTTATGATCATTCACCATTGCTCTTGTACTCGTCCAGCACAACCAAGATAGCAGACGTTAATAACGTCTTTTAATAGAAGCTTTATTTATATTCCTCCCTATCTCTCTGTCTGCCTTCGTCTGTATGTCTATATAATTTATGTCTGTCTCTCGTGCTGTCTGTCTGTAGGGCGTGCTGTCTGTTTGTCTCTGTATGTCTCTATCTGTCTCTGTATGTCTCTGTCTCCCTTCTCTCTGTCCCTCCCTCTCTACATATAATTATATATCTAAATGTATACATACACATACATACATAAATCCCTGTCATGCCTATACATGTGACGACCCCCCCCCCCCACCTTCACTATGGCCGTGTGAGAAGTAGGGCATACCTAACCATACAGAAACCGCGGGCCAACAATTACTCCCTCCGTCAGTGTGATCTACTATATATAGACATACCCTACAGCTACCCGGTCCATGCCAAGAACCAGGAACGAGTCCTGAGAGAGAGACATTTCCGCATTGGTTCAGATGTTCAGGTTAACCCTTTAACCCTTTCCCTGCTGGCCTTGAAAAATGTCATTTGGGACTTAACCACCGGCCCTATGCCATGGGAATATGCAATTTTGCAAGTATGTGGTCCCTGGGACAGTGGCTAAGGAGTAAAATAAGTTGTATTGGAGACAGAATTTACACCTTTTTGATAAGGGGACGTAGTAATTATGTTAAATATTTTTGGATTCATTCAAAAATTTGTATTCTTTGTTTCATAGCAGGAGCTGTAATTTAGTGGTACTGCTGCCCTAGGGTAGCAATTTTGCTGCCCTATGGCAGCAGCGGTTTTTCAAGGGTATTTTAGATGCTGCCCAGTGGCAGCACCGGCCCTTAAAGGGTTAATAACGGATGTCACTTAAAGATGACATTTGTCGTCATGATATACCAATGCAGCCCTGGCGAGTAACTCGTCGGGGCTGCTTTGGTGTTTTATGCTGAACCAGTGGGAGTGTCTCAACCCTGGAGGGTCAGCATGGTGCTTGAATGCACTGGCGAGTTACACACCAGGACTGTATTCACGCATACTGACGACCAAGGCACAATGCACTAATGTACTATGCCGTCCTAAAAGGGTTCAGGCCTTTTCACATAAAGGCGGTACATTATCTCGCACGGGATGTTTTTTTGGGTTGAGGCAAATGAAGGCCAGTCTCGGGGTGAGCACTGAGCCCTACTGTCCCCCTTATCAGAGGTTGAGAAATTTGACTGCTGTTTTAATGGGAAAACTGTACATGGTCTATCCTACTCCAACCACCTCCCCTGTATTCACCCTTTTTACCCGAGAAAATTCTCAATTTGAAAGTAATAATTTTGACCGTCCTACTTATGAGGGTCTTGAAGTCTCTTACCGCCCCACTTTTCAGGATGAAATGAAAATTGACCGCCAACATTCTTGACAGTCGTGCTGCAGTAGTTATGCAATCCATGGCCAGTGCACTCTAAAATATGTGTGTTGTGGGAACATGCATTTAAAGAGTATCACACTTTGAGTAGTGTAACTGAGTAACACACTTTTGAGATCAACACACTTTGAGTAGCGTGTAGTGTGTTACAATACAAAAGTGTGTTAAAAGTGGCTTCAAAAAAGCATGTACACATAACACACTTTTCTTAGTGTGTGGTGATGTTTACTCCAGTTGTGACGTCATGTCAGGTTGCGATACGTCACAGTACTTGCAGAAACTGGAATGTTGGTTTCTAGAATAATGCATCGCACAGTGATGCACAAAGCAGCCAATCAGAGAGGAGCAGCTCAGTCTGAAGTCTTTCTGGAGTGACCTCATGAACACATAAATGCAGGACTATAGCAGTATTTTGCTGCCTTAGTGTGAACAGATGTGCAATATGTCAAATGCTGCACCATGCCGTACAGCTGGATAATGTAATGCGTTAGTGTGAAAGAGCCTTTAGAATATCCCCGCGATCTCAATGCCTTACAAGGTATGTGGCTAGAAGGCCAATGTATTTGTGATGTCACCAACAGATAGGAGAATTCCAATCGCTGAGGGCTATGTCCAAGATAATTGGCTATATAGCGGATAGAGGCCATACTCGATACTATTTTTCTCTTGGGGTGCACAGCGATTGCGATTGCGATTCTGTGAGTCCTTTTCTTTCTTTTGATGAACAATTTCGTGATTGGCAGTTTAAGCTTGGGGGTATACATGTGTGGGGGATTCCCATATTCACTGTCGATTTTAAGAAATTCCCATTCCCGACATCACTGAGACCAGAAATGACCATGTTGCATGTCACAAATTATAAGCCCCAAAATGCCGTATGTTACCGCATAGAAGTTAGGGGCCTATACCCATTAGCTTGGCAAGTATCACCAAACTGTGTTAGGTCTATGCAAGCAAACAAGCTATACTAGCGCTGCTTCCGTCTAGACCCTATACGTGACCGCCTCAGAAGCCTAACATGTTAACAACAATGTTCAATTCTCTGTACATCCCAAGACACTGTCCGCTAGCTTTATGTCAGCGCATGAAACGTAATGCAAACAGTATGTGTTCATCACGACAACAGATAGCCAAACATGAGAAAACATGTAATAAAAAGCAATCTGCGCTATTTAACAATTTAAGGTCCGCATAGTGCTTTAGTGCACATGTTTGCCATTGTGGTGCATGAATGCAGCCCTGGTGAGTGAATTGCTAGTGTTGCATTTAGGCATCATACCGACCGTATTGAGTTGACACACTGCTGGATGGTCAGCATGATGCACACATGCAGTGCCAGTGAGTTAGTCGCCAGTGCTGTATTGGTGCTGTAGCACAGTGTCAAATCAACATGACGCCTTGAGGATGTTGCTGCCCTTAAAGGGTTAATTTAATGTCATATAGGGTATTATGGGATGTTCATCAGAAGGCTGCCATTTTGTCCCCCAATCTGTCGCCGGTACATATGAATACCCACAGAGGACTAGTACCAAATTGGGGGTTACAAGAAGGGTGGCACAGCAACAAAAACTTTAGTTCTTATACTCACCACTCTATTTACCATAATGATGCTGCAGGCGATCCAATAAGTGCTTATAGCTATTGAGATAGGAATATACTACACTGTGTTCAACATTGAAAAAGAAACACCCAGACTATAAGAGCTAGGTTAATACGATATATATACGGGTCAAGCCGCTGACTTATGTAGGTTTGGTGTTTTGAGGCCTTTAAAGCTTTATAAGCCTACAGAATTGAGACTTTTGCTTCAAATGATTATCTTCTTTGGCATGTGTGAGAAAACATCCTAACATTTCAGGGAAAAAAACATTTTTGTGTATTGGACCAAGATTTTGTCTTTTATGGCCCTCCAAAGGCAAAAAAGCCCTAAAAACGTCAAAAATGATATGTTTTACATGCCCCTCATTTGATCTGAGGAATCAATATCCCAACCCAATACATTTTTTCAATTAGGCCTATGACTTGTTATAGTAGCTGGATTCAAGAGATGTTACCATGATATGTATCTAATATTTTTTGCTGTAGACTTCTTGTTGTGAATTTGTCACTTATTGTCAATCTATGTTATTATTTTGGTGTCCTCACATAGTAATTAAAGAGATACCACAGCATAACTATTTTACCCCTCATGTTCAGGTAGCATGTGGGCCTTATACTGGAAAAAGACAATTTTCAAAAAAAATCCAATCCTCTAGGCTCCAGGGGCGGATCGATATTTGATACAACATAAAAGCACAGAGTAACAATTACCATTTCTTTCTCTTCTGTGGTTATTTCTGGCTATATATTGAGTTATTATGTTCCAAAAGGACTTGTGGTGACAGGGGGTTAGTGCTTGATAGCTATGGTTGATCATCCATTCACCCATACACACCCAAATGCTTCACTATGACAAATTTGGATACCGGATGGTGTTACTCCGTGCTTTTAACTAGCAGCAGGCAAATCCTCCCTAATAATTAACTTCTCTGTGCTCCAGAGGGTGCCTACACCACTCCTAGATCATTTTAATACTTTATAATTAACAATGCCTCACATATCTAGAATCTGTGGGTAATTTGAATTCACCCAGACTTAAAAGCACAGAGTAACTCTCAAAAAAATAAAGACTCACAGAAATGCTAATATCCAATATATAGTTTTAACTACTTCACTGCTTTGCTACCAACCCTCTTAGATAGTCTGAACCGTTAAATGTGTGAATTTCACATTTCTTTTACCATTGATTGTGATAATTCTATTAAAAGCAAGGAGTAACTAGTGTTACTCCGTGCTTTTAAGTACTGATATATGCCATATTCAGGCCCATGCTGTGAAAGGTGGGTGATGGAATGGGTTAAAATACTAGCTTTACACAAAAGTAGATATGTTGAAGATATTACAGAGTGAGTAACAAGATTATTTACCCCTTTTGAAGGAGTATGAGTAAAGGTGGGGAAGTGTGATAACACTTTTCAATTTTTCAAAAAAAAATCCATATTTCACAGGCCCATATCTCTTTATTTAGGTTAAAGATGTATGTTGTGACATGCTGTAACTGGAATTATTAGTTGCTGTGTTGGATTAAGAGGAAAATAAGGTGTCCCTATACTTAAAAGCATGGAGTAACACGAAAAATGCCCGCTCATCTTCGCATTATTATAAAAACTGAACCGCTAGGGTTAGAAGTGTACTGGCGGTGGTTTCATGGAGCCAAGATATATACCTTTCAATAAGATAAACTTATATAATCATATTCTGAGGTTTCTGATTTGTCCTTCCTTAACTATAACTCTATATCTATATCTATATATATGTATATATATATAATATATAGATATAGATAGATAGATAGATAGATAGATAGATAGATAGATAGATAGTGGTAATTGTTAAGGACAGGGGGTGCTGGGTGAATTTAGGGGGGACCAACAAAATATGGACCCCTTGAGAGGGCGGGAGCTAAATATGTACCCTTTTAGCAAAAATGCCTGCGCATTACTTTAACACAAAAGGGGTCGGCTGCAACCTGTTTGGGGGAGAAAATTCGGACCCCTGAGAAAATTCCAGTACTTGTGTGGTAATTAAATCCCCCCCCCCCGACGTTAGATAGTAACCACTCCCTTACTCAAAGAAAGATTTATGTTATTTCCTGCTGACCATCAATCAGCCTGTGGTATTTGTGGCTATAGAGACACCTTCTGAGGAAAACAGAAGAAGGGCTTCAGGGCCGTGACTTTGTAGTATGATGTATTCACCTAACCCTTCTCGGATAGGTTGATGTCTCACGGCTTTATATTGACATCGATCAGAGTGACGAATTGATATTCAAAAATGACTTAGTGAAAATTAAGGCTTTACCTTAAACTTACTCGTGGCCTGGAGTGACTAAGGTCGGTCTGACAGTCACTACTAACTTTACTTGATTGTATTATCTAACCATGGTTGGTCGTATAGGCATCCAAAAATGAGGTTCGTCATAATTGGCTAAGTTCTGTAGCCTAAAGAGTATCTGTGTACAGGGGTAGGTCGTGGAGCAGAGCAGAGTACTGTATGTGTTGTGGTTCACGCCCTGGTTCACGGCTAAGTCCCTGTCAGGGGCCGATCACATTTATAAGCTGATATCAACCCGATTTCTAAGCCAGGACATTCTTCATATAGATTCAATGATCTTCTATTATATCTCAGATACTGAAATGTGTGGCAGGGGCCTGGAGTAGCACTCCCCCCCCCCCTCTCTCTCTCTCTCTCTCTCTCTCTCTCTCTCTTTCTGTTTTTGTGGTGAGTGGATATAGTCAGTACCTTTTTCACTGGCAGAGGCACGGGGTTCAATAGCCTGTTTCATGTTTTCTCAGAAGAGAGAAGTGAACCCATGAAATTTGAAAAAAATAAACAAACTCACCACCTGAAAGCACTATGCGGCCCTTAGAGTTAAGCGCTACATATCATAACCCCCATGCACTCCTAAATACAAGACTTGATTTTAGTCCATAAGATTCAGTTCAATACCTCTCTACCTACACCCAGGGAGGGGGGGGGGTATCCACTCCTGGACCTTTGGTTACTATGTTACTAAAAGGGGGGTGGTCAGATGTCGTCAAGGCCCTGATAAGTGGGGCGGTTAAAATTATACAATTAATTTGAGCAAGTTTTCTTGCTGAAATGGATGAATAAAATGTGTACAACATTCAAAAAGACATACACTTGTAATGGCTCACCAAATCTCCAAACCTCTGAAAAGTGGGGCTGTCAAATCTCCCAAACTCTGAAAAGTAGGGCGGTCAAATCTCCCTATCTCTGAGAAGAGGTGCGGTAGGGTGGCAGTTGCTATCTACCCTCAAAGACTCAATGACCCCCCCCCCCCCGGCATTGGAGGTTTCTATTATAACATCATAGTCACATATTTAAGTGACTTTTTCTTTCATGGAGGCCTGGATGTATTGTGTCTTTGGCAATAACAAACAAAGTTCTTTAGCAGTAACAAGGTTATTTGGTTATTTCGGTCACAAAACCTATGATACAAGTAGTCTATTACATGATCAATTTCAATTTCAATAAACGACAGTAATACCACGGTGAGCTCAGTCAGCCGATTGAGAAAACGGTTTGTATTTAGTCCAATTTCCTAATGGGACATGATGCAAAAATGACCCAAAGTACGGAAACGAAATCATTTTGAGGATATAAAAGAAGACCTCTGTACGAACCTCATCAAAATAATGGGTGTAGACCGCTAAAATCGACAGGGCAACATGGTTTCTTAAAATTGACAGGTGATATGGGGCTTAGTGACAAACGACAGGAAAAATAAAAACCTTGTGACAAGGGACATGAGTCGACAGGGGACATTTGCATTTCTTTAAATCGACAGGAGGTTCTTGAAATTGCAGGCGACAGGGGTACCCCCCATCTAGACCCCTAAAATAATGAAACGGTAGGAGTATATTGCGGGTCATTCTGTTGCTCCACATACTTCCCACAGAAAAATAAGTTACATAAAGTTGGTTCTGGCTTTGAACAATGCAACTTTACATGAAAATGTCAGCTCCGGCCGAATTGAAGTCACACCAGGATATGTCAATATATCAGTATGAATTCTGAAGTTTGGGACAATTGTGTCCACGAATGGAAACCTGCCCCTATGCCATCAACTAGGGCAACTAAAACCAGATACGTGTCATGATAATGGATTAAATTCGTGATAACAGTAGAGTCAATATAGTCTAACGTTCAGACTGGCAATTGTTTGTTTTTAGCCTGTCTGGTTTAATTTGGTGTGAGTAGATAATATGTACATGACACATCACTTCTCGTCTCGTGTCCTTGTCCAATGAAAATTACATTTTGAAACATCTTCCGCCCTATCCCCGAAGGTCTTATGCTGACCCTACAGGGTTGAGACACTCTTGAAGAGTCGACATGATGCACCGATGCAGCATCAGCGAGTTCCTCACCGGAGCTGTACCATTGCATTAAGACGACAAATGCCATATTTTGGTGACATGCCATCCTGAAATGGTTAAAGGCCCACTCTTACTCTTCTTAACAGCTGATTACCCCAGAAAGATGTTGTATCATAGTATTGGGGCTATGTCTACAGCCCTGTGCACAATATGACAGTAGCTACTGATGGCTGAGGAGGGTGGCCGTATCACTATGTCAGGTCTCCGGCAGGAGCAGTCTGCTTAGAACCACACTGTCTGGTCTCTCCAGTGGCTGTAACAACGCTGAAGAATACAATGAAAGAAACTACTACACTGATAGTCTAGATGCTCCGGCCCTTAGTCTGTAGTGGCTATCCCAAGTTAGTCATCAGGTTGAAGCCGGACCCACTATTCTAGTACGGCCTAAGTGAGCTCTACATGTACTCACCATCTAGGGCGTACTAGTATAATGGCCTGCCCACCAGCATAAGTGTATCTAAGCATTTACATAATACTTCTCTTATTATTCCCAATGTACTATATATCATGTATGGTACCATTGGAAAGAGGACATTTCAATCTATATACTGGCCGATTCACAAACTACAATCTTTTATATTAGTTCAGATATCATGTATTGAACATGACACATTTATGAAATAATCTTATATACACCCAGTAAAATCCATTTCCGAATTTTCTGTTAGATTTGCTGATAAAAATATTGATACAGGGTGGTAGCATACATACTGATCCATCACCCTACATTTTGGTTTTATGTCCTAATAGAATGGTAAGGTCATAAATAGGTAAAATCACGAGAAAATGTGGGGTTCTCTCCCCAATCCATGACCCCAGTGTTTGTATAGACAAGACCCATTGTTCTATGACTACAGATTAAGCACTGCACAACCATTCATGGGGTCAGTGACATAGCACAGCTACTTGGTCATGGTCTAATGATTACACCAAGTGTTTTCCTTTAATGGTACGCCGCAGAACCATGCACAGTACCACAATAATGGTATGGTCTAGTTGAGAGGACTGTACCACAATAGTGGTACGTACAAATAAGGTATTCCTGTCCCTTACCTGGTCATAGGGATATTGGTCAGAACGACGAACTGATATTCAAAAATGACTAAGGCAAAACAAAATATGACAAACCTAGGCCTTACCCTTGGCCTTACCCAAAAGGACTTAGCCCTAAAGTTATAGGAATACAATGACTAAGGTTGGTTGGTCACTACTCATTATGCCAGATAGTATTAACTACCTATGGTCAGTTGTATAGGGAGTAAACGAATAACTAACTAGGTTTGCCGCTATTGACTAAGTTCCGGAGCTTAAAGATTATCTGTGAAGTACCAGGGATCCTCTGGTGTTTATTTTGCTCCGCTTCCAGAAATCAACAGTATCCAAATATTTGGGTCATTTTGTATTACGTTTATGTAAGGCAGGAGAAAAACTGAAGTAATTTCCCATTAGTCAAAGCCCATATTTTTTTATCGCAGCTTCCTCAGACGCATGGGCTGTCAGGCAGCAGTCCATGTTAACAGTCCTGTGTTTATGCCTTAGCGCCAAAGAGCTACAGAGGAGACTTGGAAAGTGCATTAATGCTATATATATATATATATATATATATATATATATATATATATATATATATCTTTCCTGCTTCTTCAGGTGTTTGAAGCAGATCCATGTCCTTTGTTAACCCTTTAAGTACAGCATGACCGTATCATCGTATCGTGGTAATCTGTGGTCATGATTCATCAATGCAGTGTTGAAATCCTCAACTCTGCATTGTTTCATTGTATTGACCCTGATTGAGTGTATCAGTCCCATGAAGCTAGCATGCTGGAATAATGCACCATTGCTAGTTTCTTATCCCGATGGATCGAAAAAGCACCTTGCTGCCCTCAGAAAGGGTATGTGAGCTCTAGGCCTTACAGTTACTAAAGATTCAGGCTGGCGGATTGTGCACGTGATGTTGACATTCTCAAAATAAAATGTAAGATTGAGTGTTTGTCACGTTTCATACTGGACAGTTTGTTTGGTTATGAACTAATGTAGGACCTGTTGTGTTTCCTTTAGACCTCTTTCTTTGACGTCAAACTAGAATAAGGAACCTAGGGATTTCTGAACTGCAGGTGTGCAGATTTAGAAAGGGTCAGCCATACCCCTATATAAATGATAACTGTGACTGCTAATATGATTACCTCTGATCATCATCCTCAGATGGTCCTGACACCATTTGCCAAGCCCCATCTGAAGAAACACAATTACAGTCTCAGTCTGAGATTACCAGCGAACCGTGCATCAAATATGAGCTCAATGTTCGCTAGAGGGAGTTGCTTATTTATCTTGAAATCAGATGCCATAGTAAGAATCTGTGGGCTGAGATACTGTTTTAAAGGTCTGTCTTTGAGACATCAATTACTTACATAGTGCTTTATCTCTGCTCGCCGGGAACTTGGCATGTAGTGATGTGTCTGCCGCTTGCACAGAGATATCCATATTGACTGCCGCTGACACATAGATAATATTATAATCCGCTGACACATTGAGATATCCATATTGACAACCATCCAGAAAAGCTCCTAGTGGAGCTAGGCAGATCATTCTGGCTGCCTGGCTGCTCATATGAGTATAAATGTCACAATAAAGAAACAGTTTTGGAAATACAAAATTATAACACAGGAAAAATATGACTAGCTGGCTAAAGGCTGCACTCTCATGACGAATTTCCCTACTACTATTACTGCCATGGAAGAAACATATAAAAACATGTTTCATATCACTTTATGGATATACCTCCCGTGCTTCTGCTACATAGCTATACTTATTTTGATGGATTATAAATGATGTGAACTCACAAATGTCTAGGGTCGGCTTTTTTCCAGATCGATATTTGTATGAGGAAGTGCTTGGAGAATGTCACAGAACTGTTCTCTCAAAGCTGTCGGGTATAACTATTATGCAGCCTTTGGCCTTCAATGAAGATAAGGCTGATTTAAACTGTGTTCTGTTTTTCAAACAAAAATATTTGTCATCCTTTTGGGGATCCTTTTTAGGTTGATGTGTCTCGTAGATCATATCTACAGTTGGTCAATGGAAAAAATAATGAAATTGCAATTGGAAAAATAAAGATTACTGAAACACCAATTGAAAAGTGCTTTTCAATAGGCACTCAAATATCCGGACCATTTCTGCAATCATTATCGAGTTGTGCTAGGCTTCATCGGTTATCTATTTTATTCCACAGAAGAAGAACATCATATTTAGTCCATGGTTCAGTACTCAGAACAACAAACTTAATTCCCGTTTTTTACTTACTTATTAATTGCCATTTACAATATCAGCTATTGTATCATTCAGTAGACGTGTCTGAGTAGTTGATATTAAATGGAGATTACTGCATTACACAGGACTAAAATAATGTTCTTGGTTGAAGCAGTTTTTGTCATTAACAAGCTTCCAAAAGGGTTGACAAGGGCCCAGTTCATTCTCCAAAAGCAATTAGTTGTTACGTGCCCTCTTCAATTAGTGAGACCCCCAAGAATAGCCAGTATGGATACTGTGACCTCCTAACTCCCAATCCTAGGCATGATAACTAATAAGATTTATTTACTGGTTGTTTCTGCTTAAACCCCACGCAGTATTAGTGTGTGTTGTATAATCACTGGTCTAAACTGATGGGGAAGCGCAAGAAAGCTACAGAGAAAAAAACAAAGGCGGTGGGAGCGGACCAGAGGAAAAACAGAAAGTGACATCAGGAATAAAGACAAAGATGAACAGTAAAAGACATGTAAGCCATCGGAGTAAAGACTCCAGTATTAGTACTCAAACAGGTGCTTTTATGGGTAAGGGAACAAATACATTCTCTATGAGAGAGATCACTGTTTTGCATGGCATTCACTCACTCCAATATCATGACTCTGGCGGGAATGGGCTCATAATCATTATCTGTCCCCTTAAACCAATAAGAAGCCTACCCAGAATGGCACCATCTATTCCTCACTAGCGGGATACCAGTGGAGCCACAGGGTGAAAGCCCATTGAACTAGCAAATCCTCTAAAGGAGGGTGCTCAGACTCTGCTTGGTGAGTGAAACCACTGCATTCCATGCATGGTAGGACACCTGCACTATGTTTTGTTACCTATCCAGGATAGTGCAATGGTTAGCACATTGGACCCATGATCAAGAATAAACAAGTTCAAATCCCTCCCAGGCTATGTGTAGTGCCCGTACCAAGCAAACATAAATCTTTTTTATTTATGTTTGAGTAAATAAGGTCCCTATTATAGTTCAAGTCCCTGCCAGGCTATGTGTTAGTTAAGATATAATATATATATGCATTGCTACCTTTAACCTATCCAAAAAAACACTATTACATACTTTTAATGAAAAAGCAGGGTACCTTTCTGTTACTTTTGACATGGATTGTCAAATGGGGTGCACTGAAAAACTCTGGACAGCTCTGGAGTCTGTAAGGTCGTCTTACAGGACGACCCTAGGGTCTTCTAAGTGAACAGCATAGAATCAACTAGCTTCAACTCGTCAAATTGACAACCTGCCAGGTTACCATCCCACAAGACAACCCTAGACTTGTCAAGGTCGTCAAACTAAGATAGTTGATGCAGGCCTAGAATAGCAACAGCTGGGGCTCATCATTGCATAAGGGTGGTAGGTCTAGGGTTTCAAATGTATGAGTTTGGTCTGGTTCCAGATGACAAGATTATTTTATCAATTTGTTTAAATACATAACCACATATAGAAGTGATATTTAATACACTAGTGCCACCAAGTCTTTACTGAGAATAGGCTATTCTCCAGCAATGGACTATAGGCTTGTGTGTATAATACCAATATAAGGTGCATGCACCTACTTGTGCCCTGGTGAAAGACACAAAAGAGGTGTCTTCCTTCAACACATGTGCTCTATTTTTTAAATGTTGTCAAAAGTATGCATTCTTTACATTATCTTACCTTTTTCCTAGCTACTTCACATAATCCTCCATATTAACATATATGTATTGTAATACTCAGTATTATATCAACATAGGAATTATTCAATTTGTTCCCAATGGTACATATTTAGGCTAGGTAATGGCCACCTGCAGGGAGAATGGTGAATCACTTCTAGACAAGTTTAGGGCTGGCATATGCCAGGTAGCTCTAGATGGGTCTTCTTACTGAAGAGTTTTGCTTGCCAGCCCCTCTCCTTGTCAAATTGACAAGGCAGTGCCAGGTTTGCCGACTCTGGATTTTTTCTGTGTGCAGAAAGATTGCACTGACTGGGAATCGTTCCCTGGCCCCTGGCATTGAAAGTGAGGACTCGGACCTCTACATCAAATCTATTGACTCTAGCTGACCTCACCAATTGCAATGTCATACTTATGAAGTGAACGGTGAGGTAAATTACATGTAAACAGTGATAGATAATTATTAGCACACAGAATTCATGAATACCTGCTCCCCTTTTTCAAAAGCCATTAACATAAATGAAAGAGCTAGATGGTAGATTGTATGGGCACTACAGATAGCCTGGGAGAGATTTGAACTTAGATACTCTTGATCATAGGTCCAATGTGCTAACCACAGCACTATCCTGGATAGGTAACAAAAAGAGTGCAGGTATCCTACCATGCAGGGAATGCAGTGGTTCCACTCTCCAAGCACAGTCTGAACACCCCTATCTACTGGAATTATTGAAGCTAGTAATTGGAACATAAAGGACCAGTAAAACATGGCGCTGTACAGTGGACATCCAGCTAGTGCGGAATAAGACTTGAAGGGCCGCAGAGACCTTTGATACATTGCAGCCCTGGCCAGTATGTCCCTACTGCTGCCTTCAGGCTTCAAGCCAAAGCTCCAAGGTTGAAACCACTGTGGGAGAGTCAGCATGAATGCCCCCCTGGCAAGATGCATGCTAACGCATCATGACAACAAGAACATATCATATTTATATCTGTATGCAGCCTGATGACCCTGTTTGCGTGCAACTCACCCACCCTGAAACCCCATCAAGGTCTTCTGAGGATTAAACTGCTTTGACCATAAATAGACTTTGCTTGCATAGCCACCTCACTTTGTGTCAGTGTCGGAGGGCCTTTAAACGTGCAGTGTCCTGCCTGTCCATAGGTAAACATGTCAGTACCCTGTATCCTGAGGTGCCTTTGTGGAGGTAGTGCCTCGTACTGGTTACTGCCCAGGGGATCCTTAGGCTTCACAAAGTAAACAAAGTATTCCGGTAACATAGTCCAAAAAGTAGGGTCGGTAAATCTCTTTTTCTCTTTTTTACCAATTATGTTTACAAAAAGATTTCAGTCTATTTGATATAACAGTTCTGCAAGTAATAAAAATAGGCAAAATAGGCAAAATATCCACAAGAATTTAAGAAGAAAAGCTTGCCAGCTTGTGTTGGATGCATATAGGACAGTTAATAAGTTGATATGATCTTTCCCTACCTTTCTAACATTACTTTATCTAACAATATGTGGATAGTCATCATTGAAACACCCAAAAGACGATCTGTTCTTAGTCAGTATGATCTCACTTTCATGTACACAGCAGGCGGTAGAAAGACAGAGAAAACATCCTGTACCATAATTACCATCCCACGCAAACAACCCATATCATATCTGGGTAGAGAGCTACGTGATATGTCACATTCAAAGGAATTTGAGAAGAAAATCTTCTCAGGATGAGGATTGACACATATACACTGTAGACAGTAAAATTGAAGGGGGCTTCATGCTGAGACCTAAAATTACTGGGAACCTGTCATCATTATTCGGTGGACTGACATTGGGTCCTATGCAACTAGGTGTGAGCTTCAGTTAAGACTAAGGCCGTTGAACCCTGCACGCACAATGCTGCCTGCTTGTCAATCCAGAAGGGGCCCAGGGGTTCTCCGGGGAGATTACACATACTATGTTCATGTACGAAGTCAAAGGAGGGTGGGTGGCTGTATTATTATGAAGGACCTTTAAGTGACCTTAGAAAAGGGCACTTATTACCATAAAGTCTTGTCTCTCCACTGACTGTCGTGCAGCACTGAAAAGTGCTAACTGGAAATTGTACTTGGGGGGGGGGGGGTAGTCACACTCTTAGAAATATCCTGTAAAAATACGGTGATTCACTGTCATCAATTAATGCCAAGCTTTCACCGTTATTTTTACGGTGACCGTATTCTCCTAATCCTCGTAGATTTTACAGAGCTTTGCTGTTGTCATTTAATGGTGATTCATCATAAATATATGATGATTCTCTGCTATTCATTGATGATTCTCATTTTTTCTTGATTCATTGGTATATTTCATAATATAAACTTAATTTCAGGCCTGTAAATATTAGGCCATAAGAGACATAATTGAATGCCTCACAGTAATATGCAAGTACAATCCATGAGCAAAGGGTACTCTAGGATTGTTACAAAGCAACTCTGACCACAGGGTGAATATGTATAATTCTAATTACCACAAAATGGGTGTTTTTACAATCCTTGCATGGTCCCACTGATATAGAAAGGGAAAATATATATTTATTATCTATAATGTACCAAAGGCTTCAAGGTTGACCCATGTGATTGATAAGGTAATTGGACATTGTTATTATTTTAACACATTTAGATACGTTTTAAAGTGATAGGTTCCACTAAAGTCCCCATATATCCCAGGCTGCCACCTGGTGGGCAAATATTTAACATGACATTCACTGTAAATGAAAATAAGGTGTTTCACTTCACAGGCCTGTGAAGTGAAACACCTTATTTCCTGTTTACGGATGTTCAATGTAAAAGTAATGAATGTGACACTGTCTCACCATAAATCACATTACGGTGATAAACCGTCAAATTTTACACTGCTTCCCCGTAATTTCAACGGGAATTTTTTACAGTGCAGTATAGAAATGGGTACGAACTGCGGTACCAACTCTGAGCAGCTGTTGCTGTGCACACATGTAAACAAGAAAAAGGCGGGGGCAGTCAATTACATGAAAGGAAACAATTAGAATCTGTCAATAACTGAACAATACTGAATCAGGAGCTGTTACAATTGATATAAAAAGGCAAAGAAACCTCACATTTCATGTATGACTTGAGTAATCCAATAATTACAGAACAACAGCATCCAAATATTTGGGTAATTTTGGATTACGTTGACATGAGGCAGGAGAAAAAGTTAAGTAATTTCCTATTAGTAGACATCAAACCAATAAGTCTCCTTCAAACAAGCAGAAGCCTGCCCAGAATGGCACAATCTATGAGGAGAGCATAATGCCTTAATTCATCCTGCCATGGTCGTCATGATACATGAATGGAGCCCTGGTGAATAACTCGCCTGCATTCAAGCATCGTGCTGACCTTATGAGGTTGAGACACTCCCAAAGAGTTGGTGTGATGCAGCAATGCAGCACCTGTGAGTTACTCGCCGGGGCTGAATTGGTGCATTATGACAACAAACTCATATTTTAGCGGCATGTGTCCTTGTAGGGTCCTCATGCCTTTTGTTGGATTGTAGCTGCCCACTGTAGCATGCAACCATGATGTCCATCCTACGTGGTCAATACACACCCAGATCATTGGCATGATGGATGAATGCAGACCTTCCCGAGAGAGTTTTACGCTGCAAGGACTGCATATTGCATTAATGCATTATGCCCTAAATTCTAAATACATATATATATGCAGCATTGGTGAGTACCTTAGCCTTACCACATTCAAGCATGATGCCGAGTGGATCAACCGTGTAGACTCAGCATCACCCTTGAAGCTAATGCATGGCCTGTAGCCATGACAACGAAATGCATACTTTAGAGCAATATGTTGCCCGTAGAGGGTTAATCACTGCAATGCCTACAGATGTGTAGACTTAGCTCCATGCACTTATAAATGCAAGACCTGTCTTAAGTCAATAAGCGTTATTTCAATACCTCTAGCACCCTAGCACATAGTCATGATGGCAAAGAGCAAATAATACTTCTTATAATTGGTATTAAAGTAAGGCTTATAGTGGCAATACATCAGTTAGCTAGGACTGAACTGCAATCTCTTAACTTGCATATGTATCATGTATGTCCTTACAACTAAACAGGATTATTCTCTCATGATAACCTTGTCCAGTAGACCGCCAAGAACTGCTTCAGCAAAATAAAATCGAACAAAAATCACCCTCTTCATGATATTCAGTGGTTCTCTGATGAGAAACTTACTTAGTGTAAATGGTATGGCTTACCATAGGGTTCACCTTGAAAAAACTCTATTCCGCGGGTGAAGCCAATTTCCTAATGGGGGATGGCGTGAACACTCGGCCAATGAACTCAATGTACTCAAACGGAATTGTTGTGAGAAAATCAAAGAAGATATTCTCACTGATGCTGCCACTTCCTAAAATGCAATGCTGCAATGGTCATGGATGCATCAAAGCCTTTTGCTTATTCTGATGTGTCCTATCAGACAAATGGTATTGGCGTGGGTTCATCATAGTCTGGGGAAATTATGATTTGGGTTCAGAGTAGATGCCTATAACTAGACATGTATGAAAGGTACATGAGCTGTGATATCATCTTGCAGGCTAAACTGTTGCTAACCCAACTGTCAACGCTACATGAATAAATAATGTTAAACGGGCATACAATTGAAAGCCAGGGGTAGACACTAACGCTGGCCCGAGAGGCAATGGTCTGTAATTTTGAGTCCAGGCCCGTATATTTCTTCAGAATTACCTTCCCATGGGCCCCAGGTGGCCCACAGAAAGTTTTGCAAGATATTTTATATATATATATATATGTATATATATATATATGTATATATGGCGCCAATAACTACGCAGGAGTTGTTGGGATATATTACACCAGGGGGAGTAGTAGTTCCTACCTTCCCTCTAGGGTGACTCCGCTCACCCCTCCATTGTTCTCAAGTAACCGCCATGTTCGGTCGTCCATGTACATGCTCAAATGTTTTTTCAAAATGTCTAAGTTTTGCAATACTTGCAATGAGAAATACGATGGTAGGAGGAAAAGTTGCCCGGAATGTGTGAGCATCAAGGAGGCTAAGCAGGACTTTGACACCGAGGAGATACTTTATGATTTAGAGCAAAGTTTACATGAACTGAGCATGGACGCCAAGAAGGAGATCGCCTTGGAGGCCCAGAAGGCAGCAAAGGCACAGGAGGCCTGTCGGAAGGAGGAGTCCGCCAAATTGGAGGCTGCCAAACTGGAGGCCGCCAAACTGGAGGCCGCTAAACTGGAGGCCGCCAAGGCAGAGGCGGCACTGAAAGGAGAACAGCCCACAAAAAAGGAACCCGGTGAGGGAGGCGTCCCACCCGGCGGGGAGCCTAAAACCTCGGGCCTGCAGAAGTTAATGGGTAAATTGGATCAAACTGTTGATCATATGAACAAACTTTTTGTGTTGTTGGCGTCTAAGGGCAGCCCGGGAGAGGAATCTGGGGAGAAGAAGGAGACAAAGCAAGATGGCGCGGGCAAAGATGGCGCCATCCAAGATGGCGATGGTGCGAAACCCAAATTTGATTTCACCGGTCATGCTACAGCAGGTCGAGGAGGTCCTAGACCCCCTCTCCTAGGCATGCCATTACATCAACAGGCGCAGATGTACGCCCAGGGTTGGCCTACCCAGCCCATGACACGGCCCGGTGGATACAACAGTGGCTACGGCGGTGGCTACGGCGGCGGACACGGCTACTATACGGGTGGCTACGGCGGGCCACACGGCGGACACAATGGTGGGGGTGCTTACGGCCATCATGGAGGCCCTACCAGTACCCCTATCCATGATCCACTACACCAGCAGTCACCTCATCTGGCACAGGCGGATTACCAGGCTCCAGGAGGACATCACCCACATGCGTACCAATCACCTGGAGGAGGTACAGACAGCCACTGCTGTCGGGGGACTGATGCTGAGATGAGTATGTTTGACTACCGCAGGTACCTTCCTGCTAGTGAACGCAAAAAACACCCATATATATATATATATATATATATATATATATATATATATATATATGTATATGTCCCATCTATAACCTTGCCGTGTTACGAAAGCCTCGTCAATTTATCATTTGAAATGAGTACAATCTCAGACTTTAAGGCGGGGATATCTGTTACCTAAAACATAAAAATAAGTTACACCATATTGCTTCTCGTGTTGAATAATGCAGCTTTACGAAAAAAAGGATCCAGATTAATTGAAGTTACACGGTGCAAAGTCAATATATTAAATGCAACAATCGTGTCCATTCAATGGGAACCTACCCCTATGTCAGATGACTAGGACATCAACTACCAGACAAGTGTCATTATAATGGATGAACTTCATGATAAAAGTACATTCAATAACATTTGTTTAACTTAAGCTGGGGCTCCACTACCCGATTTCTTTGGTAATTCTCAAGATTCGGTCATATAGGTCTATACAGTTTCCTCAGAGATCTTTATGGCTGAATAAGCCATTCATTTCCTGTGTAAATTATGCATAAATTGGCCGATTAGAGTCTTGCAGATCAGGCCAATGAAAATGAAACAGGTTGATGTGAGATTAGGTGCCAAAATCAGCCTCAGGTGCAAAATCTAGACCCAAATCGAGACAAAGATTGTGTTTACTTAGCCTTAGCAGTTCATTTTCCCACTAGAGCATGGAGGATTCATAATCATAAAAGACATAAAATCATAACCATATGGCCAGCTATATAGAGTACATCCCTGCCTACGGTATGCATGTATTAGATTATTTTGTTTGCGCCTGATTTGTAAATATAGCACCGATTTGAGAAAAGATATTGGCTAGTGGAGCCGCACCCTAAGAGTTTTGTTTCACTTTCCTGGACAAGCAGAATGGTAATTGGCTGTTATTTTTTAGCCAGCCTTGTCTCATTTCGTGCCTATTGATATACATGCCATCAGTTCTCATCTTGTGCCCTCGAGCCAAATTCTGAAATATTCTTCCATCTTACCATGGATAGCACTTTTACGGCCCATTATCAATGCCATGAAATTCTTTGTATCATTTATCATTCATTTGTTGCAATTTTGTCAAAGAATACATGTGAATATTATATGAGGTGTATTCAATACTTAGATACCGGTATTCTATCACTGTATCGGTCTACATTACTATGTCAGACTTTCTATACACGACCATAGATCATGTAGTATCCCATACTCCACACTGCATGAACCCTCCCATTAAAGCAACTTTAAGCTAAAAATGAAGTTGATTGAGTTGCATGCAACTTTAAGTCGAAATAAAACGAAGTTGCTTAAATTTGCTTCAAGCTACTTAAAGAAGGGTCAATAATTGATATTTGCCTAAATTTGAGGCTTCATTACTTCATGCAGTGACAATACTAAGTTTTAGTAGGTTGAACGTAGACGTAAATGTGGAGACAACTATGTCCCACACTATATGGGAACTCGTGCATTGAGTTTTAGCATGCAGACCCTGCCAGGCAAGGTAATGGCGGGACGAAAATAATGCTCTCGTTTTGACATATTCTAAAGCATGTTCAGGTCATGTTCACGACCCATAGATAACTGATACAAAATCCTATTACAATCTGTTATCGCAAATTTGGGCTAGAAAGATACGTAGAGGTGAACGTAGCAAGCATCTTTTTTACGTCTTTGACGTGCGTAGCTCTCACTGAAAATAGCGGAGAGCACACATATTGATGACGTTACACATTCTATACAGCTACGTTTATGTCAACGCCTACATTTACGTTCAGCCTGCTAAAACTCTCTATTGTCTGGTCCCTTCAGAGCCTGTCAGAATGCGAAAGGAAACGCGAATAGAAATGTGGGTTTTCTGCATTGCGACCACAAGCCGACAGTATCCAATTATTTGGGTAATTTGTCTCAAATTGACATGGGATACATGAAAAAATAATGTAATTTCCCATTAGTCGACGTCTTTTTGTCTGTGAGGCCTTTTTTCCCAAGACAGATGGATGGGAAACCTGCCCTATGTTAACAGTCCTGAGAGTCTTTTCATGAGGCCAGTTTATGATATTGTAAACTTTGTGTGTTTCATAAGGCGCTATCCTTATTTTAGCTATCCTTAAGGGTATTTCTTTAAATTATGATAAAAGTCAAATGGGTATGTGAATATGATAGTGGTAAATAACAATTAGTAATTATTTTTAGTATCCCTGCCCTTTGGACAATTTTATTGAAGATTTAAGTTCAATTTTGGACTCTGCCATTTTTGGCGCTATCCTTATTTCTTGGTGTCCAATCATCATTTTTTGTGATATCACAAAAAACGATCCTACATTTGTTTCTATGTGATAGATGGCAATAAATGTATTAGTTGATTTTCATTTACATGTATATATACACCCCAAGGAGGTGCTTATATCTAAGAGCTCTTTTTCTCTTTGAGAGCCAGGGTACCCATACCCACAACCTCAGAACTATTGAGCCCACCAGCTCCATCGGGACTCATGCAATGATACTCATCATCCTATAGTACATATGGTCGATTCCCACGAAAATGGATCACAAGGTCAAACTAGCTCGTAATATGATTAAATCTTAATAAAATGATAACTTCTCTCCATTTAGGTATATTTGCATAGATTTCGACAGTACCTATCTATGGGTACCTACTTTTGCTACCTACCTCTAATATTTTAAGTGTTTATGGATGAAAAGATGAGTTTTTGTACGATATTTTACACATTTTGTAAAGAAAAAATATAATATCAATGTTGAAATTTTCTATTCAAAAAAAATAAATGTATATGCTGGCATAATCACATGGCCATAGGAAATAATTCACGGTACTTAGGGGCAGTTATGCCATTTCCTTATGAGGAATTTGTTGAACAACCAAAATAAAGAAAGTGGTGTAGCTTTTTGCATCACCGTGTGTAGGTACATAATAATGGAATTTAATCCAAAGAAATATACCACACTGGTAGAAATTTCATCCTTAATATCTAGCGCCCATTAGGGAG
The DNA here is from genome assembly GCA_947462335.1 of Harmothoe impar. Lineage (NCBI taxonomy): Eukaryota > Metazoa > Annelida > Polychaeta > Phyllodocida > Polynoidae > Harmothoe > Harmothoe impar. The sequence continues at coordinate 41,520,194 of OX381715.1, forward strand.
GTTCTGCTAGGAGTAAAGAAGATTCTACACAGGTATCTGTTATTTTACAATCTTACTGAACACAAAGTGGGGTAGGTTGGGCATCACCGTGCGTAGGTCCACAATAAATCTAACTAGAGAAAACCTCTAAATAATTAGTGTAAAATATCTAACCCTTACATTTGCCATACCTTGAAGATGTTATGTACGAAAAATTAAGTAGATTGTGCTAATATTCTTTGACCTGTGAGCTATTACAATCAAATAGTGACCGTTTGTAGGTGCATCACCGTGCGTAGGTACATCATAAAGTATCATTGAGAAATAGATAAAATATAACTAATATTACTTTTGTCTTTCAATGTTTACTTCAACAAATAGGGGACCAATGCTGAGGAACATTTATACCTGTCTGAAAACTATCACTAATGTAGAAAAGAAGTGTATGTAGGTCCCGTCACCGTGCATAGGTCCCGTCACCGTGCGTAGGTCCAGTAATAAACCATTTTTCGATGGCAAAAAATATATTTGTTTTCATAAATCCTATAGAAATCTATACTTTCATCATCTATCTGTTGACTAAACTAGAATATGTCCATTATTATAGCTTAACCATTAATATAATGGATACAAGGCTCTCATCACCGTGCGTAGGTCCCGTCACCATGCGTAGGTCCAACTTTGAATGGCCATAAATATGGTATTTAATACAATTAATGGTTCCAATTTCATGAGTTTATTCCCTTGTATGGTAGTTATGAGCTATCAAAAGAACTAAGCAATATATGCTATTTTAGAATTTAGCCCGCTGTTAACTCTGTGATCCATTTTCGTGGGAATCGACCATATATGTACTGCTTCTACAGAAAATAGTTCCCGGGATGAGATGATCTGTCGGAATCTTGCTCAACCAGGAACCTGCAAAGAAAGAAACTGGTGGTCGGGTACAAAAGACCTAAAAATCTGAGAGATTTGCTCTGTCGAGCAAAGATAGATTACCACCTGGTGAGAAACGAGGGGGAAAAGAAATCTTCCCCCATCGTGAGATGCAATTCATGCCAAACCGAGGACTGTGAAATATGTCCTCGGAAGGAATGTCTGGAAAGATAAGACAAAGCAAAAATGTTTTTCGTGACATGAAAACAAATATTTGCTGTGAGAGTTCAAATGTAGTATACTGCATCGAATGCAAATGCTGCAATAAAGGTACATTGGTAAAACCAAGAGACCTTTACACTTCAGGCTGGACGAACACCTGAAGGACATCGAATTCAAACAATATGGGAAGAGTGAAGTGGCACACCACTTCAACCGACCTGGCCACAAGAGGATGGATGATGTGAGAATCTATGTCCTCAAGTTCATCTATGAACACCCGGAGTCCAAACACGCCAACAAACTAAGAAAAACCTTAGAATGGAACTGGATTCAGCGCCTTAAATGTTGTGTCCCGCAAGGGATGAACATTATGGAGAAAGGCTTTGGTTTGAGTTACCCCCAAAAAGGCCTCGTAATTTTTCCCCAACGCTGGAACACACATTTCAGTGAAACTGGGTTTAGAAAAAATTATTTTTGCAAGAAATGTAATTTTAACATATCCCAGAATTCTTCATGTGTTAACAATGAAACAGTACCGGGAAAATGTCAATCTAAGATTGATCTGTTTTCCTAACCTAAAACTATGCCACTATAGTTTTGAACAGGTATAAACCCCTTCCTAGTAGGTTTGCACCACAGACAGGTGCAGCTCCCACACACCTTGGCTGACTGCCAAGCCCTGCTTAAGGTCAATAACTGAGTCCTGGCAGTAAATAAATAGATCTTTATTTGACTAATAAAGCATTTATAAATTATCTGCAGGCTGAAATCAATTAAATAGAATTAAAGCCAAGACTCAAACACTCTCCTGAGTCTACCTGATGAATCTTTGAATAAGATGAAACACCAGATCTCACCTATCACACTTTTCAGTGCTGAATCGCCATGGCCCTGATTTTTTGGGAAAAATAAATTCAGATACTCACTATTTCTCTTCTATTTATTTAGAACTACATAGCCCCTGTGGGAAACAACTAAAGTTTTAAATTTTGGATCTCAGATCTAGGATATGGAAACTGGACTTTGTTTTTGAGTGACCCAATTGGGTAGGAATCTGTGATGTTGACCTGCATCTCACAGCTTCAGCCAATCAGTGAACAGCATTTATGAACATGTGATCACGTGTCAGCCCTTGACATGTGAGGGAGCGACCAAAAAAGCTTACCTGTTCAGATCTGCGTGTAGTAGCAAAGGCACAACACATCGTCCACCCTCACCTTCTACCTTTTGAACCCAATGAGTAATGCTATTTAAGAAATTTGAGTGGTTTGAACCCCATTTGATCTAATCCCAACAAGAATTACCCTATAACCTAGCAGCAGGACCACACAGCCTGACGTGTTAACTAAGGCCTATGGTGGTGAGGCATTGTCCCATTAGACAAAGTTAAGAGTGCTGTTTAGTTGGTGTTACTACTGTATAAATCGGGGGCTCCGCCCCCACATCCCCCTTTTTTTTTGTTTTTTTCCCTCTTGAAATATCAGAATAGCCAACTAGCTAACTAGGGCCTATGGTGGTGAGGCATTGTCCCATTAGACAAAGTTAAGAGTACTGTTTAGTTACTGCTGCTGTTATATTTTTATGCTATTATAATTTGGGGCTCTGCCCCCGCACCCCTATTTTCTTTCTGTTTTTCTTTTTTCTTGAAATGTCAGAATAGCCAAAGAAATAAAAAATGTATATCAGGAATATCAAAGTTCTGCTCCACATGGGATTTGTACCCAGCATCTGGAAGTCCAAACCAGAAATACCATGTACTCAAGGATCATGACCACTATGTCTGGCTGTGAGTCTTGGTTTATGGTTACTATATATATATGAATAGGTTGTATCAGAATGAGGCTACACTCTTCAAGCTTATGCTATGATCATTGTTTTTCTATGAGAGATGTTTGATATGATCATATAACCTCCTATCCGGGTTATACAGGATATCCTCCTAGGCCACTTGTGTGGAAAAAGAGCTGTAATCAGGCTATTATACATAATCAATCTATGCAAGCGGGCTGTATGTCAGATATACTGCTGGTGTCTCTAGTCAATATCCTTTAATATAAGCCTCGGCCTTCGGCCTTGGCTTATATCAATGATATTGCCTCTCGACCCCCAGTATCCAGTACACAGTGGGTATATCTGTCCAACTGCCACACTGAAAGAGCAAGCAGGGGTCTGCAAGACTATTGGGTCACTAGAATTACCGTAAAAACCGCACCCCAACTTTGGGCCGATCTTATAAGCCACAGATGGCTCTTGAATGATTCCTGGGAAAACACACATATTAGCCGTTTTTTAAAATAAAAAATTTGGAAAAACTCTGCACCCTGACTTTGGGCCAATCCTTTAGGCCAATCTGACTAGCGTGCTAGCCAAGTTATGGCGGTTGTAGAGAGCTGCTTAGAAGAAGGCGTTTGGCATAATTTGTTGTAAATCTAATAGATATCTAAAAGATGAAACTATATAGGGTTAGAAAATTAAATCCCTCCAAAATTGTACATGTGAGTGGAGGTATTTGGTGGTTTACTATAATTAGGATAGCGGACAGAAATGAGGATAGTGCTTGTAAAGAGGTACTTACAAGTTACTATTTAACTTATCTAACCATACCTACTGGCTGTAATGTATTCATTGGGAGTTTATTAAGAAAAAATACCTCCCAAAATATTTATAAGGGTCAAAGGGGGGAGCTCAATGTACAACCGATCATGTATGTCACATGACGTACATGACTGGCTTGGAATGTCATGTAAACTTTTCTTATAACCCACAGCTTCACATGTCTCTGATTATATATATTTATACCTACATCATATGTAGGGGAGAGAGGGGCACGTTGAGCCACTTATGCACATTTATTTTTTTCCTGGCTTTATCAAGGTCATCAGAACTTTGATTTTATATATCTAGCAGTTACCTTATATCATTGGGCTATATGATGACCCATGGCAAAGCAAGTATGGTCATTTGTTGTATTTCTTTTGATTTTTTGAAAATAAAATCTTTGGGTGGTTCAATGTGCCCCATGGCCTGGGCAGGTTGACCCACCCACTGAGGCACCTTGAACCACATATCTTGAATGGTTCAGACAATCAGCAATATGGATTTATTATTGAAAGTTAAGGTTGAAATTCTTGCTATTGTTACTTTTGCATAGGATCGAACATCAAAAATACATTTTTAATGCATATAATTCATTAAATTATAGCTTCTAGTTTAGGCACTGGGTTGGAGCCTTACAAAGTTTCATTAAATTAATATAAACCATCTTCAGTGGAGTGTTGCTATTTGCACGTGTCATATAAATCTTTAATTTTATTCTTTTATGATATAAAAGGCTGTTCTGCTTCTGAGAAATGATACATCTGAGAATAAACACACTATAGATATGCTATGAAATGATTTATTATCACAACTAACAAAACATGTATTATATCATACTTGTATAACGAAAGTGTATATTAATATTGTGTTCCCTTCTGTGTGGTTTAATTCTAATGAACTATGGGTGGTTTAACCCATAGGCCAACTTGTCGCGTTAGCTTATGGTTGACCCAGAGATGGAACTGAGCAATATCATCTCATCTATTGCCTACAAGCTGACAAGGGGACCTTAAAAAGTCTGGCCTCTGGTGAAATGTGGTGATATTTTGTCCCTCTATGCATTGCACAAGCACATATGTGGTAAATAATGGAACTAGTCCTTCAAGACAGAGATTTTGGTACTTTGAGCATGGTTCAAGGTGCCCCAATTTTTGTGGTTCAATGTACCCCATGCTGACCATCATAGATAAGGTTGATTTAATTCAAATTACATAACACCTTCAGGATTAAAATCAGATTCTCCGCAAGCATTCAGATATATACTTTGACCTCCATATAGATCTTAGGCCAGCAATGTTTTGTAACAACATAAGAAGAAAAGTTTAACAATTGCAAATTCTTACTTTCAATGGCTTAAATCTTTCATGTTGTCTGAGCTTCTCCTCAGCATCCCAAAATAAATATGATGTTGCTGCTCTGAACTGTCTATATAAGGGGGTAGTCTGGTAGACAAACTGCTGAAAAATTCCCAAAGGAATAGCAAAGAGAGCATGTGGTTCAATGTGCCCAGGTGGTCAACGTGCCCCTCTCTCCCCTACACCTTGCTATGATTGATTTATGTTTTAAACATGGTCAAAAAGAGTAATTAAGGCAGTCATTAGATAATAGCCGATCATGTACGTCAGGTGAAGAACATGATTGGTATTAAAATGTCAATTGAAATTATATTAATAGTCATATCTACACATTTCTAACATATTACGTGATTTTATTTTGTTTTATCATGGTCAGAAAGGGTAAGGCAGTCAATAAATCACCAATCATGTACGTTACTATTGATGATTGTGAAAATGTTAATGCAAGATGGCAGTTTATATTAAATATGTTTAATGATAAATTAGATATCATGTGCCCCACCAAGACATTCAGAGTGAGGAAGGACAGGGCACCCTGGGTCACCGACCATATTTTGGAACTAATTCATGATAAAGACAGAGCTCTACAAAAGGCTATTAAAAGTAAGAAAGTTGAGGATTGGACTATATCTAGTACACTAAGAAATAGTGTTAACAAATTCATTAAAAAAGCCAAAAGTAAATATATACGTGACAGTCTTGAGCTCAACCAAAAAGATAGCAAGAAATTCTGGAGAATTATTAATGGTCTAGTTAAGGGTGACAGGGGTGTTCCTCACTTCAGGTTGAAAGACAATATCAGAGGCGTATTGGTGGAGGATGGAGACACTCCTGACTTCATTGACGATTTTTTCTTGAATATAGGCCCAAACCTTGCAAGGGATTACAATGATCCCTGGTCATATGATGGTGTTGAATACAATATGGGACTTGCAAATATCATGACTGGTAATGAAGAAGTGATTAGGTTAATCAAAGGAATTGATGTAACTAAGTCTTCTTGTATAGATGGTATATCAGCCTCCTCTCTTAAAGATGCCATGTTAGCAGTTCCTGGTCACATTACTAAATTGTTTAACGAGTCTTTAATGACTAGCACTATACCAGACTGTTGGAAGATTGGGACTATAGTTCCATTACAAAAGGAAGGGGATAAGGCTGAGGTGTCCAACTTGAGACCAGTAACGTTGCTACCTATCATAGGGAAATTATTAGAAAAGATTGTTAATGATAGGTTGGTGACTAATTTGGAGGAAAATAACATTCTTGATCCAAAACAGGGAGGTTTCAGGTCTGGACACTCTACCATTAACACTGTTGGTTATTTCATTGATGATATATATAGAGGGTTGAATACGAGACAATACACCCTATCAACATTTGTGGATCTGAAGAAGGCTTTTGACACAGTAAATCACACAATTTTATTAGAAAAATTATCAAAAATGGGTGTTGGGGGGCTTCTCCACAAATCGTTATCCAGCTATCTGTCTAATAGGAAGTAACGTACATCAGCTAATGACAAGTTATCTAGGGAGGGTCTAGTCACCTGTGGAGTCCCTCAGGGCTCTATCTTGGGACCAACATTATTTCTTATATATATTAACGACTTGGGAAAAGTTGTAAAAAATTGTCCTCTATTCTTATATGCAGATGATACTGTAGTATCAAACACTGGTCATGATCTGGAGCTGCTCACTGCTAAAATGGAGGAAGACCTGTTGGTCCTTAAAAAATGGTTCAGGAAAAATAAATTAACGTTAAATGCAAAGAAAACTAATTATATGATTTTTGGAATAAGAGCTAAATTAAAGGAGATTCATCATCATACACTCCACTTTGGCAGGACTGCTATAGAAAGGGTACAAAGTGTAAAATACCTAGGTATTACTCTTGACCCGGTACTCAACTTCAATAAGCATGCAGAAGGCATATTTAGAAAAATTGTGTTTAAAATCTACAAATTAGCTTTTCTGAAAAGATGTATGTCTATACCAGTCAGACCAAAAATGTACAAGACCATGATTCTCCCACACATCGATTGTGGATTATTATGATGTAGCAGGCAAGTTTATTTTGGATAAAATTCAGATAGCCGAGAATAAAGCCTTAAGAATGTGTCTAGGGGTTGATAGCAGGTATCTTACCATACTTACACATCGAGAGGCAGCTATTTCATCCCTTGCTCCACGTAGGAGAATGCATATTCTCAACGTTATGTTCAAACAACAGGGTAACCCCTCCATTGTGAACCTTAGACCTATCTACACCAGAGCACACGATGCCTTATTGTTTACTACAATTAAACCAAAAAATGAAACAGCCAAGAAAAGTGTGTTATACAGAGGTGCACTGTTATGGAATGATCTGCCTGTACATATCAGATCCATTGAGTCATACGAGGAATTTAAGCTGGATAGGAAAAGGTGGCTAGGGAGTACTAACTATGTATGAAGTAGCAGATGCTTTGCTACTGAAGCCTATCCATTACTATGAGTAATAAGAATATTAATTCAAAACTACCCGGTATGAATTGTGTGTAGTGTTATGTATTGAAAAGATTTTATTATAATACAATGGTTATAACTCAGTGCCTTTATGATTCCATTGTTGGTACAGGGAGTGGCCCTTCCCTGATATCTGGTCTATCCACAATTTGTAGTAGTATTGTATGTAAACATGAGGAAATGTTAACAGTATATTCTTGTATTACACTGTAATTATTGTATACATGAAGCAGGCGATTATGATGACTGCAAGTGTGTTTTACATCTATGTTATTCAAGCTCCCTGTTACACTTTATCTCATATACCTTATAATAGCTAAGTAATGTGTATCTTCATTAATTGATGCTGGTGTCGGATATTTTCGAGCTGAACAAGTTCTTTCTGTACACCAGGATAAAATAAACGGGTTTGGGGTGTTTACTCCAACTCATACCCTAAAAAGTTACTGATCATGTACGTCACATGACGTACATGATCAGTATTGAAATGTCAATTGAATTATCTTAATAGTCGCATCTACACATTTCTAACATATAACATATCAAGACACACATCATATGTACACCTTGGTATGATTTATTTATGTTTTAACATGGCCAGAAAGGGTAAGGCAGTCAATAGATCACCGATCATGTACGTCACCGATCATGTACGTCACCGATCATGTAAGTCACTGATCATGTACGTCACCGATCATGTACGTCACCGATCATGTACGTCACCGATCATGTACGTCACCGATCATGTACGTCACCGATCATGTACGGCCACCGATCATGTACGGCCACCGATCATGTACGGCCACCGATCATCTACGGTCACTTTTCAGTTGCACTGATTTGGTGAGAGTGAGCAACATGTAAGTGGAGATATTTATTAGTTCACCAGAATTAGGATAGTGGACATCAATGAGGATAGCAGTTGTTGAGAGGCAGGTATAAGAAGACAACGGGTATTTGTCTGTAAATCTAACATATATGTAAAATATGAACCTATAAAGGGTAAAAAGAAATCATCCAAAATTGTACATGTAGGTGGAGGTATTATTCGGGATAACACAGTTAGGATAGCGGACATAAATAAGGATAGCGCTCATAGACAGTTGGTTGGAACAAGAGAAATATCATAAATAATGTATGAAGTGGCTTTAATGCATCATGCCCTTGGTAGTCATGCTGCATTCAAGCATCATGACGGCATGATGCACCAATGCAGCAACGGAGAGTGACTCAGTGGGCTGCATTGGTGCATCATGCCGACAAATGTCATATTTTAGCAACATGCCGTCCTAAAGGGGTTAAAGCAGATCAGAGTCTTTGATTAACTCTTTAAGGACCGCATGATTCTAAATGTTTAGTTGTAATTGAAGAGGGCTCGTGACAAAGAGATTGATCAATCCTATGACCATCATTAATCTTCGGATAAAATGGGGGTTGAAATCTGGTGTGTAACTAAGTATACTACCCCTCATAACAGAAAGAGATAAAAAGTGAGACATTCCCTCACCCACTCCTCCAGCCCTAATGGCAGGAATGGGCTCATAACCATTATCTATCACCTTATACCAATAAGAAGCCTGCCCAAAATTGTAGCGTCCATATGACTTTGAAGGCAGCATAGCACTTTAATGCATAATGCCTAGTTTTAATATGATGGCTAAATGCAGCCCTGTAACTCCTCACTGCTGCATTCAAGAATAATGCCAACCCAGAGTCTAAGCATCATGCATGAATATAGCCCTAGTCAGTTGCTCACCAAGACTGCAATCATGCATCATAATGACAAAGAGTATAAAATTTAAAAGCGCTATGTGGCCATTAAAGGGCTAAGATCTTAACAAGATGAGATGCAACTCTCTGAGTGCATCTTACCCAAAACGAAATCCCATGAAGATCTTCTGAGGATTAAACTGCTTTGACCAAGAATGGCATTTGCTTTCCCAGCCCCCTCTTTTTGTGTCACAGTAGGCAGCCATTAAATGAGCAGTGCCCTGCCTGTACTTAACAATGAGTTTAGTGTCCGAAGGTTTCTAACACTAATGTACGGAGAATCCCCAGTACTTTACTGTGCTGAGGGCAGTCGTGAAGTACAGTATTTTTACTTTCACATTGCACATTTCCTTTGAGTATGGCTGTCTATGGAGGCAACACAAGTTCAGAAAGCTAGTGTTTTTTTACTACTTCGCAACCTAGCACTAGTCCCCTGCGACATCACTGTCTGAATGTCTGCATTTAGGTAAACTAAATATGGATTAGCAAACATTTTAAGCATAATTATACACTGCAAAAAAGGGGCTTAGGTTTTAAACATGTTTAGGTCTAAACATATTACTAGGTTCGTGTCTTTGAATACGTCTGTTTAGGACTTAAACACTTTTATTCTAAACACCTAAACACTTTTATTGAATATGTTTAGATGTTTAGTATTTAAACAGTATGCAGAATTGGTGTTTGAGATGTAAACATGTAGTGTTTAGATCATAGTATATCAACCACATACCAGATGGCAGCTCTGTGGTTGACTGTAGTTTCTACAACCACTCGAATGTTATTGTGGATCTAAAGGTGCTTAAATCTGATTGAATCAACTTAAATTGCATGAGATACAAAAGGATAATAATACTCATTGCAGGATTCAATGGTTGAATGCTATATCACTATGATTGTGATGCAATAAAGATAGATCTGCTACATAGACACCTCTTTCAAGAACTCTAAGAATGGATAAAGCATTATCTTCCTGAAGGTCTGTTGTATTCACTCAAGGCTGTGTCTATGTTAAAATAGAGGCCTATGTGAAATAGTGATGCATGTACATTGGCTCATGGGGGGAGGACTGCTAGAAGTCTCTTCAAGACACTATGTATGTATAGAAATAAAATAAATTAGGAATCTATTCAAATATCAGTATCTAAACATAATGATAATCTACATGTCTCTAGACACACCACTTTTATCCGTAAACACTTGACAGATAAACACAATAATATGCTAAATTCTTGAATTCTTAATGCTTCGTTGTCCTAAACATATTGCTTTAAACACATAAATGTCTAAGCACTGAGCTAAACATATTATTGGTCTAAACATGTTTAGGAACATATTGTGTGGATGAAAACGGGGCAGGAATGTGTTTAGGATTGTGTTTAGGATCTAAACACCTTTTTTGCAGTGTATGATTTGGGTAAATGCCACTCATAGCCACTTTAAAAAAAAAAGGTTTATTGACCATAAATTCATGTAAAGGTAGAACACGTTCTGCCAAAATGGTCAGTGGAGTGGGAAAAAATATACAGGTGCTATAATACATGAAATACTTCACAAATCAGAAATATTCAGTTCCTCGTTTAAAAATTGTTCCTTTTTATTATATACTGTGGGACCCATGTCCACTTCTCTCAGGCGTAGAACATGGGACCCAGTGTTTATAGTGATCCTCAGTTTCTGCATACATGCATAGCTTGCGCATAGCCAATAAGCAGACATTCTAAACAGTCTTTATCCCTTAGGGGCCCAGTGGCGTGAAAATGGCGTAAAATGGCGTATTTTGCACATATCTTTAGTCCTACATGGTTCTATCACATAAATATTAAGTGTAGACAACTGTGAGACATACCAATGTCTCCGGGGTGACCTCAGCTTTTCATCCATGGGCGTACATTAGTTATCCGAAATGTATTACCAGTTTTACAGCAATTAAAGTAGGAAAATCATAATAGATATCTCCAATTTCAAGTTTCCCACTGGCTGTAGCTGAGTATTCTCCTCACATCATAATAATATTAGTTGTTATCTTGGTTATTATCATACATTTTTTCATGCAATTTGGAAAATGTACATCAGATTATGTAACTGATGTCAATTGGTTATGTATCATTCCCATTTTGGGGATGTGATGTAAGAATTCCATTGTTGCCATGGCAACGGAATAAAGGGTTCCTCCATGGCCCAAAGTACAGCCAATTTAAGGCACAATTTGATAAATCTAACAAATGGAACGTTTCTGGTTGCTATGGTTACCGAAAATATGATTTTTTTCATACAGGGGGTTCAGCATGAGAAAGGTTACTGCAACAGCTTTGAGGAAATGTAATATAAACCCTATGTCCGGACAAGAAATTCCACTGTTATAGATTTACATAGGGTATACTAATTATGCTGCAGATATCTGACTTTGGTCAAATTGTTCTGGGCCCCTAAGGGTTATGTAGGACACAATTACTAATGCACTTACAAACAACTTAAGTAGTTGTTATGACATTTTGCCATTTTGGATTGTGGCTAATAAATAATTACTTATTTATATCAGTCCTTCTGCCTTGAAAAAGGTTTTATTATACGAGTAGTAGTGGCGGAGCTATCCTTTAGCAAGGTCACTATTTTAACAGTAAGTGCCTTTCGTACAATGAAAAAAATAGAATATGCTTCTATAATAGAGAACCACCTTCTTGAGCTTGGTCTTGAAACTGTGGATGCTTTCAAAGAGTTGGAAACCTACCGACCCTTTATTTTCTTGCCATGTTACCTGAAACATTTTTTTTTGGCCTCATAGATAAGCATGTTGCTGTACAGCCAGTATAAACTTACTCTATGTACACGAAAGGCTGCAGAAAGACAAAACAACATCTTACTCTATAATCACAATTCCACGCAAGCCACCCACATGATAGCTAGGTGTGGAGCAGCATGATATGAGTGGGGATAGGGATTGACACATATATGTAGATGGTAAACCTGTTAATCCAGGGGGCTTCATGTGGAGGCTTAAAATTACTGAGAAGCTGGCATCATTATTGGAAGGACTGACATTGGGTATCAATATATGTATATGATAAGCCCTGCTCGACACTGCATGTGAGCTTCAATTAGGACGACGACCTTCTTATCTAAATCCCTATGGCTAGTTTAACCCACAAAACTTGAGCTGCCTTATCCCTTTGAGAACGGCATGATGCAATAATGCATCATGCCATTTCTCGTCATGATGCAAGCATAATGCCGACCCTACGGGGTTGGTGCATCATGATGACAAATATCATCTTTTAGCGACATGATGTCCTTAAAGGGTTAATGATAGTTATAGAGGCTCCTTCATGGACTTAAAATCTTAAAATCAGGTACAGTAGTCTGTATACTGGGATAATGTTTTAAAATTCTGTCTTCGAGACATCAATTACTCGGAAAGAGATAATGAGGAGGGGGGGTGGAGTTGGAGATGTAGCTCCCTGCGATCATTGCACTCATCATGTGGTAGGCTGCCGCTTTTTTCTACAGCTCTTTCTTTATAATTATTTATAATTCTGTTTGTGTATAATGTCCAGTGACTCAGCTATCAGACTCTACTGATTTTAAATAATAACGTGGACCTGCTCTTATCATCTTAAATTGGCTGTACCTGACCCAGACCTGATCTTTGGACAGAGGCAAAGTGGGATATTGGCATTAGGAAATGCTTGGACAATCCATCAGAGCAGTCTACACTGCAACCCTTGTACCACTACCCGCCTTTCAGTCTGCAAGATAACACACAAAGCATCTACAGGGGGCCAAAGAGAAAAACGATGAAATTATTATAGGGAAGGCAAGCTTAACCCACAGGGAAATGAAAAGGGCTTTTTCATGTGCACTCAGATATCTGGACAATATTTGACAGGATGATTAAGTTGTGCCCAGCTTTATTGGTTATTTTACGCTACAAAAGATAGTCATATTTAGTCTTCTGTCCAGTATTCAGAACAAAATTCTTAATTGGTATTTCTCAATGACGTGTTAATTTTCATTTCCAATCCTTTAAGGACGGCATAGAGGATAAATGCATCATGCCCTTGGTCTGCATGGTGCTTGAATACAGTCCTGGCGAGCAACTCTCCAGCCCTGGTTGCATTCAAGCATCATGCCGCCCCTACAGGGTGGAGACACTCCCGAAGGGTCGGCATGCTGCAACAATGCAGCATCGGCGAGTTACTATCCAGGGCTGCATCGGTGCATCATGATGACAAATGTAATCTTTTAAGGACATCAGATTCTATCCTTAAAGGGTTAATGTCACAGCTACTGAACATGTCAGAGGTAGTTGATGATGAAGATTAATGTATTGAGAAGAACTAAATTAATGTTTTTGGTTGAAGCAATTTCAGTCATCAGTAAGCTTCCAGAAGGAATGCTGAGATACTGGTTCTCACTCCAAAGGCAAATAGCTGTTAAAGGCCCTCTTCAATTAATCAGACCACCGAGATAGCCAGCACCCTATACGTAACCTCTCACTTCTCAAACCCAGCTGTGATAACGAACAAGCGTTATTTACAGGTCTTACCTTAAACAGCACTGGGTATTGTTCCTGATGGTTATGTAATGAGTTTATTCGTCAGTCAAATTTATTGAACCGGTATCTAGAGAAAATGACGAGAGGAAAAAGTTATGCAGGCCTATGAATAAGTCCTATAGAGGTGTTTTTTTGTAAATACTGGTCTCTGTGAGGGATATCGCTCATCAACATGACATTCTCTCACCAGCTACTCATAACTTTGTCAGGGACTGGCTAATTAATAGTCATTATCTATCTCCTTAAAACCAATAAGAAGCCTGACCAGAATGGCACCATACTTAACCCTTTGAGCCCTGCATAGCACTTTGAGCAAGTATGATGCATGAACACAGCGCTGGTCAGTTACTCCCCACTGCTTCATTCAAGCCTCATGCCAACCCTCAGGGGTTGATACACTCCCTGAGGGTCAGAATGATGCATAAATGCAGCCCAGTAAGGCAGTGTTTCCCTTAAAGTGTTTATACTTTAACAGAGTGCGTTCACCCTGTTTGCGTGCAACTCACCCACAGTGAAACACTACCAAGGTCTTCAGAAGATTAAACTGCCTTGACCATAAACAGACTTTGCTTTCTCAGCCCCTCAATCTGTGTTAGTCTCAAGACCATGGAACGTGCAGTTCCCTGCCTCTACTCAGTAAAGGGACCAGTATCCTAAGGTATTTCAAAGGTTTATACAAGCTCTAACGCAAATATAAAGTTGAATGTTGCTGGTGACAGAATGTATTAAAGACTTGACTCTGTCACCAGTGCTAGGATAGTAGCGTATAGCAGCGCTGACTACAAAATGGAAACCGTAGGCCGCCAGATTTAAATGAGGTATAAATGAACTAAAAGATAAAGATAGGCTGACAACTTTGATCATTTTTTAACAACAGGGGGGAAAGGTGAGTTTTGGCCCCTCGATTGGTGGGGGGTGTAAAAATTGTGCATGCTCCGCGCGAAAAACCCCACCCCCCTGTTGTTAAAAAATGATCACTCGCTTAGTCCGGCTGGGATTCGAGGCAGATTAGGGGCCTGCACTGACCCTCTCACAGTAGGAGGTGCAGACCCACCCCTATACACCCCCGGGTGACCCCTGCCAATCTCCACGGGGTGTGAGGGGAGATGTATTACATTATATTTGGTTTGCACCAGGATGCGCTGATATATATGTACAGTAATAATGTCCCACTGTATACCTACTGTATGGACAGTTAGTTCTAAGTTGAAGGGTCTTGTAGCGTGTATTGGTGCAAATGTGACTTGAAGATTTGGCATTAGAGCTGTTACTCGAATATTCTAAATAATTACATGAACTATCACCTGAAGAAGACAAGTTCTGTTTGCTAGCAACCTACGAGAAATTGTGCATATTGTCACAATTTTCAGTCATCCACTCAGTCTGCAATAAAGATAGTGCCAAGGGCCAGATTCTGCCTTACTGACAAAAATGTCATCATAGAAATTACCTGTGTAGATAGATTGGTCTTGTGGATTAGAGGAATGCGACCAGGGGAGGGGGGGGGGTAACCTACAGGCAAATTACAAAATGTGTTTCCATGCACACTCAGCTATCTGGACCATTTTTGTATTGATTGTTTGGTTGAGATCAGCTTTATTGGTTATTTTTATGCCACAGAAGAAAGTTATTTTATTCAGTCATCTGACCGGTATTCAGAACAACAAACTTAATTGCTATTTCACAATGGCATTTTAATTGCTGTTTACAATCACAAATCAGACAAAAACCTAATTATCTGGTGAACATGTCAGGGTAATTTGATATTTAAGTTGCGGGGGAAATGTGGAAAGAAAAATTCGATTTAAACAATTTTGTCATTAGCAAGCTTCTAGAAGGGATGACAAGGGCCTCTCCCAAAGGCAATGACTTTTAAAGAGTCATTTATGAACAGTTAGTGAGACAGCCAAACTAGCCAGCCTGTGCACCATAACCTCCCACCTCCCAACCCCAGCACTGATAACTAACAACAGTAATTAACCTGTTGTTGGTTTTTGCTTCAACCCAACCATGTATTCTTCCTGATGATTGTGTTGATGTAGTTTTGAACCCCTTGGTTCTGGATGTTTGGCAGTCAATTTCAATGAGCTCTTAAAGGCATATGTAAGCATTAAACAAGATACCTTAGAATTAATGCTCTTGTTTTTTTGAGTAAGAGAACAAATAACGATCTCTGTGAGGGAGATCACTGTTTTGCATGGCATTCCCTCACCCACTCCTCCCGAGTCTGACGGGAATGGCCTCATAATCATTATCCGCCCCGTAAACCAATGAGAAGCCTGCCGCGAATGGTACCATCCATGAGACTTGAAGGGCCGCAGAGAGCTTGAATGCATTTTGCTTTTTGCTATCATGAAGTGACTCCCACTGCAGCATTCAAACATCATGTCGACACTCTAAGGTTGAAATACTACTGGGCTTAAACACTCCCACACGGTCCGCATTTTTCATGGAAGTAACCCTGGCAGGTTGCTCACTAAGTTTACATTCATGCAACATGAAGGCGAAGGGCAATGTGCATTGGAATCCTATGTGACCCTTCAAGGGTTTAAGACTTTAACAGGGTGCTTTGACCCTGTACGTGAGCAACTTATCTACGCTGAAACCCGATGAAGATATTCTTAGGATTAAATTGCTTTGACCATGAATGGATTTTGCTTTCACAGCCCCTCAATGTGTAAGACTGGGAAGCCATTATAGGTAAAACTCTTGCTACCTGTCCATTTTAATAAGGTTTAATCCAAGTCCTCTCGAGTAAGGCATTAGTCATAATGTTGTTATGCCACATTTTTAATAGCACTTGGTCATGCCTGACCAATGTCCCTATTACTGACCTGGGCTGGCCCTACAGACTAGGGGCTGGGGCTTAGATATTTTGTGTGCCTGTAAAGCGGTCTGTGAGGCCCCTATCCCTCAAAAGGCCCCTATCCCTCAAAATTGGTACGTTTGAGGGATAGGGACCGGGTGAAGTCCCTATATGCCAAACAGCCCCTATCCCTCAAAATGGTTTGAGACATAGGGCCCATGTGAAGTCCCAAAGCCACAAATATTTTTTCCATGTCCCTATCCCTCAAAATGGTCTGAAATAAGGGAAACAGGAGGGCCTAGACTGGCTGAGGTCTGTGAAAGCTGTCCTGGAATCCTATAAGGGATGTATCACTGTCACAATGTACCAGTCACAATATACTACCAAGGTGGTCATGCAGTGGTCGAGCAGTGGTCGCAATGTACCCCGGGGGGTATACTTGAATTTTTTCTGATACGGGTGTGCGGCTGGACCAATGACAACCCTTACCCTTGCTAGCGAGATTTTGCTTCAAAAACCTTCCCTTGCTAGGCACTTTTGAAGAGGAAAAATACAAAATGTACAATGGATGACTAATTTTACCACAAAACTTTAGCTCTGTTGGCAAAATTTAGAAAAAAATGGGCAAAAGTGGGACATTTTCGTAAAATATAGGTCATTTTGGTGGAAAAGTGACCCTTGCTAGGGTGATTTTGTTGAAACTAGACCCTTGCTATTTTTTCTCAGGACCCTTGCTAGGGAGATTTTGTTGAAAAAGTACCCTTGCCAGCCGCACAACCGTGTATACAAAATATGCTTAGTGCCCCCGCCCCCGCTCCATCCCCACCCCAAGTGACTGACCATCTGCTTGACATCAACATACTGTGGTCAGTACAGGCAGGAGGAGGAGGAGGGAGTGTGGGTTCTCAGCGGTTTAGGTTGGAAAATATACCTCATACCTTATTGTGAGGCCTACTTCCTTGCTGCAGAAGCAAGAAATAGTAATAGAAATTATTACAAAGGTTTTTGATGGATAGGGCTTTTGATACTTAGGGATTGTTTGTAGGATAGGGGCCTGACATGTCCCTATCCCTCAAATGGCCCCTATCCTACAAATATTTGTGAGATAGGGGCTGTTTAAATGTGGTCCCTATGTCTCAAAATTTTGTGGGATAGGGACTTTTTGCTATATAGGGACCTGAGGTGGGCCCTAAGTCTCAAACAGCCCCTATCTCACAAATATTTGAGGGATAGGGGCCTTTTGAGGGATAGGGGCCTCACACGGTCAGCTTCCAGAAGTCTCTGACACTCTTCACAGGGTTTGACTGATTGTATGATGGGAATCTCTCTCCTTTCAATTTCGAGTTGTTCGGATACATTATGTATACTTTACTAGAATTACATTCGTTTTTAACACGGAAGCAGCTTGAACACAACATCAGTTCAAGAAGCTGATCAGGATTTTAGTGACGACTGTCCCAGCATTATTTTCCTCTACTATATAATGCTAGCAATAGTTCAGAGCAAGTCTAGCATGTGGTCTTAGTCCTGAAATCACTTCACACCATTCTAGAGATTATAGCATTACAGGAACGATTCATGCCATCTGAAGCCAAAAGCGGAAGGGCGACACTATCAAAGCCCTTAAAGGAAAGGAAATATCATTTAACTAAATTTAGGGAAGAAATGAGTATTTTGCTCTTAATGATGTAGATGATCATATTCCATGCCTATTTCAAGTAAAAGTTAATTCAGATGGTTGGAATGATATTCTCCACAAAATGAGAAGATAGACTCAGGTTTAAATGTAAGCTTTTGGACGGTAAACGTACACTGATATTCTTTATGATATAGCAGTCTCAGTCAGTACTGATCAACTTCCTTAGTCAGTTTTTGGCTCCCTATACGAGCAACCCAGGTTAGTTAATATTGTCAGACTGTTAAGTACTGACCAACCCACCTTAGTCTTCCACTTTTGAGTAAGTTCCTTTCAGTAAGGTATTAATCTTCTTCTTTTTTGAAATTAATGTTGTTTTACCTCAGTCCTTTTTGAATAGCCCTTGGTCATGCCTGACCAATGTCCCTATGCCTAACCTGGGATAGCTGCTACAACCTAAAGCCCGGTGCATTTAGCTTTTAGCTTTCTGTGTAGGATCCAACAATGTGTGACTGTTCATCTAAATCCATATGAAGACCTCAAAAATAATAACCTTACTTCATTTACACATTAGGAGGCACTATAATCATGATCCCACGCAAACAAGTCATATGATATATGGGTGTGGAATAACGTAATACAACTGAGTATGGGGATTGACACATATTCACTGTAAAGGGTAAATTGTTCATGCAGGGGGCTTATATAGAGGCCGTAAATGCCAGAGAAGCTGTCATCATTATAAGGTATACAATGTACTTACATTGGGTTCAATGATATATAATGGGTGCTTCCTCGAAACTGGCTGTCAGCTTCAATTAGGACCAATGCCGTTGAACCATACACACATGATATGGCTTTGTACCAAAATCCAAATGTCTAAGGCGCCCAACAAACAAGTTGTGTTTAGGTAACCCGATCTGCCCTATCATTTTGGCCCAACCCTAATTTTTTTTAGATTTACCTTGGTGTAGGGTACCTAATGACCCAAGGACCTACTAGTATCAGACTTATCACATGTTGTGGGATAAGAGGGGAGGATAGTCACATTGATGTGTCTTATTCTTTGTATAGCAGATAATGACAACATTCAGGAAATGATAATGCCCCAATTAGACTTTGTATATGGATAGTGGGTATATTAGTTACAATAAACATGATAATTGGCAGTGGGAAATATGTCAACTGTAAGCATGTTGCAAATAAGAAGTATCCTTCCTTCAACTTACCTCATCATCTCAAAACATAATTTATTTAAAAAGAAATCGACCTACCTACCCTATTATTTTGGGCATGTTACCTGAACATGACTCATATTTGGTTTGGCCTAATTTTACCAAAGACCCATGAGCTGCGTTGAGTAGCAGACATTGACTGTCATTTAACCCTTTAGTGCGACATAATGCATTTATGCATCATGCCCTTGGTCGTTATGATGCATGAATGCAGCTCTGACGAGTAGCTTGTCAGTGCTGCATTCAAGTGTCATACCGACCCTATGGGATTGAAACACCCCTGTAGGGTCGTCATAAGGCACCAATGCATCATGACGACAAACGTCATCTTTTAGCGAAATATGTAGCCTACTGAAACGGCTATTCAGAAAACACCTCGAAATAGTACATGCAGCATAATATTATGTATGTGTCAAGAGATCAAGGTTAGACATTTCCAAACCCATAGGCTGTAAAATGCTGAATGTTCGTTGTTAGTTTATCAGCAGCAAGGCAGTGCTAGAGAGACATTTGCCAGAACTGCATCTGTGCATCCTTTGTGAGTGTATAAACCCTGTCGGGCCAGACTGACGCGTTAATAGCACTGGCAAGTGACATGCCCGTGTCAGGATGGGGCTATTGTATTTAAGGAGTAGACGAGTCCAAATACACTTGAATACTTTTATTATAGAACGGATAGCTATTCAACTAGAGTATGGGGACTTGGTACTATGGTGCATGGTATAAGGAATACATGAGTTTGAGTTTAATGTGTTTTATGATGTAGAGTATAGTATAGGTTGATGAATGTGTTTCCTCAGGGCAGGAGAGTGGAAGACGGAGTGCTCCAACTCAATCCTCCCTCCAGCCTATCGGTAATCCATCTCAGGAGTGTTTGGACACCAATCATGGGGTATTTCGAAATATGTATGAGCTGATCCAGTAGGGGCCCAGAGGGTTTCCTCGATGATCGCACATACTAAATTCATGTATCACACAGAGAAATAGTTGCAGAATGTGAGAGGTAGCTGGAGGCATGAATATGATGTCGTATTATGCTACACTGTGAATAGTGAACCCAAAAATATGTCTTTTTATACTGTAAAGCTAACAATAGATTATGCTGCCCATATACACTAATACGTAGTATAAACTGCAAACCCACAGCATAATCTACTGCCCTTTTACGCTAATACCATAGGTAGTATGTTACGGCCAGTGTTAAGGCCTTAACACTTTTGTTTTAGAACCACTAATCATAATTGTTATTATTCTAAATTGGGATACTATTATTATCATAAGCACTATACTATATAATTCTGACCTACATCCAAGCTAAGCTTAACCCCCCCCCCTCCTACTCAAGCACTCCCACCTGAGTTGAGACCAGGGGCTTCCGGTGCTTCCCCCCAACCCACCTGATCGATCCCCAGCCAATCATATTAGAGATGTCACCATAACCCATCAATAAGCAGATGACTGGTTGTGAAATTTAGCCTTGTCAGCAGCTCCTGATGTTCTATATTGACTACCGGTAATTCTGGGTATGCAGGACACAAGGAATTATATGCACTTTGGGCTGGATTAAACCTGCCTTTTTATTAACATGATTATTAACAATCCAGCTTGGCGCGCGAACAACCTCGCCAATAGTGGAAACAAGGCTCACTCGTTTCTAACCATTGACTACCGGTAATTCTGGGTATGCAGGACACAAGGCATTATATGCACTTTGGGCTGGATTAAACCTGCCAACACCCTGACTTACAACAATATATCTCATACATACATACAAATTTATTATTTCCTACACATTTCATCAGATACCATTTTGTCCAGATTAGTTCTGGAAGATAAGGGCTTTGCTAAGTAGTTAAACTAGCCCAGTGTTAAACTAGCCCAGTCTCCCATCTGCCTACTGTCTTCTAAAGGAACACCACAATGATGCAGAAAAACTGCACCTGAACGACGTAAAGAATGGCAACCAGCCCCTTTAACACCCATATAAATAGCAGAGAGCAAACTTTTAAGGTATTTATTTAGCACCGGATAAGTAAGAGGAACTGTAGCCCCTGAGACCTTTAGCATAAACACAGGTGAATCAGCAGTAACAGATGGACAGTCATTAAAATGATTTTTTAACAAGGTTGCCGCACACAAAGGAGAACCCAGGGCATACGTAACAGGGACTAAATGCACACGCTGTCCATATTGGATGGTCTTGGAACTAGAAATCCTAAGTAATACACCCCAATGCATTAAGGTGAGAGAACTTCTACGCAAAAAATTACCCTCCGGCTTCAAATTATTTGGTACCAGATTACATTTCCTCAGCAAGGAACGAAAGCTTGTGGCTATACACGCCCACATACATCTCTCGTTTACACTAAGACAATACACATACAAAACATATTCATTAGATTTTCCAGAGTCAAAGTAACACGGGTAGGCACAGGATCACCCAGTAACCGCCTGATACCTTTTAAAGTAGTGGAAAAAATGAAACTCAAGCAAATGTCGGATACATCATATCCAAAGTACTTATTAAAGCTGATAACCCCTGACACATAATTATCTATGGTGACATAACAAAGTGAATCTGACAAAAATCCAATGAATTTACACATTATATCCACTGTAGTAGGAACAACCGCTACCATGATCAGGGCACAGAAAGAAATATATTTTTCCATTGAGACGCCTTGGTCTTCCACGTCGACTCTGCCCAACAATATGAGCGCACCCTAGCTGCTTTTGCCTCCAACCTCTGACGC
Organism: Harmothoe impar; assembly: GCA_947462335.1. Lineage (NCBI taxonomy): Eukaryota > Metazoa > Annelida > Polychaeta > Phyllodocida > Polynoidae > Harmothoe > Harmothoe impar. Next base: position 41,542,483 of record OX381715.1, read on the forward strand.
AACAGCAGTGCATCTGGAAAAACACAGACCCGTAGGTATTTTCATATTATTATCAGATAAACGAGACAGAGCATCAGCAGTAATATTAAGCTTCCCTGGAACATGCACACACACAATATGGCAATTAAATAATCCACTCAGCCAAAATATCCCACGCAAAATAGACATTGCAATATTATTTGAGCTTTTTCCCATATTAATACCCGTCACCACCTGAGTATCATCTGAATGGCAAATGACTCTGCAGTTCCTTCAAGCTGGCCCCAACCTCCACAAAGATTCTATCATGGGGTAAAGTTCCTGCACATTGATATTGTCTGGGATGTCTTCTCCAGGGCAGTGGCAGAGTCTCCACCCCACACCGAGCCGAAACCTGAGCCGGACGCGTCCATATAAAAGTTCACAGTGTCCTGTACTCTGCGCTCTACCATCTTGGCTTCCCCATTAAACCAAGTGGCAAAGTCTCTCCACCAAGCTAAGTCCAGAAAAAGTTCTTGGAGAGGGTGATACGTCTCTTATTAGCTGAGAAGGCCGATAATAACCCAATAATTCTAATTAACAAAAACATCGTCCAAATAGCAAAAACATTTGAAACCATTAGCGTTCATATACCTAGTGACAGCATCAGTGAGGCTAATGAATATGAAAGGCGAAGCTCGAGCCCCGAACGACAAAAAATTATCTTCTATGTACACATTCCTGCCTCGTACACTCCAGGCCAGACCCTGGAACTTTCTATCACTTGGACGAATCATACATGTATGGTACGCCGCCTCCACATCTGTTACAGCGAGAAAGCACCCTTGGGTGAGACAAATCTCATCTATGCTACAAAATTTGAAATTATTGAACGTACAATACATATGATTATTAATAGAAATGCCCTCAGGCCTGCTAGGATCAGTGATGGGGCGGTACCCACCAAATGACTTTTCAACTGCTCCTAAGGCGTGAACACAATGAGCTTTCCTATCTACAATACTAAGCTTACCTAAACTCAGCTCTTTTACAATGATATCATCCATGAACTGGAAGGCTTCTCCGGTGGCAGAATTATATTAGGACATTCATACGTAGATATATCAGCCTGAGGGTCAACAATTTGAAACCCATGCATAACCCTGTCTAACAGAAACAAGCTGTCAAAATCCCAATCATCATGAGTACCGGTACAACCACCAGAGAGCATGGCCCTCCAACCACAGGGTTTGAATTGAGATACTACCCCTGCTACCGTATGTACACTGTTAATGTCCCATAAAGGCCTATAACTAGCATAAGACAATAATGAAGAGTTAATACTGTCCGAGCAGATGATCTGATCGTCTCTAATAATGCCATAGGAGGCCACATCACCGGGGGGATCTTGAGTGAAGTCTACCGCTATCCTCCCCCGCCTGCTGCTGGTGAGCAAAAGGGGATGACGACTGGTAATGTTGCTGTTGCTGGTCTTGACTTTGTTGATGGTACGACTGTTGCTGCGTCCTACTCTGCTGTTGCTGTGCCTGCTGTGTGCCGTTGCTGTAGCTACATCCCCCTTTTGCACAATGAGGGCCTCTGCATACACAGCAAACGTGAAATTTATGACAGGGGCTGTAGTGGCAAGCTTTGAAATTCCAGCTCGCGCACACGTCATCTGGACACCAGATCCTCGGGGTTGAAGGCTTGCTGGAGCCACCACCTGGCTTCCCGGTCCGTGCTGAACCCTGAAGCATCTTCATCGCTTCCACGTAAGCCCGAGTGCTCTCTATACCAAAGTGTGTGGCGTTTGGGGTATGCTCTGCCGCCAGGTAATTAATCTGCCCAGAAGCCACTTTAGATGTGACATCATGTTCATATTTGGCTACAGCTTTCGGCATATATGTGGGACGGATCTCCTTGAGAGTAATATACTTAAAATGTTCCAGGTAGCCCTGCAAGTCGAATCTGGAGTCATTTGCCTTCAGCAAATTAGCACTCTCATCTTGTACGGGTAGACCTCCAGCGGTAGCGTCAGTGCCAGCCAGCCCTAACGCCTGTAAGCCTAATCCCACTGACTCCAGTCCTGCTTGAAGAGTCGATGCTGCCATGTTTGCGCCTTCTCCAGATGCCGCAAGTGACCCATCAGCATAGAGCGGTGAATCCCATGTCCACCTTCAGCTGCTTGATCGGCGACTGGCTCCCGTGGAATGAACCCTGGAGGAGGAACGACTGGCTTCTTCGTTGTTGTTTAGCTCCCGGCGCCGCCATCTTGGTTAGAAGCCAGTTCGGGCTTCGCATTTTCTGCATTTATCGCCGCTAACCTGTCCTCCATGGCTTTTAATTCCATTCTGCGCTGTAAAATCACCTTCTTCTCCTCCGCCAGTTTAATTTGCTTAGCAATGTTCTCCTCACGTTCAATCGAAGGTGATCCCGGTTCCTCACTCTTACGCAGCTCAAAATCAGAGTCCCGGGTATCATCCAGAGTTTCCTTGGATCTGGTCGGGCTGCATTTTCAAACAACCTCGCCAATAGTGGAAACAAGGCTCACTCGATCGTTTCTAACAATAAAGAGCCATCAGTGGACTGGGGGCAGGACTAACCGGTAAGCCTGACACTGGACACTCAACATGTAAGGGAGGCACCTGGAGGAGGAGGCTGAGAGGAGCCTGTAGGAGGTACTTGTAGGAGAGATCTGGCAGAGGTAGATATGACTTTAAGGTGACTATATATATGACTATAGTGGCTCAGTGTCATATATAACATCTGTCTTTAAACTACAGACAATAAAACTGTGTACTCTCAGCTGAGCAAGTTGTGTTTGGATCATGAAAAAAAGCTGAGCATTATATAACATTATCAAAAGACTTTGCACAAGCCTCGTATGGCACTAGACAAAGGATCATAAATAGAACTTGAGCATTTCATAACTATCACACCCACAAATACATTATGTTAAGCTTGGCATGGCAGTACTAAGGATCATATATAGAACTTCCTCAACTACCCAAGGATACCAAGCTCCAAGGATAGACACATCGATGTCAGATTCTACTGCTCAGCTACATTTACTTTTAACAGTAACGAGGTCCCACGTCCATTCATGACTCATACATTGAGTATAATATATGCGAGCAAACGGTTTTAAGTATTTTCATTTTAGCAAAGCTTTATGATAGATGATATACGACTCCCTTACATGAGATCGGCAATCACGCACTATGAAGAGAGAGAAAAATAAATATAATATATGCATTCAATCACGACGATAGCCTTATAAAGCGGTGATTGATTCTAAAATATATTAATACAACAATACATACACAGGCTACATAGTGATCTCGCCATTTATCATAATGGATACCCTCTCAATCTACTCATCTAACCATAAACAGATGATAACTCTTTTATCTTAAATGAGATACACTGTAAATATTATTTGTAGGTACACATTAATATCTGCTGTAGTTTTATAGCATTTTCTGTAGATTTACAGCATATTCTACTGTGCACCCACAAAATATGGTGCACTTACAGAAGATTCTACTGTGCACAGGCAGAAAAGGCAAACAACTTTTTACAGTGTGTCTATATCAATCAGTAATCATTTTTACATCATTCTATCCACCCCTTATGACATTCCAGCAGACTGAATGTTAACTAAGGCTTAGACAGCTTTTTATTCAGTAATATTATATATCTGTATACTGGTGGCCCTTATGTGCAAGTAGCACTAATTTGAGACACAGACCATGAGGCCCGGCCATGAGGGGATATGAACGTCTCACATCGTAACCTACAGTAACTCATTTAAGTAGGGTGGCTGGAGGGTCTGGATGATCGTTCAATGCGTATCTGATCCTATGTTAAATGACCCTTTTATAATGGCTTGTCATTTCGGCTAGGGAGTAGATAGAGACTTACAGTGAATTGGTATATTGAGATATTGAATGGGTCAATCTCATATGAGCTGGAATAAACACAATAAATTGTATTACATAATGTAATCAAGGGGAAATGTTGACAGACCTTCACATTTCGAGCATGTTCTGAGCTCTATTAGTGAGTGATTTTCCCAACTGTCAGTTGGGAGAATTCACACTGCACGAAGGCAAATTCATATATCAATGCAATTCTTGTTTTTGTTATAATGGTATTGAATGCAGGTACACACCAGTAGGCTTTATTCTGTGCAGGTAAATTTATTTGTATGGTAGATAGAGCACTTAAAATAATATATTTGTAGCTTAAGATTTGGAAAGAAATTGTGAATTGGCAATTTTTGGCAAATTACCACATACAGATCTTAATTAACTAAAATATGATACATTTTGCATGGAAATGATAGGCCCTAGCGACAGCCAGCGTCAGGGCATCTCCTAGGGGTCATATAGGGGGTCTGATACCCCAATCTCAAGTATTAACTTCATATTATAACACTAGAGGGCCTCTCTGCCATAGGGCTCTAGAGAGACTCAAGAATAGCAATTAGTGCATACTTTAGACACTGCGGCAGGCCTGGGCCATGGGGAAGGCCTTTGACCTATGTTTGTATTATGTACCTGCCTTCAGATCTGTCAGAAAGGTTGGAGGGGTGAGGTAAATGTTATCAGCTACAGTGAGTAACTTAGTTACTGTATCAACATTACAATGGTAATTTGTTAAATGCGAATATTGAGCCATTCTAGACATACATGAAACATATGTGTCTAATTCATTAAAAAAAATCCTCCGGCCACCCTAATTTAAGGGCCGCATACAGCTTTAATCTGCTATACCTTAGTCCTTGTGGTAGACTCACGTATCACTACGACCCGGCGGGAGTGTATCAACTCTGTAGTATTGGCATGATGCATGAATGCAGCTCTGGTCTGTTACTATCCAAGACTGCATGCATAAAGTTGCATTGATACATCATGCTGCTTAAGGGCAAAATTAATTACTGTACTTTGAAGTCCTTAAAGGGTTACTTCTGTTATGTTGAGGTAAGTGAGACAGATAGGGGGATTGCTTGATCATATATCTGTGCCCCAACTCTAATTACCTGGTATAACTCCCAGGGTCCCATCTAATTTGTAGTTCTTCCTCTTAAATAGAACTATGCAGATCTGCCTTATCTCTTATGTTATATTAGCTACATGGTAATGCGATTCAGTCCAGGGTGCCGGGTAAGGTTGTACTGCCCGTGAGACTTGTTTAGGGTAGATTCATCATGAGGCGGACCCATACCCCGAGACGGACAGTGAACTTTAAGGTTATTCACGTACATTAAGATTAAGTTTTGCCTTTTTTGGAAAGAATAACACTTAATCTTTACCATCATTCAAAAATAAAAAGCTTAAAATACCTGGATAACAACAAAATCAAGTGTTTGTCTCAAGGTATGTGTCCACCTCCAGGTTAATCTACCCCAGATGATTGCCTCATATGAGAAGGTGAGAAAACAGCACTCTACACCTTATTACAGACTAGCTTGCGATGCCTACAAAGTAACTCAAGAGTCTAGGGTAGACCACCCATGAGATGACCAATTTAGCCTGCATTCTCTGCGACCTAGACTTTGAGGAAGCATCTTTTATAGAAAGAAATGTTATTTTACCACTATCATAGGCTTATTCTATTCCGAAGATATGTGATATTCTGATGAGTTAGATTATTTATTTGGACTATTTATTCTTTAAATGATCTTGTTTAAAAGCTTAGACCTATACTGGTCGATTTGGTACCATGACCTAACCACCCTGTACCATGACCCAACCACTCTGAGCACAGACCTATCGAAAGCACTGATTTGACAACAGACATAATGAACTATGTCGTTATTTTCATCAATATAGTTATGAGATACATCATGGTTATCTACATGTTCAGAGGGTATTGACAGCCATGACTGACAGCATATGTCTCAGTAGTTGCCTCATGGTTCAGTGGGGGTTTTCTTATGGTACCACTCTACTGTTCACCATAAATTGGTAAAAAATGGCATTGACATTTATAAATCTATAACAATGAAAATCACATCATGTGTAAGAGATTCTACTTGTCATGAAAGAATCCTATATTGTATTATTTGGTTTAAGAAAACATATGATTATGGGGTTGTAAAAAGTATATTTTCTAGAAACCTGCATTGTAAAGAGCAGTAAATGCACATAGAATATGTCAAGTTTGATCGATCATATAAGATAGTAGAAATGATATTTTAAAGATATGACTGCTGCTTGTGATAGGTTATTATCAATTGCAACATATCTGTAGCATTGAACATCTATGAAGATCCTAGAACACACTGATAAATGGCAGCATATTATGTGGTCAGCTCATGATACCAATACACCAGCTAGTCATCTCATGGGCGGTCTACCCTATATATCATTGGTCTCACCCATTCTCAATGTCTATGTAATCTCACCTTCTGATTATGTACTTAAAGAAAATCTTGTTACTAAGCTGTGATAGCCATACCACTGATATGTTTACCTGATATGAAAGATTGTCATTAATTAAAGGGGTTCTAGCGGAAGGAATGCAACGCCCACATGCTAGGTTTAATGCATTTATTATGTTTTTGATGTAATTGTATTATTTTTCTCGAAATAGACACTTAAAAAAAGAGTCTGAAGTCACTCTATCACCATTCTATTTTAAAGGTCAACAACATTACTGTTTTTACAGTCTGGCCAGCCTATAGGGCACTAGCAGGATGCAGTAATTCTAGCTTGTGAGACCTTTAGCTGAAGCTAGTTCCTGACATGATTAAAATCGGAGATTTAGGGGCCATAAACCTTTTAGTTATAGCCCTCTGTTGTGGGTCCTTAGGTCATCTGTGACTCAACAAGCAAAAAGACCCATCCGCGGGGGATTTTTAGTACTGGCTTTGGCCACCAGGGGCCACCAGAAGGGCTAGAGAGTGCATAATTCAAGTAAAAATGCTCTAGGCTAATTTTTTGTGTAGAATTCAATAGGCTCATTATAATTATTCTATCTATACTGCAAACATTCCATATTTGGAATGCAAAAAGAACGTTTTCTATGGAAGATTAGCATATAAGACATTTTTTGGTTGCCATGGAAACCATTCCATTACACAAAATGGGAGATGAATTTAGACTAAAAAATCCCATTTTATTTGGTTATTTATCAATAAAACAGATTTTTTATAATCATCGCTATCTATTATGGGATGCAATGCTTTTAGAGCTTATCTGCCATTTTCAGTTATTGATATGTACCAATCTTTGAAAATCAATTCCCACAAAACTACCAGGAATTTTCTAACTCATGATATCTCATTTTAAAGGGTATGACACCAACTTTAAATACTAATTCCTCCCCGGATGGGTCTTTTCCCTAGCCTGGTCACATCTGTCCAGATTGGGGGAGTGGTTAGGACTCTGGCCTACCAATCAATGGGTCATGAGTTCAAATCCATGTCTAGGCCTTTTTGTTCACACAAAATTTTAGCACATATTTTTGGCAGGTCAAAAATTGTGAGAGTATACAATAGATCCTTTACATGAGATAAATATTTAAAATGTAATCTAAAATGGTTTTGAATCAGTTGTATTTGAATATTTCTCATGTCACCTGTTCGGATTGGGGGAGTGGTTAGGACACTGGCCAATCAATATCAGGAGTAATAAGTTCAAATCCATGACATGGCAACACATCTTTTTCTATAGTTGTAGTTGTGGCTCCATGACACACACCCAGATCGTTTTCTACAGTATTTTTTTATAGTTGGTAAGAAATAGTAATATTATTTACAACGAAAACCCGATGTAACAATACAAAACCATGTTAGATTACACTATAAATATCTATCTAGGATCTTTACAACCAAGTTGTTTACCAGTTGGCATTATTACAATTTTGACTTACCAAAATAGGCCCTACATCTTAAAAGTGTGTGTGAACAAAATAGCATTGTCATGGATTTGTACCCACGATGCATGGATTGGTAGGTGAGAGTTCTAACCACTCCCCCAATCTGAACATATGACCTAAGGAGCCACAATAGAGGCCTATACTTGAAAGTTTTACGACCCCTAAAACACCAAATTTCGGTCATGACAGAAACCAGCTCTAGCTTATCAGCAGGCTTCTATAGTTAGCAGAGGAAACAGCACTGGTACCAGACAAGATGGCGCTGTGCAGTGATCATCTAGCTAATGCGGAATACCCACTGTACCCGTCAAATAATTCCAGATATAGACAGGCGTTGCAGGAGTTCCTCGCTAAGGGTTATTTCACGAGATGAAGCCGAATAAAATGATCCTAGTGGGGAACTTCACGAGCGCTCCTTTGTGTTTATTTTATGTCATTTATTAACAATATTTGTCAAATTTCCACTTAATTGCTCTGAAAAAGCTACTTTATAGTGGTTAAATCAACAATTTTGATGATTTGACAGGCTGTGAAATACAGGTCAGGGTTATTTCACGACGGGTGTTAAATACGGTCTTACTTGGTTCGTCAATGTGAGTTCTGTATTCATCATGAAATTATTGAGACTGTTTATGCTGACTTGTTGTTAATGATTTTGTTTGGTGCTTTTGCAGGTGAGTACAAACCACGGATTGACCTCTAGAGGTGTAGGTAGGGATACGCTACGCTGGCTACCTGCGTGAAGTGTATACTTGCAGGTGAACACTAATCTATAGGTCAAGTCACATATATACAGTTCTGCTATGTCGCAGTGAAGGTAAAGTCCCCAAACCTGCATTCATGTATCATGACGACCAACGGCATGATACATTAATGAATTATGATATCCTTAATGGTTACGATGAAATAGTTTACCATAAAAATTGAGAAAACAAATTCAAAAGCAAGGTTTATTTTGGGATTATTTGTCTTCTAAGATAATGTACCTGTTCTCAAATCGTTGTGTATAGCATAAAAAAGTGTTACGGAATCATTTTTAACGTTACTTTTCATAGGGGGTGTTACAGAAAATAATTTACGTTATTGATTTACCTGTGTTAGTGCACATTTTTACATTGAAAAATCACATACTTTTTCAAAGGTGGCGTTCAAAAATAAAATAGATTAGCCTAAGTTAGCGTACACAGAGAAAAGAAGTAGAATCAAATGGGAGTCCGGCTCCGATCACTGAGGTAACTCTGAACACTGCCTTTCATAATAGTTTTGAAATGCGCTCTTCCTCTGATCAAGACAGAACTTAGTAATACTCATGCTAATCGTAGGATGCCTGATGATAAGGAAATGGACTAAAGAAAATACTATTTCATATATGAAATAGACCAAAATAAGGTACAGTAGAGGCATAGACACCATTTCTGTAGGTAAATGTTTAGGTTAAAGCTTTGTTTTTGTTTCATCTATGCATTGATTATAAGCTTTATATATGGCTGAGATCAAGTAGATGAATTCCCTGAATCTTCCTACAATAATAGTGTCAAGCAGATTTGACTCCCATTTTTATGGCGTCATCCAATTTTGACCCCCGTTTAACTCTCTATGCAAAGGGAGTCAGTACACTTAGACTCACTAATGATAGAGAGTCATTTTAGAGTGGTGGGGAGATATTAGCGTAAATTCTTAAGTATTCACATGTATTAGCGTAATTTGTTAAATATCGTTCAAATATTAAAAATCATTAGGCATTAGGATAAGTGTGCTATCTTTTACGCTGTTTCCTGTAGCACCCCCTGGCCAAAATGCCTAGTGGACAAGGTGGCATCCTAAGCTCCCAGGGTTTCTAGCCTCAATCCTTTATGGGACAGCGGTAGCATATTATAATTATACCTGAAATATATATACATTGGCATGTTCCTTGGAATCCCTACAATATGTTATACAAGTTTATTTGACCGAAAATGTATCCCTGTGAGTTGTCCCAATGGATATTAATCTGGTGTTAAGTTAGTAACAAATCTAACAGGGTCGATGACTGATATTAACCATGCATCAGTGCACCCTACCCAAATCCTTTGATTGCTAATAATATTCCCTCTGGGTATGATCTATTGCCAGTCATGTAGGCCATTTACAGAGATCCCATCTAAAAGAACCCCATCAAAGTCCTCGTATGAGATTCCCAGTGAACCATGCATCAAAGATCTCTTAACCCTTTAGGGACGCATGTCACTGAATTATGATATTTGTCGTAACAATGCACCAATGCAGCCCCGGCAAGTAACTCGCCAGAGCTACATTTGTGCATCATGCCGGCCCTTTGGGAGTGTATTAAACCCATAGGGTTGGCATGATGCTTGAATACAGCACTGGCAGGTTACTTGCCAGGGCTGCATTTATGCATCATGACGACCAAGGGAATGATGCATTAAGGCACAATGCCATCCTCAAAGGGTTAAGTTAATGTGTGTTAGACAGCGCTTCTCTCGACGCTTTTTATCTTAAAATCAGGTGCCATAGTCAGAGTCTTTGGACTGAGAAATTGTTTCAAAGGTCTGTCCTGTGACAGAGATTATAGTTGGAACACTGCTCTTAGAGATCATAGCATATGCATGCTACCTAGGTCTGCAATCTGTGTCTCTGCCCCAACCAAAACATATTATCGAGGGTAGGACCGTGAGGATTTGGAGTGCAGTAAAGATATACATAATGTCTTTGAAGACAGGATGGCGCAGAGGTAACATGTTTGTTCACGAATCTGAAGATGGTCGGTTTGAGGCTAGTCAGTACGTTTATCCTATTCTATGAGGTAGGCCCTACACCTGCTGACAAACTAGGGGTTACTAGGGAGATTAGCACCAAACTCTATGTGCAGTTGCAATGTACAGAAGAAGAAATTACACGGACTAATGTATAAAAAAAAAGGCAGGATTGACAGTTCTAGATGTCCTCAGGTGTGGTAGATGTCCAAGTGGGTAAAAGTCCTAAGGAGATAAAAGTTGTTTTTTTTTAATGTATTTATTCAGGTAATTAATTACATATGTAATTACAATGATTCGGCGCGTTTGTAAATTATCCATATATTCTTTTTTATCTCCTACATCTGATAACAAAAAGTGGCCCAAAAAGATATTGGCCCTACCATCAAATTTGGTCCTCTCCCCAAATGCACCACCCCCCTGCCCTGTTGTAAAAGATTACCACTCCCTAAGATAGCTGATCTGATTTATCTATAATGGCATAGTACACTCTCATCATTATATAATAGGTAGAAGCCACCAAATATACATTCATCTAAGTATTGGTCTCACTTATGGCTTAGGTCAGAGACACAATGGGAGATAAATTGGAGTAAAGATATGATTGTAGAGTGCAGCATGAGAATAGTCCCGCCCACGCTGTGGCCATCGCTAGCGTTCAACTTGCATTGCCTCTTCAGTCTGCCATCAATATAGCTAAAGGCTACATTCTGTCTTTTCGACAAAAACATTTCTTCATCCTGAGAACGATAACTTTTGAATAGAGATGGATTATCCGGAGGACTGCATATTCTGGAGGAAGAAACAAAAACATGCCAATATCAATGAGAAGATGGAGCTGTCAGTGTTCTAATATTTGATAACCAAAAGGAAAATTGAAGACACATTTTCATCGTCGGATATCCGGGCAAATTATTCAATCACGATTTAGGTATTTATCTCATGCAGTCAGATTAGAATTATTATCAATCCATTGAGTCTTGCCACAATTCATTTCTGTAGGGATCAGTGACATCTCCATGGCCGAGTGGTAGCCCCACAGGAATGGCTGGCTCGGGTAGTCACTGCTCCCCCCCCCCCCCGAACCGATCCAGTAAAGTATGGCATAGTCCAGTTGTCAGAGGGGGAAGTAGCGGTAGAGCAGTAGAGCAGCTGGTTCATGGATCTGAAGGTCGTGGGTATGAGTCTGGCTTTTCTCTAGATGACTGTTCCGTGTCCGTTACAATGGCGTAGACAGAGCTGCACGCTGAAGTGACGGTGACTTTGGTTTCTGCACGAGTGGTGCCTTGGGGCATTCTACACAAGGCTGTATGTGCTCATGCAGAAACACATATCCAGAGTCACCTTAAAGTTCAGTAATGTATTCATATCTGGGTATTTCGATGGGAAATCTACTCAAAATTCCCTTTGATTCATTAATTATTCGATTCTGTCTCGAGGGTCACGTGATCATTATGACCTGCAGTATGAGTGAGCATTACTGCACGCAACCCTTACTCTTTCTCTATAAATTTCTCTCACATTACATTTCTACAGTGAAATAATTGTAAAAGCTCTGTGATGCTGTTCGACAGCAGAAAATACTGTAGTAATACTCATGTGAAGTAAAGAAGGCAGAGAGACAGAGAGATACAGGGATATTGATGGGGCACTGAGGAAGTTGCATGAGGGAATGAATGAGAAAAAAAGAAAATGTTTCCTTGCCCCTAATCGTAGGTCTTTCTTGCAGATGAGCAATTGAACGACATACCTAAGTATAAGTACTTAGAGAGGGTCTTTTGTTTTACGAGTAAGAGAACAAATAAAACTCTCTCTGAGGAATGATGCTGTTCTGCATGACATTCTCTCACCCACTCCTTGTGAGGCCCCTATCCCTCAAAAGGCCCCTATCCCTCAAAATTGGTCTGTTTGAGATATAGGGACCAGGTGAAGTCATATGTGCTAAACGGCCCCTATCTCTTAAAACGGTTTGAGACATAGGGCCTATGTAAAGTTCTTAAGTCACAAATATTTTTGGCATGTCTCTATCCCTCAAAAGCCACTATCCCTCAAAAGTGTCCCGTTGATTGAATATGTGCAATAGATGTATCGTTTATAGGATATTGGATGATATTCAAAGTACCACCTCACACTTAGTAATGTCCCATCTGCCTCGGAGGGGTCAAGACTTTTCACAAGCCTCCCCCCATTGATAATAGATTATCGCTCCTTAAATAGGAAAGAGAGGGTGTTTGCTGGGTTCCGAAGGGTGTGTAAAAAAATGTAGGCCGCTCTTCTAACAGGGGGGGGGGGGGTGGTTGGTGGACTAGGGTTGGGGGGGGGGGGATTTGGACCCCTTGAAGGAAGGGACCATATGAATTTGAACCCCTCTGAGGTGGGGGGCAAACATAATTATTGCACCCCTTTTCCCCTTTCTAGCGAAACAAAGCCTGCACGTCACTATGGCCCTTTCACTTTCTTACTGCAGAAGTGAGAAATAGTCCTTAAAAATGATTAGGCAAAAAAAAAGAAGGTGTGTTTCAGGTTACATGGTCTGAAAATCTAGCGTAGGTAGGTCGGATTTTATTCTTTTTTTAGATTTTTTTTTACTTTGGCCCGAAATTCACCAGGAATAGACTTACAATTCCAATGCTGACTCACAGACAACTGCCACGACTTTTCAACTATCTAATTGACCCTTAAATAGCCCCAAAATGATATTTTTCAAAATTGCATAAAACATTCCAGGGTCAGCCCTGTTTGCTAGGTAGAGTCGGGTAACCTGAACCACACCTTTTTTTAAATTTGGCCTTACAAAACTTTTGTTGTGTAGAGGTTTTGATACTTAGGGATCTTTTGTAGGATAGGGGCCTGACACTCAAAAGGCCCCTATCCCACAAATATTTGAGGGATAGAGGCTTTTTGAGACTTAGGGGCCTCACACTCCTCCCTGCTCGGGTAGGAATGTCCTCTGGTCATTATTCGGCCTCCCTAAAGCAATAAGAAGCCGCCAAAGATGGCCCCATCCATTAATTCAGGGCTGCATCCATACATCATGACGACCAAGGGTATGATGCAGAAATGCCTTTAATGCCATCCTTAAAGGGTTAAGGGCCGCATTGTCTGTCAATGCATTGTGTCTTTTGACACGCTTACAAATAACTTGCTAGTGTTTTAAGCATGTATCTTGCTGATCCGATAGAAGTGTATCGAACCGATTGAGTTGGTGTGATGCTTAAATATGTCACTAGGGAGTCACTCACCAGGGCTGCTTTCATGCATTACGATGCCATAGGGGAAAGAGTACTAAAGAACAATGCAGCCCTGAAAGGGCTAAGACTTTAACAGGTCTACAGATCTTCGCGTGCAACTCACCCCAGCTGAAACCCCGTGTAGGTCTTCTGAGGATTAAACTGCTTTGACCATAAATAGACTTTGCTTTCGCAGCCCCTTAGCATGTTCCTGAGGAGAAGGGTCATTAAATCTTAAGCCGAAGCAAGAAACGGAGACATCTTGACAACCAAACTGCCCAAGACATGTTGCCCTAAGTGTAGCTACAAATTGGATTGACCGTAATCAAGAGCTAAGTATAGTTCGAGTATCTTGACAAATGATTGATAGATTTCTGCATGATTTTTCCCTCGTGTGATTACTGGAGATTGCTGCGGCACTTCGCATTTGATTGTACAAACTATAGTTCCAACCTAAACCAGTTTACCAAAGATGTTTTGTAGAGCTATTCCTGATTATATACTTGCTATAAATCTCATGTGAATCATGGGCACATGCGTATGGATAATTCTATAGCTGAGAAAGCAGGATTTAAGTGGCCTAAGTGGGTAGTACACACGGAGCATTTGGAGGGCAGGACGTTACCTTCATATCCCCTTATGTATATTGTACTTTGTCCTCATGATGTATTACATGGGTCTACTCACTATAGAGCTGCATTTGCATTCACGCATCATGCCGATCCTTCGGGAGTGTATCAATCCATAGGGTCGGCATAGTTCTTGAATACGGCATAAGCATGTTACTCACCAGGGCTGCATTCACGCATCATGACGACTACGGGCATTGTACATTGTAACACTATGTAGCCCTGTTAGGTAAATCCTCGGTAAATCCGTCAGTGAATACTGTTATAGCACTTGTAGTTTTAGAGATGAAGGTGACAAAGTATATCCTCTGGCCATTCCATCTAAAACTAATAGTAAAAGGAACGGTCGGAATGGATGTTGTCAATAGGAATTGGAGAAGATGATCTTCTGAGGGTACGTTGTATGCATTAACATCACTTTAGCTGATCTTGTGTTGTTAGTGTTCCCGTTTGTGATGCTGGTCCTACACTGATGATCTGAATGCTCTGAGCCTTAGTCTGTAGTGCCTATCCGAGGTTAGTCATAGGGACATTGGGTAGTGCTGACCAACTGATATTCAAAAATGAATGAGACAAAACAAAATATGACTTATTAATGCCTTATTCAAAATGTTGAAAGACTAAGGTGGGTCGGTCATTGCTGGCCAAACTGATATTATCAACTGACCTAGGTTGGCCATATAGGGACTCAGAAAATGACTAACTAGAATAATCAGCGTACAGTGATTAAGTTGTTCGCCAGTACTGACTACAGTGTAGGCTCTTAATGTTCAAAACTAAGACGGTATCTGCTCTTGGAGATGCCGGAATATAATTCTTACTTCATGTAGCCAATAGACATGATAGAAAGACAAAGTAAGCACTCTGCACAGCGATTATCATCGCAGCATGCAAACACTGCATAGAACGATCTGGTTACGTAAGACAATGTTTCTGACGGCATCGACTACAAAAAGAAAAAATGCTGTTGAAATCAGAAGGGTTGATTTTGAATACATTTGCCGCAGCAGTGTCAGATTCCGATACCAACACTGCTCCTTTCCCTATTTTTCCCGAGTCTTGTACGGGGGCAGAACTTCTTTTCCCGTGATACCCATTTGCACAAATTGGGTGGGTATCCACAACATAAACATCCAAGTACAGACATATTCTTATAAGATCAGACCTCCTGGCGAGGACCCTGGCTGTGAGGTCATTATTGACTCTATTTCTGGTATCAATTAAAATACAAAAATCACTCTCTGCAATCTAATATATTGCACATTAACACTAGCTTCTAATAAACTTCACTCCTGGTACCTGGCCTCTTAAGCTCATCTTTTATGACCTTCATTGGTAATTTTGTGGTTCAGGCTGGCACCCCTGGCAGGCTGGCACAGTGATGTGGGTGACCTCCTCTAGGGGCTCTAATATCTGAAGCCCTCCCCCTGCTATGCTCTCATTAAGAAACCAGCTAGTCTGACATAAGGTATATCTGTATCAAAGTTGTAATTAAATAGTTGGGGGCTACTTTGTAATCAACACCTATAGTTGACAGAGGTAGTGGACATATGTGTATTTGAGTAGGATGTTAGCTTGCTCCCAGGGGCCTCCTCCCAGGCTATCCAACTGGTAGGATAGACGCTGGCTGAGGCTGGCCGAAGCACTGACTACAATGTATCTATCTGTAATACGGACTGCTACACATCTAACCCTATAGATCTGTGAGGTGTCATTAGTGATTACGTAATATTTTTCCCATTGTGAGTATTTAATCTGAGGTCACCACCCCTCGATTATGCTGTCATCCGTAACCTGATTCCCTTATTTCCCTCATGGCATTATGGGATACAATTGCCCATGTTCAGTCAGAACTTTGAACCCTTAATACCCAATGCGCCATGTTCATTGTTTCTTTTTCTTTTTAAACTTTTATCTTTTATATTTCTGAGTTATGCAAAGGTACTATTACATCAAAATAGTGTTGGCATTTTTGCTAAGGGTGCACTCTTGATTGTATCCTTATTCTAACATGCTAAGATAAGTCAGATAAGAAGGGTCCCCCTTCTCCCACGCAAATTATGTGCGTGGTGGATCTTCTTTGGGAATATGCTCGTCACTAAGACAGATGAACACAGCTTTGCATGGTAACCTGCTTACAGTGTGCTGGTTATACTTGCTGAAGGACAAAATACTACATAGTCTATATAAATTGATAAGTTAGCGGTTATACCCGAAAGGCACTTAATTCAACCTGCTCAAATTGGAAAAATAAAAGTAATTTAAATTATTAAAACCAAAGACGTACTAAAATCTAAATATCATGTGAACATTATTTCAGGACTCCTTGGCTATAATAATTAACACGCCCCAAGCATGTCTTTTGAATTTAGAAGAATACAATTGTTAAATCAAACCCAGGACTAATTACTTACATTACAGCAAGGGATTTGATAAGCCATGTTTGAAGGTAATCCTTGAAGGAAGCAGCAGTACACCATTTGTCACCAAAATCATATAACGACAAAACCGGAAACTAGATTTCTCAATAATTCTCCTTCAAAACTAATTCCCCGTCATGTTTGTACTTCAAACAGAATTGTATTCAACTCTGTGATCACAAAAACGAATATGAAGAAATTATTTTTTCTCAATTTAATAAGTACTATTCATACTATGGAGTTGGTATAAACTTCCCACAGAGCTGCAAACTACCCCATAGCCCCATGTAGTGTAACGTAGCCGGGGTATTGATATCTCTAATGACGCCTATGAAGGTCAAGCTTGATTACGATTGGTTAATCCCAGTTTATGACGTCAGAGTTATTGAATTATGACACCCCTGTCCCCCCTATAAGCCATAATACCAATGGCATTAACAAGATGATGTCACAATCATCATGCCGGTGACCAAGGTGATAACCATCGGCTTAACGGCTAGTTTACCCTTTAGGGATGGTATAATGGTTTGGTACATCATGTCCTTTGTCGTCATGATACATAAATGCATTCCTGCATCATGCCAACCCTATCGGGTTGAGACCGTAGGTTCGGCATGATGCACCAATACAGGCCCGGCAAATTACTCGCAGGGGCTGCATTGGTGCATTATAACCACAAATCATTTAGTAACATACGTCCTTAAAGGGTTAAAGCCCCTGCGCGTATTACAATTAGTGACATGTCTCCAGGATTAGGCCTTTAAAGGCCGCATGATCCTTTAATCTCAAACCATTTCTTGGTATGATGCATGATTGCAGCCATGGGTATGTCCATGCTTAAGAGATGCCAGGCCTTCAGAAGGGTATCAACCACATAGTCATGAACCATCTAGTAACACT
Source organism: Harmothoe impar (assembly GCA_947462335.1). Classification (NCBI taxonomy): domain Eukaryota; kingdom Metazoa; phylum Annelida; class Polychaeta; order Phyllodocida; family Polynoidae; genus Harmothoe; species Harmothoe impar. Next base: position 41,560,260 of record OX381715.1, read on the forward strand.
GTGAGTAATATCTATGTGAGAGGGAGTTTGGAGACCCTTATATAGTGATTCTACAATAACGTACACAGAGAGAAGCAAAGGCGTCACCATGACTCTTTTACCATAGTCAACTCTAGTTAGCAGAGTCGCGATGACTCTGGTGGGAGGGTCGCAGCTTCTCCAGTCATACCCCTTGATCCTTGTGCAAATTGACTCTACCTCTTGAATCAGTGCAGAGTCGAGTGCAGTCGACTCTGCCCACAGCAGAGTCATTTGTAGTTTGACCTTTGATGAAGAGACACATAAAAAATCTGTTGACTCTGATAATACTATCTTGTATATGAAACCACCTGGTGGGGCGACCAACACTAATTTGGTGCTTGTGACAACCACAAGGTAGAGCCACTATCTATAATTTAAATATTTGTTACATGTGTAGGGGTCGGATTCCCTGTGCCTTGGTGGTAAACCCTCAGGTAATCTGCTCCCCTCTGTACCATACCAATCCATTAACATAAGACACGGTCTATCTGATAGGACAAGGGGATGTAGCTCAGTGGTAGAGCAATCGCTTGGCAAGCGGATGGCCGCGGGTTCAAGTCCCGGTGTCTCAGAAAACGTCATTTTCAGAGAAACCTTGTCCCTCACACATGTCACACTGTTTTGATTCATTTTAGAAAGGTCCACAATGTCAAAATAGTGTGGTTAAGGGATGCCAAAGGAAAATCTTTCCAGTTGACTTAACTGAATTAAATGTGATGAGAAACTACACAATTCATTCCAAGAACATCAATAGTTTAGAGCTTAGACAGCTAAATAAGTTTAGGGCTGGGCACATAGTGTGTGAGACATAATGTGTGGCACTGCTTACTATTGCATACAGACTGATATTGGCATCTCAGATGTGGCCAATGGTCTGTAGGATGTAGTGTGAGGCAAATATGACTTAGCCCTTTTACACAGGGAGAATTGGTGGGCATGACAACATGTCTCGTTATTGACCTCTCATCACTATAACATCACCTACTCACTTTTCTCATTATTAATTATATACACCTGTTGCCCCCATTCTACCCTGTACACAACCCACCTTGCCTGCATGCCACTATTCAAGTTTCGATTTTAACTCCCGCTCTTTTGAGGGGTCAACTGCTGTTGACTCTTCATGAATGGAGAGTCAAACTCATTTGACCCTTTTCAACAGGTGTCACGTGGGAGACAAACTGTGACTCTTGTTGTCAGAGTCATGGCGACTCATTTACTTTTCTGTGTGTAGATCACAAAACTAACAAGCCCATTTTAACCCTTTAAGGACGGCAATAATTATAGTTTAATGCATCATATCCTTGGTCATCATGATGCCGTCATGATGCACCTATGCAGCGATTCATACCGCCAAATGTATTTTTTTAGGCATGCTGAGTTAAAGGGTTGTAAAAGTCTTCAGATGAGGAATTAGTTTACTTTGGGCAAAGACACAGTCATCCATTTAGAGGTGAGTGAGGGAGGTTTGCGGTGAGGGCAGATAGGTGAGTTGGGAGATTATTAGTATTGATGTCGAGCTGATGTAAGACCACCAAACGAGATTTGTACTTAAACATTTAAGAGCAGCATCCCAGCTAACAGAAATACGTTATTTTACGTCAACATAATGTTTTTGACGTCAAAATAACGTTTTGCAACAGCAATAAGCTAAAGAGAAGCGATACATACAGCCAAGAGGCATCGTCCCGTTCCTAAAGGGTTACTGAACGTAAGTCTCTGAGCTTTGTGTTGCAATCTATGTGTTCATTCTCATTATGGTTGATTCGCTCAATTTATTAGGGGCTTACCCTGCTGTTGCTATATTGGCATGATGTTATAATATAAGGAAGCCACCTATGATGATACACGATAAACCCAACCTAGAGGTAGGCAGGCACACAACGCCCCCAAAAAAGGAGCATGTTTAAGTAAAGTTCTTGGGACGACTACAGATTATGGCGACAATGATGCTCACTTTTCTGAGGGTGTACTCGCAGCAAAAAAGCCTTCAAGTTATGATGGCGTTTCTATGACGCGTGCTCTTTATACATACACACCACTAAGATGACATCTAATTAATGTCAAACAATTATTTGCAAAAGCTCGCGGTAAAAGACACATTTTTTATGTTAGTTCGCATCAGCATAGACAAGCTACAAGTTTCTCAAGTTTGTCTTGTCATTCACCAATGTGACTATACATGGGTTAAAATTCGACACGATCGACGCGGCGACACGGCCCTTTTAAAATCCGACACGGGCGACACGGCCCTTTTAAAATCCGACGGACATGGTCAAATAGGACATAATGCACTAGATAAAAACTGACACGGCGACACGGCACCTTGGCTAAAATCTGACGCGGCGACACGGCCAAAAAGTTGGGCACCCATGTATAGTCACACCAATGTCCGCAGCCACATGTGATGATGATGTCCATAGAAACCGCTGTCAGAGTTCTCTGTCCAGGTAGATGTAAACAGCAGCAATAATAATCAGAGCCTATGGAGAAGGGAAACAAAAGAACCCTATTATGTAGTCTACTCACGGTAGCTATCTACACGCCTGTATAGTCCTCCAGGACGGCAAGCTTCATTTGTTAACATCATGCAGTACCGGCCTTTACCCTTCAAAGACGGCAGAGCGATGTAATGTAGTGTCGCTTTGGTAGTCATGATGTATTAATGCAGCCCTGGCGAGTACACATGCAAAAGATGTCCTAATGCGCCAGGACCTTTTTGGAGAATAATTGGCATTCTGTATTAAAACAATATGCTAGCGTTAACCATGTAAGCCTTTAAGGATGAAATAATACCTTAATGTACCATGTATAATGCCCTTGTTCGTCATGATGCCTGAATGCAGCCTTGGTGAGGTGCTGCACTCGTACATCATGCAGACCCTTGGCTATTGGGTTGAGACAATCCCGACGGATAGATATGATGCCTGAATCCGGCCCGGTGAGTTACTTGCCGGGGCTGCATCATGTCAACAAATGTTATCCTTTAGCGATATGCCGACCTAGAGAGTTAATCAGAAAGTGTAAGTTAATGACAATAGGCCCAGAACTGGTCCCCCCAATCACGGTGCTTCATATGAAGACGTGGGTTGTGCCTCCCTCGGCCCCAAACCCTGGGTACCTTCATTACAGCCTTATAGTGAGCTGTAGGAGGAGGGCACGGGGCACGTGGCGGGAGAGGAGAGGATGTGACATGGATGAGTTATTACACAGAGAATAGAAACAGCGTTAAAAAGTCCAGGTTGCCTCTAGAATGACTCTCCTCACTAGCGGAGCCCAGAACTCGTCAGTTTTGTTTTTGTTTTATTTTACTCCCTTACGTGAGCCAGAGATCTTTGTAACTCCCCCTAGGTAACTCCCTTAGGTCTGCCAGGGAGTCACCTAGATTCCTTTAGGCAACTTGGGCTCCCCTAATCAGGGGAATCATTCTGGAAGCAACCCGGACTGTCGCTGTTTCTTTTCTGTGTTTAGAGGATGGGTAGTAGTTGTGGTGGGAAGAATCAGAGACAGAGGACTTCTACAGTCGTTTAGCACTTTAAGGGCCGCATAGTGCTTTTAAACGTTAATGCAGTATGCCCTTTGCCGTCATGACGCATGAATGCAGCCCTGACACAGGTTTGACTCAGTTTTCCGGTTTTTGTTTCTTAATTTGACTTTTTCCTGTAAATTCCCCTTTCTGCTTGCCTGATCACGGACCCTGTTATTGACATGATATTGGTATCAGAAGACCTGTCCGGACATCAGTGTCTGGGTCATCATAATTATGATGCCTGACAGTGGAATGCAATACCCGTGTATAAATGTGACTGCACCATGTTTTCCTTGGAAAAGAATAGAAATCATTTGAAAAATAAAAGCAGTTATTTCTGACTTGCACTGCGATGAAAAAGCAGTATTTACGGAAGCCGTCAAGGGTCACCCCAAAAAAAAAACTTCAAGAGTTTAAAAAGTTTAATCAAATTTCTCAATTTTTTTCCCTGTCAACATCGAAGATCGGTGCTGTCGGGGTCAACTGTTGCTGTTGACAGCAATGTTTTTGATAGAGTTGATAAAGTTGACAAAGTTGATAAAGTTAAAGTTTTGAAATATTACAATGTATTCAAATGTGTTTCCTGGGCTGGCCCATCTGGGCTCCCACTGGTAGCCCTGGACAAAAAGGACCATAACCCAGATATGGGCAAGCCCAGCTGGCCCTAGTAAAACACATATATATGGGTCCCAGGGCCCAATACTGGCTGGGATGTCAGTGACATTACGTCATATCAGAACAGGAGGCAAACATAATGGGTACATTAGGACACGTTACCGTACTTCCTATTTAAGAACCGTGCAGTAATTTAATGCATTCACTCAGTGTTTGCAACCCTTCACGGACCGGATAGTACCTTCATGTGCTATGATCTGGGTCAGCATGATGCATGAATGCAGCCCCAGAGAGTGTATTCTGTACAGGTGATTTCATGCATCATGCCAACCATACGAAAGTTCATTAACTGCACACATTCAGCATGGATGCATGGATGCAGCACTGGTGAGTTACTCGTCAGGTCTTCATGAATTTATCGTGATGACAAAGGTGATATTGCAATACCCGGCCCTAAAGGTTTAATCCCGCAGCACCCTTATAAATAGGACTGAGTACCTGTCCCGGCTCCACTCCAACTGTCGCTGGAGGGGTGCCGACATCCGGGCCTTCAATGCATACAGATGTGGGGTTAAGTGCCTAGTATGGTGTCACCCCCAGATGTAATCAAATACATGTCAGCAGCCGGAAACTCCAGCTGTAACCCCCTATATCAGATCTAGCCTCCACCCCCTGGGGATAAGGGGGCGCATGGCAGGTAACAAACCCCTCCTCACTCCCTACTTCTACCCACTGTCATAAATACTGTGATTACATAATCCCATTAATAGCTCATGCGCAAGGCCCTGAAACTGATTTATGACTCCCAACCTATAATATAGGAGTTGGTGGTCTCATTGGGAGTAGCATGGTAGTCACATGGTATTACATGTACATATAAGAAAAGAGGAGCGTTGCCTTGGTGTTTGCAATCAAGGATATTTCTAACAATATTTACAAACACTACTTAAATAACACGCTAAATTCGTTGTAGCTTACTTATACATTGTTTGGATATAGTTAAATGGGTATTTATTAAAATTGTAACCACCAGCCCCCCTCGCCCCTCTCCCTACACCGACACACCTACACGTACACGCCACACCTGCCCCTCAGACCCTGCCCCCCCCCCCCCCCCCCGCACTAATCACGGATTACATTCGTTACGGACAGCATGGCAGCTCGTTGAGTTCTTCTTGATCTGATAAATTAAATAATACCTGGTGAGCAAAAACGCCTTATAATTAAGATGTAATTTGTTTGAGTGAAGTCATGGATCATTCTAAATGGTTTCATTGATGAACTGCAAGCTTACTGTTCAGTGTACATGCCTTTGCCATCCGCCTGAATGACTCAACATGGATGCCTCCTACAGCTTCTTATTACTGATTGCAAAGTGCTTTTAATGCGATACCTATTAAAGACCACTCAAAAAAGACTGATGTTCCTCGTTGCCAATAATTGCCTTTTGGGATTTTATCCAATGTTTGTCGAAATTCTTTTTAAAGAAACAAAATATATAAATGGACAAATATATAGCCATATTATTTTGGCAATACATAAAAGCGTTCAATGTCGTTAATGCGATTCACTAGAGAAAACGTATATATTTATATGTATATTCAAAAACGCTACGGATCGATACATTTTCAACCATTAAAATCTGAATTATGTTCCCTGAGAGCCTACATTTGTGTACCTAGTTGGTCCTCATACTATGTAAAAAGAAACACGCAAAAATACAGACCCCTTGTCACACATTGTAAAAATCTCAAAAAACGCATATCGACAATTAAGTTCAATAAAGTTTAAAAAGAGATTTCATGGCATGGTGATGAGTAACAAGTTTCTCATTCGGAGTAGCCTAGTGTCTGATTACACCATACAATGTATATTGAATATTCTCTATCGCGTTTCATCTGTTCACTATTTGCACAGTCCTAAATTGGATATCAAAATTGGATATCAAAAACTAAATATAACAGTTGACACTGCTTCCAATAGTATACGCCCCCCGTTACAACATGGATCTGTCAGGCTTCAGCCTCGGCTCTATTACGTATTGATCACATCCATCCCAGAGGGGCATTCTTGAATGGCCTCGTTTGAAGAAGGAAACTAATCGGCTTATGAATAGGAAATGGAAACCCTATTCCATAATAAAATGAATGGTATCATTGCAGTCCTAGTCATTACACGTATTGGAGTGTAGACTGGGAATGCGGAGCCAGGGTGACTTTTTTTTAAACTAAGATGTTTTCTGTTCCAGTTTACCTAATACGTTTAAATAATGATGTACACCCAAATGGGCAAATGAGACTGATACATGAAGAAGATACCTACCTACATACTCTGACATCATCTCGTTATTACTAGCCCATCCATGGATGATTGCATATGCAAACTAGCACTAGTAAGAAAGCCATACTCTCCTAGCGGATAAGTTCTCTAAAGTAAGAAATGAATGAGGCCATCAGCCCATCCACTACAATGACGAACCATTAATCAAATAAAAAAGCCTCTAGTTAGTTAGTTTTCCTATTGTTCCTATTACAAGCTTATTTAGATGAGCTTAGTAATAAAAACAGTATCTGGAAACAACAACAAACAGGCAGTGCCTTATACAAAGAGATTTCAAATGAAAAAAGCATGACTGAAATACTTGATACAACTTGCTGTTATTTTGTCTCTTCAACATTTATATAGCGTCACGAACGTGATTTTGTTGATAATAAACGCGCGAGGTTTTGTGGACTCATTGAAACGAAAAAAGAAACTCTGTACCCCAAAATAGCTTGTGTGAAGTGATAAAACCCTATCGGTGTAAATATAGCATGTACCCTTTACGTGGGTGGAGGTGTATGTAGTTGATGGTTAGGTGCGTCTGCAGATCGATAGTAAAGTAGGACAGAGGACCTTGGGGAGTCTGAGTGTTGACAGCCAGGATCTCGGTGAGGGGTAGAGGCCAAGGAGGAGGGGGGGGGGCACTCACCTTTGGGTACTTAAATTCCCGCGTAGAAGCCAGATTGCCAGTGCGGTCTTTGGGATCACCGCAGTGTCAGGGTGCGGCTTATACGTCAGTTGGGCTTACATGAGAGAATTTATGGTACCGCGCTACCACCCTCCTTTTCAATTGATGTGAGAGATTACCTTTCTACTTATCAGTGATTCTGCGGTTAATCCGCTCCCCAATACATGGACAGCACCCTATTCACACAGAATGTGAGCACAAAGATCCAGACATAAATTAAAAAATAGGCCACTACTAGCGGAATACATTTTAAACCAATGAGATATTTACCTCACTTCACGGCGGAATTCTTTATGTAACAACTGGTATTCATGTGCCAGCTGTTATTAGTGCTTAAGTAATGGCCGTGTCCACAAGACATTCAGCTGGAGCCCTGACATCAGTCACCGCCTCTTAGTCTTACTGTCCCCCAGGTTGGTGTTGCAGTCGGTATACTAGTACAGATCATATCTGAGTGCCCCCCCCCCCTGCCGTCTCAGATTCTGCAGGGGGTGGAGGAGAGGTGCTGCAACTCATCGCTCTAGCCTGACACGCTTACCTAACCCTTTTAAGGCTGGCATAATGCATTTGTTCGTCATGATGCATGAATGCAGCCCTAGCAAGTAACTCGCCAGTGCTGTATTCAAGCATTATGCCGACCCTATGGGGATGACACGTTCCGAAAGTTTTGGTACGATGAACCAATGATGCATCAGAAGGACAAATTTAAATCTTATACCATCCGTTAAGAGTACACCCTCTCAGGGTGAAATGAGACTCAGCACTTTAAGAGCCGCATAGCGTTTTGATCACATTGCCCATTTTTGGTTGAAGCACTGAAGGTGAACATCTAAAATATTGGTCACCAACCCTTTGAGGGCCGCATGTTGTTTAATACTGAATTCCCTTCTAGCTTCATGGGATCGTCTGAGCAGTAGGTTCAAATAGGAATCTAGACGCATAACTTTTATCAGTGCTTATCGCCGTACCCAGCGCACCTGCGTCCAGAGCCCCATAAGACCATAGTCACAATGCCGCCGATATGTACAACGAATCGGAAAAAGATGAATGAACAAAAGGAACCCCACCCATGCCTTGTTTTGTCTTCAGGCAGGACTGTGGCTTGTCAAGCCGTGTGATTGGCCAAGAACCATGTTAAGAAGCTAGCCGTGTTTTTACAGCTGCCTCAGCCTCCTTGTCAAGTTGTCCTAAGTCCCTCTGCACCACTCTCTGTCTTACCATTAAGGGCGGCAAAGTGCTTTAATGTATAATGTCGTTAAATTAGCATACGGCATGGATGAAGCACTAGTCTGTAGCTTGCCGGTATTGTTTTTTTTTAAGTTAGAACTTTTCATGTGTCTTTTGAAAGTTTAAACTTTTAGCAGAAAATCATATCTCATTTTTTTTCAATTTCAATTCTGTTTTCATTTTCATTAATAATTGTGGCCTATACCTGGGCCACTGTAGTTCATACTGGCATAATGCATTTGTTCGTCATGATGCATGAATGCAGCCCTAGCAAGTAACTCGCCAGTGCTGTATTCAAGCATTATGCCGACCCTATGGGGATGACACGTTTGAAAGTTTTGGTACGATGAACCAATGATGCATCAGAAGGACAAATTTAAATCTTATACCATCCGTTAAGTGTAAACTCTCTCAGGGTGAAATGGGACTCAGCACTTTAAGAGCCGCATAGCGTTTTGATCACATTGCCCATTTTTGGTTGAAGCACTGAAGGTGAACATCTAAAATATTGGTCACCAACCCTTTGAGGGCCGCATGTTGTTTAATACTGAATTCCCTTCTAGCTTCATGGGATCGTCTGAGCAGTAGGTTCAAATAGGAATCTAGACGCATAACTTTTATCAGTGCTTATCGCCGTACCCAGCGCACCTGCATCCAGAGCCCCATAAGACCATAGTCACAATGCCGCCGATATGTACAACGAATCGGAAAAAGATGAATGAACAAAAGGAACCCCACCCATGCCTTGTTTTGTCTTCAGGCAGGACTGTGGCTTGTCAAGCCGTGTGATTGGCCAAGAACCATGTTAAGAAGCTAGCCGTGTTTTTACAGCTGCCTCAGCCTCCTTGTCAAGTTGTCCTAAGTCCCTCTGCACCACTCTCTGTCTTACCATTAAGGGCGGCAAAGTGCTTTAATGTATAATGTCGTTAAATTAGCATACGGCATGGATGAAGCACTAGTCTGTAGCTTGCCGGTATTGTTTTTTTTTAAGTTAGAACTTTTCATGTTTCTTTTGAAAGTTTAAACTTTTAGCAGAAAATCATCTCTCTGTTTTTTTTCAATTTCAATTCTGTTTTCATTTTCATTAATAATTGTGGCCTATACCTGGGCCACTGTAGTTCATATACTCGTGGTGGATTGTCACTGTACACAGCTGCAGGGCTTGCCAGCTAATCTCTGGCACTGCACTGATGTATTGTGATGACAAATGGACATTATGCTGCCCGATCACAGCTGAGTCCGCAATGCTGCCAAACACTTGCCCCAGTAAGAAATTCGGGGGAATAGTTTCAGGTTTATTGAGTTTATTGCTTTAGATAGCTCCACAGACCTTAATATAAGACTGTTTCACAGGGAATTATGTCTACCGCAAAATCTCGCGAATAAGCCGCGGCTGGTATGCGAATCAGATCGGCAGTGCGGCTTATAGGATCGGCCCATGGTTAGGGTGTGGCTTATATGGAGTTTTTGTTACTATGGTTAGTACTAAACTGCTAAAAGTCAACATAATCAGATCTCTGGTGTGGCTTATAGGATCGGCCCAAAGTCGGGGTGCAGCATATAGGCGAGTTAGGCTTATATGCAAGGTTTTACAGTAGTGTACATTCGAATCATCATAATATATGTAAATTTTGATAACATTTCATCTGATAGGGCTGCTAAAGAAACAATCCAAAAAACCTTTTGATCCATTTATATTCCGTCCCTTGCAATGGAACTTTAATTTGAAAGGGGCATATATATATATATATATATATATATATATATATATATATATACACATATATATATATATATATATATATATATATATATATATATATATATATATATATATATATATATACGGTCAAACTGGTAATGTAATCCTTCGACAAAATTTCATCAAACTGTGGATGATTAAATGTATGGTTTCTGCCTGGAAATGGGAGGGTAGAGTTTACCCTTATCACGCAGGATGTTGGAGAGATGCCCGCATTGACCACCTTAGGGATGTGGTGAGGAAAGGTCTACATTTCTGTGACAGGTGCGAAACCTGTGGCCTTGTACCCAAAATAGAAGCAGCCTTTTAACTTCCAAAATAGACTCTGGGTGGTAGCCTCTCAACTACTGAGGAGTTGTACGTGCATGTATTGACAATGGATTAAGGCAAGGTGCTCTTGGACATGTCAATGAAATACAAGCACATCAAACCTTGTCTGCTTTTTGATTGTGTCATTATGTGTATCTAAAATGCAATGATATCTCCATAATGCCACTCCAAAAAGGTGTTGTTTCTGATCACCAAGAACTGAGAAAAGGGAGTGTTTTTTTTTACTCGCGGGCTAAATCTATGGGATAATGTATATTTTTCATCACCAAAATTCACATTTTATTGGTCAAGAATTAATTTATCATGTTTTTCATCGAAAATTAGCAAACAAAAAAGGTTTTCAATGTATTAGAAATTACAGCCAGGCTTTGGTTGTCCAGGTGGCTTCACACCTAAGGTACACATAACAGCTGAAGCCACTTCAAGAGCACACTGAAAAAGTAAACCTATTTCCCAAAATTGAATCTGGAGTTGGCAAATGTCGGGTTTTGGGCTGGCACATGCCAACTGGGTCTTCTATCTGACAACTCCAGCTAGATGACCCACTTCCTTGTCACTTAGACGAGTCTGGAGTCGGGTTTGTGGGATGGTAACCTGATAGGTTAGACAACCTTTAACTCGTTTATTTTATGACAGTCACTTAGAAGAGTCTGGGGACAAGTTTACTTTTTCAGTGAGGTGGTGGCGATCTGATCTATGATAAGAAGTGAAGATAAACGTCCTACCCCTACACATGTACCGAGGCAAGGGTTCTTTTACATCCTAAACTATAGACATGCATCAAAAGAGGGTGACATAACAATGTTTAATTTAGCAGAATTCTCATTACATTGACTATTATGGCTATGTGTTAAAGTGTTCAGCGTTAAAGGGTTATGATAAACAAAATGTCCATAGTATTTTACACTCAAAAAATAAAGTTGTCTGGAGACTATTCTATCAGACAAGGTAGCGGGTGTTCTAACAATAGTTGTCAGATAAAGCACCTACTTGACGTATGCCAGCCCTAGATACGTCAACCAGGGCCTGATTCAGGATTCCCCCAGTAGGTGGTATCAGTAAAGCATGCATTATGTATAAAGTGAGGGAATGAATTGCATAATTTTTATGTTGATCTTAATCATAATTATGGAAATGCACATACATGCTTTGGAGAATCTTGAGAGCTATCTATTGGAGATGCTAGAAAAGGTGAAAGATTCAAAGTTTTGATATAATTAAGACAAAACAAATATATGTGTAGGTCATAGACACCTCTTTAGTGTTTATTTCAATAGTACAATTGCTGCAAGGAAACTCTCATTGGTATGACACCCACATACATGTGTTAACAGTCTGTTTCTGAGAACTAGAAATACTCTTATACAGACTTTCAGGACATGGCAGGGATTCCCCTAACCTACATACCTCTATGAATTAGCTATTACAAGCCTAAGAATTAGAAACATGGACAGTGTGTAAAGTCAGAACCCAGTGAGCTCCACCTGCAGTGAAGTAGAGGTTATAGTGCACAAGCTAACCCTTGAAGGGCTGCATAGTGCTTCTAGGTGCTATGCTCTATGTGATCATAATGTATGAATTCAGCCTTGGTAAGTACCATTTTTCCCCGTGTATAAGCCGAATCCTGTGTATAAGCCTGCCCTGTGTATAAGCCTGACAAAAAAACGATGACTCCATTTCTACTTGGAGTATTTACATGATTCTTTCGGCTATGTGACCCCTATCTACTCCATTTATGTCCCTGGCCATTGTAAAGAGATATACAGCTTAAATTGGAGAGAAAATCATTGTTAATGTTGCAGTGAATGTATAAAGAAAAGTAGGTTATTCTGAAAATTGTGGCCACCAGTGGCCACCAGTGTATGTCACCCGATATAAATACCAATTCACCCATAAATACACACATAGTCCACTACGTCTGTATTTTTTCCCGGTAAAATCCACCTGATGATGATGCCATAAAGGGTCGAAACTACAAAAGTAGGCCTAGCACTAGCGGGTGCTAGGCCAATAGAATAGCATAGTGGTATATTGAGTTATACAATGTATGTTATCTAGCCCAACCACCCTATACAAATAGGCCCTAGGCCTATCTAACTCATAGCTCTCATGCCCCCACCAACAGTTGGTGACCACCACAATAGTCAAGTCAGGTCCTAGCACCTGCAGACTATTAGTGGAATTTATAATACACAAAACTAGCCCCCACCAGAACAGGTGCCAGTGTCTAGCAAACTGCACTTACATTAGCACAGTGTCAGTATGAATAGGTCAGGGCTTGACCACAGTGTGACCAGCTGACCAAATGAACAGCCAATGAGAACAGGGGTGGGAAATTTGATGCATAATTAAGTTTACATGGTGAATGTCAACAGATTCTAGGGCACTTTTGTAGTCGTGGTCCCTCGGGAAACAGCTACTCCATTTTTACCTTATTCTGAAAATTGTAAGAAGGTATCATGGTGTTTCTACAGCTAAAGGAATACCCTGATAATAAGCCTGCCCCGTGTATAAGCCTGGTCAGTTTACCACTTAGTACTTGTATAAGCCCGGGCTAATACAAAGGGAAATACGGCTATACTCACCTAATACATTTGAAAAAGGTCAACATGATGCATGAATGCAGTCTTGACAAATAGACTCGCCAGGTTTACATTCATGTATCATGCTGACAAAAGGATTGAAGCACTTTAAAGTAGTCTGCAGCCAATAAAGGGTCAACTGTTCTAGTGTTGTGAATTTGACGACCCTAGACACGTCATTTGGAGTGGGCCACCACCTGGGCTAACATTGTCAGTGAGATGAGTCTAGTGTTGTCTAGTAGGATGGTAACTTGGTAGGTCCTCAGGTAGACAACTTTTGACTCGTTTATTTCATGACAGTCACTTTAAAGACCCTAAACTCTTCTTATAAGACGACGACCATTTGACAAGTTTGGGTCCCTTCATTTTATCATTGTAGTAGCACATTTAACCCAGTGTGAACAGATCATACAGTAGGCCAGCTTGTGACAAGGCTACCACACTGGTTCCTGCAGACAAGCAGATAGGCTATGACACAAGGTGCATGCTCTGCTGTATACAGCATTGTCCACCAGGGGACAAGAAGTGACTGCTTATATATATCACAATGAATAGAGCAATCTGATGGTGGAGAGGTTGTGGCGCTCGCTGGAGTTAGTCAGGACCTAAACTGATTCTACGCTGACATGCACCTATCTGAATGCATTGAGGTAGGATATGGGGAGCCCGCAATAAAGATACAGTAAGACCTCCCTAATCCGACCACTCCAGTTTTGGGATGTTGAATCTGCCGGATCATTAAGGCATATATTATTTATATGCGTATTAGCAAATTCACAAAAATTCATACACGCAAATTATCTACATTTACAGTAGCTGTACAAAATGCAGTCAATGATGCAAGTCAGCTTGGTACCACAAATCCATTCAGTTGTACATAGGAGTAGATTAGCTTGTATCACATTTATATTGTAAGACCCGGGACTTGCACTCGATCAGCAAACGACACTGTATTCCACTTCCTTTCATCAACACGCATTTTCCACTGATTTTCACTTTCTTGCCTAGAATTGACATTGATGTTGGTAATCAAACAGTAATCATATAGAATTACAAAAGTATTTCAAATCTGCCACATAACTATTTCACCTGAAACGTTATGAAACTGTTCAGGTTCAAGAGTATTAGCTAGTCTGAATTCAGCCGTGGCACAACAACTCGTTGGGGCTGCACTCATGGATCATTATGGCTTTATGGGATTGATACTGCACACGATTGCCATGATGCACAAATGCAGCCTCATCCTCATGCTAAACAAAGACATATCACATTAAATCACTTTGGAGCCCTTAAAGGGTTCAGGGTCTAGGTGGCTGCCCTGCCCTAGGCTGAAGGAACCATCAATATCATCAACCCCCTACTGCATCATAGGTAGCCTCTGGGAGGGCCCACAGAGCAACAAGTCATTACGCAGTACCGTTAATTTTGGGTATACGCCTTACTAGCATATAGGCAACATCTCTAACTTTGGCAAATTATATGAGCCGCAGAGGGGCGGAGGATTGATTATGATGACTTTAGCACTGTAGTTTACATCTAAAAGCCTCACCTTACTTGGTACCTGTGAGTAAGCAGCACTGGCGATCTGACTCCAGTACTTGGTACTAGCAGCAGCTTTTATTGACGAGGGCTACAGAAGTTTAAGGCGCCAGCAGGTGGAGCCCTCCCGTGCGGGGTGGAAATTGAAATGCTTACCGTTGTATCTTTCGTTATATTGCAATAAATTCACTTCTTTCTGCACTATTGTGTGTTGTGGCAAATGTAGAAGTGTTGCACTTACCTATATTTGGCATTTTTTAGCACTAGAGCACTGTACCTTTTGAGTATTTCATCTTATAAAACGGTATAAGAAATGGGCGTCTAAATTAAGACTTTCCCTTTAACATAGAATCCAATGGAGAAGTGTGAGAGTTCCAGTGAGAATGCAGGAAAACTGATATAGTCTATAGAAAAGCACTTATCCTACCAGCTAAAATGGTAGAGGGGATAGGAATGAAGGTGCTGACCAAAAAAAGAGCAAAGTTTACCGTGCATGGGCTGTGCAATTTAGAATACTCATTTCTATACTCGTATTATATTTCGGCCATCTTGGAATTGGTCACCCCCAGTACCGTCAAAGCACATGCACAACCATGCTATGGTTATGACTATGGCTATGACTGTGGTTATAGTTATGACTATGGTTATGACTATGGTTATGACTATGGTTATGACAATGGTTAAGACTATGACTATGGTTATGACTATGGTTGTGACTATGGTTATTAGAGCCCTAGGTCACATATGATGCTAATCACACAATCAATCTTTATTGTACTACATGAATTTAACTTGACTCATATTATAACCCTAAATTACACATTGCCCTCGTTTTTTGCACTGCTTTTGCAGTTCAAGCCCTCTAGTTTGAGAACTTATGGTAGAAGGTGTGGTGGTATGGGGCCTTCCTCATGATACTGCTACCTTAGCTTAGGGGAGTTAGCACAAGCTAAAATCTGCCCAGCACTGCAAGTAGAGTAACTGGCCAGATTATCCTTGCTATAATTTGGACAAACCCATAGACTTCTCCTACGTCCTGATGGCTACCAGGGTAATTGTGCCTGACCGTACTGCAGTACATCAAGTTAATGGCAAATGAGGTCTGGGTTTTTAAGGCAAGCTAATCTTACCTCCTGCAGTAGCGTGCATGGCCATAATCATGGTTGTTTTCTGATATGCGATCATGTCAGAGCATCTTTACCATCTTGCCATGTTTATTTTCATTTTACCAGCTACTTTAGTTATAATCATACCTTGGCTATAAGCCGAGTGCGAGTTTGAAAGGAAATATTCGGCTTCTGATAAAAATGTTTTTTTTTAAACATATTTCTATGTATATCAAAACCTCACCTATGAATCAGATGGAAGTATTGGGGTTAGCGTTTGGCTTACCAAAGAAAACAGCGCCAAATAAAGGTTGGCTTATAACCAAAGTTTTAGGTTAGTTTAGAACATTTTCTCAGCACTATACAATACTTATGTATATGTCTTTACCAAATTTGGACATGATCAAAAGCGCAGGCTCTAAAGATGCATCAGAATGCACCATTTTGGTCTTAAAGTTTTCAAAATTTTCTTGGTGGGGGCCTCATCAACAACATTCCATAGTGACACTAGTGACATGGGTTTTTCCTTAGTGACATGTGACATGGGCCGTTCTTAAAATCGACATGCTGCATTGCTGCATTGGTGCATCATGACTCTTCGGGAGTGTCTCAACCCCATGAAAGCAGCCCTCTTTGGGTGGTTCAATGTGCCCCATGCCCTGGGCAGGTTGACCCACCCCCTTTGGCACCTTGAACCACATAATTATTGAATGGTTCAAACTATCAGCAATAGGGATTTATTATTGAAGGTTGAGGTGTAATTACTTGCTATTGTTACTTTTGAAGAGGATTGAGTATAAAAAGTACATATTTAAAGCTCACAACTTTGTCAATTATAGTGTCTAAAATAGTGACTGGATTAGAGCCTTACAAATTTCCCTTTCGGTCTATATAAACCATGTTAAGAGGATTGCTACTATTTGCAAGGTCTATATAAATACTTGGTTATATTCTTTCATGATGTAAACATTCTCCTTTGCTTCCAAAAAATTGATAATCTACGGATAAAGGTGCTCTTAATATGCTACAAAAGAATTTATCATCATCAATTGGCAGACAACATATTCTATCATGATAGTATGACCAAACTATATCTAATGTGGGTCTCTTTTTGTGTGCCTAATAAAACAAGAGTTTTTAAATATGTCCTATACAGCCTATAGTAGACCCAGAGGTTGAACTAAGTATTATCTTCTCATCTATAAGCTGATAAGGAGACCTTGCAAAAGTTGCTGCCCCCTGGTGAGGAGCAGTGATACCTTGTCCTTCTATGGACTACAATGCACAGGCTCATATGTGTTAGATAATGGAATTATTCCTTCAAGAGCATGGTTCAAGGTGCCCCAATTTTTGTGGTTCAATGTACGCCATGCTGGCCATCATCGATAATGATGATGTAATTCAAATTACATCATAAGCTCAGGGGTAAAATCAGGTTCTATTAAAGCATTTAGATGTATACTTTGACCTCCATACAGATCTTTGGCCAGCGATGTTTTGTAACAAGAAAAGAACAAAAGTTTAACAATTGTAAATACAGTAAAATCTCGTTATAAGGAGCACCTTTTGGTAAGGCAAATTTGCTCGTTATAACCAACCTTCCTTGTAACCGATTTTGGTAATACAGGGGTAGACATTAACGCTGGCCCGGGAGCCAATGGCCTGTAGCTAAATCCTCCCCCATTTTCAAGTGAATACAGCCATGAACACGACCTTTGCATCCATCTCTATGCTGTTAAGCATAGGCATGTTGCATACCATTTTGAAAGAGAAACAATTAGCGTCATGAATACATTACACAATACAGTGCTGCAATGTATTTGTATTTATAATGTCTATACAAATGCGCAAACTGCTAGAATCATCTGATACTTCACATACATAAAATATTGGTCAAGGTCCTATTATGAACGCAAAAACATTGTGTAACTGATTAAAATGTTAAATTAGCTCCTAACCCATCTATGATTTGTAATTTTGAAATTTCCGGGCCCACAGTTTTAGCTCTGGGCCCTAACTTTCTTGGGATATGGGCCCGGTTGGCCCATGGTCTCAAACGTCAGTGTCTACCCCTGTCATATATAGCTCAGTGGGGGTAGATATGCGGCAGGGGGACTGAGAAATCAAAGGGAAGTCCTGGGTGCTCACTCACCTGTATAGGGCGGGGTGTAGGGGTAGGTAGGCGGCAGGGGGACTGAGAAATCAAAGGGAAGTCCTGGGTGCTCACTCACCTGTGTAGGGCGGGGTGTAGGGGTAGGTAGGCGGCAGGGGGGGACTGAGAAATCAAAGTGAAGTCCTGGGTGCTCACTCACCTGTATAGGGCGGGGTGTAGGGGTAGGTAGGCGGCAGGGGGGGACTGAGAAATCAAAGGGAAGTCCTTGGTGCTCACTCACCTGTATTGGACAGGATGAATTTTACTGAATCTTGAAAAATCTGCTCCTTATAAACGATTTCTGGCTAGAAATGCTCGTTATAATGAGGTTTTATTACTATAGAAATGTATAGAAAAAATCCTGGCAAAGCAAATCTGCTCCTTATAACGGTCTGCTCCTTATAACCGTCCTCGTTATAACGAGATTTCACTGTAGTTACTTTCAAGGGCATAAATCTTCAATGTTGTCTGAGTTGCTCCTCAGCATCCCAAAATAAATATGATGCTGCTGCTGCTCTGAACCTTTAATATAAAGGGGTAATTTGGTAGGAAGACTGCTGGAAAATTCTCAAAGGAATAGCAAAGAGAGCGAGTGGTTCAATGTGCCCAGGTGGTCAACGTGCCCCTCTCTCCCCTACATGTTGCTTTTTGAGTCCTATTCTAGTAATCTAACTGGCTTCGTCAAGGTATTCTATGGGACCGTTGAAGTGCATCCTACACAAAGACCTATTCATTGATCTTTTACCTTCGACTTTTGACCTGCCTGACCCCTGTAGCACCCAATATCTCTTCTCTAGCCCCAAACCAATCACTGTAACATGTTTATTATAGCGCCATCATAGCTGTGGACGTGGTGAGCGTAGGAACTAGAAAAACATGTACTGAAGCGAACAGTTGCTCAGATCTATACTTGCCTACTAACCAGTATTTTCAGAATTTCAGAACAGATATGCAACAACCCGGGATAGTGATTGGAGGACAAGATGGTGGACTACACTTTGAGATTAGTTAGAGCACTATGACAAATGTCCACTCTCCCAGGTCGTGTTCTTGGATTGGGTAGTGTGTATGGGGTTGTGTCTATAGGGTAGACACTTTTACCAAACTCTAGGCTGTCTGGCTGGGCTATGTTAGAGACTGAGGAATAGTGTCACCATGTTCTTAACATTTGCGAGCTGAATAAAATTTGAATGAATATTCAAGTTCATAGTATATTGACATTGTGAGGTATGATTACCTATATCAGACACGGATGAAGAAATATGTGGTACTTGCAGGACTCTTGCCTAGTTGTAGAATGAGTGTGGCCAGGACTAGTCCCATTCTGTGGGGCTCCTTTAGTCTGACAGGGTCATCAAAGCAGAGGTCACCAGGTCATAGCCCTGCTGTAACATGCCCTTTATTCGTCCACCAGGTACAGCCTAGTAAGGTGACCCCTACAATGGCGGCAGTCTTGCAGTAGCAGTCGGAGCTGAGGCAGGACTAGTACCTTTATAGAGGGGAGGTGGAAGTTTGATTTTTTATATAATAAAACATAATATCATTTTTCCTTTTTTATATGTGGATTTTATTATTGGATGAAGTAATTTGAAAAAAGGTTGAGCAAGGATATGCATAAATTCTTGAAGATACTTTCGACAGTGGCAAGATGACTCCAGTTTGAGGAGTAAAAAACAATGGGTAGACAGTTACCTGCTTTTCCCACGGGGCATCCAATACACTGTACCGAATTCTTGTGATGTCTGCCCCTGGTGTGTAAAGAGAGAACTAGGGAGGACAAGGGGCAGGGAGCAGCTTCTAAATCACAACCTATCAGCCCTACCCAAGGTGCAATGCCACCTTGGTCTACTTTGTACCAACTGCAGTATATTATGATAACTTATAATGCCATTATGTCCACTTTCATGATTAAGAATTTCTCAGACCTGACAGTAGTCAGCTATTATTGTCTATTCGCTCGGATTCTTGTCACCTTTGAGACCTTCCCTAAAGTCAAGTTGCGTCTGAGCCCCTGCTTGGCATACACCAGACACCAGTTGTGTTATCCTGGTTGGCTATGTTTGCAAACATCTCATATCAGGAGATTCAGAAGACAATCAGTATTTCCAATAATTTATATAGAATGCAGGTTTTTATTCATGTATTTGTTGGTTATGCTTCAGAAATGTTTCAAACAATAATAGGCTCAAACCTCTGACCTATGTTGTTTTGGCTATTTCTGGCCCTTTTCAGGCTTATAGCCCTACATAATGACCAGTTTTGCACCAATTTTTTCAAAAATTTGGTATATGTGAGAAAACATCCCAACAATTCAGGATTTTTCTTTTTTTTGTGTATTGGCCCAATATTTTTCGTTTTTAGGCCCTCCAAAGGCCCAAAACCCCTTAAAAACGGCAAAAACCCTTTAATGACATGTTTTACATGTCTCCCAGGTCTACTAAGACAGTAACAGCCTATCCCTGATATCATTTTCTATTAGGCCTATGGTATAGTCAATTGATTCACAAGGATTTCACTAGATATGTACCATATTTTTTTCTCCACAGCCATTTAAGTGTTTATTGTCAGCAAAATTTTCGAATGTCCTTTCATTTTGATACCACTATACAGTAAATATACAAGATCCAAACAGTATCCCTTGTACTCTAGATCATGAGGTAACCATTGTGTCTTTTGCCAGAATTTTTTTTTTTTTAACGAAATCTAATATTCCAGCCTCCAGGACCAAATGTGTATTGTGATACTTATTTTGGTCCCGGAGTCACCCTCTTATTTTAGTCTCGGAGTCACTCGCCTTGCTGATAATAGTAAAACCCACACAGAATTGTTGATATCCTATATATTTTTAGTTATCTTTAGTGCCACTGCTTCCTATCCACCCCCTCTAATGCTCTAAACCAGAAATCTGATGATTCCACTAATTTAACCTACATTTATACAATATTTTATTTTGGTCCCGGAGTCACCCGGGTGACTCCGAGACCGAAATAAGGTGAAATAGCCTCTTTTTAGGCCAGTACTGTGCCAAGTAGTTCAACGAAGGATCCTAATGGTCCATATTTTCTAAAGTATATACCATCAGGGTATTGTAGAGTGATTTTGACAATTAATTAAACCATTTTGAGTGAACTAGGGTAAAATGAGAGTATGTTGTTAAAATTTTAATATTTTTGATAAATCTTCAATATTCATCGAGCTGTATCTCAAAAACTATTTTTCTGAAGGTATCCATTCCTGGTATGCCTTAAGATATATGTTGTCCCAGTTTGTAAACAAAGTTATTAGTTGCTGTTAAGTACTTTAAGACATTATGTACATAATCACCTTATTTTGGTCTCGGAGTCACCCGAAAACGGACAATCGAGTTTGTGAGGCAATAAAAAATGAACCGCTAGGGTTAGAGATGTATCAAAAAGTGTTCCAAGGAGCCGAGATATATACCTTTCAATAATATGAACTTGTTTGAATATATTAAGTACTTTCTGATTTGTCCTTCCTCTATCCTAAAACAACATAAGTCAGGAGTTTGAGCCAACAACTTTTCTGAAAAGTCACCTTTTTGTGCCGCATCGGTCTATACTGAGTCTATGGGCATCCACCCGGTGTTACCTGATTGACCGTTAACCCAAGAACACGGATGCGTCCAACCCAGGGGCGGATCCAGGAATTTCCTGAGGGGGGGGCCAAGATCTGGCTGAGAGTTGTTATCAAGGGTCGGACTATCGCAAGCGCTGCGACAAACTAGGGTGGTTTGGGGGCATGCCCCTCCAGGAAAATTTTGAAATTTAGACATCAAATGGTGCATTCTGGTGCATTTGAGAGTTGTAGATTGAGAGGTTAGTGTGTTCCCATTTATACTTTTCAAGTTACCAAATTTTGCCTATTCATTTGCCTGAACGTCCCTCGGTCCCCTACATATAGGCCTCTCAAATATTGCTTCTCAGCAGAGGCCTACACCTCAGCCTAAATATTCCCCTCCTTCCCTGACCATTCATCTCCCTGACCATCCCTCTGGGAGTATATATGTAGATATCTAGGTTGACATGTTTTAATTTATATAAAATCGTTGAAAGTAAATCACCTGGCCAAGTCTACCTACATATTCCTTCCCTATAGTATATCTGTCTCCCTTGCCTATCCTATGCTACCCATTCTCTGACAATGTCCTCTGTCCACCTCTATGTGTGACTTTTACATCTACATCTCTGTCATTCCTTTCCCTTCTAAGCTTTATATCCCCTAATATAATTCTAATTCATATCCCATCTTACCTCACATTTCCCATCCCTTCTTACTTTTCTCATGCTTATCACTTATCTCCCTGCCCATTCCGCTACTTCACTATCCACCCAAGTAGGATAGCACAATGACCTATTCCTTTCCTTATGAATCGTTCCTCCTGTCTACCCAGTCTCTCTCTATCAATTTCATGTCTATCACGCTGTATATCTAACTCCTGAACATCCCTTTTCTGCCCATCACTCCCCTGCCTATTCTTTCCCTTATAACTCTTGGCTGTCTACCCGACATCCTATCCCTACCACACTCTATCTATTCTTGCTGGAAGCTAGTCTATTTAGATAGGTGGAGGGAAAGCTATGAAGAGGGATAGACACAGGGAGAGCGGAGCAGGGAAGGGACAGATACAGAGGGAGAGATAGGTAAGGGTAGGGAGTACCATGGTAGAGATTCATGGATAGGGGGAGAGAGAAAGCAGAGGGATAGGTGACAAGAATTTAGAGGAAGGGAGAGGGGGCTAGCAGAGGGAAAGGTGAATGAGGGAGCAAACATTCGCGAAGGCAGGGATAGGCAGGGAAACAGCTTGATAGGGTAGATGATTATGAGGAAATAGAAACTGTAGTGGTAAGAAATATCATTGCACATGGCAACAAATTTCTTGAGATCAGATTTCTTGAAATAATTCCAGATAAATGTAACCTGTCAGGGCTAAGTAAGGACATGAGGGGTGGTGGTGGGGGGGGGGGGGACGGTAAGCTTACCCCACTGGAGACCTCCGTTGGATGGGCATTGGGCTGGCCTGGGGAGACCAGGGGGAATGTATGATTCTGCATTAGGTGAGCTTAGAGTGGGGGAGGGGGGGGGGGGTGAATACAAAATCTCGCCCCCCCCCCTCTCCATATTCTGAAGGCAGGCCTAGAAATTCTGGCTCCCATTTATAGATTCCCATGAAAAAGTCCCTGGAAAGTAGTCTTCAAAATCCCTACCCCAACATCCCAACACATTTGGCATGTTTAGGTATCATACAGATTGAAATGTCTTCAAGATCTTGGCCCCCCCTCCCTTTTTTTCTTTCTCCCCCCCCTCCTCCTTCTCCCTTTCATACACTCCCATGAAAAACTTCCTGGAAAGTAATCTTCAACGGCCCCACCCGACATCCCAATGCATTTGGCATCTTCAGGTATCATACAGATTGAAATGTCTTCAAAATCTTGGCCCCCCCCCTCCTTTTTTTTCTTTCTCACCCGCCCCCCTCCTCCTTTTCCTTCTCCCCTTTTTTTTCTTTTTTTTTTGGAGGGGGGGGGGCCAAGGCCCCCCGCCCCCCCCCCTGGATCAGTGCCTGCGTCCATTGCAAAACACCTAGGACGACTACGGAAATCTACCCCCTTGGACTTTCACCCCCTCCTTGACTGGGGTAGTTGTCCTGACAGCAGTTGGATTCTGAGTAGGTTTGATATATAAGTAGGTGTGTTGTGGATTTAGTATGACCTTCAGGAACAGAGGACTTACTGGGTGAGTGTCCCCTGCAGGAGACCTGCCAGAAGGGATTCAGTCGACGCAATTTTGTTTCATAATGTCATAATTTTCTTTCTTTCTTTCTTTTGCGTGGGTGGGCTCTGTTGGAGGTGTGTGACCTTTTAGTTTTGATAGAGGAGGATGGGTTGGAACAGGGTAGGAGGAGAGATAACAGTCAAGGATAACAGCCTTCATCTATGTTTTTGCAAAGCAATTGTTCAATCCGCTTTGCACATAGATATGAATCATGGTCTATGATATTTTTCAGCAATGCATCTATATAAGAAAAAAAAGTTGGGATTAAATTTCAGGATAATATTATATTTGATTGGAAAGTGATATTTGAATCACATTATTTGATATCTACTATCATTGATATTTTTATCATCACTTTAAGACATGATAAAAGATGTATGTAGTTTTGTTCAGATAAGAACAGACTGGGGTATAAGAGCAGCTTTCTTGCCATATGGAACTGCCTAGTAGAACCCGTGTAAGTAATGGCATATTCCTTGGACATCCCCATGTTAACAATCCATATAACATGATAACTAAAGCACACATTCAGATATTCCCCATAAGCACAAAGCATATCCGATTTATAAGAAGTCAAATTACAACAAATCTAATTTGAAGAAGATAATTATATCATTGACATATCATCAGGTTTATTGCCATATGGTAATATATTGAATGCAATCATTAATGTGTGCAATTATGGAGTTCTTGGATGTTCCTTAACAATTGACATGATATGATTAACGCCACAATTACATAATAATCTAGAAGACATGAAGCAATTACATACCTAAGGCATCCTATTACAGCCCATCTATATTTACCCCATGTCCTACATGCCAGTTTTACAAAGCCGCACCACTGTCTTTGTCAGGCCCACCGCTCCCTCCCCAGCTGCTTCATTTACGCACGCTATGTAATTAATGTTTGCACAGATTGCTGTAGTGTGATGTACAAGACGTGCTCTGACTAACCGACACCCTCTTCTCCCTGTATGTAGGGTCTTTCTAATACCAGCTACGACGGTTCTGTTTGTATAGAGACTAGAGAGCTAGTGACAATCTGCAGAATATAAAATGAATCAAATTATTTTCTCTCTAGTTCACTCTGCAGCAATTAGACGTTTTAAACACTCTAGAGGAGGGGGAGGCAACGAAATGTCACAGACTCTTCTATGAAAAAATTAAGAATTTTTACTGTAGTTCGAAGGGCAAACTATATGAATATGGTAACTTGAATAATACTAATCTATCTATGCAATTCCTGTAGAATATTGATTGATGAGAAAATTGTATCCGGGTTTGCACACATGGAGGTTTGCTCTGATGATTAGGCACCCATCCAGGAGTAACAACCCTTGTCCTAACAATCCTGTGTGTAGATTTGTGTCTCCATTGATCAAATTATGAGTGGCTGCTAGTTCAAACATGATACACCCCTATACAGGTACCTAATCTGTAATACCTTATATGAAGAATGGATAATGTCAGTCTTTTAAAGTGAAAACACTCTTCAAATGTCAAATATTCTCCATCCAATTGTCAAAGCCCAAATGCCAGAGCAGTCATATATTTGATTGAAGGATATAGAGTAGATTCACCACTTCCGGATGCTCAAATGCACTGTGAACGTGACTATTTTGTATTTAAGTAAAAACACTTTCGCAATTAAGAATGTAGTTGCAGGATACAGCTAAAGATTATCCTTGGCACCTCTTAGAACGGCTTAGCAATTAACTAGCTAGGACATACAGCTACTATTACCACTAGGAGTAAAGCATTGTCAGGACCCTTTTCTGATGCTTTGGGGCTCTTGGATTATGGTGGAGGGGGCAGAACAAAGGTAGGGAGACAGGCTGTAGATGACTTAGAGGAAGCTGCTAGTAGCAGCTGTCTCCGAGAGCCAATAACCAAAGGACAAGTAGCACCCAAGTGTTCCTGTTGACAAGGGCTGTGTTCACATGGTCCTCATAGACATGTTAACACAGCGGCACAGTGGCCACTACACAGACATGTATTTGAATAGAATCTGAGACCTTAATAATCCGTCCACCCCCTTTTAGGAAAAACAAGGCAGGTTGTTGAATCTGCCAGATTATTTAAACATATTTATAAATTATGATTATATATGGAACTGTCCCTGACAAAAGCAGCTGGGAGGTTTTGTGGAACCTTTCTTTTTAAAACCCTGGTTCCAATGGGATGCGAACCCAGGCATGAGTAAAACATGCCATTTCCAGGCCATCTCTCCAACCACTAGACCACATAGGATGCCTAATGTGCCATAGTATAGAACCTTTACTGATGGTGAATCACAATTCATAAACTCGTCTGAAGAACATACTTGTCAGTGTGTATGTAAGAATCCTATGGGACCTTTGGCCCCTTGACAAGTAAAAAGGGACTAAACCATAATATAATGGCTTCATTATGGGACTCACTCTCTTGACCATTTAAAGGGCAACATTGTGCTTGAATTCAGTATACCCTAACGCAGTGTTGAAGCATATAATGCCGCCCAAACTAGCCATTAGGAACCTTCAGCAACCACCTCAAAACGTGGATGTAACCTACGCTTAACCAATGCCACTAATGCAAGTATGAATCTATGATGGCCTACATCTGCATGTATTGAGCTACTTTGGGTTCGCTAAAGGTCCTTACTATGGGGTTGATTCCCAAGCTTATAAGTCGCCAGAGCTGCATTCATGCAGCATGCCATAAATAGAAGTCGTATACACTACACATGTAAAATCTGTTGGCTTGAGTGAGACTTGAACTCGCCTGATGAGGTGTCCTGGGCAAGGAGGCTACCTACTGAGCTACAGAGCCATTACTCTCGTTCCCAAATCCTTCCGAAGGAAGGCTCTGGTAACTGCCAAATGTTTGGATTTTGCTGGGTCTGGGCAACCCCTGCTGGTAGCTTGGAACCAGCGAACAGGAACAGGAAATGGAACCAGAAAGGCTGATGGTAAATCTACCTAAAACTACCATCATACATTCTGGTTCCTTTCCTGTTCCTGTTCGCTGGTTCTAGCCTACCAGCAGGGGTTGCCCAGACCCAGCAAAATCCAAAGTTCAAGGTCATTTGGCTGTCCCCAGAGCCTTCCTTCGGAAGGATTTGGGAACGAGAGTACAGAGCCATGTACAGGACTGGAGCAAAGCCGGAGGGTACTGAATTTTACACGCTGTGTCTATTCTGAGTATCACAGGTTCGAATCCCTCCTTAACCTGACAAACATTTGACGCAAATAAGTAATTTAAATCATCGAATTTCTATACCAGAATGATATAGAATGAAGCAATGGCCCATATAGGATGGAGTATAAGCAAGAAAACCTCCTTGGACCTGTAGTATTTGCTGTAAAACCTCCTCGGCTACGCCTCGGAGGTTTTACAAGAAATACTACAGGTCCGCGGAGGTTTTCCATCACAAAGTACTGTAGATCTACAAGTCACTACCGTAACCTGCATCTACAGTAACAGAATTGTACATGTACAGTATAATTTGCTGTATTACTTTTTACAGCTAAAGTACTGTACATTTACGAACACCAACTTTTTACAGTGCAGTTTTCATAGTCCAAATGCCACAGTCGTCATCCAGCAAGCAGCATTAGCTCCCATCCTCTGGTTGCATTTTCCCAACAAGGCAGTAGCAGGGCTTGTATTTTTGGATTTCCTGCATGTTTAATATTGCCTCTTATAATCAGTGGTGGTAGTGAGGGTCTAGATTCTTATTATAACCCTCTGCATGCTTTCAACACAAGATGAGAAGTCAATTATCCTATCCTCAAGTTTCTTTAAGGGTGCCTGGCTAATGACAGGGGAGATCCACCTTGGCACATTGAGACTAAGGTATGGCTGATGTCAAGCACCTACCGCTTCATTGAACAGCTTTTCTGTGACTAAACCTATATTCAAAGACAGAGTGAAAAGGTGATTAGATTTTCATTCAAGTTCTAAAGAAAGTTAAACTGGGTCAATATAAGTAAAACAATATGAGGCTTGAATAGCTGTATAAATTCCTTATTTGCATAAGGTATGGACTACTGATGATTTAAAAGTAATGAAAATACTCTAGAATGCAAGAAGGTTTAGTTCTTATGAAAATTCTCATCAGAATTGTTGTTCATATATACACACACACACACATATATATATATATATATATATATATATATATATATATATATATATATATATATATATATATATATATATATATATACAGGGCTGGGCATGTTGTGATATGCTGGAGCAAACCTAGGAATCTTCGGAGCAATGTATTCCATAAGGATCCACATTGTCTAACTAGATGTGTGTGTGGTGTGGGACCCCGCCCCCCCCCCCCCAAAAAAAAGGGTGAATTTCGGGTGTGTAATAAAAAGAATGTTGATATCTGTCTCTATAGTTTGGTGTGCTCTGAGGGGTTTGTCACTTTCAGGGCACATTCATTGCTAACAGGAATTCTGGTATGCAACGTGTTTTGGGCACATCCCTCCCAGACAATAACTTTAGAATGGTGCTTTCTGAGAATTTGGTGGCATATTGCTTTCAGAAAATTGAGAAATTCTACCTTTAGATTGGGGTTTTCAAAGTACTTTTGGGGGCATGTGCATTCAGGAAAACTTAAAAATTTCTATTTTTAGAATGAGGGGTTTGGGAGCATACTGCTCAGCCAAGATTTGGAACTTCTACCTTTTAGATAGATGTTTTCATGATGATTTGGGGAGCATGTCGTTTCAGGAAAGTCTAGAAATTTCACCATGTATTCTGATAATTTTGGAAGCATGTTGCTCCAGGAAAATTTTGAAAATCTACCTTTAAATTGGTGCATTTTGTGGTGTTTTGGGGGCATATTGGTCCAGGAGAAATTTGTAGTTTTATCTAGATTGGTATATATTGAGGGGATCGTGAGACTATGCTCCAAGAAATTCAAGAAAATTTACTTCCAGATTGGTGCATAGTTGCACCAAAGAATAAGGGCATTTTACTTTCTGATTGGTACATGTGTATTCTGTGGGCAGATTGGTAAATTCTGTGGGCATATATTGGTCCGGGAAAAGTTTGGAATTCCACCTTGAGGTTGGTGTAGGGGGGGCCTACTGATGGGTCTGTGAGTGCATAAGTCCAAGAACATTTTGAAAAACCATGGTTAGATGGGTGTTTGCTTAGGGGTTTATGGGGAGTATTGCACTGGGAACACTTGGAGAGGAAATCTATTGAAACAATCCTAACTTTGGTTCTAATTGGAATATTTACAAAATTCTTTCAGCTGTAGAAAGCCCAGACTGTCCCTGGTGTCCCTGTCGCATTTTCAAAGACCCCTGTCGCACAGTTTTTGCGACATTGCGACAGCTGCCCAGCCCTGATATATATATATGTGTGTGTGTGTGTGTCTGACTTTTTGTAGGTGAGTACAAACCGACTAAACTATGTGACAGACCGACCACTCTGCACATAGGTGCTGACATTGAATAAGTGTAACACAATTTATATGAAAGTCTGAAGTTAGGGGCTATAAGGAGAAATTATAAAGATCAAGTAGATTTAATTTCAAAACCTTTTTATTTGTAACTCATGCATCAGGCTTTTGTTTTCATGAAGGAAAGATATCAAAAGGCCGTATTTATATTTTGTCAGCACAAAGTAATCATAAACTACAAAAAGATGAAATAGAGACAAGATATTATCTTTTGAAAGATGTGAAACACAATGAATCGTTAAAAAAATTTACTCCCGACATGCCATAGTTATCCCTGAAAGTCTCAACCTCAGGGGGGATCTAATTGAGTGGGAGGAGGATCCCTAACTTACATATCAATGTCAGGAATGCAGCAGGAGGGAACTAAATTATTTACAAAAGTCTCTCAGAGACTGACAGCCTAACCCAATGGGGTAGATTACAGCTCATCAAGGAGCCCCTCCCTGAATTGGGCCACTCCGAGTTGGTTCTACCCAAAAGAACTACCTTATCATGGCAACATTGTTGTCCTCACTGAAACTTTATTACTTTGGTTGTTTTAGGATGACTTGGTTTTGTTAGTGGCTTTACGCCCTAGTTAGCGAGGCGCTGTGGTGATTGTGATGTCATCTAAGTGATGAAGTCCAGGAAGAGCCTTTGTTGATAACATCTTTAATGTAGGTCAGGGTAATGACTTGGTTTTATTGATTATGCCAGGCAATAAGTTTTAGTCCGTCTAATAACACTGTCACCATCTTTGAGAAAGTAAATAGACAATGCCAACGTCTATTGATACCGACTCTAATGTATTTCATGAGCAAGAGGCAGGACAAGAGCAGCTGGTTACTACAGATCACGGTTGTACAGGTGTCAAAGGAGGAACCCTTCTACCATGAGGATCGTTACTACAGAAGACTTTGTCTCAGTCCAATATTTCCCGGAGGTCTATGTTTTTACCGATGTCAATGTAAGAAAAGAACTGTGTTTGCAACCGCTGGAGAGAGTGAGACAGTGCTGTGAAGGGGTTTTCGCTGGTCCTTATCTTTATCAATCAAGACCAGACAGTATTTCCCTCAGGCATCTTTTTATAACACTACACACACCAGCAGCATATTGTTGGGTCTGTCTTGTTTGCTGGTCACCTATCTCTATCATTTCCCTAGGAGTCATTGGTCTGCCAGAGGCAGTGTACACCTTAGTGCTGGCTGTATAATATATGACTGGTGGTTTTCAAGAAGTATAAGCCATTCTTCCCTTGAAGAACATTGAGAATTAGATTAGGTCTATTATATATCAGTATGTTTAGATTAAAGGTTTTGACTTACCAGAGCCCCCCCCCCCCTCCCATCCTTAAATCAGTCAGTCCTGCCTGGCAAAATTAAAACTAAATGTATAGTATTATCAGAATAGGCATGATGACTTCAGTGAAAGAAAACATTAGAAGAAGAAAGCCCCCTTCAAAAAGCCTGGATTCAAGACAACAAAATGTAACTTAACATTTTGTCTATGGCCCCCTAAGGTTCTTCAAAGGTTAAAAATATCTATCCCACCTTGACTATCTTAACAAGAGTGTGACAAGGTAAGGGAAACCTTTCTCTGTCTATAAACATATAAGTACTGTTTATGACATTGCTTACTTAATCAGTCATTGAAACCGGCCCTAATGGATCCATGTCATTTGTGGGGTGCAATGTTTTTGTATTGGCTTAAGAAAAGGCTGCTTGGTGCTGAAGCATTATTTGTTTTGGGTGTCTTGCCTGACATGAGGGATGTCTTCTAATGAAACAAATAATCAGATGCTTCTTTTTAGCGACTAATTGAAATTGGATGATTAGTGGGCATGATTGGCATCAATATCTGAGGTCCAGCATTCCCATGCCCCTTTCTCCAACACTTTCATAACATGAAGATGCACCTTTCCCCTTTTTGATATCTTATCTGCTCTTACATTTTGATATGGGATATTCAATATTGCTCCAACGGTAGATAAGTATTATACAAACATTATAGGCTCAGTCTCATGAGTGTGTAACAATTCAAACGTCTTTGACCAGGTGTCGTCTTTGACCGGGTGTCGTCTTTGACCGGGTGTTGTCTTTGACCGGGTGTAGTCTTTGACCGGGGAGTGATAAGATGGGATAAATGAGGCCTAAACTGTAAGGAAAATCGGTGAAATACTGCAATAATATGTTAATAGACGTTTATTGGAAACATAAGTAAAATCTTACATATTCATATACTAAGATTGCTATGCACAGTACAGCTATTCAAACTCAAAGTTATATATAAAGTGACGTCTTTGACCGGGCAGAGGAAAATAATAATTTCATGTTCTATTATGCATAGTATGGTCAGTATATGAATATAACAAAATTCACTTATGTTTTCTAAAAACGTGTATCAACATATGGATGCACTATTTCCCCACTTTTCCTATTACA
This sequence comes from Harmothoe impar, assembly GCA_947462335.1. Classification (NCBI taxonomy): domain Eukaryota; kingdom Metazoa; phylum Annelida; class Polychaeta; order Phyllodocida; family Polynoidae; genus Harmothoe; species Harmothoe impar. The sequence continues at coordinate 41,591,812 of OX381715.1, forward strand.
TAGGCCTTATTTCTGCCATTTTAATGCTGCCTGGTCAAAGACGACACCCGGTCAAAGACGACACCGGTCAAAGACGACACCCGGTCAAAGACGTTTCAACTGTTACAAATTCATGAGACTGAGCCTATACTCTACCCCCACTCTTCCCCCTTGTAATACAATGTTCAGTTACATTAGAACCAGGTGAAGATGGTAGACTGTCTAGATTTACAGTAGAGCTTGCATAACACACCCAGCCCGTTTTCACAGGTCACAGGTTTGGCACATATATAGCAGGGTTTATTATACAATCGGGTCACTCATCGTGCTTTTTAGGTGATATCACCGTGCCGATATCTAGGGATATCGGCACTCTTCCGGTGGATATCGGCACTCTTCTGGTTTTAGGGAGTCACTCAGAAGGTTTCGTCACCCATAAAATCCGCGTTTTATGGTGATTTGAACCGGGTACCCCAAGACTTCAAACCGGACTCTCTACGCGCCTCGCCAATCTGGCCATACAGAAGAAGGTGATAAAACAAGAAGTGTATAGGCAGAGTCTCAGCCCTCTTGCGCTTATATTAACAGAGATACAGCAACTTTTAACAATTTTTGTTATAACATCTCCGAAAATCTTTTTTTTTTCTCATAATATTTTGTTTATTATAAAGCTAGTAGTTCGACTTGACTTACCTATCAGGTTTCGACAGAATACACCATAAGTTTTGACATAATACACCCATATTAAAAAAGGTACATTTCCGCTCAGGCTCGAACCTGGGACCTTTCGTGTGTGAGGCGAGCGTGCTGGCCGCCAGGCCCAACTGGTCGTGGTAAAGTAGGAGGGAAACACTGCATATGTTGAAGTATAGAGGGGAGCGGTTAGTTATCAAAATGAAAAGTCGCTCGTCAGTAGTAGAGTCCTATACGTTAGCACTGTGTAAACAGCGTACTGAAATAATGAACGATCCCCATGCCTTCCTCACCTCCACCACTGAAGATTTGCACAACATGGCGACTTCACCCTCTGTACAAGACGAGTTAGATATCGTTCAAAATGGCAAAATTAGGACGTTTTGAAGGTAAATAATGACATTTGAATTGAATAATTGTATAATAAACCTAATATTGTATGGCTAACAGGCTCACTCGGGCTTGTATCGATGGATATCGGCACGAGTGCGTAGCACGAGTGTGTAGCACTCGTGCCGATATCCATCGATACAACCCCTCGTGAGCCTGTTAGCCAGACATTATTGGTTAAATAGCAGCTGTATATGCTGGGAGAAGGTGTGAAAGCTTGAGCCAAGCCTGCTATACCAGGCTGATGTGAGTGTGAACAATCTGACCAAACGCCCTGCCTGTAAGGACTCCCGGCCTGCTAAACCAGCCTGGGCAGCCTGCATTAACAGGCTACCCGGATATGGGGGCCAGGCTGTATCCTTGGTCTAGTCCTCCACCTGATGAATGTTTCTGTAAAAATGACATGGTAGTAAGTTTGAATATTTTCCAACCTAGGCTTGCCTGGATGAAAACAAGTAGACTTCTCTTTTTCTGGTCATACTAATTTGAAGATCATAGCCATAACACCTTTTCTGCATAATTAGTGAATTTGGCAAATCATAAAAAAATAATCAGCAGGTTCTTCTTTTTGCATCCCTCTCTGGTTTAATTTGCTTACAAACACCTTAATTCATCTATTCATCAGCCTGCACCAAAATGTTATTTGCAATTTTTATTTCAATGTGGTTTCAATAGGTTGTTCCCTTATGGAGTCAGTCTTCGCCTCTTCTGGTATTATTTGTGATATGATTGATTGAAGTTTTGTTAGAATGGCAAAAAATTGTGCTAATATTCAATTCAAGATTTAGGAGCGGATACGAGCCTAAAGAATGAGCTCATGGGCTCATGGCAACTTTGCTGTTATAACTGAGACTGAATTACTCTGGTTGTTTCATGGCATCTTGGGTTTCTTAGTTCTTTTACGCCCTTAGTCCAAGGTGCTGATTGGAATGTAATCTAAGTGATGAGTTGAAGAGAGGGCCTTAGTGTATAACTGATTTAGGTCAATGTAATGACTAGCTTTTACTGATTCTTCGGATAATAAGTTCTATTTGATCCCAACAACATCATTATCTTACAAGGTTACTACAAATTTAGTAAGTATTATTTTAATGAGCTTGTCATTTATTTATAATATCTTTTGATCGTGGGAAATGGCTGATTATTTTATCATTATCTTCACCATATGTATATGATGGGTAACAAACATTCCACACTTACACAGAAAAGGCCAGGGTGATGCGTGGTGGTGGTCGAGAGAAAAAGGGGGAAAGATGAAAGAAGTGAATCAGATAATTAAGATTATGAGATGAAGGGTAAAAGAGGAGGTGTAGACCTGTATATATCTCGGCATATAAATCTTCATAACCTTTATTCTATCAGGAGAGTGCAGAAGACTGTATCTCAATCAGATCCTTTCCAGAGATCTATATCTATTTATCACTTGCCCATATAAGAGAAAAGCGCTTCTCCCTAGGAGTATATAGACTGAGACAGCGCTGTCAAGGCACCTTCCATGTTTGTTATCTATCTCACACCAGGTCAGCCAGTAATTCCTTGAGTCATCTTTCTCAATACCACCACCAACACCACCAACATATTGCCAGGGTCTGGCTTGCTGCCTGCTCTCAGTGATCTCGTAATGTATATCTGTGCAAATTGCCCACAACACCCAACCCTGGCTTTTATCACATCCATAGCAGACCTGGTCTCTCAAAGTGCTCTGTGTACAGCTAGTGAGGCAATGGGTGAGATTTATATACTAACACTTCTAAGGACGCAGATTTTATATTCCATGATAGCCAGAATAATGAAAATCAAGCAAGATTTTAGAGATTTGATCACATAGAGCCCTGGCCCTACCCTTCCATAAACAATCCTACTGTGGAACATTAAGATGGGATATCTTGCCTAGGGTGAACTCCTTGATGCATTCTAGGTAAATGCATCCATTCTAGATTTCAGAACAACAAATTTCTGCATATCTTGGTCTAACCCCCCCCCCCCCCGAACTTCTCAAAAATTCCCGGTGTATGTTAAAAAGAACTACCCTATCTTGACTACCAACTGCCTAACAAGAGTGTGACAGGAGAATGAAAACAACTTTTTGTCTATTGGTGTCTCAATGTTTATGACATTGCTGACTTGATCAGCAACTGCGACCGACCCTAATGGATCCCATGTGATTTGTGGGGGCTGCTGTGTTTTTTGTTTTGGCTCAAGAAATGTAAGCTTGGTGTCTCATAAGCAATAGTTCTTGCATGTCTTGCCTGAGGAGGGACCCATTTCCCCATGGAACCTATAATCAGAAGCTTTTTCACTGTGGCTAATTAAAATGGTTGCCGATTGGGTGATTTGTACACATGACTTGAGGGTTCTCATGTTAGGAGTTTGGATCTAATATTTTGTAGAGTACTATTGTCACCTTCATAATTTTTCAAAGTGTTACAACTGCTTGTTAAAGTGTTAAAGCTTTTAGAATTATATTAGGGCTCAGTCTCATGAGTTTGTAACAGTTGAAATGTCTTTGACCAGTGTAGTCTTTGACCGGGTAGGGATTAAAATGAAGAAAAAAGTAGTCTATAGTAAAGAAATTTAAGCTTCAACTTCTTCATGTAATAAACAGTCTATGGTTGTTTTACCCAATTAAAAAAAGATATTTTAATGCACACATTAAGGGTCCCTTCTGGGCTTTTTTTCTTCAGCCGGTCAAAGACGTCACTTGGTATTTTACTTAAACTTTAAACAGCTTATTATTATTATTATTGCATAATACTTTAGACAGCTGCACTGTCCAAAGTATTATGCAATAAGAAGTGCCACCAAGTACATTACCTCATATACATATAAAATATTTTTAAAAAATGGAAAAAAGAACTTTTCTATATACCCGGTCAAAGACGCCGCCGGTCAAAGACGCCGCCCGTCAAAGACGCCGCCCGTCAAAGACGTTTCAACTGTTACAAACTCTTGAGACTGAGCCTTAGGTTTTGAGGCATGGAAATCAGAAATAGCTTCATTTAAGATTATGGTCACAGAGTAATGACTCCAAGGAGAGGATATTATTTGGCCAGCTGTTAGGGCTGTGTTTCACAAAGAAAGTTGGACAGCGTCTCGTCCCCCCAAGTCTAGCATTTTACTAAAATAACACATTTACCTAGGAGCTTACTTCATGGGTCTATAGGCTAAGTGGCTGCCCTGCCCAAGGCTGAGGAAACAATCAATGTTGCCGACCCCTCGTACAAGATGGGTAGTCTCTGGGAGGGCCTACAGAGGGAGGAACAAGTCAATAGCCATTAGTCTGCTTTGGTAGTATGGGGCCTTCTTAATATCCCTGCCACATTACGACAAAGACTTCTAGCATAACACTACCTCAGACATCCAAACCCAAATATGTCAAGCTGTGTTACAATTTGAAAAAAAAGGACTTCATTCTCATTGTCTTAATGTCCTGATGCATGTCTCAGTTTTGGGACATAAAAATATGTGCTCAATTCAATTTGTTAATGGATGATGCTGGCCTATAATAAGAAGACAGATTTCATGGCATTAACAGCAAATTGTGTTACACTGGAATTAATCCTTCAACCATATAGCAAAAGGTATGAAGGGCAATGTATGTGTAAAGACACTGGGCAGATTCTCGATTATGTACTTTTGAAAAACCGGTATTCCTCCCTACAGTATGATGGCTGCTAGGGCAGCTGTGCCTGCCCTTACTGCAGTGTATCAAGTTTATGGCAAATGAGTTCTGGTCTTTTGCAAACTACTCCTTCTTCCTGGGCTTATGTGGATGGCCATGACAACTACTGTTTTATGAGGGTGTAAGAAAAAGGAATACTTTTAAGTCATTATCAACATTGTCATTTTTCTATTATGTCATTAGCTAATTTAAAGTAATTTGCTTTTCATCAGTAATACATGCTTACATAATTGTGTCAGACTTTCTTTCTTAATGATGAAGGCATATATGAATATGTACACAACAATGTTCTGGCCAATTTTAACTCTTTATGTTTAGAAATATTAATGTCACACATAAACCCATATTGCCTTTGAAGTAGTGTTATTATACTTTAGTAACAAGCTACCGCATGGAGGAGCAGTAGTGCATGCTACAGGAAGACCTGCTCATTGATCTTTGACATTTGACCTTTGACCTAGCTGACCCCTGTAACAACCAATATCTCTTCCGCAGTCCTAAATCGATCACAGTAACAGGTCTACTGTTGCGCCATCATGGCCACTGTAGGAATACACAGAAGTTAGCCGATCTGTAATGGTGGATGGCTGTGTTTGTAAGCAAGACTACAGGGGGTGATTGCACAGTATTTATAGGGAGCTGAACATTGTAAAAGTATGTGTTGGTGGCTATAGCCATGTATTATGTAGTGCACTAAGGGTCTTTGGACATAATGGTCTGTAAGAGATGATTTTATTATATGGATCACTAGGCTAACTAGATTGGTTTACATAACAAAGACTAGTATAACTACAATTACATGACTAGGCTAATTTAGTTAGTGGTTAAGAGGATAGATGAACATAATATGATGATATAAAATGGCCAGTCTCTGCCTGTTTAGGACCTTTATGTTATGTGCATTAATGATATTGGTATGGAGATATAACATAGAGCATTTTAAGCATAATAGAAGACGGGCTAGGTGGATAATTGAGAAGTAATTAACCCATAGCAAGGTTCATGTTCCATGTGCTAGACTAACTACACTGAAAACTTAGGTATATTCGAAACTCATCACTACTGATGAGTTAGGGTAATCATGCCCAGTTGATGAGGTCAGGTCATCACCGTGATGACCGAAAGTCATCATCTTGATTACAATATTTGCCACTAGAGGGCCCCACTAGACAATAATGGAATAGGCAGTACCTACTCCAGGCCTTTCACTGATTTTTATCTATATCAACTCTGATAATAGAAACTTATGAAGTGAAGTATATGAATAATATTATCACGTTGGAAACTCAAGTACTTTACAATCAAGTTCTGAGAAAAATGCTCAAAAGCACACATGTTTGTATACATGAACACCTTTTTTGTGTCTGAGACCACATTTACAAATATAAGGATAGGCTGTCAGTTACTATATATATCTATGCCTTATTGGACTTGCTATGCTGGTAGAAGTGCTCTCACTTAAGGTCCGATGACAGGAGCAGGGGGTAATCACAAAATTATTAGGATAAACACCTTGTTGTACAGAAAAAGAAGTTACAAGAAATTAATCATAGATGATGACTTAGTCATCACATTGATGACCTGTGTCATCATTCAGACTAGCACTACATAATCTCTAATTAGGTCAAAATCTCTAATTAGGTCAAAAAAGTAATCACGGTGACGACTCAGAGTCATCACATATGATGACTCTAGTGATGACCAAGTAATCACCAGGGACACAATCACGGTGATGACTAAAAGTCATCACCCCTGATGACTTTTTTCCCTATAGAGTTTTCAGTGTATAAAGGACTAGGCTAACTCAAAATATCAGGCTTGCAGCTATAACATTGGATGGCCAGATCTCCATGAGCATGACTTTGGATGGTATGCTGAATGATTCATCATGGTGAGTCACTGCTGAGCTGGCAAAAGACACAGCGGAGTTCCCTTGTATCTGTCAAGGAACACAATTTGTATAAGCATTAGTTAGCCTAGTATTTTTTACTCCGTTAGCCTAGTCATCCCTTGTCACAACAGACTGAGTTAGCCTAGTCTTCAATATTAATTTCAGGCTGATTTCTCTATAATTGCATTGATTTAATGAGGCTTGTTATTACCTACATGACCACATATATACCTAAACTAAGGTTCTACCAGTTATCATGTAACAATGTCAAGTATTTACGTTACAAATAGACAAAATCTGTTTAGCATTGCTTGCTCACCATCCGCCATTACGGATCAGCTAACTCAAGATGTTAGACCAAGTGTTTATATAGTGAGGGCCTTGACAGGAGCAAGCATAGTAACTAAAATATCCAGTACCTCACCACGAAATCTGTATTTAAGTTTCTAGAATCTACTGATGGGACATCTGATCACATCTCTGAGGTATGTTATCGCAAATGATAACGTTATGCATCTGACAACATAATCTGTCATATCTACTTTTGACTGCCAAAATATTATGCGGAAATGCAAGACCAACACATTGAACATATTATTTTCAGCTATGACTTCCCCTTAGGTGAGTGTAGGCCCCGGGGTGGGTACTGAGTTCTTGAGAGTAGACAACAACTCCCAACCCAAAAAGGTTGACTAGTAGAAAATCGTCCTTTTTACCCCAGAAAAATTCTCAACTTGAAGGTTATGATTTTGACTGCCCTACTTATCAGGGTATTGAGGACCTCCAAGTGCCCTCCTTTTCAGAATGAAATGAAAATTGACAGCCACCGCTCTTGACAGTGGTTATCCAATCCATGGGAGAGTACCCCCCCCCCCCCCCCCCCAGGGTGTAGGTGATGGAGGTGGGGGACAGGCCATGTGGGAGGAGGTTGCCCTCTTGGCTTTGATATAGGAGGGATGGGTGTGAACAGGGTATGTTGAGGTGGGAACAGAGTAGTAGGGGGTGGGAGAGATAACAGCCATGGATTTACCCTCATTTATCTTTTTACAAGATAAATGTACAATCTGCTGTGTATGCAGATATCAATCATAGTCCTTACTATGTGTAGGTAACACGTCTAAGAGAATAAACAGGCTCTAGAGGAACGTATACAAAGCTTGCTGGCAGGAACCATGTTTTCACAGGGGCTTTGATTAAGCCTGAAGTCATTGGCAGTCTATTTCAAAACCGTCAGATCAGAAAATACCCTACACTTTTAAATACAAGAAAGATATATCAATGACATCCCATAAGGTTTCTTGCAATATGGTTATGCAAAATGCAAATATAATTGTGTGCAATTATGGAGTCCTCAGATGTTACTTAGCAATATAGATATAGATGTGGTTACGCAAATGGCTTAAGCATACAATTACACACATAATCTAGAAGACATGAAGCAATTACATACATAAGGCATCCTATTACAGCCCATCTATATTTACCCCATGTCCTACATGCCAGTTTTACAAAGCCGCACCACTGTCTTTGTCAGCCCCACCGCTCCCTCCCCAGCTGCTTCATTTACGCACGCTATGTAATTAATGTTTGCACAGATTGCTGTAGTGTGATGTACAAGACGTGCTCTGACTAACCGACACCCTCTCCTCCCTGTATGTAGGGTCTTCCCCATAGTTAGCAGGCCACGATGCCTGAGTGGAGTAAAGACTAGATAACATGTTACCATCTTTAAATTGTCCTTAGTTCATTAACAATTAGAGGTTTTGAAGGCTCTAGAGGAGGAGCCAAGAAAATAGCCAAGAAGTTGTTACTAACCTTCAAAGAAGAAAATCATTGTCAGGACAATGACTTATTCCCCTATATATAAAACAGCATTAGTTGGGACCTCATTGAATTAGCTCTGTGTGCTCGACGGGAACAGATAAACCAAAAGAGGCTATCTGATAATATGTACTTTTTTCAAAGGTAACTCGATTTTACCCCCGCACTTCATGCAGATAATATTTTCAGTGTTTGACATTCACTTTTCCATTATCTCATTTCACAAATTCTTCAATTTAAGGCCTTTGAAAAAAGAAATGATCAAACATGACCTCGGCACTAATTGCTTGACAACAAGAGACCAAATTTCCACTCAAATCCGCGTTTGTTTTGGTACATAAAATAGCACTACCATAAGAGCATTATAGACAAATGGGGAGCAAATACAACGGAATAATACAGTGCATATCCATGTAATCCACCAATTTAAATATAATGTTAAAACCTTAAGACCCACAGTAGTCAAGGACGCTTCACTATTGCATGGTGACGTAACAAGGGCTATCTAGGGCAGTGGGACGCAGCTATGTCCAGTTCCCGCAGCCAGTCCGCCTAAGTGTGTGTGTGCGTGATTGGTGGGGGGGGGGGGGGTAGAAAATAAAGAGAAGGGCCTCCTCCTCCTCCCCCCCCCCGACAATCCCGCCCCCGAAGGGGCTGGTAATTAGATCAAAAATCGATCTTCCTTGTAGAATGTCAACTTAGGACATTATACACCACCTATCATAGTATGTACACACTGGGGTTTGCACACATACAGGTTCCCATCCAGAAATAAAAACCCTTGCCTGTGTTGATTCTGGCCGTCATTTACTAAGTATTCAATAAATAGGGGTCTTCGTCTGCAGCTTTCCTCTGTTCAGCTGGATCAAGACAGTCAATAATAAGAAATCAATGTTACAGGTGAATGAGAGAGCACTTCAGCCACTAAAATTGCAGATCTGCAGGATTTTTTGCCAATACTGCATGATAGGATCATCTTTACCACTTCTAAATAGAGCTTAGCTGCTGTCTAGGGCATAAAACTGCTATACTGTAAATGTATCTTTTAGAAATCCGCGAAAATATGTACAGTGCGAAAATTTATCCAGTTTAGCTATATACCTACTATATTACAAAGATCGTGAGTTTAAATCTGCGCAAATTTTTTTTTTATAGCCAAATCGCGAAAAAAAGAAGAAGAAATGTGCGGAAATATCTCCATTTACAGTAACTAGCAGGAATAATGCATTGTCTGGAGCCTTTTCTAGATAATTATTAGGCTGCTCTGTGATAATTGTCTAGGGTGGAGGAACAAAGGCAGGAAGACAGGCTGTAGGTGACTTAGAGGAAGCTGTTAGTAGCAGCTGTCTCCGAGAGCCAATAACCGAAGGACAAGTAGCACCCAAGTGTTCCTGTTGACAAGGGCTGTGTTCACATGGTCCTCATAGACATGTTAACACAGCCGCACTGTAGCCACTACACAAAAGAACAACCTACTGGATGGTAGATTGAGGACAGCATTACTTGTATGGGGCAAAGGATTTCTTAGACGACAGGCCACTTAGTATGTCTGATGCTACTTTCAAAGTGCTAATACTCAAGGGTGTTCTTTTTTCTTACATCCCCCCCCCCAGTGAAAGGGTCAGAACTTTTACACCCCCGGTCAAGAGGTCACAATTTGTTTGCTCCTCCCAAACCCACTACCCCTACTGTGGTTAAAAAATGGTCAATCCCATATGTCTCCTTAAGGAAGACCTATGAGTAGACTCTGAGGGCTGTATTCCCAGAGGCAGACACCAGTAAAACCAGCTCATCTTTCTTTTGTGACAACCTTCCTCATATCAGCTTTTTTTCGATACATTATATTGAATATTGAAGTTAAAAGGATTGGCAACATTTCACTTTGAGGTTTTTATTCTGCTATTTCAAGCAAACATTGACATGTGTAAGAATAAGAATTACAACTAGTATGAACACAGTCGTATGGTACCCATCCTTTGAGGACAATTACTGATAAGGTAATTGCATTAACGCTTTATATATTTTTGGAATATGTTTATTGACACTTATTGACATATGTTGGCACTTGTAATCAGCAGCAAGAGTGAGAATCCATATAGTCTATAATAATAAACCCCTGAAGGCTTTAAACATGAGATGTGAAGTCAATTATTGTATCCTTAAGCATTGGGTGCCGTTCTTATAACATGAAAATCCATCTTGGCATATGGGGATTAAGTTAACCCTTAGGGCCCAGAACTATTTGACCAAAGTAAGATATCTGCAACATGATTAGTGTACCATAAGTGTATCTGCAGTCGTGGAATTAGTTGTCTTGATATAGGGTTCATATTATATTTCCTGAAAAGCTGTTGTAATAACCATGCTCATGCTAAACCCCCTGTATACAAAAAAGTTCTAATTTTGGTAACCATAGTAACCAGAAGCATTCCATTCTTTAAATTTGTCAAACTTTATCATAGATTGGCTCTATGTTGAGCCATGGAAGCATCTTTTTTTCCATTTCCATGGTAAAAATGGAATTCTTGTTTCACATTTCAAGCATGTGAATGATACACAACCTTTTGAAGTCAGTTACCTAATTTGATACATATATTTTCCATATTACATTAATAGAGATATCGTGATAGCTAAGATGGCAAATAATAATATTATCATGGGGGAGAATACTCCGCCTCAGCCAGTGGGAAAACTTGGAATTGGAAATATGTATTATCATTTTCCCTCTTTTATTGCTTTAAAACTGTTAATAGCTTTTGAATAATGAATGTTAGCACATATATGAAAAGCTGAGGTCACTCCAGAGACATTGCTGTATCTCACAATCGTATACACCTAATATTTATGTGAAAGAACTATGTAAGACTTTATATAAATTGGAATTGGAAATATGTATTATCATTTTCCCTCTTTCATTGCTTTAAAACTGTTAATAGCTTTTGAATAATGAATGTAAGCACATGATTATATGAAAAGCTGAGGTCAGTCCAGAGTTTGAGTTTGAGTTTGAAAAGGATTTTATTGACTGAATATTCCACAACAAGTTGCGTCTCTCAAATATGGCCAATGTTTATAAATATTACACAAATTCACATCATACAGGATATGGATCTGGTACAGTTAAATACTAGACATTATAACGAGTCATACAATGTACATCAAATAGTGACACTTTACAGTCATCTATACAATAAACACAGGACAGAAAAAACAAACCGGTAGTAAAGTAAGTCGACAGTCAACGGTACAGATCAGGTAGTATGACAACAGAGACATTGCTGTATCTCACAATCGTATACACCCAATATTTATGTGAAAGAACTATGTAAGACTTTATATAATATGCCCAAAATACGCCATTTTACGCCAATTTCACACAACTGGACCTCTAGGGGTTAGGTTATGGCTGAAGTCAACAACCTGAGCTTCTTCGAAAAACTTCTCTGTGTCTCAACCTAAATTAAAGACAATATAATGCACTTTATTTGAAGCCATTTAATGAAGGAAAAACTACTTTTTCTTAGCCCATTGAATATAGGCACATTGGATTCAATGGGGGCATTGAATACAGCCCCTCCAGTACGTGAGCATAGTAAATCTTGTATTTCAAATGTGTGTGGGTATAGAATGAGTAATTGCCAGCACAAAGGGTAAGATAAAGGTACGATCTAAATAGAAAAAGAGGAGGAATGACTAGGCACTAGGAAAACCCATTCCCGGCATACTTAGTAACCCATGAAAGCCAGGGTTTAAATTAAATAGAAGAGGATTCTGAACTGGTAGATCCCTCACTGGCATTTCAATGTCCGGAATGAAGCACAAGGGATCAATCTGTAGTCTCCAAGACTGACAGCCAGAGCTGATAGAGTAGATTACTGCTACTTAAGGAGTCCTACCCAGAATTGGGTCACTCCGAGCAACTTTGTTTTCACCATTGCAACTTTATTACTGTGACCGTTTGAAATAGGTGCCTTGTATTTGTTGGTTGCATTATTAATAACTCAGTCATGATTGTGATGTGATGAAGTACCGAGAGAGTCTTTGTTGATACCTTGTTTGATTTAGGCCAAGGAGATGGTTTTTACTAAATTTCTTGGGGAATTTGTTTTTTGAATCGGGTTTGATCAATAGTACACATTGACCACTGGAGGCGGAAAAGAGAGGATGAAGGATGTTTGTGGTCCAGAGAAAGCAAGGAGGAAAGAGGGGCAGATGGAGAAAGGGGTAAAATTAGGAGTTTTTGAAGGGTAAATGAGGCAGTATTGATCTGTATACCTGTTTAAATATATTCAGATTACCTTTCTGTCATCTGGAAGAAGACTATAATGCAAAAGGCTTTGTCTCAATCGGACATTTCCCATAGGTCCGTATTCTCACCAATGTCAATATACTAAAAAAGTACCTCACACAACCTCTGAGGAGTATATAGACTCAGACAGCACTGCCAAGGCTCCTTCCCTGGGCCTTATTTATCTCACTCTATGCCAAACAGTAATTCCCTGAGGCATCTTTCTCAATACCACTGCAAACACCAACAACATATTGCCCTGGTCTGGTTGCTGGGTGCTCACCGATTTCTTAATGCACATCTGTAAATTGTCCAGGACACCCAACACTGGCTTTTATCACATCCATGGGAGACGTGGTCAACTATAGGCAAGTTTAGTGCCTGAACAGAAAATCGAAATGCTCCGGCCCTTAGTCTGTAGTTACTAAGTATCTAGCCCGGGTTAGCTATAGCGATGAATCGGATTGCTCCGTACACGCAGCCATGTTACCGGATGTTACCCTGAAGTCTCATGAGAAATTCCGTGCTCAGAGCCAAGGTCTCGTCGGAAGTTACGTGGCAATGGCGAGATATGCTGGTTATCAAAGGACTCTGTCAGTCAAGGGGCACCAGCAGTGTCCGGGACAACACACTGCACAGTCACAGTCACAGAAAACAGGAGTCACCTTTTCTATCCAGCCATGGGAAACAAACAACCAGGTAAGTCATGCTTCCTAATAATTTCATGACAACGATTGAAAGGGGTGCTCTCTAGCCCCGTCTCTAGATACTCTGTGTGTACCCCTACTACTAGTGGTAGTAGGCCCACTAGCCTTCCGTTCCTCTTACGCCCTTCAGATAGGGCCTACAGACGATACTCAGCCTAGGTGTTCTCCCACCCCACGCCCAACATGGCTATGTACGGTCTACTGCTTATTCAATATTCGATGTACCATTTCAGATGTAAACGGAGCTGGGGAGAATGCTGCGGTCTGTACAACGCAGGTAGACACATAAGGGAGTGTTCATTTATTATTTACAGGGGGGGGGGGGTGGTGGGTTTGGGGGGGGGGGGGCGTAAAAATTTGCGACCCCTTCTGAGGGGGGGGCGTAAAGAATTCTGACCCCTCTTGAGGGGGGGGGGCGTAAAAATTTAAGCCCCTTTTTAGCCAAAAAGCCCGCACGTTACTATAGTTCAAAGGGGGGGGGCGAAAAAATTTCGGCGCCTTCGCCGAGGGGGGTGCGAAACATTACACGCGCTCTCGAGGGGGGCGCGTAAACATTTTTCGCCCCTCCGCGCGAAATCTCACCACCCCCCCCTGTAATTAATAAATGAACACTCCCTAAGGGAGGGTTCATTATTTATGGCCGGGGTGGGGGTGAGCATTTGAGAGCGGGGGGGGGGCAATTATTTTAAGGGGTAGGCCTATTCAAAGGGAGGGGCATTGTTTTTTACCCTATTCTTAGGGGGGGGCTCTTTTCCATAGTTCCATACATTCCTTAAAGGGGCATTCTCACCACTCGCACTTACCTAGACTAGAACCGTACTAGAATTGTGGGAAACGCTTGGTGAGAATGCCACTTTAAGATGTCACAAATTTAGTAAGTTGAAATGTGGCGAAATTTTGTAAATGCCTGTGTTATATTCTACCAAATAATGTCAATATATTTTCACAATTTTCGAAAATTATCCTCAAACCCCAGCAAAGTTTCTTTCCACATACCTGTTTTGTCCAGGGATCGAAACTGCCCCCCCCCGCTTTTATTACAAAGTATGCAACTGTTGATCACTTTCCTACTTTTTTATTTCAACATTATAATAACAACAACCAACAAAATGGTTTTGACAACCATGAGTAATCTGGAACCGGCAGTGAACCACCAGCGAACCACCAGCGAGAAGTAGGCCTACCTGCGCCTGCCACCAACTACCACGTCTTAACGACAGCAACAACACATTAAAGGATGGCTGTACATTACTAATTATCAATGAGGGTTAGGGGTGGGGTTTGTCCCCCTTATTGGGAAAAAAAGAAAATGAATGTCAGTGAGTATATAATTTAGGAGCTGACAGCAATTTTCGTCAATGATTTAAGTAGGCATTAGCTGGATACTTAATATTTGTCATTTATTTTTGTCAGAGCAAATCAAGTGGGCAAAGGAGCTGACACCAGTTGTAAAGTCCCAAATACGTCAGAACCTGGCAGATTTTGTATTTCTCTTCTACTCTCTGTCAGTGAGTAGCTTAAGCAGGAAATAGGAGCTAACAGTTGTTGGATAATTAATTTGATCAAAAATGAGGGTAAATCACAAGTTATTTCTATTTCCAGAAACTGACATCCGCCAGCAACGAGTGTGAGCCCGTAACGAGAGTGTGCGAGGGGCAACCATCTACCAGCAACTAGCGTGAGCCAGTAACAAGCGTGTGCCAGTGATGAAGGAGTGCCAGTGATGAGCACATGACAAGGATGAGTGTGCCAGAGATTTAAAAAAATAAAATCTTATCTTTGGCGTTTCTGTCATTTCATCACATGATAAAAATAATTTAGAAATCAATCATATCTCTAGTGAGTAGCCAAGCAGAAGGGATAGTCTATGAGGGGTAAAGTCCAAGTTATTAATTACCAGCAAGGGGGGATAGAGGGGGGGAGTCATAACGAAAAACAGGGCCAAAATTTTAAAACCCTCCAAGCTTAAATGCTCACGATCATGTATCATTCTGCAAGAACATAAGATTTTTTAGGGGGGTGGGCATTTATCCAAATCTGAAACAAAGTGGTTGGGGGGGGGGGGTTCAATATTTAACTTTTGGCTAATTGGTGAGGGGGTCAGAAAAAAATCCATCAAGCCCCCCCCCCCACCAGTTAGTAATAAATGACTCAGCCCAAAGTACTAACTTTCACCACAGAGGGGCGGGATGGGGGGAGGGGCTAGCACTTAAAGTAGGGGAAATAAGCAAAAAGTGAGGTTTTTCATGTAGACTCCCTCAGAAAATCTAGCATTCTTTTTGTAAAGCTTCCATTTTTTGTAGTGCAAAAGAATATACCAAAATATAGGCAAAATTAAAGTCCATCTTGATATGTGTTGCCATGAACACTTGCTTTTAATTCCATATAGAATAATCAAAGAGGACCATTGATAGAACGACCGACAAGGATTACTATGCTCAAACATATTATAATGACTATTGCTAGATCATAATTGGTCACAACAAAAGTAAAAATATGTGACCAAAATTGATGTCCTCAAATTTCTTTTGTTTTGTGTTTCCCAATAAGGGGGACACCCCTAACCCTCATTGATACTTAGTAATGTACAGCCATCCTTTAACGTGTTGTTGCTGTCGTTAAGACGTGGTAGTTGGTGGCAGGTGCAGGTGGGCCTACTTCTCGCTGGTGGTTCGCTGGTCACTGCGGGTTTCCAGATGATTCAATACTACATTAAATATGTATTTCTGCTTGTAAATAAATACTATCAATTGAATTGGACCGTGTCTGTTTTTGTGTGAAATCCATCTAGATCCATATCTCTCTCAGCTCATAACTACGGTTCTAGTCTGAATAATTATGAAATTCTTTCCGATATGAAAAAAGAAATTTTTTCCCATATCTAAATATTTGGACTAGGACCTTTTTAATAAGGAGGGTGTTATGAGCGAAAAAGCCAGCGATTTACTATGAAACAAAGGGGCGCAAAACCACAAAATTTTCAACTTGCCCGGGAGGGGGGGGGGGGGTGCTTTTCACAGACTAGGAAATTGTAGGTCCCTTTGGCGCAGGGGAGGCACGAAAATATCTGCACACCCGGTTGTTAAAATATCCCCACCCCATATTATCAATAACTAACCACTCTCTAATATCTACGGTTCCTTCAGACTCCATACACCTGAACATCATACCAGCTAACATAGACCACCACACTCAACATTTTAGTCTATGACTTAGCAGACGAAACTGTGGGTGATAACTGGGAATATGCATGGAAAACAGCTCTGGATTCTTGCCACATTGTAGGTGGCAACAGTTGTCCTTCAAATAGGAGCAACAGTTTAGATTCATCTGCCAATTGAACTATCCAAGATGTGTTTATAGTAAACGGTTTGTAACATATAAAATCATAAAATATACTACACAAAGAGAGATCTGCTAGCCAGAGGCCTTCCAGGAAGCTGCCTCACAGACCAGGAACCGATGCAATTGCCTCAGATTAGTTCCAAAATCGACCTACTCAATTTCATAGATGGCGCTACCTGTCCCGTTAGGTCGCTATAGGGACATTGGTCAGGCATGACCAAGTACTCATCGAAATGGAGAAGACTAAGGTGAATTGGTCAGTACTCACCAACATGACAGTATTAACTAACCTAAGTTGGTCGTACAGTGGGCCAGAAAATGACTAACGAGGTTAGGTACGATTGACTGATTGGTTAGCCAGTACTGACTAAAATCTGGGGCCAAAATAGTCTCAGTGTACTGTGTGTATAGCTAGTGAGACACTGTGTCTGCATAGTCAATGTATATATATATATATATATATATATATATATATATATATATATATATATATATATATATATATATATATATATATATAAAAGTGCAGATAATTCCAATATATTCCATGTCAATTTAGATAAGCCTAGTGATAAAAACCAAGTTTGACAGATTAATGACAGCCTTTTCTTATCTATCAGTTTTTCAGTTTTTTATCTATCAGTGTCTCAGTACTGTTTATGACATTGCTTACTTAAAGCTTGACCGTCATGGTTGAAGTGAGACAAAAGCACTTTTGGACATAGTTCAGTTTTCATTCACAAGAGGGCTCTTAAGGGCTTGGAGCTCAGCTCTTAAAGGCACACAATAGGGTGAATAGGTTGTAGCTGGACAATGCTCATGGTCCCCTGTCCAAACACTGCTTCCCTCTGGTGGAACTGCTATTTCAGTCGATGTACGGAAAATGCTGAACTTATTCCCTGATGGTCCAGCTTTAATCAGCCACTGCAACCGATCCTTATGGACCCATGTGATCTGTGGAGCTTTTTCGTTTTAATCGGCTCAAGAAAAAGTTGCTTATATAATTAATCCCTAACTATTGTTAGTTTTTTGGTGTCTTGCCTGTCATGAGTGAATCATTTCCCATAAAACAGATAATCAGAAGCCTCTTTCTAGCGACGTATTTTAGTTTGTGCATGTGTCTTGAGGGTTATCATCGGAGTAGCATCAACATATTTAGGAACTTGATCCATGGACCACAATTGTCAGCATCATTTTCTTCTAAATATATCCAACTGGAAATTCCAGCACTCTGAAACATATTTCACTGAAAATCAGAAATGGCTGCATTCCACATTCTTGTAACAGTGCAATGAACGTACGAAGGAGTTATCTCAACTGGTTGGCTAACTGTTCCTTTAGCATCCCTCCCTACTCGAAAATGTGTTTTGAAACAAACCTGTGTCTGTCTTGAATTAGTTTATCACACATATCATGTTGTTGTCGGGCGATATGATTGAGAACAGTTTGTGATGTGTGGCAGCGATTTGCATTTTTAGTCAACATAGGCAATTGGGCTTGTCGAAAGGTAGGGACGGAGGTAGAGAGATGGGCCTTGAGCTGAAAATACAGACACTAGGGTAGTGCACAACTAAGAAAGTTACATCAAGTATTGTAGTCATCACAAAAATGGTAATCACCGTTGAAATCGTGTTCATTTATAGACATATCGATATTTAAAAAAAATACAGACGTGACCAGCGATACAAAAAGTGCAGAAATATGATTTTTATATTTCTTATGCTAATAGCTTCTATCAGTCTATAGCGCAGTTTGCAAGGTCCTCTCAATGTGGACCGATTCTCCTTCATGCAAATTCCCATCACTTCTCAGGTCAAAAGCCATTTTTATTGCAGGCCAAATGCATTTTTCTAATCAATTTAAATCCTTATAATGGCATATTGTTTTAAATAGCATTGCAAGCAAGTATGTTTCACATGGCTTGTATGGAGCATTTTGCAGTTCTAAACCACCGTTTCTAAAACATATCCCAGCTGAGATTGGTCATACCACGAGGCTAGCTGAATTAGTAAGCACATCCCAGGGTAATATAGCCAACCTGGGGCTCCCAACCTCCCTAACCTAACCTCAGGGACATGAAGGCCCGGGAGGGACTCTACCATGTATTGGATAACCACTGCAGCACAACTATCAAAAGCGGTAGTGGTGAATTTCCCTTATATCCTGAAAAGAGGCAGGGGGGCAGTCAGTCCCTGATAAGTAGGGTGGTTAAAATCATATCATTACAACCTCTGAAAAGTAGTGTGGTCAAATCTCCCAGCCTCGTTAATTCTCCAACATCTGAGAAGAGGGGCGGTAGTGCGGTAGTTGCCATCTACCCTCAAAGATTCAGTGACCCCCTGGGCATGAAGGGTCCTATCGTTTAGTGAAGTGTAAGGTTTACAAGGCACTCTAGCTTGACCTGAATCTATCTGTATAAACAAGTGGATTCATTTGCATCTCCACAAGAAGTAGTGAACAGTCATGGGAAATATGATCATAGAAAATAACTGTTATGACCCACCTACCTACCTTTCTGTTATGTATCTGTCATCGTTGATGGTATAGTGGGCCTACTTCTGACAATTCCACCCTTATGTGCACTATGTTGCTAAGCAACCAGGGAAACTGATATTGCTCTCAATCTGTCACGAGGCAGTTATTTATCCTATACATATGCTATATACACTGTAAAAAAAATTCCGTTAAAATAACTTGGTGCCAGACTTTCACCGTTAGTTTTACAGTCACCGTTTTTTCCTAAGTCACCGTTATGTTTACAGAACTGTCACCGCTATTTTTAAACAAGAAATCTCCGTTATAAATCTTTTTAACAGTGATTCTCAGTACCGTTAAAAAAACGGTGATTCACTGGCACCATTGGGTGCCGGGTTTTCACCGTTATTTTCACGGTCACCGTTTTTCCCAAAGTCACCGTCACTTCTACCGAACTGTGAATCACCGTTATTTTAACAGAATACTGTATATATATTTCCTATCACCATAAAAATGGTGTTCCTAGCATCTAGGAAAATCTCCTCATAAACCAAACTGCCACCTGGTGATAAAACTGAAATCAATTAAACATAGCTTCACCGTAAAATAAACTGTGTTTCACTGTAAAAATAAACGGTGTTTCACTGTACTGGATTACGGATATTCAAAGTAAAATTGATTGATTTTACATTGCCTCACCGTAATCATATGTTATGATGAATCACCGTAAAACTTTACACTGATTCTCTGTATATTCAACGGAATATTTTTACAGTTAACTTATTGGTGCTTCAACTCATTTGACTTGAATAAGCGCAGTGGTCTCAAATAAGCGCAGGTCTTGAATAAGCGCAGGGTAAATGAGAGTATTGAAATGAAAATTTAGGTTATTTGTGTATCTTAAACAAACGCAGGTCTTGTATAAGCACAAGATAAATGGTACCATCGAAATCTATAAGCGCAGGTGCGCTTATTCAAGCCACTACGGTAACTACCAAATTACAAAACATAAAATATCTGTGTGTGCCAGCCTTAGAAAAAAGAAGTGTGGAAGATTGTATGTTTTGCAGAGTGATGGCACTGAATGTTATGTTGAATGTAAATTTGTTTAATCAGACTTTCACTAAGAATCAGAATTTTAGAATAAAAGCATTGAGTCAAGATTTCTATAGTAATTGCTCCATTCACTAAATATAGATGAAACAAATAGGATCCTGGTGTCACATCCTAATTTCTTTGTGAGGAATCACGTTTTGGTTTTCTTGAGATACTCTTTGTCAGCAGGTTATCCCATAACAATACTAAATAATATTGGTTGATACCATTCTGCCATCACAGACATGCTCAGTGATGAAATGGTCATTGGTGGGCATAATATAATTATCTTTCCAACTTCTATGACCTTCTAGCCACCAATCTCTAGCCATCCAACTATCTGATTCAATTTATAAGAAATTTAACTTTTGCAACCCCCAATGTGTGTCCTTTTGGTAAGCGGCTGGCATACTTCTTTTATTCAAGGCATTTGCTCTGGTCAATCCATCTTCTGGGGTCCGTGGAGCTACGCTCACATACTTATCTACTAAATGTCTACCTAATGAGTAAATTCCCATGGAAGGACAAAATACGTTTTGGGTGGCCTTGCATTTGTATTCACAATTCATCAGATAACGTCCTTTTCCATAATATAAGGGCAAAAACCTAATACTGGTATCTATTCTAGAGACTAAGCCTAACGAAATAACTTTTTCCTTTATCATTAAATTGCTGACCCTCGTCTATTACCACATCACAGACTCTTTGTGTGTCTTTTTTGTCAGCAAAATGTGTTACACAGCTCGGATACTCCACGTCTGATCATAACTGGCCGGGTGATTGGGCTGGGTGGTGTGGCTGTTGTAGAAGGTTGTGTGGCCCTCCATTTAGATGTAGTAAAAAGACCTATGTAAGAAACATCCTGTTCTTAACCTGACCATTGTTGGTCCTTTATTAATCAATGAACATTAGTTACCTCAAGTGCAAATATTTTTGGATTAATAATCATAAGTTTTAAGGAATTTGCTAAAAAGTACAATTTTGTGTGTATTTAGATTCATGTATATAGGAATATGTAAGTTGAATAACCGAACTCGATGAATATTCATGACTTGCACATTAATGCTGATTTTAAATTCCGTCAAATTTGCCAAAATATGTACAGTGCTTAATAAAGTACATTTACAGTATTGTACAACTAATCAATCAATCAATCAATGAATCAATCAATTAATCAATCACCTACCACCCAGCTTCCATACAATGACGGATAATATCTGGAGGTGGAGATTCTTACTGAGATCGTGTACTAATCATGCAGTGTAGAAAGTGATTTTAGCCGGAGAAGCAATCCGATAATTGGCTTGATTAAGATATGAATGACACATGGCGGTTGAAACCTGGCTCATCTACATGCATCCTGCACATGACAGGGGTGTATGAAGCAACTCGACTATGGGGGGGGGGCACGGCCGAACCAAACAAATACCAGAAGGGTGCATAATTTGAGCTTTAAAGGTGACACGCTGAAAATTTCTGAAAATCTCGCCATGATTTGATGCATTTTAAGGTCAATTTGTGGTTATTTCTTGTTAAACTATAGAGGAATGAATATATCTTATTAGTATTTCTGAAACGGGGGGAGGGGGCAAAAAGTGGCCCCCTGCCATCGCCACCCTTCTATTACAACACCTCTGCATGATGGAGATTAAAAGTAATGGAGAAGATATGCAGATACACAGATAATCATTATTTCTTACACATCTTGAAGTATAATTAAGCTGAGAATAGGCATTACATAGGCTAATTAATTCATGGTATTACAGGAGAAAACTTTGCACCTCTATGAGTTAATCTAGCTTAATGTCAAATTATTTACAACTGTAACATGTATCCCATTTAGAATTTAATTCAAAAGCCTCTAGACACGCTTCTGAAGTTATCAAAGTTTCATCTGAGGATGTTATAAAAGATACCAAAAAGAATCTCGAGGATGATGAATGTCACATCAAAATTTCATTGTCCTGAAGTAGATAATCAAATGTGATAATTAGGCATTTCAGTGAGGTGCTCACTAAAAATATGTTTAAATCATTGTGACAAGAAGAAGGGCTTGCTAACCAGTATCCTCTGTCGGCCATTGAGTGATCGGTCCTCTGACACCTAATGGCCTAGATATCTTGACGCTTTGTCATTTCACTGTGCTATATGTATGTGAATGTAGGTGTCGGGTTAACACCCTAATATATTCTAGTATGGTATAGATGTACTGGTCGCCCGGTGGTCGGTGTTTGCCTCCTTCAAGATGTCGTTGACCACTGTTTGAGGTTTGGGAAACTACTAAGTGGGAATTGGTCCCTCCTGTTTGCCACGTGCATGCACTGAAGTACAGGACTGACACACAGAAGGGTCGGGTGACTAGTGCCCCTATATGAAGGGCCTGTTCCCAAAAGATCGGCCTCTTAGTCTTTGACTGTAAGTAGCACCCTTGCAGTCCCTATTGTATATATACAGCAATGTGACCACTAGCAATGTGTGTGCTGTACCAGCACCATGCCCTTCATTGCTGACCTATGTGAGGAAAAATGTTTTCTTGTACCTTATTCGAAGTTCTCTTTACTTATTCTGAACCTGTGATATGCAGCATATTATACCAGCTCACTGAACACTGTCTGTACCTGAATAAAACTCTTTCTACCCCTGCATACAACTCAAGCTGAACCTTGTTCTTGTTATTCTCGCATAGCATAGTAACTTCCACATGGAATTCTTTTTGTCAATATTATATATTTTGATTCATAACATCACTACTGTCAATGGATTTTTAAAAAAGGGTTGATAGTCTTATGTATTAGACTATTAAATGCTTTTCTTGCGATGCATACATCACATTGGTGTGCTATATTTTTTACCATCTGTAGCAATGCACTGAAAAAAACAAATGCAAACACATTTCCAATGTATATCTGAGAAAGTCAGTTACTTACTGCATGGATCCATAGCCTAAGTGGCTGCCCTGCCCAAGGCTAAGGAAGAGAATCAATGTTGCCAACCCCTGCTACAACATCGGTAACCTCGGGGAGGGCCTGCAGAGGTGGGGGGACAAGTCAATACGCAGTATAGACCAATGTAACAAGAAAGGGTGACTTCTTCAGAGTATAATTGTGTTTAAGTTGAATCCTCATAGCATTGTCTGCAAAGGCCATGCTTACACTATAAGAACAGTGTGTTCCGGAAACATGCATGAGGAGTTATACACACAAATTTGCAACACGTTTTGGAGATCAACACACTTTTGGCAAACAGTGTGCAGGGTAAGTCGCCCATGGGTGGCCCTGTTGAGGAGCTGAAACCTGCAAGACTGACTTTGATACAAAATTATATGCTATAGGAAATAACAATGTGCATGAGGCCATATTTCATTATATTCTAACGGAACAGAACATTGTAACCACTTTTATCAAGTTACAGATACATAAACAGTGTTTCATTGGAGTGGGCCACTCAAGGTACAAAGTGGGCCAGTCATGGTACCAATTTAATGTCCAAAGGGTACCTTACTTCAATCATTTTCACAATATATTACATAGAAATCAATATTTTTGACTTGTCTGTAGCATTCCAAACAGCGTCCCAATGAAAAGTGCTGCATACTTCATGAGGATTGGATCACTCTTTCTACATGTAATTTTGTATCGAAGTCAGCTGCAGGTTTCAGTTCCTCAACAGGGCCACCCATGGGCGGTTCACCCTACACGCTGTTTGCCAAAAGTTTGTTGATCTCCAAAACTTCTTCTTTCCTACCTGTATTAACAAATTAGGAGGAAATAAGCATAAAGACTGATGTATAGAGGTATAGATAGGCCACTATAGGTACATGTGCTGTAGGGGGGCCACTCAGGGGCAGTTTACCCTAGTGTGTAGTGTGTTACACCGAAATGTGTGTTAAAAGTGGCTGCAGAAAAGCGTGTTGATAAGTGTGTACAAACGTAGCACACTGTTATTAGAGTGTACAAACATCGCATATCATGAGATTCACAGAACAATTATCTTTCGAATAGTGTGTATAAGAATGCAGGATTTCGAGGTTATGTTTATGTATTATTTGGTCATGCTTCAGAAATGTTCAAAAACGTTATCACCTATTATGGAAAGTCACCCTTTCTTGCTGCTTTGGTCTATATTTTGTTTGTTGGTGGGGGCCTTGCTCATATCAGAGCAATCTAAGAGTAGTTAGCTCTCTACCCAGCATTTGATAATTCACTGTGACATATATTTCACTGTGGTTATCAATAGGCCTGTGTCCACTAGCATATATGAGGTCGTTTGTCGTCCGTTAAAACGTGAATTTGAATACAAATACAAAATATATGTTTGTCTCCCTGTGGACACAGCTGGACGACAAAATTCTCAAATACAAAAGTGGAATAGCAATATGCAGGGGTCAAAAATGGACGTCAAAAGTGGGCATTTGAATATCTAACATGTTTGATTTTTAGTGCAGAAATTGGAATATATGCTCTTTATTCTATTGTAAGACCTCGTCAATGTTTGCCCTGGGCAGTCTGGGCAGTAATTTATAACGCCTAGTGGACACAGCATACCTGCAGTTAAAGTAGAATATCTACAAAATGTATTCCCAGATATGTACATATTTCTGGACGTCAAAACGACCATATATTCCACTTTCTTTGTCGTATAGTGGACACAGGCCTATTAGGTGTGTGTCCACTATACGACAAGAAAAGTGGAATATTTCGCCTGTTTGACGTCTAGTAATATGTACATATTTGGGAATATATTTCCTAGATATATTCCACTTTGACTTCAGGTAGGCTGTGTCCACTAGGCGTTATAAATTGCTCCCCAGACTGCCCAGGGCAAACATAGACGAGGTTTTACAATAGAATAAAGAGAATATTTTCCTATTTCTGCACTAAGAATCAAACATGTTAGATATTCAAATGCCCACTTTTGTCGTCCATTTTTGACCCTTGCAGATTGCTATCCCACTTTTGTATTTGAGAATTTTGTTGTCCACCTGTGTCCATAGGGAGACAAAACATATATTTCATATTTCTGTTCAACTTCACGTTTTAACGGACGACAAACAGCTTTATATATATGCTAGTGGACACAGGCCTAATGTACATGTGTTAGCAATCTAAAGTGACTGGCCAGTCACTCCATGCTGTATACCCTGGACACACCCATATCTCTCCTACCTCCTGATGGCTACCAGGGTAATTGTGTCTGACCTGACTGCAGTATATCAAGTTAATGGCAAATGAGGTCTGCTTCTTTAGCAAACTAATCCTGCTTCAGGACATGGGGTGCAGTATTTTATTTGTACCCTTATCTACCTCAACCCCCTCCCCCCGCATAAAGAATTCTGAAATGATGAAGCTATTTGTAACATTTTAATCAATGTCCGGTCCTTGCTACGATTGTAAAATATAATTGTATAGAATAGTTTAAATAATCTGGAGTCAACCATTTACCTTGATATGCTCACCTTAACTATGTAGTTATAGTATTTTGTCTATATGTCCTTTGCTGGGAAGAGTAAATCTAATGTGTACTGTGATACACGAAAAGAGGGCTTATCACGTTTGGATGACTACAACATTAGGCCTGTGTCCACTAGCATATATCAGGCCGTTTGTCGTCATACAAAACTTGAATTTGAATACAAATATGAAATATATGTTTTGTCTCCCTGTGGACACAGTTGGACGACAAAATTCTCAAATACAAAACTGGAATAGCAATTTGGGGGTGCCACAAGTGGACGACAAAAGTGAGAATTTAGAAATCTAACATGTTTGATTTTTAGTGCAGAAATTGGGCAATGTGCTCTTTATTCTATATAATAACTTGTCCATGTTTATCCTGGGCAGTCTGGGCAGCAATTTATAATGCCTAGTGGACACAGTATACCTGTAGTTAAAGCAGAATATATCTACAAAATATATGCCCAGATATGTACATATTGCTGGACGTCAAAACGGCTATATATTCCACTTTCCTTGTCGTATTGTGGACACAGGCCTATTTAAGTGGGCACCTCAAGGTACATGGTTGACTCTAGGCCAAGCTACCCTACTAATTAAAATGTGCATGCTACGGCAACTTATGAAGCATAATGATGGGCAATGTTGGAGGTGGCTGAGCGTCTAATTTTGATAAAGAAGGGATGTGTGTGAACCATATAGGAGGGGTTAGGATATAATACAGCCCTCATAGATCTTTTCATGAAATATGTATGTACAATTAATGTGCTGTGTGAGTAGATATCTACCATGGTAAATGTGATGTAATATGTATGAACTAAGGGTATCATAACAGATAAGCCATAGCAGAGAGCATAGGGCCGTGTCTTATGAGTTTGTAACAATTGAAACGTCTTTGACCGGGTGTCGTCTTTGACCTGTGTCGTCTTTGACCGGTGTAGTCTTTGACCAGCAAGTTTTAAAATGGCTGAAATGGGAGCTATGTACACAGCAATGGGGGGAAAAGGTTAATGGATATTTTAATACTATATACTACAAACTTCCCGGCATTTCTGTGTATATAGCTCCCATTTCAGCCATTTTAAAACTTGCTGGTCAAAGACTACACCAGTCAAAGACGACACAGGTCAAAGACGACACCCGGTCAAAGACGTTTCAAGTGTTACAAACTCATGAGACACAGCCATAAAGGTTCATCCCAGTAAACAAAAAAAACGTTATACAACGTCATATAACTTTTTTCTATGGCTGCTTATTGTGGCAAAACGTTATAACGTTAAAAACGTTATTTCGACGTAAAATAACGTATCTTTTTTGTTAGCTGCGATGATACAGTATACGGCTGCCTATATAGTGGCTCCTATCCATCATATGAACATTTTCAAACAACTACCCAGCGTGTTTAACCCTTTCGTGCCCAGAACTCCAAAAGTGCGCGCTTTTACACCTAGGTATGTTCAGGTAGCATCCTGGGTGCCCTAGGGATCAGATTGGGATAATTTTTGGACTGAATTAAGCACAATTACATAGGCTTTCTATTGATACCATATATCATATAGTAGCATGTGTGTGTCTGTTGATGGGATCCTGGACTAGGAGATATTATGAGTTTAAAATTGCCTTAAAAGCACTAAAAGTGCGCGCTCTAGCAATAATAGGGCAGATTAATTACAGAAATATTGATAAAATATTGAAAATATTGATAGGAAATGATCAAAAATATTTTTTAATGGTTTTCCCTAAAGATTCCAATTACAATATTCATATCCATCTATTTCTAATAGATATGCCTTCATTTGGAACCCCAAAAGAACCCCAAAAGTACCCCAAAAGCCAATGTAGGATATTACCATATAAAAGAGCAAAATCTGGCCTTTAGATGGCAATATTGCTTGCTATCAGCGAAAAGAATGTTTCTGGTTGTCATGGCAACCCAAAATAGAGTATTATTCTGTTGTTTCAGATACTATTGAAAGGGGCACTTCAATAGCTTTCAAAAAATATAATATAAAGCATATATCAGAACAAGATATTCATTGGTTACACAATCTACCAATGATGATGTAAAATAACTGAGTTTCAACATTAGTTCTGGGCACGAAAGGGTTAAACAGAGCATAGTATACAAACGGCCTCATTGCAATTTGGAACTGTATCAAAGACTTAGCTGACAGTTATATAATCTCCAATGCAACTAGAGCAATGGCATATCCCATTAGAATAGATGCACATATTTAGAACATACATGCACGAAACGATGTGTGTCATCAAATTTGTTGCCATATTGATCTCTGCAATGGGATATTCCTTGTCATAGCAATCAATATAAAATAAAAGCCCAAGAAGGCATCTATAACAAGGATTTAACAACCAAACGCCTGGGGCGTCTGATTAGAACCCATTCATATTTACCCCATGTTGTAATGCTAGTTTTGCTCTACGAGTGATATATTACTAAAGGGGCTAATAGAGCCTTTCATAAAGATAAAGTAGACTATGTAAGAGCGCTAAGGTAATGCGATCTTATAATTAGAAGGTATATAAAGAATAATACCTTTCATATATACGCCTATACATATATGGGGGGGGGGGGTTCTAATAAAACACACCATCATGAAATAGGCCTTTATATGTCTAGTGATTTTAAACTAAATATTGAAAGAAATCTGAGAAAACAAAGATCCTGAATTCTTTTCTACTCTACCCATTGCTAAAACATAGCATGGGTTCTATCCCCTCTTCTCTCTCTTCTTAAGGAAAAAATTGCTACTTATTGTGTATATATACAAACTACTGCTGGCCCCTGAGGTCATAAGATTTACTAGACATAGTATAACATACATTTTATAACAACCAAAATGATCAAGTTGATATATATGCTGAAACAGTCATCCGTGTGTCCGTACAATTGCACACAGCATTATTTATAGAGGGTCACTCCACCACTGTCCACTGGGGGTGTGATATGGCCAAGGAAACTGTAGTGCTTGTTTTTTTTGTTTAATATTGGAACTTGATATTACAGCGGCAAGTCTAATCATAAACCCATCTGGGGCCTTCAACATCAGATGAGAAGTCAATTATACCACCCTGACGCTCAGGGTGCCTGTCTTACAACAGACTAAATCCATATTGGCATATGGGGATTAAGTTATGATTGAGAATGTGTTGAGAACCTGCTTTCTTGTGCCTACACCTATATCAAATGAGGGAGAATCGATGCACAAATCTGTATATATGCAGGTTTCTATAGACCACTGAAATCAGTTACCCAACTAAAGAGCGTTGAGAGTCCTTCAATTTCAATTTCAATTTGCAAGGTTTTTATTCTGCTGATCTCAAAAAACATAAAAGTATGAATACAATTACATTTGATTCCATTGGATAACAGAAGAGGTTGATACTTATAATGATAACACCATTTGATTAGCAGTTTTGGTAACAGCACCTCCATTCCATTTGTTTAATGATGATGACTACCATATAGCCTATCATTGTGATATTACTGGGGAAGGGGGAGGGGAGGGGTGGAGGGGAGATGAGTGATGAGATGATACCAAGTTCACATAAAAGACATGTAAGTGTAGTCAGGTTGGTTAGATGTATGATATACCTGTGATCAATATTCAGATATATATGTGCCTTTCCATTCGTATATATACATTGTATTCCAGTGAGTACTTTATGACCGAGGTTGCTATGGTGTTGCACAGATAGAATACTATTATACAATATGAGATGACAGATACTTATGCATACAATACAGTGCCAGGATTACTAATACTATACAAAGACTTTATAAGTATTATTTCAAATTGCCCACCAAGTTGAATAAATTCAACGAAAAGTTCATTTGTAGTAGGTTGACCACTGGGCTTTGTAATGAAGAGTTGTACCTATTAATGCAATTTACAGATTTGTGAATTGGAGATGGTAATTCCAGACCTCCTTGAAATGTTTTAGGATACTACACTTCAATTTCCTTTTAAAAATAATGTTGTTTTCAGAAATTCTTATTTCAGGTTTGATGTTATTCCAGGTGTTATATGCATCGACAGGAGGAGACAATTGTACTCGTCTCGTATGTGCAGTGTACATCTTAATTAACGGACCATCCGCTGCTCTAGTCACTCTATTACAAATCAAATCTAGTGACTTTAACGTTATTAACCTGTAACATAATATACCTTGCAGATACTCTCTTCTTAAGTCAATAGGAAGAATGTTTACTTCTAGATGAATATTCTTGACAGAAATGGACAGTGGGTCTTTTATATTTAGGCTGACCCTTATACCAATATTTTGTAGGATTTGCAGCTTCTTTTGCTCAGAATAGCTTATACCAGATAAGAACACACTACTGTTATCAATGAATGGTAGTAACATAGTTTTGAGCAATACTACAGCAGTATCTTTATCCATGTGGCCCCTAAAATGTCTTAGCAACCATATTTTGTGATTTATAGAACAAATAGTTTTTGAGAGTTGACTTTTAAAACTCATATTATTGTCCATAATAATTCCAAGATATTTATAATTCTCTACTTCCTCTAACTCCACACCTTTAACATATACAGGGGGTAGAATTACATCTTTTTCATATGTATATAACATTGTTTTCGTTTTCTTTGCGTTTATGGTGAGCTGATTTTCGTCACACCAGGAAACGAGGCTATTCAGATCTTTTTGTAAACAGTCTGCAATATTATTCAAGTCATTACCAGAGATAAATAGTACGGTGTCATCTGCATACTGAAGACACTTACAAGACATTGCCAGATTTGATAAGTCATTAACATATAATATAAAAAGTATTGGGCCTAGGATAGATCCTTGGGGGACACCATATGACACATTCTCCCACTCAGAAGAGACTCCATTTGCATTTGTTTTTTGCACTCTATTTTCCAAGTAACTCTTATACCAGCTAGTGACTCTTTCACTAAAACCATATTTAGGCAGCTTCTTTAGTAGTTTATCATGACTTATTGTGTCAAATGCCTTCTTATAGTCAATGTAGACAGCACCTGTGTACTTTCCATCATTTAATGATCTAAAGATATTATTATTCAACTCTAACACAGCATCTTGGGTGCTTCTATTTTTCCTAAAACCACTCTGGTTTGGTGTTAAAAGTGAATTCCCTTCCAGAAATGAGTAAGATTGTTTATGAATGAATTTTTCCAAAATCTTCCCTGTTATTGGTAACAAAGAAATAGGCCTTAAGTCACTTACATCACCAGGATTTTTTACTTTTGGGATAGGACAAATCTTAGCCTCTTTCCATTTTTTGGGGAAAATCCCAGTTGTAATAGACAAGTTTAATAGATGCAGAAATTCTTCCTTCCTTCCAATTAGGAATTCTTTAAGCACTTTAGCTGAAATGTTTTCTAAACCAGATGATTTATTTACATCTATTTGTCCCAACTCCTTCTCTAGGTCCTCTAATATAATATCATTAAAGGTTAAAGTGTCTTCAGGAGGCACTATGACTGGTGGATCATATCCCACAGGGGCATCAATTTTATCAGCCAGCTTTTTACCAACATTTGCGAAAAAGGAATTTATATGATTAGCAACATCTTCTGATGGGATTTCTGAGCCCTGGTCATCCTTCAGATTAAAGCAACCACCTTTTGCCTTATGAGGTAACATGTCCTTAATTGCTGCCCAGAACCTTTTAGGATCCTTGGCATTTATCTCTAATTGATTTTTGATATAATTACGTTTGGCTTGTTTTGATTTCACATTAGATCTATTTTTAAGAGCCTTTGCTACTATGATATCCTCAACCTTCTTAGTTTGAATGGCCTTTTTTAGAGCTGCATCTCTTTCATGAAAAAGCCTTAGAAGCTCAGCAGTTACCCATTTGGATTTCTGCTTTTTGAAAAAACCCTTTTTTACTGGACATTTCCTATCCAAGTATTCTAATAGCCTTCCAAATAGAATATCCCACGCCTCATCCGGATCATTACAGGCAAAAAAGGTGTCCCAGTCCAGTTCATTAAGACAATCTAACATTTCTTCCTTGCTATAGTCTTTGTATGACCTGCCCATGAATTCAATACTCTTTTTCTTAGTTGTTGTCTTCTTTCTAACCACATATACTGGTACATGATCACTTACATTCACACAGAGTAGACCTGTTTGATACACTTCATTGGAGTTTGAAAAAATTAGGTCAATGACCCTATCAGAATACAATGGCCTGGTCAGATCTTTAATATATTGCTTGAACCCATTAGCATTTTCTAATAGAATCAACTTATTTCTCTCTGGAGAGTTAGCCTTGTAATCAATGTTGACATCTCCTCCCAAAAATATATCTTTATCTCTCTTTCCCACAGATATTCTTTTCAGGGCTTTCGACACAAATTTACTAAATTCGTTAACATCACCAGAGGGGGGTCTATATACATTGACTACAAATATTTTCCTAGTATAAGGCAAGCTGATTTTTGCAACCATTAATTCACAGTGTTCATTTACAACATTTACATCATCACCTTGCAATATCTCATGTGTCAAACCATTCTTTACAACCATACAGAGACCACCACCTTGCCTCACCCTGCCAGTTTCATTTAAAATATCCCGATCCAACCTGTGAACAGTAAATCCATTTATGTTAAATATGTTTTCACCCATTGACTCCTTCAGCCATGTCTCGGATATACTAACAATGTCAGCTTTTAGACTGGACAAATATTCCAATACATTTTCGTCCTTAGACTTTACACTTTGAGTATTCCAAAATACCATTTGTAGGCCTTTGGGCATATCATATGATGGGATTTGATGAGGTGGAGGGGGAGTGGGGGGGAGTAGCACATTATCTCTTGTTGCAATCGTAAGAAAAAAATAGCTAGCTCACTGCAAATTACATCAAGTAGTATCGGAAATCAAAATTGGTAGCGACAATACCAATAAGTATTTTATATTTACCTTGACCCAATCACCAAAGGATGCCATACTGCATTCTATGAATCATTTACCTTTCTATGTTTTTGTTTGGAAGTAGGCCCTACTTCTTGTTCATTAATATATTTGCTTCTACATCTGACTAGTGGCTAATCTACATACACAAGTGATATGTCTATACTTCACAATATAAAAATTCAATACATAGGAAATGAGAATTATTCCTATGTTCTTTTTACCAGCAAGCCCTACTTCTATTTCATTGATATATATTTGCTTTTACATCGTACTAGTGGCTAATCTAGATACATATAGTGATATATGTCTATACTAAACAGTCTATGAGTTAGATACATTGGAAATGTTTACATTGAATGTCTTTTTGTTTTCATTTATATCAAGTATGGTTTTTATATGTCGAACTCAGTATGGAAACCTTATGCACGGCAAATGAGTCTCTGTGTATACATATTCGGATATCGAATTATCGTAGTTCCCTCCTAAGATCCACTAGGATCTGTCCGAAGATATTCTCTCCTCTCCAATGTCCACTCTTCACTTCCTGAGATAACAGATGAATGCCAATACCCCAGTATCTGTCTCCTGAAGCCTCCCAGATTGGCTTAATACCTGTAGCAAGAAGACGGGTTTTGAGATCTGGGTTTTGCACATATTTACACCTGTTGATGTCCTTGAGTACTGTAGTTTTCCGAGCATGCCACACCTCGGTCTCTGTGATTTCTTCTCCTAGCTGTTTCACTTTTCTTGGGTCATGTTCCTTCAGAATCTCTTCTCCTTTTCCAGCATCTCCACAGATCATGGCCTTGGAGTGGAAGAAGGCCTGCTCATTGCTGCTATAAACTTTGCCTTCATATTTAACATCACGCTTATGAAAGTTAGATAGGAAGCTGTGTTCCCCTTGAAACAGCACCCCCTTCTCAAGCTCTCTGGTGAAGGCCTTGTCAACTGTTAGTGCCTCAGGTAGTAGATGCAGCTCAGTGCGTCCGTTGAATGGTTTCCCATTGACCAGAATGAAGTCTCCAGCTTGACGTACGTCCATCTTCAGTTGCTCGCCTAAGTCAACTAGCCCTCTGATTTTGTTGCGAATCTTTTTTGTTTTTTTCATCAAGATCCTCAGCTAATTTGAACCCGACACACCTTTTGTTGTTGCCAATGTCATACCTGTTATGCCAGACGAGATTCCTGATTCTAATGGATTCAAACTCAATCAAAATCGGCCTTGGTCTTCTCACTCCCTTGAAGGAACCCAACCTTTTAGCATTTAGAATGTCATTCCTGAGGTCTCTACCAGTAGGTCGCAGGATGTCACAAACGTCAGCTACCACAGTTTCTCGTTTATACTCAGGTACGTTGAGCAGTATCAGATTGGACTTCCTTCTATCCATTTTTTCCTCTTTTTTCTCCCTTTTTATTTCTGCATTTTTTAAGGCCTCCTCTACTGCAATCCTTACAGCCTCTTTAAAGACAGGATCTTCATGGAACTTAGGTCTGACCTCAAGGACCTCAACACGACCAATTGCTTCATCAGCCTTCCTGTCCGCATTTACTGTGTCCCTTTCTATGTCTACAAGGCGGTCACTGTGAGACTGTGTAGCTTTTTCAATGTCTCCTACCTTTGCTTTCAGGGGAATGATGGCCCTTTCAACCTCTTCCACCTTGGCGGTTAGCCCAGCAAGCTTCTCATAGGACTCCCTAAGCCCTTTCAGTTCCAATAGGATAGCATCAATCCTCTTCTCCATACTTGTTTTTGGAGGCATCGTTCACAGGACAACTAGAGTTTTACCCCGGTTTTGTTTAAAAAGAAAAAAGAAGTAGAGTAGTAGTCTAGAAATAGTAGAATAGTAGAAAGTGATGTGCTTCTTGTTAAGTTTTATCACTCAAATAATGTCGCAAATATTCCTTTGTTTGGTATAGTTCATATTCATTTCTACTTGGATGCACTGCAGCAAGCTGAGCCCATTCCTATTATACAGCCATGATTAACACTCAACAAGACTGTGTTTTACCATGCTTGTGTATATGTCATTTCCGAACATGCCTTTCTGGTCTCACTAGATTAATTCTTTGGAGACAATGTTAATATATTGGTTTTGGGCTTTCAATGTGATGGGTACAGAAAAAGGCTTTTTCCTTCTTCTTTTGCTTGTTTACAAATGCAGTGAGCTGAATGACAGTCTTCTAGTTTTTCAGGTTGTGAGGTTTTCCGAAAGTGCCCTTTACTTAGCTAGTTGATGGGCAGTGTTCTCTGTCTAGAAAAGGTTATTTGTGATTATCATATGGAAATGATGTGTTTTGAACAAGCTACACTTGGTTCCCTGTGCAGTTTCCAGTCTATAGACCTAGTCTTTAACAGCTCTGCTAGTACCAGTGTGATACAGTGACAGTCTTTTTTTTCTGTGTAATTGAGATATAACTCAATTAATATCCAGTTATGATGTAGTAAGCCCCACTTTCTAGTAATTAGGGTAGCTGTTTTTATAGTAATTAGGGTAGTTGTTTTTAAAGCAATGAAAACACTGTAGGGACAAATATGAGTTTTTAAATCTATTGAACAGCCCTGAAATGGCGCTGAATCTTGAATATGTACGATTCTAAAAATTGATTTTAATCAGAATGAGTGCTAATGATTGTCTCTATTTGTTTTCAGGTGAGTACAAACCACTATGGGATGTAAGTATTACAGATATGGGCTGGCCCTAAGAGGATAACTCTGCAGCAGTCGGAGTGACCTGACCTTAAATAGGATCGATGGACAGGGGTTTAAAGAAATTCGCAAACTGCTGCCATCTATGTACAAGACTGACCACTCCGTGCATCTCGGAGCTGACCTGAAAATTATGTTGCTGTGTCTGACGACCTTGGGCCAATGTTGTCTCTGACCGGGTGCCGTCTCTGACCGGGTACCGTCTCTGACCAGGTGCCGTCTCTGACCAGGTGCCGTCTCTGACCGGCTTGGCTTGATAAGGTCAAAATACCAACAGCAGGAGGCTAATTATAATTATAATAATTATTATATAACAACCGCCATAACGTTTTTACAAATCCTTATATATATGAGCATAATTCAAAACACCTTTTTTCTGACACCTGGTCAGAGATGGCACCTGGTCAGAGACGGCACCTAGTCAGAGACGGCACTCGGTCAGAGACAAAAACATTGGCCCAAGGTCGTGAGACACAGCCACATGTGACACTGACCGGGAATATGTGTTATTTAGTGCAGCAGCTTTAGATATAAATGATAGATTAGAAATAACAAAAACAGTGACAAATATGTTATAAAAAGGTGAAGGAATCAATGGGTATAATTAGAAAAACCAATTCTCTGCATACTATATGGTTATTCCTGAAAGCCTAGGCTTTAAATCCAATTTAATTGAAGAAGTGAGAGGATTTCCAACTTGTTTTACAATGTGTGGTATATGGGAGGAGGAGTCTAGAGTAATCCTTAGTCCCAGGGACTGACGGACCAACTTTAATGAAGTAGACTAATGTTATTAACCCTTTAACAACACATGTTACTAAAAGATTACATTTGTTGGCATGATGCACCAATGCAGCCCGGGTGAGTAACTCGCCAGTGCTACATTTGTGCATCATGCCGACCCTTCGAGGGGTGCCTCAACCCCATAGGGTCGGCATGATGGTTGAATGTAGCACTGGCGAGTTATGACCGAGGCATGGTGCATTAATGCACTTTGCCATCCTTAAAGGGTTAATGAGCTCCCACTAAGGCTTGGCCAATCTGAGCTGATTTTAATCAAACCCTTTAAGGATGGTAAAATGCTTTAATGCTTAATGCCGTTGGTCGGCACCATGCATGAATGCGTCACGATGCAAAAGGGTTAAGACATTCCCGAGGAGTCAGCATGATGCACCAATGCAGCACTGGTGAGATACACGCCAAGGTTGCATTGGTGCATTAGGGCGACAAATGTCACCTCTTAGTAACATGCAATCCTGAAAGGGCAAAGATTTGCCTTATAAATAACCGGTTGTTGGTGCCAAACTCATTTCATTGATGGTTTTATTGCCTCGGCTGTTTTAAACTGATTGTCTTCTTTTTAGTTGCTTTGTACCCAAGCTAACAAACTAGAGCTGTGATTGTGATGTGATCTATGGGATGAAGTGATGTGAAAACCTTTGCTGATAACATCCTTGATTTGGGTCAGGGTGATGACTACATTATACTGATTTTCCTCAGCCATAGATTTAAACCTGTCAAATAACGTTGTCACTACGCACTCAGAAAAGTGAGAGTCGCTGCTGCTGAAAGCATTAAAAGCGCCTGACTTTCAGGTGAAAGTGCTTCTGGCGACAGTGACTCTCACTTTTCTCTCTGTGTTACCTCATATCTGATTGCAATTGAATTAAAGACTGTGCTGGGAGATTTCAACTATGCAGGCAGGACTTTTGATCACTCCCTCTGTTGCAGGATAACTTTGATGAGGGGTAGTGAACATTAGTGATAGTCAATTAAGGGGAAGAGGAGTTAGTAGGGAGGTTTAGTTATGAACGTGTACGGCAACGGCTACGGGTAGTGTCACAACACGGCGGGGGGAGGGGTGTTCCCATCTACTCGTTTAGGACGTGTAGGGGGCTGTTTACAAGTGCTGCAATGTGCATGTAGGAGGAATGGATATATATAAGAAATTTGTGTATGTATAAATATGATAGGCCTGCCTAATTGATCAAGAGGTATGTCAGCACCCACTTGCAAGTGGGGATTGCTTTAGGAATAATCACATCACAGTGTAAAATTTACCCTTTGTTGACACCCTTTACCCTGTACATAAGGAATCACCCACTTCAAGAGTTCAAGATAGGTTCATATAGAAGTATATATATACTTAACCACTTAACCTGTCCTTGTGCCCCAACATGTAGTTGTAACCTTTGACGTCCCCGTGCCAGTACACGTTCCCCAATCTAAACCTCTCTAATATTGATCTTTATTACACGACCCAACGTTATAAGTACGATCCTGTATTTGTTTAAGCATTAAAAAACGTACCACCTGGGGGTGTGGTACGTTTTTGCATACCACCCGGGTGTGTGGTACGCTTTTCGCTGCTCTAGACCAATCAGAAGGCAGTATTTTGGTCACGTGATATGACAATGGCGGCGATGTAAACAAAGCAGGCAACGATGTGAACGATGCAAATTAACGATATAAACAACTAAATTGGCGATGTAAACAACAACTAGAAGGTAGGGGGGCTTATAAAGGCAGATGCACCTCGGGCTGGTACGCCCCATACGTGACCTCATCATGCAATACTAGCTATGTATGTCTCAACCAGATGTTTTCATCAACTGGCCATGGTACAGAAAGGAGCCTCCTATATTAGGAGAATATTGTGAAAATCATCTTCCCTTGTCCTTATCTTTCTCACTCCAAACCCTAGAGTGATCAACATTCATAAGCTCCATAAACTAGAGTTGCATTAACTTCTGTTGATCAGCCCCCCTCGATACACTTTTGCAATTTACTAATAGAACTTGTAAAGAAGTACATCCTAGCTGCCAACAAGGGCGTGACACAGGAGTGAAAAGATTTAATGAAACCTTTTTATCTATCAGTGTCTCAGTACTGTTTATGACATTGCTTACTTATTCAGCCACTGCAACCGACCCTTATGGATCCATGTGATTTGTGGAGGTGGTGATGTTTTTATATCAGCTCAAGGTAAGGAAGCTTGGTGTCTCACCATGAGTTGTTTTTGGATGCCTGACGTGAGGGATGCATTTTCCCATAAAACAGATAATCAGGCGCTTCTTCTTAGCGACTAATTGAAATGGTTGCTGTTTGGGTGATTTGTGCATTGGACTTGAGGGTTATTATCTCAGAAAAACATCAATATGCTAGGAACTTTGTTCTAAAATGCTTTTGTAAAACTCACAAATTGACTCTAAATAAACATCAAAATTATGTCAATATTTTTTTAATGCCCCACCTAGACATTCCTCAGTATGTCTCCTCTGATGCTTGGAATCGCCTACTTTTCTGAACCTCTGTCGTGTCAGTTTGGCACAGCCCCCCCCCCCCCCCCCCACCTAAAGTCGAGTTGCTTCAGACATGATTCAGACGCGACTCTACAGAATAGCAGGCCAGGAAGGGCAGTTGGTGAGGGATTATAATTATAAACCCCAGTCTCAGGCCCCGACTCTGTAATAGTCGAGTCTGGGCAAACTCATATAAAAGACTTACTTGGCAAACTTGACTTCAGATGTTGACCAATCAAATCTTGTACACCAGTCCCTGTGCACAGCCTAACAGGAAGTAACAATCTAGACATAGCAGTTCCACCTTTTGCAACCCTTGCGGCGGAAAAAGGTACTGTTTGAGCCAGTCTATGTAAAACCCTGCTTTTCAAATGCTCACAGTAGAATTTGGTTGGACTCCTGCCCAACCCCCATGAGGTTAACCGAAGGGTCCCAGACATGGTTAGAGTCCCTGGCCTGGATGCAGTCCCTTGATGAGCTGATTGGTAATGACTCCAAACTAGGGCTGCCAACTTCAGGGACTATAGCTGGTCCACCACAACATGGCCTACACACTGATAATCTAAATGCTCTGAGCCTTGGTTTGTAGTGGCTATCCCAGGTTAGTAATAGGAATACTAGTCGAAATGACGATGTTATATTCAGAAATGACCAAGGCAAAAATGGAAAGAGTAAGGTTGGTTGGTCCGGCCTGACAGTATTAGCTAACAATGGATGGTCATGCAGGGAGCCAAAAAATGACTAACCAGTTTAATCACAACTGGCTGAGTTGTCTGCCAGTGTTGAATAAGGTCAGAATATCAGTTGTAAACGGGCCTGGCTAATGAGTCATCTGTGGGAGCTTTATAGCTCTGAACAGTAGTTACATTGATGCACCAAAATAAAGCAGACTTTTCTGCCTGAATATTTAATTAAAGTCTCAATGACCCCCCCTACTGTTCCAAAGTGTTATACCCTGTAATGACACCACCAAAAGGTCAAAGCTGACCTCCCGTAGCTACATCCCTCTAAATAAAATCTCAAGCAGAACTCGTGCCATTCTTGGAATGTTTGTGGACATTTTCTTGTGTCACATTTCCTTGAATTTCTTGTTCTATTGAAGGAGTGCAACTCGAGAAATACACATAATCATTCTACTTGTGGATATCTTTGCTATTTGCACAAGTAAAACTTGGGAAACACACATCACCATTGAACATGTCGATAGGACGTTCACTATTCTAGAGAATCACCCATGTATATCCCTGTACACAACTTGTGCTTTTCCCAAGAAATAAACACTTTACTAACTTATGTCATTCTTCAGTTCTGTTTGGAGGGATGCCAGATTCTCTGAAACAAGGTATACCCCACTACCCAGGCCTGATCTCTACCCAGGGGAACAAATTGGGCGGTCTACATTAGAGAGGTGGAAAGCTTACAAGGACATCTCTAGCTTGAGCTGCATAATATTTTCTTCTTCTATCGCAATGAGATACATCAGGCTACTTTGTGCTACAACAAGATAGCTATTTCCTTAACATTGACCTTTGTATGATCACAACCACTGCATGGAGCACTCGATTATCGCTACTTTACGCAAATTTTAAAGCAATTTTATTTGTTGCTTGTAGTTATAGCGAAAGATCAATCCATTTCTAACTGGAGCTCTGAGTCTGATGTCAAATCAATATTATATTTTCACTTAATGTAGAAAAGAACGTTTGACAAACTCTGAAGTTCTGATAACCACACTACCAGTTAGACCCTATTATGACCAAGCACCTCCCGTGGTCCTCTTTTATCAGATGCTACAAAAGATAGCGATAATCTTTCATGACGTAAGTAGATGTTCCAAAAGAATCTTTTTACATCGTTTTTCCGGGGAGTGTTAAAAAACAAAATCTATGTTATGGTGGGTTTTTTTTACATTATGGGCGTTTTTTATGCTAATTTACTCATTTTTTCAACACCCCTTTCGAAGGTAGTGTTGAAAAATAGAATAAATTAGCCTAAATTAGTGTAAATTTGAAGACCACAGCGTAAATTTGAAGTATTCACTAATATTAACATAAAGTTGTAGACATTAACGTAGATTTACTTTTTAAATTGTAAATCATAGCGTAAAATTAATATGCTATAAGCAAAACTCGTTTTTTTGTAACAGCCCCCTGTAGCTGTGTGTCAAGTTATGCTGACAGACAACACACAAAGAGGCTTAGATATGGAGCCAGACCAGGGTCAGCAATTCATCAATAAAGGAGGTATTTCATAACGGTTGGTCCCACAGATATATATAGCAGTACCAGATGTCTGAACAACACAATAAGAGAGCTGTGTCTCACCACATCGATCCAAGTTTATGCATGCGTCTCGCTCAGTGTGACTGCACCATCAAGGCCCTCCCCTACCAGTAGGTGTACGGCCTGAGTGGGTGAACTGATCACAGCTACAGGGGCCTTCCCTGGGGGAGTGGTGTGGCTTACAAAGGACTGTTAACATCAGAACACTCAGACAAAAAGGCTAGGATGGTGAGAGGGACAAAAGACAAAGACGTGTTATTAAGATGAAATGGGTGAGTCTGTAAACACAGACATATGAACAATTTAACTTTTCAAGGGCAGCACTTTCTTTTAAATCTCTACATGGTTCCATTCATGCAATAGGGTTGTAACCCACAATCTTAATCCTTGGAGGGCCGCATACTGCTTTAATGTGTTATGCCCTTTGTCATCATGATGTACGACTGCAGCCTGACAGTGATGCTTTCATGCATCATGCCCTCTGGGAGTGTATTACTCACTTAGGACATTATGTATGTCATTAGCGAAATTAATTGTGTAAAATTCCTTTCATTGGCATACGTTTGAGGTGTATTCTTTCTTAGTTTGCTTAGACATTAATATGTACAGGAGGTCCACTACCACCTGTTGTTTTGCGTTATAATGCTACCCCCCTCATTTTTCTCACCCAGTACCTGCATCAAAAAGCTCCTCCTGACAAAAATGTCAGATAATGTGAGACCACTTAGTTGAGCCATGTTTGTACAAGGAGGGACGTGCTCTAAGGGGGACTGGTACAGGTGAGGAACCGACAGGTGATCTGTCACATCCGTCAACATGTAAGCGAAGCCGCTTCGCTTAACAAGGTGGTCCCACCTGTGGAGGGGTATGAGCGGTCATTGCGCAGCATTAGTCTTGCCTCAATGTCCCATTCATTTACCATTTCTTACCTGCTTGGGTACACTTGACTAAATGTAAACTGCATGAACCAATCTAAGCAACTTTAAGCAAATATTAAAGATCATTAATGACCTAAATGATACACATTAGATCAGCCCACTCGGGGACCAGCTGAGACCAATGTAGGCCCATTTATCTAGAAGCCAATTTGGGTACCAAGATGAGACCTTTGTGGGCCCATGTAATATGTCTCATCTAGAAGACCACTTGGGAACCAGCTGAGAACCGTGTGGGCTCATTTAATTTCTCTCATATACAAGCCAACTTTGGAACCAGCTGAGACCTATAAGGGCCGATTTAATGTGTATTATCTAGAAGCTACTGGAGACCAGCTGAGACCCATGTGGGCCCATTTATCTAGAAGCCCAATCTGGGACAAGCTGAGACCCATTGGTGCTAATGTAGACTCAGGTGTGGCAGTGAGCTGGCCAGACCTGCTCCATGTCGCCTCACGAGCTGCTCAGGACACGCTCATCACTTTTAGTCAGGTCTATTAGCGTCAATAAACCCTGAAATCGTTATTTTCTGGAAAAAAGTGTCATTTTTTCCCCATGTATTGAGAAAAATATGGGGATCAATTCTACCCCTTGCAACAAAAGATTGCATGACTGGAACACTTTTTTTTCAATATAGCTGACCAAATGCAGAAAATGAGATTTATTCCAGAAAATATGTTTTAAAATTATTCATTTCCCATCATATTTTTGAAACTGAGTATGCTTGGAAACCATGTCCATACAAATATTCTCAGATGGAGAACCACCCTGAAAACCTATTATTACAGCAGGGGCAGCCATCTTTGTTTGGTCATTATAGGGGCTGCTATGAGTTCAACGCAACCCCTCCAAACTTATATTCAAAAGTGACTAAGGCAAAACTAATGTCTTAGTCTAAATGACTAACCCCAATACACATACAAAAGAAAAGACTGAGGTGGGTTAGTCAATTTGACTAAGCTTGTTGACTAACACAGATTGATTGTATAGGGAGCAAGAAAATCACTAAGAAACACTTTGTCATTTTTTGGCTCCCTATATGCCAAATGTTAATCAATGCTGTCAGGTTAGTCAAATACGACTAACCCACCTTATTCTTTTCATTTTAAGATATATTGGGGTTAGTCATTTTTACTTAGACGTTAGTTTTGCTTTAAGCCTTTTTGAATATAAGTTTGTTCTTTTGACTGATGCTCCTGCGACAAACCTTGGATAGCCACTACTGGCTAACCTCTTAGAACAATATACATCAAGTCACTGCTGTGACTTTGTCAAAACTACAAAGGGATGCCTTTACATGTAGAGATGACAAAGCTGATGACTTCAATACTTGGAGAGAGGCAATGGCTAACATTCCAATTATTGGATCTCATCCCTGGACACAGATCTTGATACTTGCCTTGATCAGGGCACACAGAGGAAAAGAACTTATCTCTGTATGTTGAGGTCCTAGAGGCATTGATGTTCCTATTCTTTACCCTTAACCACTACAACTTGTGCAGATTGATAAAAAATACGGGACCCTACCTGCTTTATTGCTCTATCAGACTTAGGGAAGCTGCGTCAGGGAACAAAGTCTGATCTGCTAAAATGCCTGGACACCAGCAATCACAAACCACCTAAGGCAGATTGTGTCATAGTTGTGGGCAGCCAAGCAGAAAGGATAGTCCCCGCGGGATTAGTTCCGATTTTAGCCACCAGGGGGCGCCACTATGGCCTAAAATGAAAGAATTAGGCTAAAAATAGCTCTTGGGTACTTTTTTCTGGAGAATTCAATAGTATTACAAAAAACATTCCATTTTTGGTAAAAAGCTTCCATATTTGGAAGGTAAAAGGAACGTTTTAAAGCCTAAATGGGTGTGCTTGTTGATATGTGTTGCCATGGAAACATGATTTTTATTCCAAATAGAGGAAATTAAGACATAAATTGATTTCTGAGGATTGCGATGGTGAAAACAAAATAAAATTACCATTCCTAGATCGAATTTTATGACTTAAAGAATGAAAATGAATCATAAATTTCTAATTATCATAGATAATGCTATCTAAATAGGTATATCTTGGAAAATATGAGACATAGAGCTTATTGGGATTTTGGAAAGGGTGATGCCCACACATATTCATGAAGCCATTTCTTATGACATCAATTTCAAAGTTGGCTTTTTCCTTGGACTACCCTTTTCCCTTGCCTGTACACAGTTGATGGTGCTGCCCTTGTCCACATGTTGCCAGGATCAGGAATCATAACATTTGCAGAGTATTCTAAAAGGGTCTTTCAGAAAGCCATTCTACAAGAACTGGACAATGCAGACCGCATAGATATTGTATGGACCATTACTTGCCTCGCAGTATCAAGGACAGTGTGAGGGAAAAGTGCGGAAGTAGGAGCCGTGTTAAACCAAAACACCTTGCAATAATTGGAAGGACTTGAAAGAACAAAACAGAGCTCTTTGATTATCTTACCAATGAAGTGAACGACACTATTTGGCCACAACATCAAAAAGTTTACATCACTTCTAATGACTCAGTCATTTCGAAAGGCACCACTGTACCCATGGGAAACTGCTCCCATGAAGAAGCAGATACCTGTGTTATCTACCTGCCTCATGTTTTCATTTTTGGGATGCACTCCTCCAGCATA
Source organism: Harmothoe impar (assembly GCA_947462335.1). Lineage (NCBI taxonomy): Eukaryota > Metazoa > Annelida > Polychaeta > Phyllodocida > Polynoidae > Harmothoe > Harmothoe impar. The sequence goes on from OX381715.1 coordinate 41,636,437, forward strand.
CTAAAAGGGCTGTGTACCAAGCCAGTGTTTGGGCAAAGAGCAGAGTGCCAGAGCCTGACATACCGTCACCGGATAGTTGGGGGTGGAAACTAGACAACGAAAACTGGTCTCCAGTATGGATGACAATACCTGTAGCAGCTAAAGTGTACACTGAACTTTAAAAATGTAACTGCAAGTCAGATCGTGGCTGTGTAACGTGCAAGTGCAGAAAACTAGGACTTCCATGCACTGACCTCTGTTCTTGCAAATGTTTGAAGTAAGTCATATTCCAAGTTGGACTTATCTCAAATCGGAAATTGAAATATATTAGACAGCTGACTATATGATGAGTGGCCCAGCAGGTATTTCAAAAATCAAGGACAATCTGATGCACAAGCCATCATGTACCATGGTTTTATACCATGGTTTACCATATTATTTTGGCAGCCATATTGGATAAATCCTAAACAGTTAAGGTCAAATATTTGATCTCTTCATGGAATAAAATATCTTGCTTACATGTATACGAACTGGAGTGGATGTACCAATTGTTTCTGTACTCATAATGTATAATAATCCAGGTTTTCCTACCAATTTCTGAGAATTTTGAAACATGTCGTAAAATATGTGTTCTGGGGATTTTTTTTCTTGTTGCAAGGAAAAATATTCAAAAGTATACCCATACCTATATGTGTACCAATTTTGGTGCTTTTTTCCGGAAAATAACGATCATTTCGCCAAGGGACCTGACTATTTTACCCTTTAAGGACGGCATGTCGCTAAAATATGACGTTTGTCACTATGATGGCCAAATCTAACCCTGGTGAGTAACTCGCAGGTGTTGCAATCAAACACTTTGCTGACGCGTTTTGGAGGGAATTGACCCATAGACTAAACATAATGCTTAAATGCATCACTGGTAAGTTACTCATCAGGGGTGCTTTTATGCATCATAGTGACTGCCTCAATACACTATCCGGCCTTCAAAGGGCTAACACTTGTTTGTGTGAGCCGAGTAGTGTCGTCTAACACAGGGACGTGAGTGGGGTTGGGCCTGAGGTTGGGTTAGAGGACCAACGGGTCTTAGTACATCTAGAATTCAGCCCAATCAGCTCTACCAGAGTACCAGCTGGGACACCATACTCTGACCAATTCTGTATCAAACACAGTACATTAATGCATCATGCTCTTGGACATCATGATACATGAATCCATGCATCATGCATACCGAACCTCAGGGGATTAGACACTTCTCAAAGTTCCACATGATGCACCAAAGACTCACATGGGCTGCATCAGTGCATCATACCAACAACCATCATCATTTAGCGACATGCCATCCTTTAAGAGTTAATGAAGTAGCTATTGTATAGCACACTGATCACCGACCCCCTATCGTCCACACAGTGACAGATGATATCCGCAGCCTCCTGCAGCGGTCGGAGGTGGGTTGTCAGCGATCCCTACCCAGATCATGTATACCTGAAGGATGCAACTCATTATACGTGCAGAGAGTGAATTTTAGCCGTGGGCGATGCTCCGGCAATTGGCTTGATTAAGGTGTGGATGACGCATAGTGAGAAGAAAAAGCTCATCTCAGTGAAGCTCCAGAATGGATATTATCTTAAATAGTGATTTGAGATTGTATGCAGATGGAGTGATTATCTGCACACAGCTTTTTAAAGGCTATATTGAAATGCAAATACTTAATTGCATCGTATTTGAGCGGGGATACTATGGCTGTTGTTGTTGTCGGAGGCTGAGCAATGAGTGGGTGCCTATACAATTTATATATGTATATATATATATATATATATATATATATATATATATATATATATGTATATATATATATGTATATATGTATATATATATATATATATATATATATATATATATGTATATATATATATGTTTATATATATATGTATATATATATATATATATATATTGTATATATATATATATATATATATATATACATATATATATAATTTTATATATATATATATACAACAAGAACATCCAACTATATCAATTTCATATTACAAATTGTTTGTATAGAATATTGGTTGTATTGTCTATGTTATAATTATAATCATTGGTTCAGTGTCCTATCCTAACTGCACATGATTCACTACTAAATCAAGAGTCCTAATAATGATGAATAAGTATCATAACAACGTATTAATTACCTAAATTACATTTCCTAATATGAGTTTGAGTTTTCAGACTTTGTTATGGTCATGACCGTGGGAGTGGTCATGATATTGATATTACATAATACTTGGGTGACCAAATCATCGATCATCAGAATACATTCAATTTCCTTTGTCAATAGTACCATGTAGCTTGGTGGTTGATTTGTTGAATAGAAACATTAACATCAGGCATACATACATTTTGTTAAAGGGATCCCTTCATGCGCAGAATGGGCTGTCAAGGTTTAGGGACTTTCAGAGGAGGGGTAAGCTAGAAATGCAATGTTACATAATACCACATGTCTATCTCCCCTCCTGGTGTGTGAGTCTGGAGGGCTGCCCACAACACTAGATAAGAGTATTCTATATCAGATCAATTTATTTTAGAATCAAAGTATGTGATGGCAACACATCTGATATAGAATACAGTGTGATGGAACTTGGAGATTCTTATCTAGTGTTTTGGGCAGCCCTCCAGCCCCTCACACCAGGAGGGGTGATAGACATGTGGTATTATGTATTATTGCATCTCCAGCTGCCCAACTCATATGAAAGTCCCTAGACCTTGGCAGCCCATTCTGTGGATGAAGGGATCCCTTTAAGGAACTGAATGTGGTCTATATTGAAATGTTACAAAGGTGAAATGATGAGGAGGGATCATGGGGACGGCTGAAACATGAGATGACATGAAGGAAGCATGCATACACACAGAAAAACCTTTAAGGTCCATAACTCAGTCAATAGTAACAAACCTAGTTAGTCATTCTTTTAGCTCCCTATACGAACAATCATGGTTAGTTGATGTTATCAGATATAGTCAGTAGTGACCAACCAACATTAGTCATTTCATTCCTATGAGTGTAAAGGTAAGTCTTTTTGGAAAATGCCTCAGTCATATTTCGTTTAACATAATCATTTTTGACTATCAGTTCGTCATTCTTACCAATATTCCTGTGACCAACCTTAGATAGCCACTCCAGACTAAGGAGACAGCCGCACCACCCTCTGAGAGTGGCCCCGGCTGGGATGTGTAATCTGACACCCAGACCCAGTGGGCACAGAACATTGAATCAACATTGTTAAATGCTTGTCAATGTTGATTCCATGTTGTTGCAATGTTGATTCAACGTAGGACTGAATTTTGTGCCCACTGGGGACCGCCTGTGGTGACCAGGACACTGAGATAAGAAGAGGTCCAGGAGCCCAATGAAGGTCGATGTAAGAGACGGGAAAGATAGGCCGCCGTCGTGCCCTGTACTGTAAGCCTCGAGCATTTATATTCTCAGTGTATACATGGTTAAAATTCTGTTCTAATGAATTTTTGCCCAGTCAGTACTCATGGGGAAACGCACGACGAGGACTATTCTGCTACACTAACTGTCTGCCTTATATGGTCATAGGTCAGGTCACGCACGCCATTAATTAGGTCAGGTTGTGTGTAGGCCGATTGAGCGGTGCAGTGTGTCACGCAGACTCAAATGGAGTGGTGCAGTGTCTAGCGGCAAAGCCGCTAGTGAAACTGTTTGTCATTGTCATAACATGGCGGACCCACTGCGTACACTCTAAGAACAGTGTGTTACGTTTACACACTTATCAACACGCTTTTCTGCAGCCACTTTTAACACACATTTTGGGGTTACGCACTACACACTCTTTGCCAAAAGTGTGTTGATCTCAAAAGTGTGTTGCAAATTTGTGTGTGTAACTCCTTATGCATGTTCCCGTAACACACTGTTCTTAATTAGAGTGTATGTCTCTAAAGAGTCATATATATGACAGTAGGGGGAGAGGGGCACGTTGACCACCTGGGCACATTGAACCACTCACTCTCTATGCTTTTCCTTTGAGAATTTTCCGGCAGTTTGCTTACCACATTACCCCCTTATATAAACGGTTTAGACCAGTGGCATCATATTTATTTTGGGATGCTGAGGAGAAAGTCAGACAACATTAAAGATTTATGCCCTTGAAAGTGATTTTTTGAAATTGTTAAACTTTTGCTCTTTTATTGTTATAAAACATTGCTGGCCAAAGATCTGTATGGAGGTCAAATTATTATACATCTAAATGCTTCAGTAGAACCAGATTTCACCCCTGGGCATGTCATTTAATTTGAATTACATCAACCTTATCCGTGATGGCTGGCATGGGATACATTGAACTACAAAAATTGGGGCACCTTGAACCATGCTCTTGAAGTACTAGTTCTATTATTTAACACATATGCGCCTGTGCATAGTAGTGCCTAGAAGGACAACGTATCACTGCTCCCCACCAGAGGGCAGCATTATTTGCAAGGTCTCCTCATCAGCTGATAGATGAGAGACGAGAAGATAATACTCAGTTCAACCTCTGGGTCTACTATAAGCTGTATAGGACGTATTCAAAAACCAGTATTTTATTAGGCACACAGAAAGAGACGCACACATGAAATACAATTTGGTTATACTATCATGATAAAATATGTAGTCTGTCATTTGGGATGATAAATGCTTTTGTAGCATATTCAGAGTCTCTTTATTTCTAGATTATCACTTTTTGGAAGCAAAGCAGCCTGTTACATCCTGAAAGAAAATAACCAAAGATTTTTATAGACTTTGCAAATAGTAGCAATCCTCTTAAAATGGTTTATATAGACCTAAGGGGAAATCTGTAAGCTTCTAACCCAGTCACTACTCTAGAAACTTGAATTGACAGACTTGTGTACATTAAATATGTATTTTTTATATTCAATCCTATGCAAAAGTAACAATAGCAAGTAATTAACCTAAACTTTCAATAATAGATCCATATTGCTGATAGTTTGAACCATTCAATACATGTGGTTCAAGGTGTCCCAGGGATGGGTCAACCTGCCCAGGGCATTGGGCACATTGAACCACCCAAAGATTTTATTTTCGAAAATTCAAAATAAATACAAAAAACAACCATACTTGCTTTGCCATAGGTGATCATATATCACAATGATATAAGGTAACTGCTTGATCCAAGATTAGAGTTCAGAAGACTTTGATAAGGTCAGGAAAAAAAGTGCATAAGTGGTTCAATGTGCCCCTCTTTCCCCTACGTATCCTTCTCAGAGAGAAACCTTTGGGCAAAGAGCTCTAGACATTATACTAATAAGATGAAGCAATGGTACTGAAGTCAACTGGTGCCTATATATCCAAGTCACTACTGAGTGGTACCTGGGGATTCCCCATGACCAGTCCAAGCACTTACTCAGCAACAACTAGTGACCAGGTAATGGAGGGTAAGGAATCAGATTTACATGGGACAAAGCTGCTCATTATACGAGTCGGTCACATGGAGGGCAGTCTAAGGTCGAAGGGGTAACCATATCACCGGTTGTACTCAGTCCACCGCTCAGAACTTACATAAGGCTTTCCCGAACTTTGTTATCTAGCTATACCTTGTGTGTGGCTATTACGTGTCAGAATTACTTATTCTGATTTCGTCTGTGGACAGTCATACATCCGATTGGATAGGAAATAGCCCCTAAAGGGCCGCATCACGCTTTAATGCCATATGCGCTTTGCTGTTGTGATTCATTAATGCAGCCTTAGAGAGGGCTGTATTCATGCATCATGCCAATCCTCTAGTTATGTATCTAGCAGAAGGCCAGCATGATGCAATCATGCAAGACTGGCGAGTCACTCGCCAGGGCCACATTTAAGCATTATGATGATAAAGGTCATATCATATCAAAGCACACTGCAGGCTGTAAATTAGGGATGAAATCAGTACTGGAAATGGAGGGGGGGTGGGGAGGGTAACGGAGGGCTGGAGCTTAGTCTGAATAATGTAATCAGTTTACCACCAGTGCATTCTGCTTGGGGAAGCCTCCAGATCCCAACTTGCTCAGAGAGGGAATCCCGAGTAATGACACCATAGCGTCCATGCACATCTTGGTGGCTAACTAACTCCATCAGCCACTGGAGGCAGGTACAGACTAGGGTGGAGCTGCTCGGGTGGCTGACTAACTCCATCAGCCACTGGAGGCAGGTACAGGCTAGGGTGGGGCTGCTCGGGTGGCTGACTAACTCCATCAGCCACTGGAGGCAGGTACAGACTAGGGTGGAGCTGCTCGGGTGGCTGACTAACTCCATCAGCCACTGGAGGCAGGTACAGACTAGGGTGGAGCTGCCCGGGTGGCTGACTAACTCCATCAGCCACTGGAGGCAGGTACAGACTAGGGTGGAGCTGCCCGGGTGGCTGACTAACTCCATCAGCCACTGGAGGCAGGTACAGACTAGGGTGGAGCTGCCCGGGTGGCTGACTAACTCCATCAGCCACTGGAGGCAGGTACAGACTAGGGTGGAGCTGCCCGGGTGGCTGACTAACTCCATCAGCCACTGGAGGCAGGTACAGACTAGGGTGGAGCTGCCCGGGTGGCTGACTAACTCCAGAACTATACCAAAACATGTTGGTTTCATAACCTGATCGGGTGTTGGGTTATTGGGTGTTTGAATAGCCAGAAATATACCAAAACGTGTTGGTTTCATAACCTGGTCGGGTGTTGGGTTATTGGGTGTTTGAATAACCAGAAATAAACCAAAAACGGTTGGTTTCATAAGCTGGTCGGGTGTTGGGTTATTGGGTATTTGAATAGACAGAAATAAACCAAAAACGGTTGGTTTCATAACCTGGTCGGGTGTTGGGTTATTGGGTGTTTGAATAGCCAGAAATATACCAAAAACGGTTGGTTTCATAACCTGGTCGGGTGTTGGGTTATTGGGTGTTTGAATAGACAGAAATAAACCAAAAACTGTTGGTTTCATAACCTGGTCGGGTGTTGGGTTATTGGGTGTTTGAATAGACGGAAATAAACCAAAAACTGTTGGTTTCATAACCTGGTCGGGTGTTGGGTTATTGGGTGTTTGAATAGCCAGAAATATACCAATAGCATGGTCGGGTGTTGGATAATTGGGTGTTTGAATAGCCAGAAATGTTTGTTTCTCTTTCATCTATACATAACCTGCTTTTGGTGGTTGTATGTTTGAATATGGATGTTAGACACATGGCCTATCTTCAGGAGGGCCTAAGATCAGGAGGGCCTATCATCAGGGGGCCAAAAATCCGGAGGGCTGAAGCTCAGGGGGCTGAACATCAGGTGGCTGAACGTCAGGGGGCCTATCTTCCTCAGGGCCTAGATACCGCACACCGTATTACACATCCCCTGTTAGATAACCCATGTCCGTATTGCACGACCCTGTGACGTCATCAACATGGCGGTTTGTTTACATTTGAAGCGCAATGAAGGGCGTAGAAAAGTATACTTTAGGCTCCCCCCTACCATAATTTGGACATTTTGAATCGGAAAAAGTAAAAAATAAACACAAAGGAGCACTCGTTTCAGTCTGTAGGTCTGGTTATTGCACTTGCAGCCCTGTGGGCCACATTGCACTCGGCCTACAGCCTCGTGTAATACGGCCCACAGGGCTGCTCGTGCAATAACCAGGCCAACAGACTAAAACTCGTGCACCTTTGTCTATTTATCTAATGACGCCGACGTCATCTGTTGTTGTCAACAAGCCAACCTATCAGATATATATCAAGTTTATATAAGGCCGTGTCTCATGGAATTGTGCCAATGTTAACGTCTTTGACTAGGTGCCATCTTTGACCGGGTGACATCTTTGACTGGGTGTCGTCTTTGACCAGCAAGATGCAAAAGGGCTGAAATGGGGGCCATGTACACTGAAGTGCCGGGAAATCTTTGATATATAGTGTTAAAATATCCATTAACTCCCCCCCCCCATTTTTGTCTAGATAGCCCCCATTTCAGCCCTTTTGAAACTTGCTGGTCAAAGACGTCACCCAGTCAAAGACGTCACCCGGTCAAAGACGTCACCCGGTCAAAGACTATCACAAGATTGAGGCCCGGGATGTAGGCCATCTCTACGTAGACAAAGGCCCATACTAATGGTGTCTGGAACATTGTTGTTCAGCAGTCAACAAGATTTAGGAATTCTATCAGGTTTACATCAAGTTCATCTCAGGTTTATATAATTGTTGTTGACAAGGTTGAGGCCTTCTATTGGGTGTGATCCATGCAGACTGATACATAGTAGATGTGGCCGAGGCCTGATATACTTCTGCAGATTGGTTTGTGGTTGGCTTTAACATATTATGCAGACATGCAGTTTCTCCTGTTCTCCTAGCCAAATGTGGTATAAGTAAACAAATGCCCACCACAGTGGTATATGGGACAATGTTGTTAAGGAGTTGAGGTTTGGTCTACAGCTTCGTGTGATAATCTAACGAGCGAAGCACAATATAATAAACAGGGCCTGATGAGAAGGTATTTCCATTCATTACTTGGCAGAGTACTCATTATTGAAATAGTCTCTTAGTTTATTTGCATAATATCACAGGCCCTGCCACAACTATATATATATAGATGTATATAGATATATATAGTGAGGGACGGGGCGTGGTCTATAGCAATTGAAGTACATATAAATCTAGTTACTCATATTCACCATACAAAAATCATTTCATGTCCTTCAATAGCAAAGCGATGCCAACATCTTGCATGGATAATCTATTGAAATACACAATCGTGGCCCACTGAAATGGATAGTGTACTCACTTATTTCAGTGTACTGGGTATCACTTTTTAGTGAAATTCACTTAAAATGCACCTATATTAGTGCACCTGCACTCCTTTAGTGGTTCTTATTATAATGCCCTCTTCTACCGTGTACTGACCAGGACCTCTGCTAAATTGGGCAGGCTATGCCGCTATCTAAGAAGGCTTATCTTTGGGTACTTTGGATAGCTTTCTGTAAAGCCTCTTTTAATGTATTTAATGACGATTGGGCTGGTTCTCAAATGACCAGGGATTGCTATTAGGCTCTAACATTCTATGGGCTAAATTGACCCTGCCCTTCGGTTCAAACATACGGCGGATAGTGTATCAATCCCGTAGAATAAGCATGATGCTTGAATGCAGCCCTGGTGAGTTACTATATAGGGTTGCATTCATGCATCATGATGACAAATGAAGTCTATGCAACTCTTAGAGCATCCCTAGGCCGTTTAGGTCCGCCTTAGTATAGTGCATTATTGTATCATCCCCTCGGTCATCACGATGCATGAATGCAGCCCTGGTGAGTAGCCCGCTATACTCGCCAGTGCTGCCTGCATTCGAGCATCAGGTCAATCCTTTGGGATGGATACACTGCCAAAGGGTCTTCATGCCGGAGCTGCATTGGTGCATGATGACGACAAATGCCACGATTTAGCGACATGCCGTCCTTAAAGGGATAATGATGGCCGATGTAGCATCATCTTTACAGCCTGTAGTGTAGGGCAGGTAATAGATTAACATTTTAAGGACGCCAAGTCACTAAAATATGACTTGTGTCGTCATGATGCACCAATGCAGCCCTGGCAAGTAACTTTTAGTAGCATCATCTTTAGATCCTGTAGTGTAATGCAGGTAATTATGGCAACACACCATCTTTAGGGGGGTAACTTAATGGTGGTTTGACGGGTCCTTCAGTATTCTTGGATCTACTGTCCAAAGTAACATCCTCTATATCTCCTGCATGCAGTGCAGGGCGGACCACCGTTAAGGACGGCATAATAATACATGAGCGGCATGCCCTTGGTCGTCATGGTGCATTAATGCAGCCCTGGTTAGTAATTTCTAGTGCTGCATCATGCTAACCCTGCATTGTTGTATCATGTCTCAACTCTATAGGGTCGGCATGGTGCATGAATACAGCCCGGCAAGTTACTCGCCAGGGCTGCATTCATGTATCATGATGACCAAGTCATGATACATTATTGCATTCTGCGGTCCTTAAAGGGTTAAATTGTTAAAGCTGCCTATAAATAGTGCATGACCTGGATACTAATGACTATTTGGGAGTGCGCTGGGACTTTAATTAGTCTATAGGCAGGCAACCATCTCTGATGTGATAAAATTAATTAGACATTAACATTCAGGTCAACGTCGACATACAATACCAGACGCTATGCCCTGTCTGTACTGTATTTGACTTAGTTAGCATTCATTGTGCTGAACAAATATTATAGACTTATTTTCACTAGTTAACCATATAGAGGGGTGTGTGTGTGCTTGTACTGAATACACCTCCCATATAAGTGCATCCTTGCAGTGATAACTTTACTGTTACACCCTATCTAAGACCCTGTGAACTGCCACCCACCAAGGCTACAGCTCCTTCTGGCACTGCCAGAAGTTGGGTCCCTCTCATCTCCAGTCAAGGTGAAACACCAATCATCAATGACTGGACGGACGCCGGCCTAATGTCCTCCTTGTGAGATCCAAGGTCATGAGGAGAGCGCTATGGGTCGCCTTGACATAAGGTCACATGTCCAAGGTCATGGTGCTGGTAGGTCATGTTTACAGGGTCAGGTGTGGAGAAGGTCAAGTTGTAAGGTCATGAGTCATGTTGGGGTAATGTCTGGTTGATATAGGTCAAACGGATGGTGGCTACGTGAGGTGGGAGTTAAGTTACTCTTAATTGAACCTTCAAGGAATGCATTTTGCATTAAAGTAGTGCCCAAATATAAGGGTACAAGATAAAATCTCTGCTGATTCACCACACTTTCTAATATTAAGCAGTACGCGCAGTGTCATTAAAGGAGCTCTGAATCTACAACATCATTTGTGTGCAAAGCTCGGCGGGATTAGGTCACCGACGTGGTGCTCCTTCCTTTAAGGTATACCATAGTATACAGACGTAAGCTCATTTTCCCTAATTTTCACAAAGCGACATGGGGATTTTAGGGCTTAGTTATTAATGATAGGAGAATTAAAAAATATATATTGACATGGGACATTATACCATTAAATCTGTAGAGAGATGAATCCGTTGTACTAATAATATATTGATAAATAAACACAACCAACAATAATGACTGAAGTGATTTCTTTTAATTATTTCTAAATGAACCTTCACTACAGTTTCGGCCGTGGTTTTTTTTGTGATTTGAAATTGACATGCGACATAAGGATACCCCCACCAACCACCATCATTGGTCCCAAGGTAGGGAGATGGGCCGGCCTCAGCGGTACACAGCACCATAGATCTACGTTACTACTACCCAGCCCTTTTTATGGGGGTAGACCCTTAAATTCGACACAACAACATAGACTTTTCTTAAAATCGACATGTGACATGAGGCCTAATGACATGCGACATTGGGCTTATAAAGATAGTGACAGGGCACATGGATATTTCTGAAGATCAATCGACATAGGATATGAGCATTATTAAGCAACATAGACATGCGACATGGCCATTTCTTAAAATTGACGTGCGTGGGACCCCCCCCCCCCCCCTCCTCCATCTATTCCCCCTTTTGTTGTTGGCCTAGTACAAGTGTTATGGCAGCAGGAGGGGCTGGAGGGGAAGGAGGGGAGGCAGGGGACAGGGTTAGTGGTCTTTGACCCAGTATACAATGAGCTCCAGATGATCACAACAAACATGACATACAACTCCTCTCCTCCTGTCCCCTGTCCTGTCCCCTCCCACACAGCTATGGCAGGTCGATGGGACAACAAACATGACATACAACTCCTCTCCTCCTGTCCCCTGTCCTGTCCCTTCCCACACAGCTATGGCAGGTCGATGGGACAACAAACATGACATACACCTCCTCTCCGTCTGTCCCCTACCGTGTCCTGTCTCCTCCCACCTAGCTAAGGCAGGCCGACATGACAACAGACATAACATACCGGTTTACCTCCTCCAGCTCTTGTCCCCTCCTCCTGTCTTGTCCTCTCCCACATAGCTATGGCAGGCCGATATGACAACAAATATGGCATACACCTCTTCCAGATCCTGTCCTCTTCAATCCCACTGCCCTGTCTCCTTCCATATAGCCATTGCAGGCCAATGGGACAACACAACCCATACCCCAGAGGGCAGGGTTTAGTATTAACTAAACCCCCCTTCAGACCAAAGGGGTAAAATGATTTTTCATTGAGAGGGTCCTGTGTCACTTCCCTTAACAGGGCTGTAAAATATCATAAATGTGTATAGCCTGCGTTTTTCAAATACATGGCAGACAACTTGAATGGCAGTACTTGGGATAAGAAGCTTGAGAACATTTCTTACTTCACAAGGCTATACGGGACTAGCACATTAGGCTATGCAGGCCGCCATATTGACTCAGAGCAATGCATTGTGGTTAGGCCATCAACTCCAGAGAGGTGTATTATGGGTAAATCGCTTATCAGCACATTCGTTCTAGGTGTGAGGAGAGGTGATTATGTTGATAAAGATATGGGGGTTTAGCCCCTGACTACCTGAGGTACCAGGATGTGCTAGTCCCGTTACAGTTCAGGAAGCTCTCAGTTGCATAATGGCACCGGGTAGCATGCCCCCTATCACATTGTATCACACAGGAATATAGCCCCTGGAAGGCGTTTCACCGTATGTTGATGTTATACCTAACATGCGGCCTTAAGATGCGGACAAGATGCGGACAGAATACATCTAAACTACTTTTTTTGTTTCAGTTGGTCCTCCGTATACCCTCCCTATCTTTTATTAAAAAAATACAACACATACGGCATCCAACATACGGCCCTCTCAACATACGGACAATGTCACCTGTCTCTTTTGGAAAATTGTGCAAAAACCAGTCTACATTCCGGGAAACCCCTAGGGAATTCCCTCTGTGACATCATAATATGTATACAGATACGGAGGTAGCCTGGGGATGGTGTATATAGGGTCCGTATGTTGGGGATTGTCCAAAAAGAGACAGGGGAGGTCAGGGTATGGACTGGGGAGGTCGGGGTATGGACTCGGGAGGTCGGGGTATGGACTGGGGAGGTCGGGGTATAGACTGGGAAGGCCGGGGTATGGACTGGGGAGGTCGGGGTATGGCCTGGGGAGGTCGGGGTATGGACTGGGGAGGTCGGGGTATAGACTGGGAAGGCCGGGATATGGACTGGGGAGGTCGGGGTATGGACAGGGGAGGTCGGGGTGTGGAATGGGGGGGGTCAGAGTATGGACTGGAGAGGTCGGGATATGGACTGGGGAGGTCGGGATATAGACTGGGGAGGTCGGGGTATGGACCGGGGAGGTGGCCATAGAATGGAAAGAGGATTGACAGGTGGCACTAACCTGCTACAAAACCAGGCTACAGTCCATGTATCTAGACAGCCAAAATATATTGACCAAACAGGCCATCGTAGATAATATATGTGTAGACTACCTGTGCTTTACAGTAGCACCTCCTCACGTCCACCAGCACCTCCTCAACAGGAGGTGGCAGTACACGTGAGGAGGTGCCCAGTGGGCACAGAACATTGAATCAACATTTATAAATGGTTGTCAATGTTGATTCAATGTTGGATCAACGTGGATTCAACGTTGGACAGAATTTTGTACCCACTGGGTGGTGGTACACGGGCTGTGTTGGTGCAACACAAGAGAGGTTTCTCCCCTGTGTGGATCCATATTTTACTGACCAAACAGGCCATCGTACACCGGTATGTGCAGCATTAGTATGGCCACTCACTTCTCCCTTTTAAAGTGCACATATATATGTAAAGAAATGGCTCTAGGATTGTTTTAATGAATAGATAAGTAAAGTCCAACTTCTACCTTTATAATTTAAAAAAAGATCAATTAAAAAAAATTGATTTTCAACGAAATTATACCCAAAAATGTAATTTCTTCTGTAACTCGGTAAAAAAATGGCCCTACAGAGCTGAAACTTTGCCCACAGACTCCTCGTGTATACACGGTGGTAGGCAATAGCGTACATTCACCACCATGTCCTGATGTCCAACACCATGTCAACACGTCCCCCACCATATCCACACGTCCCCCACCATGTCCACACATCCACCACCATGTCCACACATCCACCACCATGTCCACACGTCCACCACCATGTCCACACGTCCACCACCATCTCCTCACGTCCACCACTATGTCCTCACTTCCACTACCATATCCTCACGTCCAGCACTATGTCCACACGTCTGCTACCAACATACAGACCCTATTTACAACATACGGCCCTACATATATCCCTTTTTATGCCATTTTTGACATACCACCACCCCCCCTACCCCTCCGTATTTTTGCCTCCAAATACGCCAAAGATACAGAATTTCTGTGCTCCGTATGTTGAACAGAAACGCAATTATGGCCGTATGTACATACGGCCGGCCGTATCTTTTTCCGTAAGATGCGGACATGTTGAGCTGAAACGCAAAAATGAACAGAAACGCAAAAATAGGACATATGCACCCTCCGTATGATACGGTGAAACGCCTTCCTGTAGATGATGCTCAACCTTATGACCTATATCATACACGCATATCCCCTACAAATCAATTAATTCTTCCAAATAATCTTTGCCTGATCTGTTTATTCTATTCTATGAAGATATTGAAACATAAATGTGTGCTTTTGACATTGGGTTCCAATGTTTTCCTCCAGTTCTGACGGGCAGGAATGCAGGACTTGTAAATTACAACTATCAACAGCTATTTCATTTTCTATGAAACAAAACCGGCTTTCCATAGGCTGATGTCTCTACTCTCTGCCAGTTGGCTCAGGTTTGAGGGGTCTCTATAAATAACCATGGTCTAGTTGTGTGCAGGGTTGGTTGCTGTAGTATAAGTGATATATAGAGCAGAAGAGGTACAGCCACAAAATGTCCTGCTGATTGTTGTAGCCACATACATGTAGTCCCTTCTGTACTGATTCTCTCTTTGGTTTTTGTCGCTCATGTCATGGGGGTGGCATTGCTCATCACCGCTTTGAAATATAGCTGCATTATTGCACTTTTAATTCTGCGGCATGCTGCGTAAATGCTGCACCAAGTGCATCATGCCACACTTTAATACTGGCTTATACTCTCTACACTCCTATACAGGAGGGACAGCAAGAGTTTAGCCTTAAGATGGTTATATTAGATTGATTTTAAAATCGAAATAATCATATTCCTCAATAAACATGAAATACATAAACTAAAAATGGCGCAGTAACCGTAGTTGGCACAGTGTTGGGCCACCAACTTAAAGTTAAAGAAAATGGCATGATTAATTCACAGCTGGTATTTATAGTCATTACGATGATTATAATAATGACCATAGGACATGACAAGTCCCAGTTTGTTACCCCTATTATATAACCCTACAAAATGACATCACAAAACAGACTTTTAGAAATATAGGGGTTAATCATTCTAATTTTTCCTGAATAGATTTTCATTCATTCCCCTATATATCATCGCACTTTGGCCCCGGCTGACTTAAAGAATAGTCATTTGTGAGTCCCTTATTTCCTATAGAAAGAAGCTAGCCCTGCAGGGGTTAATCAGTCTAATTTTTCCTGAATAAATTTCCATTCATTTCCTTATATATCATCACACTTTGGCCCCGGCTGGCTTCATATAATAGCCGTTTTTAGGCATTTGTGCCATATTCTGTTCATTGGGTTTATTTTTCACTGAATAAGGGGCATATCCTACTGTTTATAAGTCTAATATGCCCCTTATTCAGTGAAATATAAAGCCAATAAAGGTGGAAATGCAATTGAAAAAAAGAACTTCCGTTTATAAGCTAAACATTCCACTTTTACAGTAAAAGGGTAAAAGAGATCGTAAGCATGGGTATCCCGGTGCTAAAGTGTGATATAGCCTATGTGTATGTATATATATATAATTATGATGTGGTCCTTTTTAAGGGTAAATCTTTTAATGGTGGCATGATGCCCTAGAAATCTTTCTCTTTTTTTTGTTCCAACCCAGCACCGGTGAGTAACTCATTGGTGCTGCACTGGTGCTTCATGTAGAACGATTGTAGAAATATACCCTGTAGGATGTAAACGGACAAAAGGTGTGGACCCCCCCCCCCCCACCCCCATCCACAATCAATGAAGCACTGTTAAACTTAATTGTCGCCATTGCCACCCTTCAACGTATTGTCAATCCCCAACATTTCACACAACATGCACCTTTTACATGAATGTTTTAAACTATTAGAAACGTGTATAAACTCCCGAATTATGTTGTTTCGGCTATTTCAGAATAACCAGTTTTGCACCAATTTATTCAAATTTTTGGTATATGTGAAAAAACATCCGAATAATTCTGGAAATCTCTTTTATTTTTGTATATTGGCCCAATGTTTTCTGTTTTCTGACCCTCCAAAGGCCCAAAAACCCCTAAAAACGTAAAAAAACGGTAAAAATGTCATGTTTTACATGTCTCCCATGTTTACTGAGGCAGAAACAGCCTATTCCTAAAATCATTTTCTATTAGGTCTATGGTATAGTCAATTGATTCACGAGGATTTCACTAGATATGTTCCGTATTTTTTCTCCACAGTCATTTGTGTACAGGCAAGGGAAAAGGGTAGTCCAAGGAAAAAGCAAACTTTAAAATTGATGTCATAAGCTTTCCAGTGATATATTACACTAGAAGATATTATTTCTAGTTTTTGAGAAATGGCTTCATGAATATGTGTGGGCATCACCCTTTTCCAAAATCCCAATAAGCTCTATGTCTCATATTTTCCAAGATATCCCTATTTAATTAGCATTATCTATGATAATTAGAAATTTATGATACATTTCCATTCTTTAAGTCATAAAATTCGATCTAGGAATGGTAATTTTATTTTGTTTTCTCCATCGCAATCCTCAGAAATCATTCTATCAATTTATGTCTTAATTTCCTGTATTTGGAATAAAAATCATGTTTCCATGGTAACACATATCAACAAGCACACCCATTTAGGCTTTAAAACGTTACTTTTACCTTCCAAATATAGAAGCTTTTTACCAAAAATGGAATGTTTTATGTAATCCTATTGAATTCTCCAGAAAAAAGTACCAAAGAGCTATTTTTAGCCTAATTGTTTCATTTTATGCCATAGTGGCGCCCCCTGGTGGCTAAAATCGGAACTAATCCCGCGTGGACTATCCTTTCTGCTCGGCTGCTCACATTTAAGTATGTTTTGTCATCAAAATATTCAAATGTCATTTCAGGTTGATACCTCTATATAGTAAAAAAAAAAGATCCACACATTATCTATTGTATCCCAGATTGTGAGGTAACTCTTGTGTCTTCTGCTGGAAAAAAGAAATTTTGAAAAATATTCAATAATCTTGCCTCCAGGAGCATATGGCTATTGGCATACATGTTTTCCATCACGGAGTCACCCGGAATATTCGTCACGGACTCACCAGCCACCTGATGAAAATTTAAACCTTTATAGAATTATTAATACCCATTATATTTAAGTTATCTTTGCTTTTCCTGTGTCCTACCCACTCCCTCTAATGTTCTGATGCAAAAATCCACCATTTTTATGCTCATTTATACAAGAAATTATTCCCGTCACGGAGTCACCCGGGTGACTCGGTGATGTAAAATAGGTTAATAGGGGTACTTTAGGCCTATACTGTGCAAATTTGGTCTGAACAGATATCATGATGCTTCATATTTCTTAAAGCACACATGATCAGGACACTGTAGAGTGAATTTAACCAATAATGGGACAAATTTGAGGAAACTAGAGTAAAGTTGAGAGTATGTAGTTGAAATTTTCATATTTCTGATAAATGTTCAAAATTCATCGGGCTGTATCTCAAAAACTATTACTCAGAGGATATCCATTCTTGGTATGCTTCAAGATATATGTTGTCCCAGCTTGTAAACAAAATTATTAGTTGCTGTGATGTATTTAAAACATAATGTACATGATAATGGATTTTTCGTCACAGAGTCACCTGAAAAATGGACAATAAACTTCATGAGGCGATAAAAACTGAACCGCTAGGGTTAGAAATGTATCAAAAAGTGTTCCAAGGAGCCAAGATATATACCTTTCAATATACTAAACTTGTTTAAACATATTAAGAACTTTCTGATTTGTCCTTCCTCTATCCTAAAACAACATAAGTCAGGAGTTAGATTCACCAATTTTATAGCCTACACCACCATTGCTCACCTTGCCTACATATAATTCCCACATACCGTTCCATGGTGGGATGCTGCTTGGTCCCTCCTACCTCATCTATCTGGTATCTAACTGACAACCCCACCCCCTACCATGGACATCAAGGCTATAGGCTTACCACATGGATTCTACATTACTTCCCCCAGGCCTAATCATGATAAAAATAGTCAAAATAGTAATTTATAACTTATTCTGTAGGCCATACATGTTATTGGATGTGGCATGGGGCAATATCATGAGGTTTATATAATTTAGGTTTTTCAATTTCAATTCAATTTGATATGCGTTAATTCCGCAATTTTAGAGAGCATCTTAATATAAATACAGTTGTATTTGATTGCATTTAATTACAGAAGAGGTGGATACTAACAATGACATCTTAATCAATTGTGGATATGAATACAGCCTCTTCAATTCGACACTGCAATATTAATACTCAAATATAGAAAAGGCAATCGTGGCGGTATTGCTATAGGCTGAGAGGGGATGATGATGATAGAATAAGAATTTCTCTACATGGCCACTTGCTGAGTGGTAGAATGGGATATTTCCACCAGTATGCCATCTCGCTCTCTGGGAAGGTTTATGGCTTCAATCCCCCTGCAAACTATGGACGTTATGTTCATTTCAGCCTGATCCCCGGGGCCTGATCCCACCTTTATGCACTGGGCAGCAATCTCACATGCCTTACATGCCTGTCTCAAATGAGCAGAAAGTGAAATATTTAGGGTCATGCTGTTGATTCTTTTTCCAAATTTACCAAAAGTTTACAGTAGTTTATTAAACTCAGTCGAATAATGCTGATTTCAAATATGTTCTACCCAAAAGAATCCAGATAGATCCAAAAAGCATCAGCGCTAGTTGGCGCGCTGTTTGAATTTTTTTTTTCAGGGAATGATATCTATTTTACTTTTGGCTTGCGTGTGTAGGGTTGTCCCAGTTGGCTTGGATCCAGGTACGCACTGACCCCCTGTACCAGATCACACTCCCACACATCACCCACACTCCCACACATGACAACACCTTGGCTCCATATAGACTACACCTGAACAGGCCCTGAGCTGCTCCATACAGACTACACCCATGGTGGCACTCTACCATGTATTGGATAACCACTGCAGCACAGCTCTGAAAAGTGGTGGCAGTGAATTTCCATCAGATCCCAAATAGTGGGGTTGTCAGAATGTCATCAAGGCCCTGATAAGTGGGGCGGTTAAACTCATAACATAAAAGTGAGTGAGTTTTCTTGCTAAAAGGGATGAATGGAATTCAATTTGTACAAAATTGTAATAGCCCATCCAGCTGAAACAGCAGCAGTGGGTTGGAGTATAGGGCAGTGAATGTACAGATTATCCTTATACATTCAAATTTCCCAACCTCTGAAAACTAGGGTGGTCGGGCAGTAGTCTACCCCCGAAGACCCCCGGGAGACTGCATCAAGGTCCTGAGCCGCTTACCGTCTGTGTCAAAAGAACCTGTAGTACCCATCCAACAGCTAACTGTAGTAATTAACGCTATCTGTAGTAAGTTCTCTATCATTGTAAATAGTGACATTCAACCACTATCTGTGTCAAAAAACGCCATTTGTATCATACTAACTCTGTTATACATGTACATTGTGTAATCATCAAGAAGAAGGAAGATACAGGTCTGCATTGAATTGAATTGAATAGTTTATTGATCGGTAGCCTTAAAAGACGCTTTCTGCCCGAAACAACTACTCGGGATACATGTGTTCACAAATATGTATTATGCTCATGTATGTCCTGATTCAGATTCAAATGTAATATATTTCCTACTAAATCGATATATTAGGTGATGTACTTCACCATTCGGGTTAAGCCCTAATCATTTATTGACAATTTGTTTCCTCCTGTAGAACGTAATTCTTCTTGTGATGCTCTGTTGACATTGTTCATTGCTTTCATCCCATGATTGATGATCTGCATGGTGCATGAAAGCAGCCCTGGTGAGTTACTCGCCAGGGCTGATTTCATGCGTCAGAAAGATAAAGGGCACAAAACACTTATGTATTATGTGACCCTCAAAAGGTGAACAATTCTTATTACAGTTCCATGAGTGTATAAGTACAGTCGACCCTCACTTCCTAGAACATTTACTACCTCAGATTCCTCACTTCCTCAGACATTTCCATATATGTGTCCATATGGTATTGTCCCCTTCTCTCTTTCTTCCCCTCTTTTCTCCTCTCATCTTCGTCTTTTTCTTTTGGGGGGGGGGGGGGGGCGAGGCCAGTAGGGCCCCCCCCCCCCCCTTCACCTGTCAATGCTGTATTCATACATCATACATCATCCATTAAGACAAATATTATGCGGCCCTGGGATGAGTTCACAATCATACCGACAAAATGAAACCTTGAGATATCATACCATTTGTAAGGTCTAAAATACTATGGGAATCCAGGATCAACAGTTTTGAGACGCGAGTCGCTATGTAGCTTACCGTGTATACCAATATTGCATCCCGTCTAAAAGGTACAACATGGTAGGCTTGATAAATTCCTCAGATCACCATCCCAACGTTGAAATATGAGAGAAGAAAAAGGTTGGAAGATGTCCAAGGACCTTCTCACACAGAGGTCAAAAGGTAAATAGTTGTCAGCACCTGCCAAATTACACGTGTCAGTTAACAAGAGACTACTATAGACCCATGCAGCAAGAACTTTTCAGAAAAGTTGTTGATAAGGTTATTGAACATTTCCGAAGCATGACCAAACAAATACATGATATAACCTCAAATCCCACATTCTGATATGTATACACTAATTGACAGATAAGTCTTATGAATCTTCTGATTATGAGAACATAGCCAATACAAAAAAATATCTCAAGGATTCCACTAAAACCAACATAATCACAACTATAATAAAAAGTCACCCTTTCTTGACTCATAGTGGTATCTTAGTAAAGACATCGTAGTAAAGCATATCAATTTTTTAAACCGCAGCTTATTTATCTCATGGGAAAATGATCTGACTAGACTCTCTGACTAGACTTTTTTTTATCCAATTTACAATATAGTTCCATCTGAAGAAATATATGTAATCTAGGAGCGTATCATTTTTATGCTGTGGAAAAGCTATTTGACTAGTTGCTGTTTTTCCCACTGTGCTGTGTTGCATATAGTGAGGTCTTCTTTTTAGCATGAATGTTGTCGATAGCATCCAGATGTGAGCACTCACATTGAATGTGTTTTATGTGGTTGAAGTTTTTTTTTATTCAGTACAACGTCTGGTGGATATGCGTACCAGACAAATTGCAAATGCTCTGGATTCTGATAGCGTTATTTACCTTCAATATATGAATGTAATTACAACTAGTCCATGGATATCAGTTATTTGCTGGTGTCACCGTTATACATAAAAAGTCACTACTGCTACACTATATGTGATTAGCTCTATAATTAACCCTTCAAGGACGGCAGCTCTGGCAGGTAGAACATCTGGGAGTTAGCAGTTGCAGAGAGATAGCTTATACCCTGAGTGTGATGGTGCTAGAGTACTGTGGGGTATTACTGGCACCCTAGGGAGGTTTTCTCCCTGGTGCGATTTCTGCGAGAATTTTTGTGAATTTATATTTTCCCATCCATGGAGCATGGACTTTGTCACATTTTTCAACAGTTATAAGCAAAATAATATATGTTGCACGGTACTCTATTACCTCCCATATACAAATACAACTACTCCATATCAGTTATTTGCTGATGCTCTCATCGGGCCTCCAATGGCTTCACTTATAGTGTGCACAACACAAGTGGTGAATTAAGCTTAAAAGTTAATTAACCTGGATTATAGGGAATGAAATTCAATCAAATACTAGTAGATAGAATTTAAAGTATTGCCATCCATGGAGCATGGACTTTGTCACATTTTTCAACAGTTATAAGCAAAATAATATATGTTGCACGGTACTCTATTACCTCCCATATACAAATACAACTACTCCATATCAGTTATTTGCTGATGCTCTCATCGGGCCTCCAATGGCTTCACTTATAGTGTGCACAACACAAGTGGTGAATTAAGCTTAAAAGTTAATTAACCTGGATTATAGGGAATGAAATTCAATCAAATACTAGTAGATAGAATTTAAAGTATTGCCATAGTACTATTCCAGTGTCGTAAAAAAGGGGAGGCCTTTTCCATGTTCGGTCCGTATGGGCCCTGTGAACCAGCTAGCCAACTTTCGTCTCTGTTGGTTTTAAAAACTAAATCGGGCTTGCCCCCTCCCCCAATCACAGAGGATGACAGCTTGAATATGTTTGGGCCCCCAAATTTTCCCGGGACCCTAGAATATGATACACATATGTCTAAAATCTGACGTTTTCCACAATTATAGGAAAAGATAGGAGCAGAGTGGCTTGGCTCCCAAATCAGAACTAAAGGGGGCTCAAAACCTCTTTTTTATACAATTCCAATATAAGGGCGTTTATGTGTAGTCATAAGTCGATGTTTAAAGCCAGTATTGCAGGACCCCCTGCCCCCCTCCATTAAAGATTTGCTTCCTATGCCTCTATACTCCAGATTTTTCTTAACGACATTGATTTTTTTATATTGGTGTCATGAACACAAGCTATTCACTGGCTGCAGCTTCCTTATTGCAATATGCAATAGGGCATTGTGCACGTAAGTACTACACTGCCTATGAATAAATTACACAAATGGCTAATCTTTCATCTGCTATAGGCGAATGCAGCAAGAAAGGATGAATTCTTTCTACTAAAATCGTGTTTACATTCACTGTCAGAAGTAACTGTAGCTGCACAGCGAGTTATACTGTAAATGTATCAAAAAGGAGTGGGAAATGATTGCCGAACAAAAACCCGTTTCTTTAAAAGCCATTAAGGACGACATGTTGATTTAATGCCCTTTTGTAGTCATGATTAATTATGCAGGCCTTGACAATTATTGCTTTGATCACCTGAAATCATTCCGGTGTCCATCAGACGATGATCTGGCAAAAGTAGACTGATTTGGGTGGTTTCCGGCAATTCAGTTGGTGTGGTATCATGCATGTACAAAAACGTAAAACTCTGTCAGCTTTGTTTTTAGGAAATTTTCTGCCTGAGAGTTTAAAGTGGTGGCAGTCTCCTGGAACGGGATGGTAGAGGAATATTTAAATAATGTACACTTCATTTGAGTCCCGAAACTTCAAACTTACTTTCAATGACTTCACCGTTGATTTGTTACAGAAATTGCCTCAGCTTGGCTGTTCAACCGTAAAGCCCTAGTAGGGAAAAGGGGCTATTTAAGATAAGCTCTGACATAGGGCCACAGCCCAGAGGGCACTGCTCTGTCCTGCACACCATACACTGTCAGAGGTTGGTGTAGCTGCACAGGGGAATTTACAGTATAAAAGGAAATGCTTTTGTTGCCTGTATTAAATACTGTTCAGCTACAGGAGGTTGTGGGTTCGAGTCATCACCGGGCACGGTACATATAAACTATTGGCCGTTTCAATAGTTACACCCCTAGAAGTAAATGCATCTGAGCAGTATAATGTACTGTAGCTTTATAGTATAAACTTTTGTTGGCTTACAGTATGAAATGGTGTATATTTAGTTTCACTATTTACAGCATAAGCCTACCTTTATTGAGTTGTTTTGGTTATTTTGCACTTTTTTCCTTCTACCAAAGTACTCAAAATACTCGGTTAGGTACTGGATATACTCCTTGGGGTCGAGAGGCAATATCATTGATATAAGCCAAGGCCAAAGACTGAGGCTGAGACACCAGGAGTATATCCGCCATACAGCCCACTTTCATAGATTGATTATAGACGGGAATGAATACATAAAAATATGGTTCTAAACCTGCCAAGGGGCATTTTTTAGTACAAATGTTCTTAGATGCTTTTTGGGGTAATTTGGGCATGCTGAATCCGAATTCTTTTGACCCCAAGAGGAAAAAACGTTCTTTCTGTGTCTAACGACCAAAACAAAATGGCCGCCATTCCACTCAGAGAAAACCTAAAATCATGCATTATAATAGCAGTATTGAACATTATGAAGGCATTTATACCCCAAAATGACAAATCTGTGGTAGATAAGTTGTTTCTTATATTTTTCCTTCCATTCAGGCTCCTAGAACTGTTGCCTAGCAACCGTCACAGGATTTGTTGATTTGCTTGACAACGGCCCTATATCGACCTTTTATCATAATTTTCAAGTAGCCTACCCCCCCTAAATCTGGTCCAAGGATTTCAATGACATCATCCATTTCTTGCTAATGTAAATGGTTGCTTAGCAACAGCTATTCTAAATGTTTATTTGTACTCATTCCCTTGTTGTAGTCCTTTCCGGTCAATACATGATGGGCTGAACCTTGTCCTAAGATGCCACTTTCCACCCAGGCCTCTAATATGCCGGTACTTTGAATATGCTGACCGATGGTTTTCAGATAGTTCATGGCTATATGTAGGCCTCCAAGGCGAATGAACACCCTATCTTGGTACAACGGAGTCTGCCATTTCAGTTCCATCAAACGACAAAATAGGGCTTGATCAACTGTGATTACGGTGTAATACAAACCAAGCTGCGCTGATATGTACATACATCTCTGCACCACAGTGTTCAGAGTGTCCATTTCATGAGCAGGTTCTTGAATTATAGGCATGTACCCTACTGTTGTTGTTTCATTGTTGTTGGTACTGATTTCTTCATTAAACTCTGTCCATCCCTTTTTGGTCGTCTCAGATTGGCGTGTTATAACAAATGCCATGTCCTTTGCCAGACTCAATTTCAATACTTCTGGTTTGCTTAGAAATGTTTCGCTAGTGACTTCGGCAAACCTTGGGGAACCTCCTCCTAACACAGCCTGTGTTGGTACAAGGTTGTCCATTACATCAGGTGCTTGGAGAGATGAGTTTTTTGAGGGCTTCAGATTTCTCAAATCTATATCCTCAGCTGGGCCTTCCTTCCAAGCTGCAATCTGTGTTCCATGGAAAGAATCCTTCCCATTCAGTGATGAATCTAGAATGTCTACGTTGTCAGCTGAGAAGTGGGTAAAAGTGTTTGCCTTCAGATTTGGGGGGAAGGACTGCACCTGTTTCTGTGTCCATAGACTCCAAGGTATTTTCCGCATGGCCAGTATCTGATTGCATGAGCTGCTGATAATTGAGACAATGACCAGCATTGGATAGTAGATTGACTAACTGCTTTGATCGTGTGGCTTGATGAATTGTGCTAGCCAGGCCAAGATGTTTAGGAGTCCATTTCTGACCACCACTCATGAAATACATGATGTCTTGGGTTATGCTCAATGCTGGGTCAACCTTTTTCTCATGGTGGTTATCTATGTCACTTTCATCTAGATGTAGGGTCTCTTCCCTGTAAACACACTACCTAATTCCAACGTAGCTCAGAGGTTTCTCTAGGTTTCATTTCTACCAAAGGTCTGAAATACGTTTTTTTTGCAAGGTTTATGAACGTCAAAACGTCAAGGTTTATTTACGTTCTACCAACGTTTTAGAATGATTTACGTTTTTCCACCTCATTCCAACGTAAATAGATGTAATAAACCTACGTAGATCAACGTAGGTGGTAGCACCATCCAGAATGGAGAGAATTATACTGCACCTTGGAAGATTTACTACATACAAAGCAGTAAACCCTTCATGTTTATGAATTAAATGTGATGGAAATTAGACACAAATCGTTGTATATTCATATATACAAGAGTAGAAGAAACTGGTTAATGTAAAATATATGTACTTAGGTACATTACTAATAAGACACCACATTGCTGGTAAAAAAATAAATACAAAGCCACAGTGAAGGAAACCCAATACGTTTATTATACTGTTTATGTCAGGCTGCTCAAAGAAGGTAATAAACCGCTTTTTAGTACAACTCTGATATGAAATAAAATAGGGACCTATACTATTGTACTCATCTATAAGAACCATGCTTTTAAGTGTAAATATACATCATTGGCACAGCTATATGACTGAGTACAGTACATTACCTGGAATTATGTGTCAGTTTATGTTATATTTTAATGCTTATTTACGTCTAAATGAGGTAGAAAAACGTAAATCAGACATAAACGTCTGTTGAACGTAAATAAACCTTCACGTTTTGACGTTTATAAACCTTTTAAAACTACGTAGTTTACACCCCAAATCAACGTAGATCTATGTCTGACCAACGTAATTGTGTTTACAGGGTTGTCCAGCAAACATTATTTTCAACAGCATGTACACTGAATCCACAGCACAATTGATCTGGTCTTGTTCATTGACTGACAGGTTTTTACGGCCACTCTGAGCCATACAATCGCTACGTAGCTTTAGGGCTACATGCACTATAGACCTGAATAAGGAATCATCAGGTTGATAGGCTGGCATAGTAAGGGCATCATCCTCTTCCATCTTGGCTAGCTCGATGATTGCATCTCCACAGATGCTTTTGGGAATGAGAAGAGTACCACGCTCATCATTTGCACACAGTTTAGGTTGGACTAACAACACCTTTTCGCCAACAAGGTCCTGCAGCTTCTCCTTGAATGTTGAACGCCTGCTTAGGAAAGATGCTGGTATTTCACACTTTGCATCTCTGACCAAAATAGCATATCTATCCCATACTTCATCTAACTGCAGGACATGGCGTTTGTCTGCTGCATATAGGAGCTCATCTGTAAGCCACAGTAATGGCAATGAGTTGGATTTGTTTCCATCCTTCTTCTTGGTGCAGTATCGCTTGAATTTAGACAAACAGTTCAAGTGGTAGTGTGCATCTACAGCCATTAAATCAGAAACACCAGCAAGGCGAACGGACAGGGAATGGTCATACTCATGATTTGTCATGATCTCATCATTGAGCCTGCTTGTTTCTAGTTTCCTTAGATCAGTGTGGGGTGTTGTTTCATCCTGGCAGAACAGACAGAGAGTCCAAGTAACTGCAGTAGTCTGGACGTTGTGGCAATGCCTGACCTGTTGTTGTATTTGTTAATGTAACTCAGTGTGCGGAGGTTGAGGCTTGGATGTGACATGGTTTATGTACTGGATATACTCCTGGGGGTCGAGAGGCAATATTATTGATATAAGCCAAGGCCGAAGGCCGAGGCTTATATCAATGATATTGACTTGAGACACCAGGAGTATATCCGACATACAGCCCGCTTTCATAGATTGATTATGTAAAATAGCCTGATTACAGCTCTTTTTCCACACATGTGGCCTAGGAGGATATCCTGTATAACCCTCCTAGGAGGTTATATGATCATCAAACATATCCTCTTTTTGTTCTCATAGAAATACAATGATCAGAGCACATGCTTGAAGAGTGTAGCCTCATTCTGATACAGCTTAGCCATATATAAACTAACCATGAACCAACACTCACAGCTGGCCTCTGGGGTCAAACTCCTTCAGTACATGGTACTTCTGGTTTAGCCTTC
Source organism: Harmothoe impar (assembly GCA_947462335.1). Taxonomy (NCBI): domain Eukaryota; kingdom Metazoa; phylum Annelida; class Polychaeta; order Phyllodocida; family Polynoidae; genus Harmothoe; species Harmothoe impar. The sequence continues at coordinate 41,664,008 of OX381715.1, forward strand.
CAGACCCTGAGTACGGATCCCATGTAGAGCAGACATTTTAACCCCTTCACCACTGGGTTTCTTGTAACTCAATGCAATTTTGTGCAATATATTGGCTTACCGCGTGGAAGGGGTTAATATGCCTGATACCCTTTTTTTTATTTCTTTGGCTATTCAGATATTTCACAAAAAAAAAAGAAAAGAAAAAAAGAAAGAAAAGGGGGGTGCGGGGGCTGAGCCCCCGAATTATACAACAGCAGCACCAACTAAACAGCACTCTTGACTTTATATAATGGGACAATACCTCACCAACATAGGCCCTAGTTATCTAGTTGGCTTTTCTGATATTTCAAGAAACCAAAAATAAACCAAAAACGGGGATGTGGGGGCGGAGCCCCCGATTTATACAACAGCAGCACCAACTAAACAGCACTCTTTACATGGGACAATCCCTCACCAACATAGGCCCTAGTTAACAGGCTCAGACACATGTGGCTGGATGGTCCTGCTGCTAGCTTACAGGGTACTTCTTGTTGGGATTGGGACCGATTGGATTCGAACCCCCCAAAGTTTTTAAATAACATTACTCATTGAGCTAAAAAGGCAGAAGCACTACATATACTATTTAGTGTCATTGCATGAGTCCCAGTGGAGCAGTCGGTTAGCTGTTGGGCTCAAAGTTTTGACGTTGTCTGTATGGATCCTGCTAGATACCCGGAATCTCAAAGAGAAAAAGAGCTCTTAAATATAACCACCTCCTAGAGGTGTATATCTATATATTGTACAAAGAGATGACAGGTTTGACTGACAGGTAGCAAACAGGTATGTGGCTTTGTCATGGACTTGTCCACTCCAATTTCATAGTAATTCATGCATGATAACCCCTCTTTTTGTGTATCACATTGCACTCTGAGATCACTCTTTCAAGCAAAGGACAACTAAATACAGTTCAGTACAGTCTGGCCATACAGTACAACCCAGTTAAGTCCCAATATGCTTGGCATGGAGGTCCTTCCTGGGCCCGTGCCCGTGCACGTGGAGCCGGGTGCTGATCTCCATCCAGCTTTGAGGATGCACAGAAAATCTGAATGCTCCGGCCCTTAGTCTGAAGTGGCTATACCAGGTTAGTTGTAGGGACATCGGTCAGGCATGAACAAGTGCTAATCAAAAATGACTGAGGAATAGCAAAATATGACTAATGCGTTACTCAACAGGACTTAGCCTAAAACTCATTGAAATGGAGAAGATTAATTAATGCAACTTGGTACACTGTAAAAAATAGATGTACTTTTTACAGATTCACTCTGTAAAATTTAACGTTGATTCACCGTTATTTGGAATACAATGAAGCATTGTAAATAGCGGCCATTTCACAGTGGATCCTTGTTAAATGCTAACCTGGTTTGGATTACAATTATTCAACGTAAATTCATCTTCTAATGCCAAATCCCAGAGGGAGCCACATATAGTGGGTCATGCCATAGATAGGTGGCCTGGTTTGTAAGAAGATTTTTCTGGAGAGTGTGAGCCCTTGAGCTGGAGAATACATGTTGAAATAATGGTAATTTTCAATTAATCTATATATTTGACAATTCAACAATGCAATCTTGTGATAGATTTGATAAAATACCATGATCACTTGATAATATCCATAAGAAAGTAGCTGTATGGATCTATACACCTATTTTGTGGTAACATACAATGCATATATCCCCAACTCTAGAAACTCTGCCTTGTATCAATCCTATAGAGTAAAACTTCTTGTATAGGCCATGGCTAGTATGCAACTCAGATTGCCAGTGTGGCGTATAGGATCAGGACAAAGTCTAAGTATGGCTCATCCGTAAGTTTTTAGATGAATACTACAGTAACTAAAGTCACCATAATCAGACTCCCTATGAGGCTTATAGAATATTCCCAAAGTCTCTAATAGCACTGGCAATAACGCTGAATCTCTGTATATTTGAATACTTTGAATCTATTAATGGTGATTCAACTTAAAATTAACGGTGATTCAACGTGAAGTTAATGGTGATTCTACATAAAATGAACAGTGATTCTACGTAAAATTGACGGTGACCGTCACCATTAAAAAAACGGTGAAATGTATGTCCCAAAATTTACCGGTGATTCACCGTAATTTTGACGACCTTTTTTTTTACAGTGTAAGTTAGTCAGAACTGACCAACCTGACATTATTAACTAACCGAGACTGATCTTAAATAGGGAACCAAAAACTTTTTAGGCTAGAGCGACTGAGAGATTGGTTGTATAGGGAGTCAAAGAATATTAGTGTGTATAGCTCAGGCACAATATGCTAGGCATAGAGGTCCTTCCTGGGTCCATACCTGTGCACGTGCAGCTGGGTGCTGATCTCCATCAAGACCCTCAGCTCTGAGCATGTGTACCACAAGCACACACAGTCTGTCCTCCGGGGGTCAGTTCTGGTCACGCATCTTACTGTGCGCTATAGGGTGGATTCACCTTGAGTCGGACACATGCCTTGAGACCTGAATTTGTGTTAATTTAATCATCCTAATCCCTTTATTTGTGGATAATGACGGGGATTAAGTTTCATTTTTCCCATCAAAGACCCAATAGAAATGTCAGTGTCCGTCTCAAGGTATGTATGGCTTTAGTAGTAGTATCATCACCCAATTTTTAAAAAAGGCTGTAGATCTATACAGAGGCTCACCAAAAAGTGCTTTGTAAGGAATATATGTATTTAGGGAATGTTAAATGGTTTGAGATTAAAACAGCTAGGAAACATTCAAAATCTAAATTGAATAAAGATAGGCGTACGTTTATTATTCATGCTAGAAGTGCAGGGTTGGCCGTGCCCTATCTTACTTGATTCAGGGGGAATGGCCTCTGGACAGCTTTTAGACCTATCACTGCCCTCTGACTTGTAATGAAACCCTGGAGGAACGGGAGAAGCCCTCTGCGCCCCACCCTGTCACTGCCCTGCTTGTGTCAGTCCACCAGGGAGAAGAGGAGGATCTGCCGACTTCCTCTAAAAGGCCCCTACAGAGGAGGGGGATAGTCAGAGAGCTTAGAGCCAGAAAGCACTTTTACAAGGTAGGTTAGGCCGTTTATTCTGATACCAAGATCTCTGGCATTTTGCAGAAAAAAAAGAGAAAGAAGAAAAGTACATGATGACTAGCAAAACAAAAGACCCAAATCAAAATGGAGATATTTCTCAATATACCTTCATTCGATAGCCCAAAAGAGGGATTTTCCAAGCTTCTTTCCCCCTCTGCCCTTTTTTGGAAATGTTGTGACCCATCTCCCCATATATGGCAGGTTCTTTTTTCTTTATTTTCCTCCGCCCTTGCATAAATTTGGAGCCAGAAGACTGAAATCCAAGTTTTCAGAATAAAACGGCTTTACATGCCTTTAGTGGTCGAGGTCAGTACATTCCACGTCCATGCGTCCATGGTCTAGTAATACCTGCAGTGAAGGAAATTGATGTCTTATATATGGACCAAACCCGGACTAAACCTCAGATGGCGAGTGGATACAAATGTACTACCCGCGATCCTCGCATGTACGTGGGTTAGGTGATACTCGAACATCTATCCTCCTTGGAGCTGTAGAATATGCTACATAACCTCTGAGATGCAGCCAAAGAGGTTATGTACCATATTCTACCGCTCCAAGGAGGTTTTCTCACGTATACTCCACATTTTATCTTTAATAGAATCTCGCAGTATTGAGACTATCTAGCCTAACAACCCCACTAGCTCAGTTGGCAGAGCAGCGGCCATTTTATTAGAAAGGTCTGGGGTTCGAATCCCACCATGGAACATGAATTGTAGTAGCAAGTTATGTTTTTGCCAAGGTGCTTTAAGAATACAATGCCATAAATTAATACAGTTCTTTTTTTTCTTGATGATGATCTAAAAATATTTGATATACAAAAAAATGCTTTGTCACAAAAGTGATTCGAACCTGTAACAAATTTGGATTGCTAGGCTCTAACCACTACACTACTTCTACTTCTACTTCTACTTCTACTGTATGATACAATCTGTGTACACACATTTTCATTGATGTAATCATTTTCACTAGGTATCAGTATTCTAGCATACACGCAGTCATGATAACAGAGGGCAGTAAAGCAGAAGATCTGATGCCAACAGGGCAACCAGACCTAAATCTGATTCTTAATTGGTGTGCCACTAATAGGCTCATGATAAACAGTGACAAAACTATGTTAGTCATATATGGCACACCACCCAAAACGAAAGGGGTTATTAACCCCATCTTGAAGATTAGTAATAATGACGTTGAGCGGGTCCAGTCGTTTTGCTATCTAGGCGTAACCCTTGACGAAAACCTCACCCTGAAAACCCACATGGCGGGGATGAGAAAACTTGGTAATTTCAAAATTAAGCAATGTCATAGGATTAGAGACTCCATTGTCAATGAGACATGTCTAACAATCTATAAGCACTGCACCCTCCCAACATTGGAGTATTGCGGCTTTATGATTGATAGTGCCACTTTTTTAGACCAGAAAAGCATCCACACTATACAAAATAGAGCCCTAAGAAACTGTCTCAGAATAAGAGACCCAAGGGATATCACCCAGGAGGTACTGCACTTGCAGTGCAGCATCCCCACTCTAGAGAAAAGAAGGGATCTACAGCTTCTCATGTTTTTGTACAAGCTAGCACAAATGCCTGACAATATCATTGTTACTGAAAACCCACGCACAAGAGGTGACAATAAAGTGAAATTCAAAATTGGTCGAGGGAAACTGCATGTGGTAAAAAACTATGTTAACTCTTTCCTGCCGGCTCTATGATAATCTAAACTCCCTAGAATAAGGCACATTGAGGCCTTAAACCCAGCAGTATGAATATGTAGGGTTTTATTGAGGTTGATATAAGAATAGGTATTTGTGATACATGTTTCCCAATGACTGATTTGCAATCTGTATGTAATTTCCTTTCATATGGTACCATAATAGCAGCTTATGTCTAATCATGATATTTATTGTGGGTGCTTAGGATAAAAGTATTTGATACCAAAAATGCCCTCCTCATAGTGCATCAATGCAGTAGCCATTTTTTACCAGGAAGTGCATAAATGCACTAGCCGGCTGGAAAGATTTAAGGGGGGTGGTTCTTTGGAATTCTTTGCAAAAGGCCACGCAAGAGTCTGACACTCGTGCTAAATTCAAAAGCATAATAGAAAAGATTGACTTTACTGTGATAAAACAGCGTCATGCTGCCATGAGACAATGAGGTACAGTGTACCAGCACTGCCTTACATATGTAAAGCGTTTGGTCATGCTAATCTTGCTTTCATCAGTTATGTTAACATGTTATAACATGATAAGAATATATGATCACTATAGGAAAGTACAGTGCACCAGCACTGCCTCCTTTTATATAATAAACAATTCATTGGTAATAGGAATGTCCAGTGCACCAGCACTGCCTCCTCCCACGATATGAGAATATATAACAATGAGCATACATATGGTAAGTACAGTGCACAAGCACTGCTACCTCCAAAACACACAAGGAATATCATTATTATTATTACATCATATTATATAGTGGTAGTACAGTGCACCAGCACTGTTCCCAGTAATACTTACATCTGCTAGAAAATTTGCTATTCCACATAATCGCCATTGCTACACTTCTATGACAAGACTGCAGAACGATGGTGCTAGGTACAGTGGCAGTGAGAACCGTGACTTGGAATGAATAAAAAATCTTACAAATCTTACAATATTACAATCTTACACCTGCACTTTTAATCTAGCACTCTATCGATTGATAACACGGTACTGATTCTAAGCATCAAGTTATAACCCTTCCTCTGTAGCCGAATGGCTAGAGGCTAGGGTTGGAATATGCAGTATTAGATCGGCATGGGTTCGATTCCCACATAAGCAGAGTTTTAATAGGAAATTATTCCCAATCGCCTACTGGGGAGCTGAGCGGAGGTTATGCAAGTAATCTCCGCTCAGCTCCCCCTTAAACTTGGCTCAGCTCCTCTCTAACCTCCTGTAAGGTCTCCATAACCTCCGCTCAGCTCCTCCCTAACCTCCTGTAAGGTCCCCATAACCTCCGCTCAGCTTACTTGCAGTAGAATATGAAAGTAAACCTGCTGTAATGACATGCAATAGGAGAGACACCTGAACCCAAATGGATGGCGCATGATCGAATATAATGTGTGACGTCACCAGGTCAAGAGTTGTTTTTTTGCTGCATGGTTTTTGTTCTGCCACATGGCCACTCGCTCAATAGTGCTTTCAGATAAGGTGCCGAGCTGTGATGCCATCAGATGAGATCCATACCCTGAATATGGCAGGATATATGAAGCTAAAGTCTGCAGCACCGTGCAGCCTGTATGGACTAAGGGTGTCACATACTGAGGGTATTTCGCTCCAAAGTGCACAGACCATCCAGAACTTAGTCAATAACAACAAACCTACTTAGTCATTTTTTTCGCTCCCTATATGACGATGGTATATTACGATGTGGGGATGTAACATGGGAATAAAGCAAGATAATATAAACATACTTACACAGTAATACAGAAAAATTGTTAAGAAAAAAAAATCCTCAGTGTTTTACATTTATAAGGCACTTCAAACATACAAGGTTATTTTTAACACTAGAAATGCACTAGGTAAATACAATTACAATCAAGGTTGGGATGATGTTATTATCCCCAGGACTGATGTTTTTGTCCCTGGCCTGATAGTAAGCCATATGCAGATGTTATTGCCTCATGTAGATGTGTGAAGTGTCATTCAAGTGAAAAAGTTACTGTCTATCCGTTACTCAGTTGCTACTTCCTTCCTTTTACATACTTTTTGAAGTTTCTGATTATTTTAGTGAGGATTAGCAATTAAATATTGAGCTTAAGGTATGCTCTGCTGGGATGATTTCTGGGTTTGGGTTATCTTAAAATCTCAGCTGAAACAGTTTTTCGGATGGCATGATACCCACTCTCCATTAAACCTGTGCATGTAGGGTTTCCCTAGTTAGGGAGTGGTCATTTTTAACCGAGACGGGGGGTTGGTGGACGGGGGGTGTTCAAATAATTGTCCCTTTTTTTTTTAGCAAAAAACAAAAGTGTTACTATAGCTTAAATGGGTTGGTCCTGCTAAATTTGAGCTGTCTTGGGTAGGGCCAAAAAGAAATTAGGGGGGGGGGATAAAGGCGCGCCCCGTGAAATTCCAATGACTTCCCCCCCTCTTTTATCAATAAGTGATGACTCCCTAACTTAAAACCTGATGTAAAACAGTGTTTTCTATGGCATGATACCCATTTCCCATTAGGCCTGCAGATGCAGGGTTTCCACAAGTAGCAGGGTTACAGGTGCGCCGTGGCCACCTCTCCCACACGACCGACCCAGATTAGCAGATACACTGATGAAGGCTCTGAGCTACTCATCGGTCTGCAGTAATGGATGCTGCTCCTATTGACAGCTGGATCAAAGTCCATTATACCTGTGATCAGCGCAAAAGGGAGTTGGCATATTAGTAGTGATATTTTACCCATCTTAAAAAAAACCAGAACAGGTCACTTCGACAGAATTGCAGATTGTGCGCCTGGGGATGAATACTAATTGTATAATGTAACAGGGTGGTTGATTACAAAACAGCTATGGGAATGCTCATGCTTTTTAACAACAGGGGGACGGTAACAAATCACTTCCCGTTAACCGAGGGAGGGGGTGGCAAAGAATTTCAACTATTTCAGAAAAAAAAGTGTTTTACTATCTATGTTTCAAAGAGCATATGCACGATTTCACTCCCCCCCTTGTTGCCAAACTACCTTTATCGGTCCTTACCCACACTATGAACACCACCCTACTGTCTTTGCAAGTATGTATACACTGCAAAAAAAAGTGTTTAGATCCTAAACACAATCCTAAACACATTCTTGCCCCGTTTTTGTCCACACAATAAATTCCTAAACATGTTTAGACCAATAATATGTTTAGCTCAGTGCTTAGACATTTATGTGTTCTAAGCAATGCGTTTAGGGCAATGAAGTGATTAGAATTCAAGAGTTTAGCATATTATTGTGTTTATCTGCCCAGTGTCTAAAGTGGCATGCCTAGAAGTGGAGATTATTTTAATGTTTAGATATTTATATTTAGATAAATAAATGATTTTGTTTTCAAATAGTGTATTGAAGAGACTTCTAGACTCCCCCCCCCCCTTAGGGTAATATGTGCATTACTATTTCACATAGGCCTCTAGTCTAAAGAAAAACGTTGGAGGCTGTCCAGGTACCTTTCAACACAGGGTTCACGTAGTAAATACATGTCAGCAACACAAAAATTATACTGTTACTACCAACGTGTCAGTAACCAAGGGTCGTCTTGTATTACCTTAGGAGCAACAGTATAGAGGAGGATATGGAACCTAAAAAAACAATCGCTTTAGCTCATGAGAAAGTGCTCTCTCCAATCTGCAATGTAGTAGATCTTCAAAAAGGTGTAGCAATAGAAGCAGATATGTTTCTTATAATTATGGTTAGGTTATTTGAAGCGTGGCTAGATATTGAGTTGCTCTTTTTTTAGAACAGATGTTCTCAGCATAGATAACATGCAGATGAAAGGGATTACAATGGAGGAGCTTTATGAAGTAGTATTCTTTTAGTTGATACAAGGATGCCTTGGGGATATAACGTCTACAAATAACAAATGCTGTGGGTGGGATATCGTTATTACTTCCAATCTAAGAATACAGATACAACTACTCCAGTTATTGATCAGTGCTACTGGTAGCCATTACTGATATTCTTCACTTGACTAGCTCTTTATGAATGGCAAATGCCTCAAGATGAAAATCTCTTGTCATCATTATGCTTTAACACTGGTGGTTCTTTTGCCATAAGGAGATAAAGGGGTTTGCTGCCAATAAAAGGTTAAACTTTAGTTTGTCTAGACATGGCTGTTAGTCAATTTCTCATCTTCTAGGAGTGAATATTGAGTAATTTCTCATTTTGATATAAATATCAAGTGGGTCATATTGTTTTAGAAATGATTACTGAGCTTCACCATCTAAACCTCAATAATTGCTCTTGCGCTGAACACTAGTGAATGGCAGTCAAAAGAATGGCAGAAAGTCTCAAAAACGGACAAGAAACTAATAATGCTGCACCGGGCGGTGTTTCAGCAAAGAGAAAGAAACCAATCCATCCGCTCTAATTAGATAGAAATGAAAAAGCTTTTGATGCTGATCTGACAGATTGCTCAGTAATTTTTAAAAGTCGCAGTTTTATAGGTATTGCAGGGTAAATAAAAAGCCAATCAATCCTTGCTGCCATCTTGTCAAGGAGCTATTTGCATCCATTTATTTAACAAATCATTCAGTCAAACGGCAAAGGTGCGGTGTAAACGCCCTTTGGTCAAAGGACAAGGTGCAAAATTCAAACATAATTATAAAGTGACTACTTTCAAATAACCTCAGTCTACCTGGTATATATTTTCTTATGAGCAACTGGGAATATTGCTATTTTATTCGGGGTGCCCCCATAGCACAAATGCAATTGTGTATTTGCATTTCATTGTAAACTCTGTAATGAGGATAAATGTTACAACGACAAATTTGCGACGTATCAGGGGTATGCTGCCATTTTCATAATAATATCTTCCATCTTGTTATTATCATAACATGTATAACATGTGTTATGAGCTATTCCTCATGTTCATACTTTTTTATCTGCAGGTGAGTCCCAACTCCTGACACAATATCCCAGACTGACCAGCAGGTATATATGGTGAGACTACAGCTTGGATTCCACAGCAATCTTTTTATTCGTTTTTATTTTGGTGTCTTACAAGAGCTTTTATTTTCTTCATTCATTTGAATCCCCCCCCCTTTCTTTTTATTCAGATGATTCATGCAGTGGAAGGCGGGCTGATTGCTGTTTATATTTCCATTTCTATATCATTTCGTGGCACAGTGTAAAGATCTTTTAAAAAGAGCTCGGATGGCTGTATTATCCGATGATTATCTGACTGGCAGTTTAATGGTTGTAAGAGTCAAAATTGTCTAATGGAACCTAGTCCTTGGAGAGCTTTTCAAACCGGGTCTTCAAACCAAATTTCATTCCTGAGGTGAAACTTTAAACTTACTTTCAATGACTTCACACTTGATTTGTCAGAAATTGACTCTGCTGGGCTCTTCACCCATGAAGCCTTAGTGTTGAGAGGCGCGGCTATTTAAGATAAGGCCTGTGCAGGGTTACTACCCTCCAACCACTGCTGTGCCTGGGGCGCTATTGTAGTGTCCCTCTCTCACGCCCCCAGGAAAGTAGGCAACAGTCCTTAGGCCTGCACAAACCAATTTATTCCTGAAACATGCTATAGTGTTACTAACAAGCCACACTGGCTCTGATTACATATGATTATGAAAAATAAGCATTAATATCAAGATAATTTGCAATATATATTGCGAAATATTGACGATAGATTTCTCCACCAGTGGGGTTGAATCTTTATCGAATCTTATCTCTGTAGGCTTCGGCTCTCCCTCACTCTCTAATATCCACCGGTGGACGATGGCGGCAATCCCATCTAGTCAGTACCAAGCATCTGTCGGAGAGTGAAGGCTAGGTTGGAGATTTGAGGCGCGCAGAGCCTACTCTGCTGCAAACTGGATAACTTGCACAAAACGGTGTCACCTTGTCCTAGACTATAAAAGGTAGCGGAGACTAGCATGTTTGTGAATAGGAAGCAAGCCTCTATACTAGGGCCTCTAGTGTCAGAGCTCTATATACCACAGGGCCAAGGCCTGTTCAGTGGCCCCATGCTACTGCTGAGAAGCACTAGTCTCCATCACATCAACTCCATTTTGCCAAGAACTTGTCTAGTATGTGAAGTCAGCTGATACATATTCAGCTAGGTCAGTCAAGACCTATTAGTATGATTTATGGTTTGGGGAAGTTCTTCCCTATGCCATGAATGAAACTACCTTTATATACTGTTTACTCTTCTAAAGGGTGACTCCTATCATAAAGTGCCATCTTCAGAAACCAAACAAATAAACAGTCATGGGTAGAGTCTTGGCCCTATTTGCTAGGTATGTGAGTCCTTTCTAGTATGTGAGTCCTTCCATGCTTGTGTGAATGCTGAACTGCCTTGACCTTTAGGATATGAATTGCACGCACACACAGTCAGTACTTACGGGGGTCAGTTGTGGTCACGCTCGCTCTTGCTTGCTTTAGCCCCTGCATACAACATTACACTGAAAGAAGGCTCTGGTACTCTCCCATCTCCTCACCTAAGAAGGATGGAGAGCTGAGTCAACTCTGATCGGCTTAGCATTTACATCCATAAGACAATCATAGGTATATTACTTACCTGTACCGTAAACTTGTGCGTATGCCTATAATCCTACATTGTGTATTATCCGCAGCCCTAACTTTGACAGGGGTATTAAGATTGTTCATTTAGTGCTGTAATTCATGTTTGGTACTACATGAAAGCTGAATCTACCTCAGATTTTACAGTACAAACTTATGCCTTAGATTGAATTTGGTGAGGTAACACTGCATGAATATTTGCATTTATTGAACAAAAGGAAAACTTCAAGCAGCTTTAAGTTCAGTAAATGCCATATAAACGTCACAGGAAGGTCATAATGTCATTTCAGCATCTTTAAGTGGCATTTAGTAGAATTTAAAATGCCTAAAGTGTTCCTCTAAGCAACCTTGAATTTGCTTAAATGGAAGCATTCCTGCAGTGTAACTATTTGTGCAGACAAAGGATTGGAGAGTTGATCCTACATGGCATTCCTCATCTAACCTGACTAGCTGACAATTATGTCTGACCATGTCAAAGGTTGACTTGTATAAGGTTTCACTACAAGCCAGAGGCCACGATCACCTGCCAGGCCTATACGTGGGTGGCAGCAGTAACTATTGAAGTCTATCAAATCCTTTCATACTAGACCTTTAAGGACGGCATAATGCATTAATGCATCATATCCTTTGTCATCATGATGCATGAATGCAGCCCTGGTGAGTAACTCACTAATGATGTATTCAAGCATCATGCCGACCTTATGAGGTTTAGGCACTCCCAAAGAGTTAGTGTGATGCACCATTGCAGCATCAGTGAGTAGCTCGCCGGGCTGCATTGGTGCATCAGGACGACAAATGTCATCTTTCAGCAACATCTGTCCTTAAAGAGTTAGTAAATCTTTCTTACTAGACTGGGAATGTCAGTGGACAGTGTTTATAGACCTGATGGTGACATTTGACCAGCCTCTGCCAGCGTCTATCCTACCAGCTGGATAGCCTGGGAGCAGGCTGCCATCTAGTCTCTCGCTGTCAGACCCGCCCACCCGTGTCCCCATGCAGAGCTGGGTCCTGACCCAGTGCCTTATCAGCACCAGGGACCAAGTTGGCTCAGCAGTACCCTCTCCAAGCAGATATTGGTGCATCCCCCACCATTACTAAAGACTTTACACTACACTCGCCAAGCATATACTTTGTCACGGTTAGGCTTGAAGAGTGTAAGTCGGCGCTGCTGCTCCTTCCCAGTCTGTATTATATAGAGAAGGGGACCGAGTCTAGCTGCTATCCTATCCCTTTACATATATTTTAATTTCTTCTTTCAAGACATAGTATAGGTGTTACTTATACAGTATCCCCCAACAACGTTTGTTACCCCCTTGATCCCTTCAATACACACCCTTTATTGATCTCTCCAATACACACCTTTGATCTCTCCAATACACACCTTTGATCTCTCCAATACACACATTTTGGGCCACCAAAGTGGAGCAAAAGGAAAATGCAGCCCTGCTCCCAGCCCACACTATGGTATTGAGCAGGGAGTCAGAGACTGACTTCTGACGTGTGGTGAAACCCTGGAGGAATGGGAGAAGCCCTCAGTGCCCGACCTTGTCACTGTCTGGCATGTCTCTGTCCCCCTGAGGTCAGGGAGTAGCAGGAGGTCAGGCATCTTACTATATAAGGCTTCTACCTACACTGATATTCTGACCTTAGTCAGTACTGTCTAACGACTCAGTCACTAGTGATTAACCTAGTTAACCTAATGTTGGCTCCCTATGCATCCAACCACGACTTTTGATACTGTCAAGTATAGGCAGTACAGTCCAACCCACCTTTGTCTTTCCATACCTATGAGCATTAGTCTTTTTTATGCAAGGCATTTGTCATATTTTGTTTTGCGATAGTCATTTTTGAACATCAGTTTGTCATTCTTACCATAGACCGCAATGCGCTACCTCAAAAGAGGTCTAGAAAAAAGGTAGTACTCATCATCTTTTCTGACTAAGATATCATATTTCTAACCAGGGATAGCCACTACAGACTAAGCCCCAGAAAAGAAAGATTATCAGTGTACTGGGTCAGACATCATACTAAATAGGCCCTTTACAGGGTAGTTGTAGGAGAGAGTAGGATATGATATACAGATCCTATACACATGTGCAGAATATGTGCCTAGTCATGCTTGCATCGAGGATTCTCTGCAGAATATTCTGATTGGCCACAGAGCTGGTTGCTAGGGATCACTCATGACATGCCTGAAAGCAGCAGTGCGCCTGTTGCTCAGGGATAATGTTAGCCACTCGCCAAATCAGCAATAGTGAATTAAAGCTCATTTTGGCTAGGAGAACTACATCATAATTCGCCAAATTGGCTAACTGATCAACGGGGAGGCTGCCTTTGCATTGCTTAGGTCCCTGCTTTATAAGGTCTCCAAAACTGTAGGAGGGAGGAGATGGGGGTATTAATTTCTATAGGCACGCTCAATGATATATACTTATTAAAAGGGGTTGACAGAGCGATGTCTGGGGTATCATTAAAAGGATCTAATATCTGATCAGTTAATGAATTTTATCAGTGTATTCCTAGCAAATAATATATTATAAATTAGATCGATATAAATTCGCTAAATTGGCTAACAGAAAATATATGCTAGCATTATCCCAGTTGCTGGTGTATTGGTGTTCTAAGGCAGGCACCAGAGAACTTCCATTTTGTGGGAATTACTCAAAAGCGCCACATACTGGGACATTTAAATAGTAAATTTCTTTAACGCGGCAGTTCTACATAACACTAGTGAATTCTCACTGTAGACTTCAGCAGTATAGACCAGGGCGTAGTTTCATATTAATGTCTTCCTGGCACGGAGATTAAAGTTGCCATTGACCTCATTTAAAACATCGCCCAAACCTTCTCACCATCAATAAAACACACTATTATCCACTTTTCCTGAAACTCTTTGATGGCTTAGAAAACCCGTTGTGTGATTTGGGGACGTGATTTGCTTCTGCCTAAAGAACAAGAAGGAAAAGAGGTGGCTGACGTGGGTGATGGTTTGGAGAACCTCATTCAAATTTTCCGGAAAATAATTTGTATAGACAGAGGTGGATGAGTAGAGTTCCTTACTGAGGGTTATTTCACGGGGCCTCATGAAATAGCCCTCAGTGGGGAACTCTTCGAGTGCTCCTTCGTGTCTATTTCATGTAATTAATAACAATATTGGTCAACATTTCAATTAATTGCTCTGAAAAGGTTACTTTATAGCGGTTAAATCGTGGTTAAATCAACAACTTTGATGATTTGACAGGCTGTGATGGGCGAGGGTGGATAGGCCGTGATGGGTGATGGTTATTTCATGGGGCGATGTGAAATACGGCCTTCCTTGGTTAAGTCAATGGGAGTGCAGTATTCACCATGAAATAAAAGGTGGAAATTCTGCTTTTCGTGAATTGGAGACCTTGGCCTACTTATGGTACATATACTTATAGATGTTCTGGCAAGGGAATTTCTCGTGAGATTTAGAAAGTTACCAAACACCAAGAGACCATAGATTGCCAGGAACAGATTGCTGGTGTTAGTGTAAACAGAGTGGTCCCGGGAACAATTCCGATCCGGGAACAAGATTCTAGTGGAGCACTTTACATTAGAATTTGATACTAGCCCCAGGCACCAGGAGGTACATATCTTGGAGTTGATCACTCTGTTATTGACCCAGGGTACCCTGGGTCTCTGTGAGACGGTTTTCCTGCAAAAAATGTAGATTGATCAGCTGACTTTGAAGTATTGCCCTGCCTCTGTTTTTTTATTGTTTCTGTTCAAAATGAAGCTAAAGTTCTACTGTGGAACAATCTGTGTCCCCCTCTTTTTTTCAAAATGTCAACAACAAAAACTCCCCATGAAAAGAGCCCCTCAAAAAATGTCAAAAACAACCCGAAAATGGAGTCTGTGTGAACTAATGCTGAAAATAGGCCAGTGACCTTGAATCCAGACTTTAAAAGATGCACGTTCACACAGACACCCATAGAGCTTAGTGTTAAAGGGATGGCGAGATCAAAATATGAGATGCTTTTGAAGAGGTATGGGGACCAGGTGATCTGTAAAGGCCACAGGTTTTATTCTAACAAGACCATATGTTCACCATTTATCGTCCGATCGACTCACTTTTTGGTAGGGACAGAAGGTGGTACATGCCCGCAACCTGCAACGGTCGCCCACATCCACCTGCACACCTACACCCACCTGCTGTCCTGAATGGGTATAACATACATGTATGAACATGACTTGAGGGTACTTTTTAACAAGGAATTCATTTCTGATGCCAGAATAGACCAATGAATGATTATAAGGGAGTACTATATCTGAGTACATGATAAGCTACAGATCCAGCTTACCCTGAGAAATAAATTTCAGTTTCCCAACGTTGATTGAAACATTATATTGGATAAATATTTCGATAGACTGGAATATTATACATCTTCTGAAAAGCCCTGGGTCACTTGTGATGTATATCACACAATCCATCTTTACTGCATCATTGGGTGCCACTCACAAGCCCACTTATCCACTAGTAAACCCGTTAATGGCGGTATAATGCCTAGAAGGTCTACGTTCTTATGTCAGCATAATGCACCAAAGGTTCCCAGCAAATCTTGGTCACACTTTGCCAGCCTGCCAAATTTCTGTTATTTTGGCTTATGGGTTGCCGAATTTGGTTATGCCAAAACCTCACCAAAGTTGCAGAATTTGGTCATGGCCAAAGCTCACCAAAGTTGCAGAATTTGGTCATAGCTAAACTTCACCAAAGTTGGCCAAAGCTCACAGTTAACATTATGACCTAATAAACAGCCCCTAGCCTTGACATGAGTCAGTGGTCATGGGGCTTTAGTACTTGGTATATATCGGGTTCCCAGAAAAAGGATCTATGATTTTGTTATACATTGAAATGTTTCCAAATTTGCCAAATTTAGTCATCACCAAACCTGGGCCCTTATCTAACTTTATCTAACATTTTTACAGGGCTATGGTTTATAACGCAAATTTAGGAACAAAAAAGTTTCAATGTATAACAAAATCACGGATCCTTCTGGGATTGAACCCTGTTTCTGGGAGTACCAACGATATATACCAAGCACTAAAGCCACATGACTACTGACTTATGTACTGCAGAGGTGTAGGAAGCAAATCCTCATTGTTGGGCCCAAGGGGGGCCACTCCAACCAACTTACGATATTGGCCTTTATGGATGATTTATCATATGCACACTTGTATATTGTATTGTAGATCTATAGAAAAAAAGTAATTGAGCCCCCTTTAGTTCTGATTGGGGACCCAGATCCCCCTGCCCCCCCTTTTCCTACGCCACTGTACTGGATAGGGGCTGTTTGTTATTTCATATGTTAAATGCAAGCTTTGCCCAACTTTGGCAAGGCTTGGCCCTGACCAAATTTGGCAACTTTGGTCAGGTTTCGGCATGACAAAATTCGGCATGACCAAAGTTGGCCGAAGGTGGCCAAAGATGACAACGATTTGCTGGGTTCCTTCCCTTTGGAATCCTACACTCTAAGAACAGTGTATTGCGGGAACATGCATAAGGAGTTACACACACACATATTTGCAACACACCTTTGAGATCAACACACTTTTGGCAAAGAGTGTGTAGTGTGTTACACCAAAATGTGTGTTTAAAGTGGCTGCAGAAAAACGTGTTGACAAGTGTGTAGACATAACACACTGTTCTTAGAGTGTACACTCGGTAATTCTAAATGGTGAGGTGCGGCGTTGCTAGAAGGGGCCATACAGGGATCAGAATTTCCTTAAATGTACAATTTAGGCATTTTGACAAGTACTTTTTGTCCTGCAGAATGCTGCAGACTCAGCAATGCAATACTGCACCATTGATGTCAATTCCTATTATGTGTGACAGGAAATAGTTGAGGCCTTCAGAAAAAAACACTTTGTGTGTGTGGGTAAAAATTGTTTAAATCGAATCTGAGATTAACATAATTATACCACCCATCAGATCTATTTGAGGAGGCCCAATGGCTGGTTTAAATAGTGAGTTTAATAGTCATGTTATCATGCCCCAGAGGCTGCTGTGGATTTCACATTGACGGAAAGAAAATGAAGAGTTTCCTACTTTATCAAGGCTCAAGGTCCAAAAAACCTCCTGTGGACAGAATAGATCTTCAGACTTATGCATTCGGGCTGGGGGGGGGGGGGGGGTTAAGGGGCCTGGTTTAGGGCATCACAAATGATGTCACCTGGGCACCTGTTTTGGGACTTTATCACTATTTTCTACAAATTTGGAATATGTTATTTTGAATTGAGGCTACCTAGGCCATTGAACCTGCGGTACTCATGCCAGGTATGAGGTGTCATAACGAGGCATTAGAACCTTCATTAGTGTTAGGTTTGACACCTACAGCAGGAGGCCAGCCCCCTCCCTTTGGTGGTGTCATTATGCGTCTTGAAATGTAAGGAGTGCAGGGGTATATTTTATTAGCACTGCAACTAAATACACTGGAGGAAGGGTATGATGGGGTGAGAAGTCTGGTGTGTTAGACATCTTGATTTAACCATTGACCAAGGCTATAAAAGACTCATTAGCCAGGCCCTTTGTCGACCTCGCCAGATTCCCTCAGGCCAGGTATAGAAATGTACATATCGGGGCACGTCTCATCTCTTATCAGCAAATAATCCCAGACGCCATAGCTGGTGACGTCATTTGTGAACAAAATAGTCCAAATCACAGACACTCACTCCTACCCTTGCCAATCACATTTTTGTCAGAAGTCATACATAATCGTTCCCTGGCTTTCGTTAGAAGTATAAGGCTTCTGACGGAACTTCATAGCTCCATGGCTTAACCCTTAAAGGATGGCATGATGCCTTAATGGATCATGCCCTGGGTAGTCATGATGCATGAATGCAGCCCTGGCGAGTTACATGCCAGTGATACATTCAAGCATCATGCCAACCTTATGATGTTAAGACACTCCAGAAGGGTCGGCATGATGCAATAGTCCAGCATTGGTGAGTTACTCGTCGGGGTTGCATTGATGCATTATGAAAATAAATCTTTTAGCGACATGGGTACTTAAAGGGTTTTCAAGCCTGGGAACCTATACTAGTGCTGTCTGGACCTCTTCCACAGATATATATGTGTGTCTGATGCCATATCTGCAGTGAATCCTCAATTAATACTTCTTAGTACAGTCTGAACTTTTCAAAGTAACACCTAAGAGAAAAGTGGAAGATTTCTGAACCAGTAGACTAAGGAGCCTACCCACTCATTCCCCCTAAGAATCACACACCCCATCTCACCCTCACCTTCACCCTCACTATGAGAAGAGTAGCTTACTTGGTAATGCAGGAACTTTAAGGACCGCATGGTACATAAGTGCATCATTCTCTTGGCATAAGGCATTAAGGCAGCACCAATTAGTGACTCACCAGTGCTGTATTCAAGCATTGTTCTTACCCTATGGGATAGTTCATGGGATGGGTGTGAAGAACCAATGCAGCACTGGTGAGTTACTTGCCGGGGTTACATTGGAGCATGGTGACATCAAAGGTTGTCTCTTAGCAACATATCAGTTTTAAAGGGTTTAAGACCCTATAGCAAAGAAGGTAATCAGCAAACTTGTCACATCTAAGACATTAGTACCAAGAAAGGTGGGATAGGGCTGATGTTCATACGGGATGTCCACTAAGACAACAGATACCTTTGCTACAAACTGCATCGACCCTGTTTAATAATGTATTCTATATTCGACTTAATTGTCAGACTTATGCTCTAATAATGTTTTTAGAGTCCACACAGAAGGGTAAAAATGTCCATCGCCCTAAGGAACAAGCAACCCTCCTTATCAGTGACCTCTGCTTAAGATGTTTCTGAATGGACCTTGAATATAAGAAATGGCCCTAGTGAAGGGTTGTTTTTAGACCGGGCAGGTCCAGTGCAGTTCCTACTCGATTAAACCAGACCCCATCGTCCACCGCTGATGGGTTTGAAGGATCTGATTTTATTAGGCGGAATTTCGTTTTTTCTCAAAATGGAGGCCGGTAAATGTTAGAAATGGATTAGTTTTTATTGCAATCCTGTCAACTGCATTTTATTCATTGACCCTCTCAGTCAGGCAGCATTGGGAACATCTTAAATGGCTGTTTTACAAATTTACAAGTTTACAAGTTTGTATTCAGGCTATGTATTAGAAGTTGTCATGTCAGGTGAAATCATGTATA
This sequence comes from Harmothoe impar, assembly GCA_947462335.1. NCBI lineage: Eukaryota > Metazoa > Annelida > Polychaeta > Phyllodocida > Polynoidae > Harmothoe > Harmothoe impar. The sequence continues at coordinate 41,683,516 of OX381715.1, forward strand.
AGTGTTTGATTATAGTGACAAATATGGCAATCACATGGTTAACAACAGGTCGGGGTTTAACTTAGAAGTTGGTCAGAGGTCAGGAAAGTATTTAGAAATCATTTATAAAGTAATAGCCCATACGTTATATAGTTTGAAGGTGTGCGGGGGGGGGGGGGGGGTTGAGGGAGGCCTGGGCGGGTCAAGGGATTTTAGTACATTTGTACCTTCTCTATGGGATAGGGGTAATTGTTCAAGCCTTCATCCTCCCTACTGTTTAAATCTAATCAGTAGAGATGAGATAAATGATATAATCCTCTAACATAGCCATCTACATCATGGCCTCATAGGACACCGCACAGAAAAGTAAAGGAGTCGCCACGACTCTGACAGCCAGAGTCGCAGTTTGTCTCCCACGTGACCTCTGTAGAGGAGAGTCGAATGAGTTTGACTCTCCATTCCGGAAGAGTCAACAGCAGTTGACCCATCAAAAGAGGGGGAGTCAAAATGGAATACATGAGTGCATGCAGGTCAGGTGGGTTGTGTATTTATGCCAGGGCAGAGTGGGGGCAACAGGTGTATATAATTAGTGGGCAGGCCAGGTGAGGCCTGTGAGAGAAGTGAGTAGGTGAGGTTATTTCCCAAGACAGGTCAATACCAAGACATGTTGTAATGTCCACCACTTCCCCCTGTGTGAAAGGGCTAAGTTAAATCTGCCTCACACTACATTCTACAGACCATTGGCCACATAGTAGATGCCAATATCAGATCTATATGAAGTCGTAAGCAGTGCCACACATTATATCTCACACCGTTAGTGCCCAGCCTTATGTTTATTTCCCATACCCACAAATATGGTGACTGAGCTATATATTGTTGATGTTCTTGGAATGCATTGTATAGTTTGTCATCACATTTGATTCAGGTAAGTTAACTGGAAAGCTTATCCATTACAACCCGTAACCGCACTATTTAGACATAGTGAACCTATCTATAAAGAGTCAAAACTGTGTGGCATGTAACAATTATCTAAAGTATAGATAGTGGCTCTGCCTTGTGGTTGCCACTGGTACCAAATTAGTGTTGGTTGCCCCACCAGGTGGTTTCATATGCAACTACTATCAGAGTCAACACATTTTATATTTGACTCTTCATGAAGGGTCAAACTACAAATGACTCTGCTGTGTGCAGAGTCAACTGCACTTGACTCTGCACTGATAGAGTCAAGAGGGGGAGTCAATTTGTACAAGGAGCAAGGGGTATGACTGGAGTAGCTGTGACCCATCCACCAGAGTCATCATGACTCTGCTACCAGAGTCAACTAGAGTTGACTATGATAAAAGAGTCATGGCAACGCCTTTACTTCTCTCTGTGCAGGTATCCTGGGCGGCATTCTCCGCGGGGAGGCATCTGTGGTTCCCTGTCTAATTACATACTGTGCCTAATCACTCATCTACTCCCCCCTCAGAGTGCATACAAATAGCCTATTTACAGGAATCCTGCCCCCATTCATCTGCTGAGTCACTCACCAATCTACTCAGGCCTTTAACGACAGACTAGTGCTTTAATGTGATAGGCCTATGCCATAATTCAGGGGTAGACACTAACTTTTTCAGCTGTGGGCCACCTGGGCCCGTAGCACCATAAATCTATGGGCCCGGACTTTTAGCTGTGGGCCAGGGAATATATTTTACTCTTTTCAAAGAGAAAATCATATAAAATTCCTGAGTTACCAATGTTAATTACACCAAATTACTTCATTTCCTCACATTTTTCTCTTTCCTACGGCATATTACGTGTCGATACTGATCAGTTATATTTCTATCAAATATCTTGCAAAATTTCATGTGGGCCACATGGGCCCATGGAAAGGTAATTCTGAAGAAAACTAAGGGCCATTGGCTCCCGGGCCAGCGTTAGTGTCTACCCCTGAAGTTTGTATATGATGCATGAATGCAGCCCTGGTGAGTCTACTCACAGGGTTGCATTGGTGCATCATGCCTGCTTTTCGGGAGTGTTAACGTCATGGGGTAGGAATGATGCTTGAATGCAGCCCTTGTGAATTACTCACTAGGGCTACATTCTTGCACCATGATGACAAATTCTATAATGCATTAAAGCACTCTACAGCCCTTAACGGGTCGGATACCAACGCTATATCCATACATTGAGATGCATGGTGACTATAAAACATGGCCAGATGTTGGAATAGGCATGCTAACCTACATTCCCAATTATGGATTCAATAGCTATTACCCATTTATATCCATTAAGTTCAGATTTATCTCTTCGTATAGATGCCCAATGCTTTCAGACTACAATTGATTCATACATATTTGGTATTAACCCTTTAAGGACGGTATACTGCATTAATGCATCATGCCGTTGGTCGTCATGATGCATGAATGCTGCCCTGGAGAGTAACTCGCCAGTGCAAGCATGATGCCGACCCTCCAGTGTTCAGACATCTAATGCACCAATGCAGCACCGGCGAGTTACTCGCTGGGACTGCTTTGGTGCATCATGCTGACAAATGTCATCTTTTAGCAACATCCACCCTTAAAGGGTTATTAGGACACCCTTATGAATCATCAATATGCCGGTGTATTTAACAGGCTGATCAATGGGAAAACTTTGAAAAAGAATGCAGCATTAGAGAAGTATAAATGGAAATGATGAATTTTACATAAACCTGTAAAGGTATACGCCAAGCTACATTATCATAACCGCCTCATTTAGAGTGACAGACAGATGTTTGAATATAGATTATATCAATGAATGTCTAGAGCATGCCATAAACGAGTTTAAATTCATCTTATATTGATACTCATTGGAATTGTCAAAGTCAAGTATATTATCATAAATACGCAGCTACGAGCCTTCCGTTCCAAAAGGTGAACCATGCACAAATATGGCATACCTCAGAACCAAACAATAACGGCACAGTCTGGACATGATAAAATCAATGAATTAGGTTGGAGGGGAACGAACTTGAAACTCGGATGTAATACTATAGTATACTGAGGTGTACTAATAGAGTGGTAAATATTAACAACATTAGGGGCAGGGGAGGGTGGTCACGCAAAGTTGATGACTTTTTTTAAAGCGGCCTAATTTTTACCGCGTTTCAATGAAAACGCCTGCATGTTTCTGTAGGTAAATGAGAATGGCAGGAAAACCCGGCAGGAAAAGCCACTAACATGCCGGGGGATGTTTCTACAAATTTCTACAAATACGTCTCATAAGTCTTATGCCGCCAACCCCCCTCTCAAGAGGTCGCCATATCCACTATTGAGCCCCCCCCCCCCTTCTATTCCCTGAATAGTTAGAAACACTGCAACGTCCTCTCTACATTAGCACCCTCAGAGTGACTCAGACGGAGTGATGTGAGAGCTGAGAGGGGTGGCGGGGGGTAGTACAGAGGGGGCCTCTCTGTAACTAGTCAAAGAGCACTCACACAGGTCCTGAGTAGTTCTCAGTGTTAGACCCAGGCCCACCGAGGAAGTCCCTCTCAGAGGAATTAAGATCTGTAACCCTATAAGGTCAGCATGATGCATTCATACAGTGAGTGTCACGTTGGGGCCGGAGGAATCAAGCCGACAAAAGGACAAAGGGTAGACTCACCATGAGTCGGACACATAGTCTGAGACAGTGTGAGACAGACACTGATATTTTTTATCACTCCTGTATGATACTTGTTTTGGTGTTGAATAAGAGCCAGTCTTTAATGAGCGCCGAGGTATGGGCGTTGTTCTTGAACAATAAACATAGATTTTGAAGAAGTGCCTGTCTTGTATTAAGCGCCGGGGGTAAACACCCCTCCAAAGTTGAAAGCGCCCGGGCACTTATACAGGATTATACCACGGTTATCCACTTTAGGCACACAAACCAGTGCCTAAACTGGATAACCACCGTGCATTAGCAGTGGATAACCGCACTGCTATGACGTCACATGATGGGTTTTTATGACAAAAACGTGTTTAGGTTAATATTAGACCAGATTTATTTCTCAAATGTTAAAACTGTGGTATAAACGGAATAATACATGAATAGCTAAGGCACTTGGCTGCGCCTCGTGCCTTGGCCATGCATCTTGGTACCTCAGGTAGTCGGGCGCTAAAGCCCCATCTCCTTATCAGGCGAATCCCCTCCCCTCACACCTAGAACAAAGGTGCTGATAAGAAATTCACCCATTATGCACTGCTCTGGAGTCGGGGGCCTAACCACAATCCAATGCTCTGAGGCAAGATGGCGGCCCCCATAGCCTAATGCTAGTCCCATATACAACAGTACGGTTAGCATAAATGTAAGTGTCCGACTCAAGGTGAATGTACCCTAATACGTCTAGTGAAACACCCATTCATGAACCACCATGCCCTTTCCCTCCATCTTAGATCCACCCACGTCGACAGAAGAGTGGCTTTCTTCTTGAAAATAACTGCCCTCTAAAGACAAGGACCTGCCTGCAGAACCTGTTTTGTCTCTGTACAAGTGCAGACCTCTCAGCCCCAAGCACTCTCTGACAGCTCACTCACAGCAGCCGAGTTATTAACCCTTTAAGGACGGATGTTGCTAAAAGATGACATTGATCATAATGATGCACCGATGCAGCCCCGGCAAGTAACTTGCCGGGGCTGCATTGGTGCATCATGACAGCACTGGTGAGTTACTTGCCAGGGCTGCATTCATGCATCATGACGACCAAGGGTTGATACGCTGTACAACATGTTTTATACCTTTCCATGCTTCTCTGTACCATATTTATCCCAAAGCACAAGTTGCACTATGCCGTTTTTCTTTATACTATAGATGCCAATCGGTCATAGACATCAACATCAACAGATATTTTTGGACATTTATATGTGATTAAACCTATTTTGAAGAGTACCAATCATGAAATAAAGCCAAAGGCCCATGGCGAGAGTCATTTTGCATCGTTCCATGCCCTGGGCCTTTGTCTACATTTTACTCAACATTTTTTGCTCCCCCTACTGATCGATAGCCTCAGAATCATCTCAGTTTTGGTTAGACAGATCTATAAAAGATCAACCTTTAGGTGATGAACAAATTGTGTTTTTCTTTGTTATATACGATGGCCGACAAAGGTCACCCCCCCCCCCCCAAAAAAAAAAAAAAAAAAGAAAAAAAAAAAACTTTAAAAAATGTAACTGTTTAAATCAAATTTTCTGAAAAGTGAAAAAAAGAAGCCAATATTGACAGTTGAGAGCAACGTTTTGATGTTGACAGTTGACAGCAACAATTTTCAATGTCTAAAGAATAACTCATTAAAAGGTTGTTAGATTGTACTTTTTGGGGCCTGACCCTTGCCGGCCTACGTAATTAAAGTCCATGCTCAATTGTTGTGACAATCATCATCGCCAACGCAGTAAGAAGATTATATAACTCGACCTGGTTCGGCGGTTGTTCACAAAGTGTACCTTCTTCTATTCAACTTCCTTTCCCACTACTAACTATTGACTCTTGTTCTACGAATCACTTAGTGTGATATTGAGGACCTACTCAGAATCCACTCAGCCGATTGTTGGGGATTTTGTTGAGACACGTTTCACAAAAGATGTGACCTCATTGTATAATATAAACTTCAAACATTGACTGATAAAAAGAACACAACCCATCTACTGTATCAGCTTTCCAACAATGGCCCATATAACCAAATCGGTCATGATGAATAGCTATTTGCATATGATTACTCAGGCTTAGTCCCCAAAGATACCCGCGTTACCTAGTCGGTATGCAAAGAAAAACAGAGGCAGCCTGAATCCCATTCCAGTGACAGACATGTCACCACGGTGACTCGAGCTCCCTTTAATTCAAATAGAACCGGGGGGGGGGGGGGGGAGGCTTGGTAGATTTTGTAAACACAGGTGTGCGGCTGGGAAGGGTAGTTTTTGAGCAAAATCCCCCTCACCAAGGGTCTGCTTTTTACCAAAACCCCCCTCACCAAGGGTTAATTTTCATCAAAATCCCCCTCACCAAGGGTCACTTTTTGGAGATTTCAACAAAATCCCCCCAAAAAGGGTCTCATTTTGCATTTTTTGCCAAAATTCTTCGCAACAAGGGTCACTTTTGACCGGAATTCTTACACCAAGGGCGACTCCTCGGGGAAAAAAAAACCTAGGCACTTTGGTCCCAAACCTCCCCTCAGCAAGCGTCACTTCTGACCAAAATCCCCCTCACCAAGGGTAATGGTTGTCAAAGGGCCATCCGCACACCTGTGTCAAAAAAAGATTGAGTGCCCCCCCCCCAGGAAATAGAATAACATGGAAGGAGTCTCTATCCCTCTTTCTCTGTCTCTCTTTTTTTCTGTGTCTGTCTTTGTGTCTGTCTCTGTCTATCTGTGTCTGTCTGTCTCAGTGCTTCAGTGCTCTAGTCCTACCAGAGCCACCCTATAAGGAGAGTCAGGCTGATGCACGTTAAACCCCTATATAGTACAAGGTTATTAGCCCATGTTAAAAAGCAAACACCCAAATATATCAACAAGATGTGGGTCGCGGATTGCCTTCTATCCGCGGCTTTATTATCATTTGGGTCGGTTAGCAATTTCCGTACGGATTACCCTACCTGGACGTGACATCGTACATAAACTGATCCTGTTTGCATATCCCATCTATAATGGCATACAGTAGGGTGGCCGGAGGATATTTTTTAATGAACCAGACACACATGTATCATACATGTATAGAAATCCTCAATCAATATTCGCATTTAACAAATTGTCATTGTTATGCTGATACAGTAACTAAGTAACTAACTGTAGCTGATTACATATACCTCACCCCTCTAACCTTTCTGACAGATCTGAAGTCAGGTACATAATACATACATAGGGACAAGGCCTCCCCCACAGCACAGTGCTGCCATCAATGTCTAATGCATGCACTAATTGCTACCATGCAACCAGCATGGTTCTCTATATAGCCCTATGAAGGAGGTGCCCTCTGGTGATATATACATGTGTTACATGCTTGAGCCTTAGACCCCCATATGACCGCCAGGAGGTCACCTGACGCTGGCTGACGCTAGGGCCTATCATTTCCATCCAAAATGTATCATATTCAGTCAATTCAGATCTTTCTATGGTAGTTTGCCAAAAATTGCCAATTTATTATTTCTATACCAATTCTAAAGTACAAAAACATAATTTTCAGTGCTCTGTCTACCATGCAAATAAATTTACCTGCACAATATAAAGCATGCTGGTGTGTACCTGCATTCAATACCATTATAACAAAAAAAGAGACAGCGAGACTGGTCAGACCTTGCAGCCACCCTACATACAGTCACCCTAGAGGAGCAGATTTAAGAACCCTTTACGGACGGTATGATGCATCCATACATCATGCCCTGGGTCGTCATGATGCATTAATGCAGCATTGGCGAGTAACATGCCAGTTCTGCATTCTTTCGGTTTGACCCCCCTCTCAAAGGGTCAACATGATGCACCATTGCAGCACCACAAAGTTACTCACGGGGGCTGCATTAGTGCATCATGGTGAACAAATGCCATATTTAAGTGATATGTCAGCCTTAAAGGGTTAAAGTGTTCAAAATAGGCCAGGGTCCTATGATTTTACACTGTAATAAACAGTGGGAGAATGAATCTCTCTCCATGATAACTGGCACATAGTGTTTGATGGACTCAGACAACCTACAAATAGGTTGTCTGAGTTCATCCCCCTTATTGACTTGGACCCTGTCTGCCCTCTACATCATGATAAAACTCACAATGATACTTCAGTAACCCTTTACTGGCTAGACAGTGTATAATTATAATTTTATTATGTTATTGGTCATTACGATGCATAACTGCAGCGCTTGTGAGTGCATTTGCCATTGCTGCATTCACGCATCATTCATGGCCTTCGGGAGTGAATCAGCCCTCCAGTGTTGTATTAGCATGGATGCAACAATGGCGAGTTGAAGTGCAGTGCTGGATTCATGAATCATGGCGACCAAGGGCAAAGTGCATTAAAGCACTAGGCAGTCTTTAACTCTTTAAGGACAGCATGTGGCTAAAAGAAGACATTTGTCTTCATGATGCACCAATGCAGCCCCAGCAAGTAACTCGGCAGTGCTGTATTGGTGCATCATGCCGATCCTTCGGGAACGTCTGTTCAGGAGTGTCTCAACCCCATAGGGTGGGCATTATACTCTGATACAGCACTGGCGAGTCAGTCACCAGGGCTTCATTCATGCATCATAACAACCAAGGCCATGATGCATTAAGATATCATGCCATCCTTAAAGGGTCGAAGGGTTATTGTCACTACACTGTTAGAAGTAAGTAGTGTTCCTGTACAGCAACTATTGGGGGCAACTTTGGTTCCAGTAAATTCTGCTGTAGACCTACAGTAGAATCTACTGTAGACGCAGACCTGTAAATTCTGCTGTAGACCTACAGTAGAATCTACTGTAGACGCAGACCTGTGTTCTAAGAAGGCTCACATATTCAACATCTTGGAGATTTGAACCCCCAGGTTCCAATGCATAGTCCTGAACCATGACCACTACACCAGTGAATCCTGCATGTCAGGTGCATTGAAACACCTCCTACTTATGTGTGAATGGTAACAAGGTCAACACAGGATCCCTGGGGACAAGTTTAGAACTAGACTGTTCATGTCTTAAGGGTTAATATGAAAATTACCCTATTGCAGTAATGTCCTAATAAGTACTGAACTACCATTAGTTGGAGTGTAATCTTGATGGCCTATAGATGTTTTTCAAAGTAAATTTTACTATCTTTCATGCAGATTGTAGAGATACATTGGTTTTATCTTCTGCATATTTTCAATAGTAACATTTCAGTGTACCAAAATATATTATACTTTAGAATTGCATCAGGAGAAATGTAGTTTGTATGAGAGTGTCCTGCCGGGACTAGAACTGCTGACCCTCAGACTACATCTCCCACTGCTCTACCAACTGAGCTAGAGGGGCAATCACTTATATGTAGCCTGCATCAATAGGCTTTTGAAAAGATCAGGTCATATTTGAGCTGTGGAGTATGGTACTCCCTTCAACCTCTCTGCTCTCTCTCCCTCTGGTTGCTGGTTATGGGATTCGAACCTGCATCTACAGTAACAGAATTGTATGTGTACAGCAAAAGTTGCTGTATTATCTTTTACAGCTAAAGTACTTTATAGTTACAGCACATATTGCTGTTCACGAACAACAACTTTTTACAGTGCATCAACAGTCCCTGCCACTATCTGTCACAAGTGGAGTATCCAGTCCACTACCCTGACACTACCACTGGGTGATTTATTAGCGCGGCCCTTCACAGAACCACTATTAATACCTGCTCCATAGCCAACCATGGAGGGCGCTATCTTTTGATAGAAACCTACTTTAGCTAACCCTTTGAGGGCCGCATAGTGTCTTTATGGGCCATGCCCCTTGCGGTCATGTGGAGGCTACATTCAGGCATCATATCGACCCTCCACAGGGTAATCCACCCTATAGGTTCGACATAAATGCAACCAATACCTGCCAGGGCTGCATCCAAGCATCATGCCGGACCCTTAGTATGGGAGAGTGTCAGCCCTACTTTAGAGAATAGATTGGTAGTGTAGAGCAGTAGTGGGGTCAAGGTTACCGACTGTCGACCCCTGGTTGAGGGCCCTTGGTGTAATAACACTAAGTGTGTGAGTGGATGTCAGTGTGCATGTAGGGGTACATACATCTTCATGATGTCTGTGTTAATCATGTCTGGGGCCCTGTCATACGAAATCGATACAAGTTGGAATTCTATGACTGGGTGCAATCTATGGTTGAGTGTAATCTATGACCAGGTGCAATCTATGACCGGATGTAATCTATGACCGGAGCAATCTATGAGAAGCAAGCGAATGCCGACATAATCATTGAAATAAAATAACTATCATAAACTCTTAAAACATACATGAACTTTTCCAGACGTTTCTATATACATCTGCCCTAAATGAGCCGTTTTCTTCGAGGCCGGTCATATATTAGATTGATTTGGTGAGACACGACCCGTTATCATGCCTGTGTGAACCATGTCTGTGTCATTTACTGTGGTATCTACACTACACTGATAATCTGTATGTTTAAGGGGTTAGTCAGTAGTAGCTATCCCAGGTTAGCCGTAGGGGTATTCATCATGTCATGCACTAGTCCAAATGATGAAAGTATATTCAAAAATGACTAAGGCAAAACAAAATATGCGTAATGTCTTAGTCAAAAAGACTAACCCTGACACCCTTTGAATTTAAAGACTAAGGTTGGTTGGTCAGTATTGACTCCCCTGACAGTATTAGCGAAACCGTGGTTATAGGCCCATAGGGAATCAAAGTATGACTAACTCGGTTAATCACTGATGACTAAGCTCTGGGGCATAAAGAATAATTATCAGTGTAGGGTTCTTGGTATAACGCACACACAGACATCAGGTTGACAACGCTCTAGGTAAGGTGAATTGACTGGTATATGCCAAAAATAACTTTCATATTTTTTTATATTCTAATTTTCAATTATCTTGATCTAATTTTCAGAAAATATTTCAGTGTAATCTGAAAACGTTTTTTCTCTCATTTCTAAATTACCTTGCTTAACTATGAATTATTTTCTCAAAGCTATATGGTAGTTTGTCCGTAGATCAATACTTTACACTAAGTAAGTTATTTTTGGCTCAGCTGGGCTGTCAGCGAATAAGTTCAGCATTTTCCATACATAGACTAAAATAACAGTTCCACCAGAGGGCAGCAGTGTTTGGACAGGGGACCATGAGCATTGTCCAGCTACAACAAATTCACCCTATTGTGTGCCTGTAAGAGCTGAGCTCCCAGCCCTTAACCCTTTGCTGCCCAGAACTATTTTGATCAAAATCGATATCATTCAACACTGCTGTTCTGATGTTGGAAGGCATGCACTAACTCCATTTCCTATTTTAAGACAAGGGTTATATATCATTTCCTGAAAGGTCTTGAGTTGGACTTTGTCTTACAAAACAATATAGCATATACAATATAAAATCATTTACTTATGGTCACCATGGCAACCTGAAACATTCTATTTGCTGTTAGAAACATTATTACTGCATTTGTAGGGCCAAGGAAGGCTTTTTTGTTCATGAATAGGCTATTTCTAGCCTGGAAAATGTTCCAAATAACAGCCTTTTGCATAAAAACTAATGAATAATGATACAATAATCTGTATCTACAGGAAAACTCGATATAAGATGATTTTATAACATTTTTTCACATTTTTATGTATATTAACGCCCAAATTAGTGGAAATTATGTTTTCTGGATGATTTTTTGTATAGCCTTGATGAATAACTTATCTGACTGGCTATTTTTTGGTTAAGGTTGCACTATTCCCCAAATACACAATTCACAGCAAAAATAGTGGTCCCATTGGAATCGTGAGGTTGTGGGCTTTATTATGGGGATAAAATCTAAGTAATTGACCCAGTAGAAGTGTGGGGATGATACCCTACTCTAGCATAGTTGATTTTAGGCCTAAAACCGCGCCAATTGGCGCGGTTGGGCACGTAAGGGTTAAGAGCCCTCTTGTGAATGAAAACTGAACTATATCCAAAAGTGCTCATGGCCTCACTTCAACCATGACGGTCAAGCTTTAAGTTAAGGACCCATACAACTCTGATAGTTCCATACCTCTCCTCGTTTCCCCCAATAACGTGTTGGTATAATATAATTTATTATGGAGACACCTGCATTGCAGTGTAACCCCCACCCCCCCTCCCCATCCCTAAAAATGAAGTCCTGAACTCTATGTGTATCTAAACAAGGATTATTTGACTTGTAACAGTATGTTTCAAGTAAAATAATCCTTGTCGATACACCTCCAGTTCAGGACTGCAATTTTAGGTATGGGGGCGGGGGTTAAACTGCAATGCAGGTGTCTCCATTCGCATTACTATATTAAGTAGGTAACTGGCCAGTGCTGCAAATAAAATACATCATGTCGACCCTAATTAAGAGCTAAATATATGCCACATGGTCAACATAAAAAGCCAGGAACAAGCTTTAGTCTAAGATCAGTGCCAAGGTCTCAGGAGATACAAAATGTTGCATCTAGTTTTAACATAAAAGGTCAATGGGTTAATTGGAGAAAATTAAGACATTGTCTTTCATGCCTTAATGCATCATGTCCTTTGTCATCATGATGCATTCAAGCATCATGTCGACCCTACAGAGTTGAGACACTCCAAACTGGTGAGTTACTTGCAATGGCTGCATTGGTGGATTATGCAAACAAAAGTCATCTGTTTAGCAACATGTGTCTTTAAAGGGTTGAATACGTGTTTTGTTAATGTAGGTAGGCCAGAGGTGAACAACCTCCGATCTGAGAGTAGAAAGTGCTTTCTGTGAAAGGTACAAAAAGAACCGGGTCAATGAGACACGTGGTGCTGAATTGGCACAACCTCCTACAGGTAAACGATAACAGTCAGCTGTTCGCGTTCAGATATACTAGTTATGATATACCGTACATTAAGCCTATACCCAGATACCATGTATAAGCCTAACTCATGTATAAGCTGCACCCCTGACAAACCCATAAGCTTCAGGGAGACTCTGAAAATTGCTTATTTAATTGCTAATTGAGAAATAATAAAACTAAAAACATAGCAGCACCTCCACTTTGGACCCATATCCTATAATCCGCACAGGCGATCTGACTCTTGAACTAGACGCTGCTTCTACGGGAGAATTAAAAGTACATTAGGCCAAATTTAAAAAAAAGGTTTGTTTCAGGTAACATGGGAAAAAACTCTAGGTCGGAGTCAGATTTTTTTTTTTTAACTTTTAATTTTTCACATACTCTAAAATCGACCCAAAAAGGTGTAAAAATGGGAAGATCTTTCAAAACTTTTGTAAACCTGAAATTTACCTAAAAAAAGTGTAAAAATTTAAAGATTTCTTCAAAATTGGATAAAAAAAATGTAGGGTCGGCCCTGTCGGGTGACCTGAAACAAACCCTTTTGTTTGGCCTTATTATAAAATAGGTACCTGCTCTCGACACCCATACACTAGGCATACACTAGACAATACCAGCTGTTGTTTTATTTAGAAGGGCAGCCCTAATCTCATGAAAACCATATTGGATAAGGTAACTATCAAATGAGTCCCAGGTATAATAGCATAGCATACCATATAAAGCGCAGAGAAAGGTTTGTAGTAAAGTAACTCACAAAATAAGTTGTTTCTCATCACCGCACACATAACTTTTTTAAAAACCTTTTTGATGAAATCTATGTTAAATTGGAAAAATGTTGGCAAATTAAAGCTTATGCTGTCAGTAATGCAGTCAGCTAGGAATAACTTGCATAATAACAACTTTTGCTGATCAATAAACTGTGGATTACAAAAACGTGAAAATTGTTCGCGAAAAGTATTCAAGCCAAAAATATATTTTAAAAAAATAAATGAAAAACGCCCTCCTCATAATTTTCACTGCTTGGTGATGAGAAACAACTTTTTTTTAGTTACATTTAATCACCATTCATATTTCAGGAACTATAGTTGACAATATTCAGGTTTCCTCCCATTAGGATTATTTTTCATAAGTGGTTCATTCCTTCATCACCTCCCCCCTCCCCCGAGGCAGCTGTACGACCTGCAATATCTATTTAGAGGAAGGCACTTTTCAGTACAGAGATGATGTGCCCCCCCCCCCCCCCCACATCCCTCCAGCCAACAGGACTCAAATTCATTACAGCAGAACCGACTCAGCAAATATGACCCACTGTGAGTGATAGGTTGTCAGCCCCTCACCCATGCGTTGTTTGAATCAAAAATGAGTCACATAGTGTGAGTGATAACCCAGCTTCACTTACACTCACTCATGTGTCATCACCTGGCCTCACTCACACTCACCCATGTGTTGTCACCTAGTCTCACTCATACTCACACATGTGCCATCACCCAGCCTCACCCACACTCACACATGTGTCGTCACCCAGCCTCCCCCACACTCACACACGTGTCATGATGCAGCCTCATTAGCACCCATGCATTGTTTATTAAATCTTTGTTTGTTATATTTTGTGTCTGTTGTAAATATATATATATATATATAAGGTTCCTTGAAATCCTATCATTCTGAAATGAATAAATATAAATATATTAGAGATGAATAAAGACATAGTAGACAATAGTAATCTATGCTACTGCAGAATTCATAATTATATGTAAGTAGAATTCACACTAGGATTATTGCAGGACAACCCACCTTATACATCTATTCTCCTTGCCTGTCTCTGTCTGTCTGTTGTGAATGCACTGTGAACAAAGGAAATGGTGGGAAATTTGAAATGAACCAATCAGAACTCAGGAACTTACATAGTGTGTCAAGTTGGGTGATGGTGAGTCATGCTGAGTGAGAGCTGCCAGGGGGTGACCCACAGTCACTCATGTGTCATAACCTGCCATGCTTGATCGGATGTAGCATGTGCCCCTATTATCACTCACTGCAACATCTGTTTTACCTTCCTATTAAGTATTCCTAGCAGTTCCTCATGGAAGTGTGCTACCATATGGTCACTGCACGTCATATTTTCAGATTCCTGACAGACTAAGGTTAATCAATGTCTAAATACTCTGTAAAATATAAAATGTTTCCAAATTAATGCTATATCCCATAGACAAATGAAATTGTCTATTATGTCTTAATAATGAATCTAAAATCATATTGTTGACTATCATTATGTTCTCTTTTTCATAATGCTTACAATAATACAAATAAGCTGGTTCATAAATGCGGTAAGACCAATCAAATCAACATTTAATGTCTATGCCCTATCTGCAAAGTACAAACAGCATGCATTCATACAACTTCCATGGTCTCTTCATCCTGGTGAGGGATCTCTATCATGAGCTGGCAACATGGGTGATGACTGGCCATGCTGAGTGAGAGCTGACAATGGGTGACCCATATGCACTCAGTGAGTGAGAATCATGTTTGAGACATTGGTGATGATGGGCCATATTAAGTGAGAGTTGACAGAAGACGGCTCAATATGACACAGTGTGTTATCACTCAAAATCCACTCACCATGGTTCACCAAACATGAAGCATGATGACGCGAATTTGCTGGGCATATACAAGCTGGCTGTTTCACAGAAAAGGGATGAAATATGCGCCCTCCCCCTACCTCAACAGCTCGAGAGGGCTCCAATTCTGGGACCGCCTACCCCCTCAAAGGGTCCAAATAGGTTTGACCTGCCCCCTCCAAATGAATGAGTCACCTGTGGTTGAAAAACACTACTCCCTAAGCAATATTAAAGCAATATGAACATAACAGAACATGTTACTATCATCCATTTCTTTTGTTCATCCTGCTATAACATCGATAGTATTGGCATGCTCCCTGAATACATAGAACCATCGCATTCATTTAAACTTTCAGCTGTATATTGTTATCAGTAATTACATTTAAATTATATGACCCAACAAACTGCAAAACAATTTCCCAGGTATAAGACTGCATGATCAAATGAGGCTAGGATTTCCAAAGTATTCAAAAAATGTCCCAGATATACGACTGCCTGATCAAATGAGGCTAGGATTTCCATGGTGTCTCGAAAGGATGGGGAAAGTCCCAAATTCACATTATACAATTGCTTATTGGGTTTAGCTGTTAGCGGCACGGTGGGTAATCGGGTTAGGGCGTTCATTAGTCACACACTGACGTTACAATAATGACGGAGTATGAGACATTGTGTTTAGGAGTGGGCATTTTGAAACAACAGGGGAGAAGGGGGTCGGTTGGTGCATCGTAGGGGAGGGCAACAAAGATCTAGACATTGTGAAAGGGGATACCAAACCAATTTGGAGGACCAAAGAAATTTCACCCCTTTTTAGCAAGAAGCCAGTGCATTAATATAGCTTCAAGTGGTCAGCCACAATGAATTCGAACCAGGCCTGGGGGAAAAATTGGACCCCTCGCATCAGCTCTTAGGGGGACCAAAAATGTCGGCCTGCTCCAGCAAAGAATCTAGCGACTCCCCCCCCCATGTATTAAACGATGCCCACTGCCTTAACCCTTCAGGGCCTGGGTAGCTTTAGGGTGATGCCCAAAGGTTCATGTTCATTTACCATTGTATATAAACAGTGCTGATGACTTATTCCAAGAAGATGTAATTGTGAACTACTGGCAGGATAACCACTAGGGCAGCTGCCTCATCATAACAAATTGACTATGCTGTCCTTAATGGATAAAAGGATGATTTCACTTACTGTGTAGGGATTAAAGAAGTCTCAATACATTTGGAAGAAAGTTTCCCTGAAGCCAATTGCCAGAATATTTCATATCATGTAAAAAGAGAGAAGATTGCTTGAGTGTTTGCCCTAGCACAATCCTTTAAGCAAATCACAAACAATGGTCAACCACAGAGCTGACCTTTTTACCGGCCAATTTGCAGTTCCAATAACCCCCGCTGAATGTCAGTGAGCTGGGACCTTTAGCCATCCGATTGACCTAACGCCTCTCAATGATGGCTGCCAATCAGGAGAGACCATGATCCTCTGATCTTATATTATGGGTCTATGAGCTGTATTTGGGCTCTGTTTGTGTGCCATAAGAGGCAAGTCATCTACATCCTACACTACACAGAGAAGAGAAACAGAGTCGAAAGGGAGTCCAGTTTGCCTCCAGAATGACTCCCTTCTTCAAGGGAGCCCTGGTCCTTATTTGACTCCCTAAGATGAGTCAGGGAGCTAATTTACTTCCCCATGTGACTCACTCATGTCAGCCAGGGAGTCACTTAGGCTCTCAGGACTATTTAGCCAGGGAGTCATTCTGGAGGCAACCCAACTCTCTTTTGACTCTGTTTCTTTTCTCTCTATATACACACAGACATAGTATGAGGCCCGTGTCCATGTAGTGTGGAATATAAAAGAGCCATTACCACAGTAAAACTGTAGGCGCGTAATTTCTGTTTTCACTTCAACTCGCATATTCATTCATCAGCATTTCCAATATCTTAGGTGGTATCATGTACATGAAACATCACGTAAAAGTCAACATCATAAATCGGGGATGAGCCTCCTCGGCCAATGTTGACAGTTGACAGCAAGCATTTTCGATGTTGACAGCAAAAAAAAAAAGTTTTGAGAAATTCGATAAACTGTGGAGAAATGTGAAGAAAAAAATAAAGTGTTTTTTTTTGTGTTGGCAGCAAAAAAAAAAGCTTTTGGAGAAAGTGCTTGAACGGCCCAGAAAAGAGAAACAAATAAAGCAAAATAGTGATATTTTTTTATGGGGTGAGCCGTGACCACCACCGTACTAGAAGCCATCACTTTGCAGTCTTTGCATACTTGACACTGCAGTAGTGGCACTGGCAGTAGTCATGCAAAAGGGCACAGTGAGTTAAAGCCCTTAGCTCCTCTTAACCCTTGAGGACGGCATAATGCATTAATGCATCATGCCCTTGGTTGTCATGATGCATTAATGTAACCCTGGTGAGTAGCTCGTCAGTGCTGCATTCAAGCATCATACCTATCCTATGGGGTTGAGACACTCATAAAGAGTCACTATGATGCACTAATGCAGCACCGGCCGGGGCTGCATTTGTATATTATGACAAAAAAGTAATCTTTTAGTGAGTAGCATCCTTAAAGGGTTAAAGGGTCAACTAAAGGAGCTTGGAATTATTTAGAGTAGGTAAAGGACCGATCGAAAACGGAAGCTGCCAGAATAGTTTGTTTTCTTCTAGACACCCACACTCTGCAGAAACCTTAACTTCCGGAACTGACAGCCACCTGCGCGTGCGCAGTAAGTGTCAGGGCTAGGGTTCATTATAGCCTCAATAGGGGTCTCCCAGTATATGGCTGTTCTTAGGTATGTGAGCCATAAAGTAGCAACGTTCTCATTTTCCTCAACAATATAAGCAATGCATTTATTTAAAGGGTACATGATGGTATTGTCATTCAAGTGACAAATAATTATAGTTGTTGTATTGACGATTGTACTTTGCTAAACCGTGGACAATCTATGAAACATATAAATTGGCTGTGGATTCTGCATATATGCATGCTACCATCTGATATTGGAATAGTTACACATAAATTCCAAAACATGTTTTTCAAATATAAACAAACAAGTTGAGAAGAACAAGATGTGAGAAGGGCGAGGTGTTTCTCATAGAATAAACACAAAACATGAATTGCATCACCCATGCTCTAAAGGATTAAGATAGTGGTCATTTTTTAACTGGGGGGGGGGGGGTTGCTTGATTTGGGCAAGAGTGGGAGTGGTGGTGGATCTGCTGACATTTCCTCAGTCCCCCTCCCTCCCCCCCCCCCCCACTCTTCAGGGCTCAAACTTACTTCAAGTGATTGGACCTTTCACCAAAAAGAGGTGAAATTTCTTCGATCACCAAAATTCTCTTTGACCGTCCCTGATAAGGGGGGTCCAAACAATCTCGTATACATTGCAGCTTCTCCCCTGCTGCTGGACTTCCACCTTAGGGACAGCTTATAGCTCTGGTACCTCCTACAGACACCAGGAGTCGCGTGTAGCTGTCAGCCTGGTGGTGAGGGATGGGGGAAGGAGGACCCATCAAGGAGGATATAGGGTTCTACGGGGTAACTCTGTAAAGGCGGACTTCTTGTTAGGGTCCTTTACGGAGGGTATAGGGTTCTATGGGGCAACTCTGTGCACAACGCCAACTTGTTGGCATCCGACGAAATGCAACAGGTGTTTACCCTGGTGGTATGTAATGCAGGTCTTAACACCTAGGACTATGGGCCCACCTGCTCTACCCCTATACAGTGGGCTGTCAAGGGATCTCATTTCCACCTGAAGAAGTGACAATAAAACCTACTTCTAACAACCTGTTCACGAAACTGCCCTTTAAGAAACGCCAAAGTAACATAGACCACGGCTATACATTACTGATGCCAAACAAGGGCCCTATTTCCCTGAACAAAACACACCTACCCTGTCACTTAACCCATTTAGGATGAATGTCACTAAAAGATAACATTTGTCATCATGATGCACCAGTGCAGCCCCGGTGAATAACTTGCCGGTTAGTCTTAGGGACATTAGCAGATCCAGGGGGGCGACGGGCAATGAGGGAAAGAAAGAGAGAGAGGGAAACAATATCATATAACACATAGCAGCCTTTTCCAATGCAGTATAAATCTGAGGGCCCGTGCTGGGGGTGGGAGGGGGGCTGGGAGGGGGGCCGGGAGTCTAAGAGCCCCTTTGGGCATTCACATTTTGATGAATCTCAGTAATGATGAATCTCTGTAATGAGAGCCAATGCATATGACTGCCCCCAGTCTCTCTCAACATCCTTCCCTCCCTCGATTGACTCCTTCCCTTAATGTTCTTCCCTGTTCCCCCCCTAATTTACCTCCCTCTTCACTCTCAACGCTTTTCATTATTCCAAGGCTCTACATTGTCCCTCTGTATTGGTATCATGTGTAGGAAAATGTACCAGATTACAGCATTTAGATTGTAGTTTTCCAAAATTTCTTCAAATGATTACCAAGAACATTTATCACTAAAAGAGGATTTCCCAAGTCATATAATAGACACTATAGTCTTAATATGTTTTGTATTAAAAATGCCTGAGGATTTCAAGTTTAGATCATTGAGATTTTCTTGGAGGTCATGCTCCCAAATCCCCACTGCACTTGAGGTTCGAAATTTCTAAAATGTTGTACAGATGATTATATCAAAGTATTCTTCCTTACAACAGGGATTTCTGAACCCAAGGGCAACACCTTTCATCAATGTCCTATATTCTAGTGATCGTGATATATTCTTACATGCATCATAAATGTATATTCCACTGACGTGAATCGCTGTGATTCCGTCATCGGACGAGGTTGAACCGTGGCTGATTCACGTCAGTGAATACACCAACCCTTTCAGGTGTATCAAACCTGTAGGGGACGTCGTAGTGTTTGGCTTGGCGAGTTACTCACAAGGGTAATAAATGACATATCTATGATCAAGGCCCCATGCAGCCCTTAACCCTTCAGGGAGGGCATGATGCATCAATGCATCGTGCCGACCTTATGGGTTGGAGATATTCCCAAAGGGTCGGCATGATGCACCAATGTAGCACCGACAAGTTGCTCGCCAGGGCTGCATTGGTGCATCTTAATGACAAATGTCATATTTTAGGATCATGAGTCCTGTCATAGCTCCAGTCTTGACATTTGAGTTTTTGAATTTTAAATGATTATGTTAAAAATGTTATGGGTCAGTATACCCAATAAAGAGGGAGCCTAAGTAAATAGACACATAGTCGAGGATTTATGAGGTCTGCCATAGTCTAGTTGGTTTTAGGGACAGGATAACTTTGACAGCCGTATGTCACTGTCAGGCCCTACCTACAGTTAAACAGGTGCACTTTAACCGATAGTTAAGGTTATGCAGGCATCTCATGCTTCCTGAGAGGGGTGTATTTTACACTCTAAGAACAGTGTGTTGTGGGAACATGCTTAAAGAGTAACACACATCAATTTGCAACACACTTTGAGATTTTACACACTTATGAATTGTAACACACTTTTTGTCAACTCACTTACCTGCTTACACACTTGTGGTCAGAGAGGTGGGTCTCACATACAAAAAGGGGCAGCAGCAGTAAAGGTCTATTATGTACCTATGCTACATTCTTACAGCCATATAGTAGCTGTCGCAGTGGCTCAGTGAGCAAGTCTTTGGACTGAGAACTTAAAGATCCCAAGCTCGATTACCAATGGGGCTGACTATCAAATGGAAATATTTATTTTCTACAAAGGACCATAATATTTCAGCCCCTCCCCCTCAAGAAGGGTCAAAATTCCTTTCCCCCTCGGGAGGGGTTGAACTGTTTTATAACCCCCTCCCCAACCAATCCCCTCTACTACAATGAAAGATATAACACCCATTTAATAGGGGTTAATTTGCAATGAGATACATACAAAAACTGTATTATTTGAATCTCATTGAATGAGCAAACTCACTCAATCCATATTGGAAATAGATGGGAAGTTTTTTCTCTTCAACTATACACACATGTTCTTTGCGTAAACCAAATAACCATCACATGTGTAGTGGTTCGGGATCTCAGAAAAGAGAACAAGAACGTCAGTTTCCAAGTGCGAAGCAGAATGAGGTTTATTCAATGTTTCCCTGTACAATGAGTCTAAGTCTTAACCCGAAGGATGAGACGGAGCAATACTGCTGGTTCAATCGTTCAATTGGGTAGGGTAATGCTGGGAGTCAGCAGGGCCTGCACTGAGTGGCGACTATGCGAGGAGGGGAGGTTTATATACCCACTTTGGATGTGAAATCAACATGATCACGTGATGGCTGGCTCCCGCCTGAAACGTGGTGCGCAGTACCTGAGAGAGGACAGTCGCCCCCTCCGGGATACCGCCCACACTAACGCCAGGCGGGAACAACCCTAACTAACCTTCCTCGGTCGCCTGGATGGAAATAATTATAGTAGTAAACCCCTACACATGTAAGACCTTATTAGAGGTTCTGCAAGGCTGTAAAAGCAGGGCTTATTAATAGCTGATTAACTATTGTCTTTATAATAGATATCAAGCCCTGCAAATTATGTTATTACTAGTCAGTGCATTGGCATCCCTAAATAAGGGCGGTCTTTGTATTGTCTAAGAACAACTGCATGTCATAACATATTAACACCTAAGGGTAAGTTATATAGCTTACTGGTAACTGGTAAGAAGTTGTGTGATCTTTGAGATTACTTTGTGTTTCCTCACTGTTGTGTGTTGTGGTACCTATTTGAGGGGGGAATACACCATGATTGTACAAGGAGATTTGGTAGCCTAGTGAGCAAGTTGCTGGACAAGTGTGTGAGAGGTCCTGGGTTCGATCCCCAGAGAAGACCTGGCACCAAATCTTCCGAAGTGAAACAAGTTGTCCTCACAGGAGTGGCATCTGTAAGTGTTGGTAGACAGACTGCAGTGAACCTTCAGTGTCC
Organism: Harmothoe impar; assembly: GCA_947462335.1. Classification (NCBI taxonomy): domain Eukaryota; kingdom Metazoa; phylum Annelida; class Polychaeta; order Phyllodocida; family Polynoidae; genus Harmothoe; species Harmothoe impar. Next base: position 41,705,463 of record OX381715.1, read on the forward strand.
TGGTCTCCCATGAGACTTGCACCGATCCGCTTCAACCAGTAGAACCATAATACACTTGCGACTGGTAGAGAGATAGCAGATATCAGTGTTGACGAAGGTGGTCCTAGCCGGGAGGGGAAAAGGCTACAATGGGCCACTTGAGACTCTGAGAAAAGGTTGTGAGAGCAGCCATCCCACGCTATCTGACGGTGGTACGGTCATAGCACATTGCGCCACAGTCACCAGTTGGTTATCAGGTGTGTCAGTTTCGCCAGGGTCACGGGCTAGGATGTGTTCACAGTGGTTGACTCTGATTTGTTCTGTCAATACAAAATCAGTTTTGATATAATACTTCTATTCCCACTTTTCTGTATATTGTGAGCGGTTCAATAAACACTTTTCCTAGATATAAGAAGCATTTAAAAGTGATACACACAGTATATGCACAGTATGAACATGAATAGCCCTGACAACAAATTAAATAAATCTATACTAATTTAACTTTTAACCCATATAGAAAGTACCTACATGGATAGGACTCATGTGCTAGCATCTAGACAACTCAGCCACGGCACCTGACATACTCTGTGAGGTGTAGAACAGCTATTTTAACCCCCACTTCCTCAATACCATGGCTTTGTACACTAACACACTTTTTAGATTCAACACACTTTTGCCAAAAGTGTGTAGTGTGTTAAAAAAAATTGTGTGTTAAAAGTGGCTTCAGAAAAGTGTGTTGAAAAGTGTGTAAACGTAACACACTGTTTTTAGAGTGTACAGGTCAGTATCTAGCACTCCTAAAGAAGTCGTTCTTTCTTATTCCCTTTTCTCAAAAATGGTGGAACTTTGGAAATTCAATTGTGCAATTTCATCAAAGAATATGCGAATAGTGGCGTGATTTGTGAAAAAGAAACTGTAAAACTATTATTCAAAGTTGCAAGTTGCTACTCATCTCTTTTTCCAAACAGCATATGAGCGGCATAGGAGTCTCTGAGGGTTATTAGAGGGACCCTAGTTTCGGGATAGTTTGCTATCCTCGTTTTCATGTAATGGAATGATAATGAAACATAAACGTTCTATTTTATGTTAGGGTGTGGGCTCAAGTAAACACTGAATCCTGGCTCTTATAACTTGAATTCATAATCGTCTGTCTTTTATAAGCACGGGGCTACAGTGATATTAAAATCTTTGAGCATGCAGGTTATTTTGCGAGGCGTTGTAAGTTGACTGAATATTATTGGATCTGATTGCTTGACCTTGTGACAATGACACCGTGAAGTGCATTACCCTTGATCTGGTCAACATCTCGTTGATGTTTTCTTTTCGACAACATACTCACCTCAATGTGTCACATCTAGCAGATCTATCACCTAGGTCATGGTCCAGTTACCAACCAGGTTAACCCTTTAACACTTAACACATGTCGCTAAAATCATCATGATGCACCAAAACAGGTCTGACGAGTAACCCATTAGTGCTGCATTGGTGCATCATGCCGACCCTTCCGGCGTGCATCAAAACCATAGGGCTGGCATGATGCTTGAATGCGAGTTGCTTGCTACCGTTTGTACAAATCCGCCACTATAGCGCAAGTGCAACGTATAGTTGTAAGCAGGTAAGAACTGGGAAGTTGAAGGTAACCTGCAATTAATTTCCCTCTCTTTAGATTTGGAACAGTTGTTGTTGGTTTTCGGTTACCAAAAACGGGAATTAGTGTTGTACTGATCTAGGTGAGTGAAGACTAAGCCAAAGCTGAATACACTGTAAAGCATACAGTCTATAGCTGGGGCTCCACTAACTGATGTTCTGGTCCATTCTCACGAAAGTAAATCTGTCAGATCATGGTAACATGGATGATCTAATATTACGGTTTGTTTATATTTGCATTTCTTTTTCACATCTGTTTCGGTACGATTTGTGAGAATAACTGCGACGTGACACCGGAATCGGGTCGTGGAGCTTTAATATCTACAACTAGTTGTATGATGCAGCAATGCCAATTTACCAGCTAGTGCTTTATTCATGGATCATGACGGTAACGGTTGACTATATATATGCTGCTCTATACTCTAGTATGACTAAAATCAAGATAAGTACACCACCATAAAGGTTTGTTTAAAGTGCCATAGAGCTCATAGCGTTCGATATCACCGCACCCGGATGCTTATAGCATTGCGGTTTAAATGCATTTATTGTAATGTAGCTTTATTTAGTTTTTACAGCGTCATTATAGAATGTAGATGTCAGTCTTTTGTTTATATTTTTCTACTTTCAATAGCCTTTTACTCTTTGAGGATGGCATAATGTATTAATGCATCAAACCCTTTGTCGTTGTGATGCATGAAGCCCTGGTTAGTAGCTCACCAGTGCTGCGTATACATTCAAGCATCATGCCAACCCTATGGGGTCGAGACACTCCCATAGGATTGGCAAGATGAAACAATACAGCACCGGTGAGTTACTCGCCAGGGCTACATTGGTGCATTATGCATCAAACCCTTTGTTTTCATGATGTACGAATGCAACTCTGGCGAGTACCATGGGGCATCACGATGCATCACGATGTCACTTTTTAGCGACATGCCGCCCTTAAAGGGTTAAAGGAGCCAGCACAGTAATCTTACTGTCACATGCAGAAACCTCCATGATTGGTTCGCCAGTAGTTAATTGAAATTTGGGAATGTGATAGACAAAGCCAACCAGTGAGGGATTGAAGAAAACAATTCTTGAAAGAAATATGACCAGAGGTCTTCCCTCCCACTGGGACCAGTCACCACATTACTCTGAGCCCCCCAAAACATTACAAATATGGGTTTGCAGTTGGAGTTATGTGACTCACTCAGCCCTGGATGCCTCAGGGAGTCACCTGGCTCACTTAAGGGAGTCACATATCTCCCTGACTCACCTAATTGACTCACTTAGCTCCAATAGGAGAGCCACAAACAGGGTGTCATTCTGGAGGCAGCCGGCACTGCCTTTTGACGCTATTTATCCCTGTGTTGGGTGATGCAAATATGGTATTAGTTATAACCCTGGGTCATCAATTTCCGTTCGTTAAATTCGAGCTCCAGTCGTTCAACCTACTACTCGCTGTCACGTTACCCTTCCCTACAGGCGTCTTCCCTTTCTGAGCATATGGTGGCAATCCCTTTGCATCTGATAAACGTTCTAATAATGTTACTGAAACAAATAATATGCACTACTTCTAAGGAGGCCCAAATAAGGTCAATTCAGTCATTCAACCGCCTAAACCTATTTGAAACAGCATAGATTCAATGATTTATGACCACTAGTCTTTCACAGCTACATAAAAGGCATTTATTCCGTTTTATTCTGGCATGCATTAGGGTCCAAATGCATTAATTATAATGTAGGTTTATAAAGTGTTTACAACTAATTTAAATATCAGTTTTTTGTTTGTATATTTCTACTTTCAATAGCCTTTTACCCTTTGAGGAAGGCATAATGTATTATTCGTCATGATGCATTAATGCAGCCCTGGCGAGTAACTTGCCAGTACTACATTCAAGCATCATGCCAACCATATGGGGTTGAGACAGGCCCGTAAGGTCAGCATGATGCACCAATGCAGGAGTGGTGACTTACTTGTCAGTGCTGCAAGGGTGCATCATGACGGCAAATGTCATCTTCTAGTTACATGCCGTCCTTAAAGGGATAACGTTAATTGATGCCGGTCTGGCACGGGATGAATGTGATGTGGGTTACTGCATCTACTGCTGCCCTACATTGTACACAATAGTGGATGGACTAGCCCTTTAAGGACCACATGTCGATAAAAGATGACATAATTTATGTAAGCATGCACACATGCAGCCCCGGGGAGTAACTTGCAGGTGGTGCAATGGTGCATCATGCAGACTCTTCAGGAGTGTCTCAACCCTGTAGGGTCATCATGATGTATGAATGCAGACCTGACAAGTTACTCACCAAGGCTGCATTCATGCATCATGACGACCAAGGGCATGATATGTTAAGGCATTTTGCCGTCCTTAAAGGGTTAGATACAGGTCACCACCATAACCTACGAGTGCAAGCACCTAGAGCAGAGAGAGCCTTCGTTTATCACACTACCGTTTGCCACTCCTAGATATCTGTTGTTTTTCTGTTTCAACGTCTAATGTTATTCATAGTCGCTTGAGATCTAATCCCATGGTTTTTACCCGGATCCTGGATCGTATAGATATAATTGGCATAGTAGAAGTATTGATGCTGATGATATAAGTATCCATCCGGCTAGAGTTGTACCAGACATAGACAAAGTTCATGAGTTTAAATCGGTTGACTGAGTTATCTGAACTGAATACAATGTGAAGGTACATGCCCAGTGACATATCTTAGTCATAAAGTATGACTGCCCTACAGATTATACAGCATTATGTGTATTAGGTGTAGATAGTGATGGCATAACCGAGAGCATACATGATAATAATACATTACACTGTAAAAAATTCGTGAACAGCAAAATTTGCTGTAAATGTACAGTACTTTAGCTTTATAGAATGATACAGCAAATTTTGCTGTACATGTACAATTCTGTTGCTGTAGATGCAGATTAGGGTAGTGACTTGCAGATCCACAGCACTTTTCCCTGTAATATTTACATGAGAAGTCATGGGATCGATCTAGCCACCTCTCATTAGGGTATATTAGCAACAAGGCTGTAGCTAATTCAATACAGACATGGCAGAGGTAGCTTATATCCCAGTATGACCATTTGTAACACCGGCTCGGTGGCACAACGGATCAGGGCCTATCTCCAACATCACAGGTTGTGAGTTTAATCCTTGGTCGAGCTACTTAAATATCACCAGCACTGGGAGGCGAACCCAGGACCTTCAGACTATGATTTATAATCAATTTTGCTGTCCTTGTACAGTACATGGTGCTATAAATATACACAAGCTCACTTGCTGTGGGTTTACAGCAAAATCTAGTGGAACCAAAGTTGCCTGCAATATTTGCTGTACAGGAACAGTACTTACTTCTTACAGTGTAGTTCTACTAGTACAATTATCCGATTATATGGCAGCCAAGTGTAATTGGGGAGTAAGTGTAGCTTAACCGCATAGTGCTTTAATGTGATATGACCTTTGTCGTGGTGATGCATGAATGCGGCCCCGGCAGGCCTACTTGCCAGGGCTGCATCTACTTTAACTCGGCAAGCCTGCATTTGTGACTTATGATGAGAAAGGACATGGTACACTAAAGCCCTATGTCACCCTTAACATAAAGAACGTTATGATACTTTAATGCATCATTCCCTTGGTCGGCATGATGCATGAATGCAGCCCTGATGATGCATTCAAGCATTATGCTGACCCTACAAGGCTGATACTCACCGGGGCCACGTTTGATTAGTGCAAATGACTTGCCGTCCTTAGGGTTAAAGGGTAAATAGTTGTTGTGGAGACAACCTGATTTATTGTCCTGCCTATTAGACCGCCCTGATTATATGTCTGAAGTATCATAACGTGCCATCTACTGCATGTCTAACAATATACATCCTTAATTCTGTAAGGACAGCCTGTCGCTAAAGCATTTGTCATCATGATGCACTGACGCAGCCCTGGCGAGTAACTCACCAGGGCTGCATTGACACAACACTTGAATGCAACACTGGTCAGTTACTCGCCAGGGCTGCAATTATGCGTCATGCTGACCAAATGCATGATGCATTGAAGCATCATGCCACCCTTGAAGCGTTAATGGCACGTAAACCTCTAAAAGTGGGTTAAGTGGTGGTAATTAGCATCACTGACTGATACTATTTATGTCTATGTTACCCTGTATAAAACAAGACTGACTGCTTCTGGGCATGGGGAAGGGAGGGACGGGAGAGACGAGAGAGAGAGAGACGGAGGGAGAGAGAGAAGGAGAAGGATCTAGCGACAGAGAGACAGACATACAGACACAGAGACAGGCAGGGACAAACAGAGACAGAGACAGAAAGAGATATCAGGCCAGAGAAAAATAATATTTTCAGTTGTGTACCTCTCTGCTCATTTCAGGCGCTACACAGTGGTTGGCTGGTACTTTCATGCATAAAGATAAACAAAACAATAAGATGAAATAAAATGAATATCGATCCAGATTCCCATGACTTTCTTCCCATGTTACCTGACACATTTTGGCCTCACCCCAGAGAGAACATCACCCGTGTAATCAGGTATATAGGGACTGGGGCAGACATGGAGTGTATACACTATAAATGACTCCCTCCATGCCGGCTGTTGATGGGAATGGTGATGGAATAGGACAAGGTCATCCAATGTCATGTCAATGTCATGTCAAGGTTAAATGCTGGTGTCATGTCAGAGAGACAGACGGGGATATATAGCCGTATAATGAGGGCGGGCTGTGGGGGGGTCTACTGGCGTCAGGCAGGGATGGCACATACAGTTAGGGTAGATTCACTATGAGTCGGACACATACCCTGAGACAGACACTGATATCTCTATGAACTTATGTATGTTAAGACTTGTATTGGTGATTTATTGCCAAAAATGACGCTTCAACTTTATCATAATCCACAAGTCAATAGGGTAGAATGCTTGAATGAGCCCGAATTCAAGTGTTCATCTCAAGGTATGTGTCCAACTCAAAGTGAATCTACCCTATATACTATGAAATATTCCTCCCATAAAAAGGGAAACACTAATATTAATTGGATGCAAATCTTTTTATAACCCTTTAAGGGCCACATAGTGCAGTATCTGTCGTCGCAGTGCATGAATGAAACCCAGGCAGGTAACTCACCAGGATTGTGTTAATGCATCATGGGAACCCTTTTGACCCATCCCTGCGGTCGGCATAGTGCATAAGTGAAGTCCCGGCGAGTTACTCCTGAAGGCTGTGGTACTGCTGGATAAAGTGCCTCATGTATATTATGGCGCATGATCTCGAGAGGAAAAGGCCCGGGAAGCTTAATAAACGTTAAATCGTATGTGTGCTTGCATAGCTTTTAGTTTGGGTATTGCATTAAGGCTAAAGGGGTACAAGGCGTACAGGTCTTTCTGCATATTTTTAATGAAGTAAATGGTATTGTTTGTAAGGAGACTTTAGGAATTGTAGTCCTGCTCTAAATGCGATGGGCAATATCTAGACTGGTGTCCAAATGTGGGCGTGTCCTCGCTTTGTCCTTTTTGTGCATTTACAAAACACAATCTCTGTCTTCTCAGATGGCTTTTGACTTCTTTCTACTCATATAGAGGGAAAAAGTGGAAGCTCCCACGGGAAATGGTAGTAGTGAATGCGATCCAGCCTAAACACATTAAATGAATAGGTAATGGTCCTTAGGATAACGCTGGCATTTTGGTTTGGCACCAATCTCACAACGTGAAATAATCCCAAGGAATTATGATGAGCATTTTATATTAAGAAAGGCCGCCATGGGAATACAACTCGACAGTCCCAATGAGCACTGTTAACCATTTTGACAGACGTTTGCACCAATATGGCCTTTCCCCTGTTTCTTTTAAAATGTTTTAATAAAGGTATACAGTTATTATCTTAAAGAAGGTCTTTTTGGGGTTATTCCTTTCTTTCTAGACTAAAGTGTAATGGCGTCTTGTACTCTGATCACAACCCAGTCAGCATTGGTTACTGGAGCGCATACAGGTCTAAAGGTAGGCCGTTAGGTGGGACCCACGTCACTTATTCCATATGGGGCCCACCACATTTTTGTCCTGGGCTAACTGCTGGGACCAAAATGGGCTTGCGCAGATTTTAATTGAGCATATCCATATGGGCTTGGGGTGGGGCCCATGTGGGCTTTTTAAAATTTCTTTTCATGTTTGTTTTTTCTTTTTGGGGGGGGGGGTGATATAGGGTTGTAAACTCTACTGTAGTTTTTTGCCATTATTTGATATTCTGATGTTATGGCCCATGACCCAACTAAGTTGGTTCCTCCATATAGGTAGGAATCTCTTCCTCTACCATTTAGATGGTAGAGAAATGCATCCTTTAGCTGACTTACTTTTGGGCTGGACATATTTCTTACCTTATGTAATGCAGCCAGCAGGCAGGCAGCATGTGTGTGAGAGCTTAGTCAGTGGCAGGATTATATGTTGTTATGACATTCAGGGAAGAGGTGTTTGTATCAGGATGCTGTTTGTTGCCATATTCATATGCAGAATGGGGTTATAAAACATGGCATTCCAAGAATCTATTATGAAATCTGTTATATTCCCAACCATCCTGGAGTTATTGAGAAACCATAAACTTTTGTTATCCAAATACAAAAAGCTTTGTTGGACGTATCACTTTCGACAAGGTCATCTAGTGGTTTGTTCAAGAACATTACTTGCCCACTTGACCCAGGTCCAGCCCAGATAAATCCCATCCATGAGAGGGAATGGAATTTGCAAAGTACCCATGAAAGTTAAGTTGATGGCCCGAACCCAGAAAGTTAAGTGGTGGGCTAACCCAAATGGGACCCACCTTACAATAATAAAGCCCATATTAAGCCCACCGACCCTTTAGCCCACTTTGCCCAAATCCATCCCAAGTGAAACCCATCTTGATATAACAGGATAGCAACTTTACTTAAAATGTTAATTTCAAATCACTTCTAACAGACATAAATTAAAGTATTTCAAATGTAGCTAAATGATTATATTTGGAGTTTGGTCTGTGGACTGAGCCCAGCTGGGGCCCACCTAGCAGCCCAAGTTTACTCCCATAGAAATCCCGAGTAAGTCTAGCCCACATTCACTAGATCCAGCCCAGGCAAAACCCACTTTGATACAGAGCCATGAAAGTTGCACTATAACTTATACTTTCCAAGAGCAACCAAAGATGAGTATGTTTCAAAGTATTTACAACATATTTTAGGAAAGAATTGCTGATGGGCTTGGCTCATCTGGAATCTTACTGGTAGCCCTGGACAAAAATGAGGAAAACCCAGATATGGGCAAACCCAGCTGGCCCAAGTAAAACACAAATGGGCCTCAGGGACCAATGTTATCTGGGAATATAGATATAAAGCCATATGATAATATAGTCAGTTTATCATTAGGATGAGGGATGAGGTGAGGATGAGGCAATAAAATTAAACGAATCAATTAATTCAGGTATATAGATGTTATATCTTACAAAACTAATACACGTCTTAAAGGAGCTCTGAATCCACGACGTCATTTGCGTGCAAAACTCGGTTGGGGCTAGGTCACCAACGAGATGCATATTTCGTGGGCAAACCTTAAGTTGAAAATATACTGAAACAAGCCTCTAGATGAATATAATGACAACCCTTATTTGGCCTATTTAAATACAACTGAACTTGATAATGCCTCTGCGAAAATGGCCGTGGTACCCCCTACGCCTAGCACCTTACATACTAGCAGCAGGCCTGGCCTGAGTGAATGGTGTGATGGTAGATTATATTGGATGACAAAGTCCCTTTGATGTGAAGGCTGGATCTGACACTGACATTTACTCACTCCTGCAGGTCCAGATTCTCAACCATTTAAGGGCAGCAGAGTGCTTTAATAATACACTTTGTCGTCATGATGCATGAATATAGCCCTGGCGAGTAACTCGCCAGTCCTGCATTCAAGCATCATGCCGACCCTACAGGGTTAAAACACTCACAAAGGGTCGACATGATGCACCAATGCAGCACGGGCAAATTACTCACCACAGCTGCATTAGTGCATCATGCCGACACATGTCATATTTTGGTAATATCGTCTTAAAGGGTTAACCATTTAAGGATAACAGAATGCTTTATTCATAGCCTTTGTCGTCATGATGCATGCATATAGCCCTTGTTGGCCTGCATTCACGTATTATTCCAACCATAGGTATCAATCCTTTTTGATTGATATGTGGTTTGATGCAACTGTGACAAGTTACTAGCCAGGCCTGCATACATGTATCGTGAAAATAAAGGGCATGATGCATTAAAGGTCTATTCTGCCCTTGAAGGTCTTGAAGGTCGCAGCAGCTATTTTGGGGGAGATATCCTGTTTTTGAGTGTACCTAATCCTGTAGTTAAATACAAATACACTTGTGTTCTAAGTTTAAAAATGTCCTGGTAGCCACTATTATATTTGTTTAGAAAGAATGATGTTGCCTTTTATTGAAGTCACAATTTTTTTTTAAAGTGAAAAAATGACGGAAGCGATCCTTTCAATACCCATTGTTGTGATCCCACTAATTATTATACCTAGCATATGATAGTCCTATCTCTTAAGCACTGAAACCAATACGCCCACCCCAGTGGCGTATTGAGGCAATACGCCCACCCAGTGGGCGTATTGAGAAAGTCACGTGATCACTTATTGACCAATGAGAGTGAAGCTTTGGCCGATTTTGTTTATGTCAAAACAATCGCCGATTGCCGATTTCAATGGTGATTCTCTCAATTAATCAGCATGTTTCTGATAGTTTAATGATTGGAAAGGATAGATAGTGTCGACTTGCATGCATAACAAACTTTACAGCATGTAAATCGGACTAGAAATACGTGTTTTAAACAAATAAACAACCAAAAAATATTGGAGACATCTAGCAGTCATCAGCCTGATCAGGCCAACTAAAAAAACGAAAATCGGCAATGGGTAATAACACTATTAACAGTCACCATTTCTCTATTTAAATACACAAACTAGGTGTTTAATGAATAATGGAGTTAGTACTATCATATGCTAGGTATAATAAACCAAAGTATACGTATGAAAGATATTGATGGAACATCAATGACCAAAAACAGATATCAATAGAGTAACAAATTAACCCTTAAAATGATGGCATGTTGTTAAAATATGACTTTTGTCGTCATGATGCACCAATGCAGCCCCAGCGAGTTATTCGCCAGTGCTGCATTGGTGAATAATGCCGAGCCTATAGTATACAAGAGTGTCTCAACCTTGTAGGGTCGGCATGATGCTTGAATCTAGACCTGCGAGTTTCTTGCATGGGCTGCATTTATGCATCATGGCGACCAAGGGTACGATGGATTAATGTCTATGATTAAAAACGTTGAACACTCTCCTGAGAAGAAGTAACTGCTGATTCATGTTTCTTGGTACTTTAAAGTCTGAACCCTTTAAGGGTCGCACAGTGCCTTAATGGGCATGTCCTTGACTCAGCAGTGTTGCACTTTACCGACCCTATGGGGTTTATACATGTATACCAATGTCAGTCTATCGACAGACCGAAGTTAATCTATCAATCATTCGTCAATGTTTTCGAGTGAAAATGGTATAATACCATGGATGAAGGGCTGCATGGTTTCATGCATCCTCACCACCAAGGCTCACATGCGGCCCCTAAATGGTTCTACCTCACGACTTAATAATGTTGTCATGCCTACGGACTATTCTAATTTAAAATTAGACCCAGTGTATAAACGTACATTTACATAAAGATGCAAGATATATATAGCCTAGATTTAACTGATGGCCATACCCAATGGAAACCTCTATTAACTTTGATGTAACTTTCAAAATGTAGATCAACTTCATCAAAATAACACATCTGGAAATACTCCCAAATATTGGTGACAAACACATAAAACAGAGACGCTTTTGATAGTTTGAAACATTCAATTAAACAATGGCATGAGCGTTGAAAAGGACAGGCAGGAAATAAAGCCGCCTCGTGCTGCTTTGTAGCACGCTAGCGCCTCGTTCTGAGACTTCTTGTTTCCTTCATGTTGGACTAGTTGCACCTTCTAGCCCCTAATTGACCCTGTCATGTTGAGAGCCAAGGGAGGACTGACAAGGGAATGGTTCTTCTAGGAGTCTTTTGTCTTCTGTGAAAGGAGAAAACCTGTAATGGTTAGCCCATCTCTGTCTCTGCTTGTTTTCCCAGTGATTCCTCCTTGCTCAGATTCACCCGTACTTCAACATTCCTTGAGTTTCCTCGGCTGTTGAGGGGATTTTCTCTATCTGTGTGAATTACTTTGTTTACATGTTAACCATTTTGAATCGTTTTATTTATACTAAAACTTTGAGTGAATCCATTTTTATGAATTAAGGCATTGACATTTTTATTGGCTATGCACTGTGGACTTATACAAAAGCAGTACAATATTACAAAGGCTGATGGAAATAACGATAAATCCGTTTAATAACTTCATATGATCAGTCCATGACGTATGTACGATAGCATAAAACAAGATGATGGATGTGACAATACAATCAAGTATTTAATAGCAATGAGAGATGCAAGCTTGGAGGAAAATGGTTTCGATGCTCCATTTATCAGGTCAGTCAGATGATGCGGTCAGGGTGTTTCATGATTTCTTTTTTCTGGCACAACTTGTTAGACATCATTAATCCATCATGATGACAACGGGACATAAAGCATTAACAAAGCACTATGCTGCCGTTGCCGGGTTACACCCCAAGCCGGTCCCCCTGTCAGGGCCACCTAACAACGATCCCTGTTAGGGCCCTGTCCCCCTGTCACTGCCACCGTCCTCAGCCACCATTAACCCCTTTACCCTTTAAGGATGGCATGTCGCTATAATTAGGTACCGCGCATAAGCGAGTCAAAGCGGCGAAATCGCCGATCCTCAGAGAAAAAGTCTTTACAAGCCTCCAGAGACCAGGAAAATTAATGTACAGAAATCTCAAACCCCTCAATAGAAATATATGGATCTGCTAGTTTGAAATATCATTAGTATTAAGTAGGTTGTACTTGCTATGCATGTGCAAATGGGTCTTCACTGGGGGTCATTTTGGGTCAAATTACAGGTTTTGTCACCTGTTTTCCTGCAGCTGATTTGACTCTCTGTCATATAAACTGGATTTCCCATTGCACCATACATTGCACATGAAATATACCAGCACCGTTGATTAGGATACACATCAGGCTTCACTGTGGTCCCCGGGACGAACCAAAATTATTAGAATTTATTACTTTTGTAGCATTTAATAGAAAATAATAGGTTAAAAAACATATTATTATTGAAAAAAAATGTTCGTCCCACCCCTCACACTGAAGTTCAAAATAGTCATTACAATCATGTAAAGAGAGCTAAGCAATCCTGTGGATGGTGCAGTGGCAAAATCAAATCATAGTTATTTTTCTATACAAATCCTATATAGCATACTGGTAAGCTTGAAAAAAATGACGCTAATTTTCATAAAAGAATATTATGGTATTGATGTTGACATGTCATGGGTAGTATGTGTTTCAAATTACAAGAGGATTGGACTGCTAGTTAACAATCTATGGCACCATTTGCAGTATAGCATTTGTGACAAACGTACATATTAGTGATCTTGCCATTTTAAAACAAATATGACTCAAAAGATACACATAGGAAATGATCTGAGAAAGATTATTCATGCTCTATGTAACATGTAGATGCATTACATGTAATACCAAAGTCCTCAAGTATGTATTCCTTGAACTAGGTATGGGGTCAAAATGGCAGAATGGCCATTTTCAGTGGTAAGGGATTGGCATATCTGCCATGTTAGAGGGTACAATATTTCAATACAAATATGTCTGAACATATTCTGAAGATATTTATTCAATGTCCATATATAGTTGACTGGAAAATATCTTTTTTTCAACTGAGAATTGTCATCAAAATAAGTGTAATATCACTCTGAAATTGGCCCATTGGCTATTGAAAATGAAAGATGCTAAATGGCTGAAACTTATATTTTTGGAAAATTCATATAAAATTAATTACTGAACGTATCTTAACATAGTTACCATCATTCTTCAGCATTCTTTATCGGCTTCCTAACCAGTATAACAGTTTTGTTCAGGTAAGGGTTTCTTCAAACTATCCGTGGTACCTACTATAATATGACATTACATTTTGTCATCATTTTGCAGCAAGCCAGCCCTGGTGAGTAACATATCCTTGCTGCATTGGTGCATCATCCTGACCCCTCAGGAGTGTCTCAACCCGTAGGATGGGCATGATGCTTGAGTGTTACACACCAGGGCTGCATTCATGAATAATGACGACTGTGCATTATTAACACGAAAACTCCAGTGCTGACTCATTGACCACTGCATTGACTTGTGGAGTATCAACTCGACCCTAAAATTGTCATGATAAGTGTGTTTTTGTTACCAAAATTGGATAAAGATTTCTGTTTGGTTAGGGAGGGTCGGGTAACCTGAAACCCACCTTTAATTCATTTTTTCACCATCCACATGACATAATATCATACCTTTTCCCTCCCTTCCTTTCCCCCCACAGCACCCTCCATCTCCGTCCAACAGCTCATATGCCAATCCAAGTCCTTTATAGTAAATCAGTGACTTAAGGGACTTGATGTTCGCTGCAGGGTGCTGCTGAGTCCCAAACCCATGTTCTTATGGATGCCAGACAAACGCTCTACTGTATTGGTGTAGGGACCTCATCGGTGTAGGGACCTCATCGATGTAGGGACCTCATCGGTGTAGGGACCTCATCGGTGTAGGGACCTCATCGGTGTAGGGACCTCATCGGTGTAGGGACCTCATCGGTGTAGGGACCTCATCGGTGTAGGGACCTCATCGGTGTAGGGACCTCATCGGTGTAGGGACCTCATCGGTGTAGGGACCTCATCGGTGTAGGGACCTCATCGGTGTAGGGACCTCATCGGTGTAGGGACCTCATCGGTGTAGGGACCTCATCGGTGTAGGGACCTCATCGGTGTAGGGACCTCATCGGTGTAGGGACCTCATCGGTGTAGGGACAGTGCTTAAAGGTTTAAATCAACTGACAGGAGACGAGAATGTATTCAAGTCCGGTCCCAGCGTCTTGATTGGAGGCCCGGAGGCTTCAGCTCAATTTGGAGACGACAAGTCAACATTGTCAAAACCCCTTACAAACTCTCTCCCCAAGTGCCCCCACAATGCCCGAGTAGTGGCAATATTTGTCGGCTGTCGGCAGAGCGTGAATATCTGTTTGACAAGTTGTAATCAGGATGGGAGTTATTTGGTGTTCCCTGTTCAGCCTTCATTGCTCTGTTCATTAAACCCTTTAAGGACTGAATAATGCTCTAATGCATCATGCTGTTGGTCGTCATGATGCTTGAATCCAGCCCTGGCAAGTAACTCGCCAGGGCTGCATCATGCTGACCATACGAGGTTGAGATACTCCCAAAGTAAGACATGCAGGACCTAAGGGGTTAACCTTCTAAGGGCAGCATAGTGCTTCTTAAAGTGCTTTAGCAATGGTCACCATAAAGCATGGATACAACTATGGCAAGTAACTCACCACGGGTGTATTCCTGAATCATGCCTACCCTACACAGTTGGTACACTCTCAAAGAGTTGGCATGATACACTCTCAAATAGTTGGCATGATACAATCTCAATAAGTTGGCATGATACATCAAAATAGTGCTGGCAAATTGGCAATGTTTTGATGCATCATGACGAAAAATGATGGTGTACTTTATCATGCGACACTGAAATATGTGGTTTATGCTTAAGTAGGCCGGCACAGTAAAAATATTCCTTTCAAGAAGTAAAATTAAATACATTGATGATGAATCAGAAGATGCTCATATAAACCCGAAGACGGTATCGAATTTCCATACAACGGATCATACCATATATATAGACCTCCCATCGGGATAAAGCGTGCTGGGGATAGAGGATAGTATAACTGATTACAATAAAGGAATAAGATATTCTCAATATGAAAGGTTGTTCATAGTGTTCATAGTCCAGAGGGCTATTGTCTTTTTTCTATCATCATGACGACTTCTGACCTTCTATACCTTGTTGTCTCTGGTTGTAAATGTCACCGGGTTATTATAAATGTAACCATCGTTGACGACTTTATCTTCTAAGGGCAGCATACTGCTTCAACATGATGTTTCCCTTTGACAACATAATGCATGAATGCTGTATTTATTCATCATGTTGACCCCAGCAACCTCCTATATGGTGGGTCAATATGATGATGCAGCAGTGCAACGCCGGCGAGTTACCAGTGCCCCAATGCTTCCCATAAACACAAATAAACATGAAGCATATCGCAGTTCTTACAGGGTTAACCCTTTAAGGGCGGATGTCGCTAAAAGGTGACATTTGTCGTTATGATGCACCAATGCAGCCCCGATGAGTTACTCGCCGATGCTGTATTGGTGCATCATGCCAACCTTTCGGGAGTGTCTTAACCCCGGAGGGGGTCGGCATGATGTATGAATACAGCCCCAGCAAGTTACTCGCTGGGGCATAATTCATGCATCATGACGACCAAGGGCATGATTCATTATTGCATTATGCCGTCCTCAATAGGGTTAAACCAGAGTGACGTAGATATGCTTTTCATTTTGTGGTAAATTTATTTGGCATGAGATTTGATTCGGTTTATTTAACCACCTACCTGCGACAAAACCAGTGGTAATTGCTTTCTTGCTAGGTATCATTGCTCCTTGTTTGCCGTCCAGTGCATGATGTCAGAAGGGACCAGCTTCCTGTAGAAAATGTCACCATCTCACTCAAAACGTTTGACTTCACACTCTCTCTCTATAGTCAAGGCACTAACACGAGAAGAAAGGAAAATACCCACTGTCAAAGGTGTAGAAAGATCCGGGATATTAACTAATAAGCCCAGGCTAGTGCAAACAAGGTGAAATTAATATTTCAGGTTTAAAGAAGAAAATAATTATTGAGAGAATGTGAATTCTTCTCCGATGAACTCTTTAATGACTATATAATACCTTTGCCCTTCACAATAAAATTACTTTATATTGGGCAACCTGACAAAACAATCAAGGATTGGACAATACAGCTATATAACAGCCCTGGTCATGCCACTTGCTCATCAGAGTATTTCAAAAACAGAAGACACTATACATTGCTCTACTCGAGCATGATGAGAGACCTACATAGTTCTATTTCTAGCCATCTGATCCTATTGGGAATGGATCTTTAAGTAGTGTTAGAGCTTAAACAGTGTTTTCCCACCTTAAGAGAGCTGAGTTTTGCGTGCATGCATGAAGGCCAACGAGATACGGTAACCTATAATCAAGTGTGCTCACGCGATACTCCTTCTAAAAAAACCGTCGACCGGCTAAAAATAGATGTCTATTTCAAGACAGAGCCATCACCAAAGAAGTGCTAAAATAATGGTCGTTTTTATGATCAAAACGGACACAGACTCTTTCTTTGTCTATAGTTCTTATTTTCAAAGTCTAGTCGCCGTAAAACACTGAGGGGAGTTTCAGGAGTATGTTAATACGGTTTTATTTGTTTGTACGTGCATTAACTCTCTAGGGATGAAATGGCATCCCAATTATAAATTTTCCTAAACCTTTGCACAAGGTAAACCACCAGGGAAATGTTAAACATGAACTGTTACTACGCAAGTGACACCAACAGTGCATCTCTAGCACGATCTGCTCCAGTTTGTAATGTACTTTATACCACACTTGGAAGGAAAGACAAAAGAAACGGCCTGCTTGTATTATATAAACAAAAGGTGAGAAAAACACTCACCACTGGTGTGGCATAAGTCAGTTAAACCACTACCAGACCCCATTTTCCTATGCATCGGGTAATCATAACAAACACTCAAAGATGATTACTCTCTGCCCTAGGCACCAGACTACGACCAAATTCGTCCATATTCATACTCATGTTTACCTTTATTCTTGTGTCATGCTGATACTTAATTCTCCGCTTAGCCAATGTATTTCCAAGTGATATTCTCATATTTCATTTCAGATACAGCTATTCTTAACCTTCAATGATTCTTGGAGTGCATTTCCTCGGGAAAATAGTGCTGTGGTACAATACAGGCCTGTGTTGTTGGTATAACCATGTGGAAAACAAGTGCCCTTACGGAGCGGTCATTCAGCAGTGTGTGTATAGATACATATGTGGGGGGGGGGGGGGCATTAACACTAACGGTATATAATCTATCAAAGAGAAGCATTGTCTCATCAAACAATAAATATTGGGATAATACTATATAATATGCCAGGTACATATAATGATATAGGGTCTAGAAAAAGGAACTGAGTAGGGAATGGGGACCCTTTCTGTTATAGACTCCCACAGGCTTTTCTCATCACATGATCACATAATTATATATATAGATAATCTAATGCTCTAGAGGTAATTCTAGAACCATGTGCACCCCCTCACTCCCCAACTTCTGCAGAAAATGACCTATCCCTTACCCATTGTTTCTGGGGTCAGCAAGTGTGGTCCTGAACTTCTTCTGTGACGTACATGGTCTGTGGCAGAGGTAATCCATTTGAGTGTTTTATTTTGATTGCCACTGCACTGGAGATTGTACCAGACCCCTGTCCTGTGGATAGTGGCTAATCTAAGTCCCGGTTGAGCACACTCGTATGTGAATTGTGATCAGCCTTGACTGTCGCCATTATCATGGTCTGTCAGTGTTCTAACTACTATTTCATTAGGAAACATACAGTGTGTTCTATTACATATTTTAGTTTGGCGTGCTTGACTATTGTGCATCACTAGTGCATCATGTGAACTCTTCGGGATTGTATCAATCTCATGACAAATGCAAGCAGAGCTAGCTAGCGCTGCGTCCATGAAGTGAGATGGCATAGTGCATT